>JALMGJ010000002.1:39791413-40391413 GCA_023362775.1 Charina bottae
TGTTCTTATGCTTTATGAACCCAGCCAGGATGTCTTCCAATTAGGAATTCTTCAGGGTTGTGAATGCGATCCTCAGAATGTCGCCAAAAGTTGCCATTTGCACGTGATAGAAGGGAAGTTATTGAACACAACCCAGCATGCCACTGAAAAGCCAAATGTGCAGCACGAGATGTGAATTTTTCAATTGTGACTTACTTGAAACATGGGCAGTGGCACCCACGCTATCTCACTGCTTCCGTCAGAATGATGAAAACAATGTTGCAGTGCGGCATGTGCAAACTCTGCTCTCTGGGGCGTGCCTGCAATATTGCGATGCATGCAGAAAAGAGGCAGGGATTACATCATGACACTGCAGTGCTGCTTTCATCAGTCTGATCCCCCTTTGTCTCCCCACAGGACAGTGCTGTGTGGGGGCAGCTTTGGGGAAGCTCTCAAATTGCAAGGATCCCACATCTTCCTAAAGTTTAAAATACAATATTTTGTCACTGGGAAAGCAAACTGCCCCTATCACCCCACCCCTCCACTAATGGAAATTGTGGCAAATGTGGATTACTTCTGCAACAGGCAACCACAGCCAACTGGCTACATCTGGAGAAATGTCTTGGGGCTTGCAAGGGAGGAGAAACACTTTTTTCATCCTATGACATTTTATGAATACAGGTAACACTTGACTTACGACCACAATTGGGACTGGAACTTTGGTTGCTAAGCGAGACGGTCGTTAAGTGAGTCATGCCCGATTTTACGAACTTTTTTGCCACAGTCATTAAGCAAATCACAGCAGTCGTTAAGTGAATTGCATGGTCGTTAAGCAAATCCGGCTTCCCCCATTGACTTTGCTTGTCGGAAGCTAGCTGGGAAGTTCGCAAATGGCGATCAAGTGACCCCGGGACACTGCAGCCATCATAAATACATGATGGTTGCCAAGTGCCTGAATTCTGATCACGTGACCACAGGGACGCTGCAACGGTCGTAAGTGCGAGGACCGGTCACAAGTCACTTTTTCCAGCACCGTCGTAACTTCGAACAGTCACTAAATGAACGGTTGTAAGTCGAGGACTACCTGTATTCCCTCTTGTGTGTGTATTGTAGTAATATAAGTGTTATCTCACTTTACTCCTGGACATTTCCTTGCTCTACCATCCAAATTCAGGAACTCTTGTACCTCTTTTAAAAAAAAACCCAAACAGCTGATTCTTCCAACCTGCTATTTTCCCTAAAGAAACATTTGCCATTTACAAACTGTTGTGCCTTTTTTCCTCTTGGAACTGTTTGGTTCTTTTGAATATTCTATGTTTCTCCTTTCCAATGTCAGAGTTCTTTTTCTGTCATATTTTCTTCTTCTTCTTTAAATGACAAATACCATTATCGATATTGCACAAGGATGGGGTAATGTACTGGCGGTGCATGAAAAACCCAAGCATGAATCAAAACTCAGAAGGAAGTCTGACTTTTGCATGCAGGGAGCAAGTTTTTTTTTCTGGAAAGCGCTTTGATTGGAGTGCTTCTTTTGGAAGATGACGGTGATAATGTGTTCGGAATAAAAAACATCTGCTCCCCACATACCACCTGGTGACAAGTTATGGATCTTTTCCCTATTCAACAAGGGTGGGCAATCCACAGACTACATTCACCCCCCGATGCTGTCAGGTAGTCCTCCATAGCTCCCAATGAAATTCGGTGCTGTATTTGCTTGCCAAAATTCACCAGTATGCTTTTTTGTCTACTTTTAAAGTAGCAAACTCTCCAACACAGTATTAGGTAAAGTAAAGGTACCCCCCGCACATTTGTGCAGTCGTGTCCGACTCTAGGGGCCGGTGCTCACCTCCGTTTGTTAGCCGAAGAGACAGCGTTGTCCGAAGACGCTTCCACGGTCGTGTGGCTGGCATGACGCACGCGGAACGCTGTTACCATCCCACCAAAGTGGTACCTATTCATCTACTTGCACTTGCATGATTTCGAATTGCTAGGTTGGCAAGAGCTGGGGCGAGTGCGGGAGCTCACTCCGTCACGCGGGGCTAGGGATTCGAACCTCCGAACTTGCGATCTTCCGATCGATCGACAAGCCTGGCGTCTTACCCGCTGAGCCACCACGCCCCATGTATTACATTGTGTTTAATTTTTTGTTTTCTTGTATATTCATTCATTCTCCTAGCCCTGCCCTTTTTCTGAGGGAACCCCCCAATAGGTTCAGTCTACAGCTGAATACGACTCTTGGTCCAGAAAAGTTATCAACCCTTGCTGCAAATCAATGTGAAATTATTCCCCTTCCGGTTGGCACCTTCTGCGAAAATTGCAGTGGATGATGGAGCTTTGAGGTCATTGCCTATTGTCTGTCAGGGCCACTCTTTGGTCCTCTCACAAGTACTTATTCATGTGATGCTGCACTGGGTGCCTTGTCCTTATCTTCAAACTCTAGGAGGCTTTGCCACTTGTAAGCTTCCCCCCTTCGTACCTCTGCCTGGAGACCTTTGCTCTCCTACTTCAGCCAAAGGTCTTCTTTTTCCCTGGAATGTCTTCAGCCTTTCTCATTATTTCTCCTTTTATAACTATTACAAGATGCTCCCTAATTATATGGGGGCCTATCAGAAGTCCTGATTTGCCTGAGATGGTTCTGAATTTGCCTGGAGACCCGACTCTTTCCAGTAAAGTCTCAGAAAGTGGACTTGTACAGAATTGCCAAGGGGAGCGAAGGGAAGGCTTCATCATCCGTCGCAATTCACTCCTCCTGTGCCTGCGGGCTCTAAAGGAGGGCGGGCTTAGCCATCTGTCAACACTTGCTCTCCTTTCACTCCTGCAAATGCAAAGAGGAGCAAGTTTTGAGGGAACAGCAAAGCCCGTTTTCTTTTTTTCTCTCTCCAAGTGACTGAAAAAAAAATAGTCCCCAGTTATATTAAGTTTGGGAAATCTGCTGCAGAGGACTAGACACGTTAATAAAATTACCCTGAGATACTGGATATGCCATGCTGTAGAATGTGGAATGTTGCTGGTAGTGTTTAGATTTACACATTACAGTGAGTTACAAAATGGTTTCTCAGTTTCAGCTTGGTGGTTTTCTGCATATCCAGCCACTGTCAACCATGTTTCATGGCTTGATATGTATAAACCTAGTTGTAGTGGTTTATTTAGTGAACAGTGGGCAAAACAAGCCAAGCTTAGTGCAGAGTTTCTGGTGACAAAGGATGTGCAACCATGCAGTGTCCTGAAATTGCAAACGTCTTCTGCACTGAACAAACCATGGTCAGGAGGCTTCATCATTTCCTTTAGCCTCTCTACTTGCAGGTGAGAAGCATGTCTTAGGGTCACTAGGGGTTCCCTAGGAGATCACAATTTATTTAAAACATTATTTCAAATTTGGGCAACTTCACATTAAAGAGGTAAGTCTCATTATTTTAAGAACACTGTTCATGCACATATACAGGCCTACGCATGAAACGAATATAATAATTTTGTAGCTTCTGGCCTAGATTTGAGCCTGAATGTGCAGGGGTTCCTCCGGGGTCAAAAGGTTGAGAAAGGCTGGCTTAGAGCTTTCTCCCTCGTGAATGTCTTCCAGGGACTAGACTTATGTAAAAGTCCAGTCATTACTTCATTGCGGGCTATGGTTCTTAACTAGAATAGAGGCAAGAGATCACGGCTAGCATGAACTTTGAGTAAGGGATTTGTCTGTACAACTATCTACTTGAGAAGGGTAGCCACAGAGCAGATGTCATTTTTCTTACTGGTCTTCCTCAGGCTTAAAATAGCCAGAGCCAAACAGAAGATGGAGATGGGCTGTTCAGGCTGGGTGGGCTAATTTAGGTACATCAAAAGCCCTCAGGCCAAAAGGAAAACATGCAGCAAAGGACAGTTTGATGAGGGGGTTAAGAAAAGAAATGCTCTGCTGCTTGAGTTTATGGAGGACTATAATCCAGTTCAATTAGGTAGCTCTTCATTTTGGTTTGTTCTCCCCCCCCCCTTTTTCCCCCTGTTGGAGCTTCACACAGCTCTTGTTTTAGAAAAGTAGGAACGAAATATAAGACAACTGTTGTTACATACACAAGTCAGATGTGATTCCAGAAGACTTCCAGTCCAGCAGAAGGTTTTTTTTTAAAAAAAACAATTAAACAGTTCATTATGCAATAAACTGAGTCCCGATTAGTTCTTGCAGGGGATTCAGAGGGAATACCACTGTTGCAAGGATATGGCCAGCTAATATAGAAGTTGGGGCAAACCCCTTTAGGCTTCACGATTATGAGAAGTCAACCACAGTTTTCCTCTTGATTTGTTGAGTTGGGAAGATAAACTTCCACCGCTAACTTCCTGTTTCTCTTTGGCAGTAAAACTGGGACCAACATGGTTGTTATCTCCTCATTAATTTCTCCTTCTCACCTCTGGCAGCCTTCACCAGCCGCCTTCACATCTAATTTGATTGATTAGATTATTTACTCTTTCTCTGCTGGTGTTGACACCTAAGTTGACCCTGTGCGTAATATCTCAGTTACTGTCAGGCCCAGCCCAAGAACAATGAAGAGTCAGTCCATTCAAACTCCAGTTCTTTATTTGCTCACACACGTATAGACCAGGGGTCCCCAACCTGTGGGCCGCAGCCTGTTAGGAAGTGGTCCGCACAGCAGGTGAGCGGTGGTGGTCCGCGTGATTGGCTCCTGCCTGCAAACCCCGCCCCCAGTCCGCGTGATTGGCTCCCGCCTGCAAACCCCGCCCCCCCAGTCCATGGAAAAATTGTCTTCCACGACCGGTCCCTGGTGCCAAAAAGGCTGGGTACCCCTGGTATAGACAGAATCTTGCCAGACTAAAGCTACTCTGCCTAACCTAAGGGGAAATAACCTGGGAGACTCTAGGGCGGGGCTATCCTGAACCTCTTCTTTTTCCCACCATTGCCTCCCGGTCTGTGCCTCCGCTTATTTCCTCCACCTCCTTGGAATGTGCTCCCTCCTTCCTGAGAACCAGCGGCACTGCCGAAATCCACCACAGTTACTGTGGCAAAAATTGCAGAGAACTCACCACCTTTCTAGCTAATGTGAGCCCTAAGGATTAGGAAGCCCAAAGGCACGCAACTCTTTTGGGAACGCTGTAGGTGAGGCTGGGCCTGGGAAACATGGCGCACTGGAGGCCGGTGAGCTACAAGCATTGCTGACCATTGGTCATGCTGGCTGGGGCTTCGGGGAATTTTAGTTCAACAACAGGAATCCCCTGCTGGTTTTTGTCCATGAAATAGACAGCAGATGGCCTCTGTCATGAGACATGAGTTCAAATTCCTGGACAGCCTTGAAATGCAGTGAGAGATCCTGGCATATCATAGTGTTGTTGTGAGGTTAAAAGTCCATGTGAAGTGGGGATATGTATAATGCTCTCCGCACCTTGTAGAAAGGTTGAGCTTTTTAGAAAGTTCAATACATGTATTAAAAAAATATCTTTGTTCCAATTATCCCATCTATTCTCTACTTTCTCGCTTGGCACTTAACTTGGTCTTCACTACAGAGTCTTGTAGAGGCTCAAGAATCCTCATTGAGTATATCTGGCAGCACCCTGGTGCCCTCCAGATACAGTATGTTGAGGCTGCTGGATGAAAGTAATATCACAGATTGTACTACCAGATGCTTGTTTATTTTATTTTATTTTTTAGCCTGCCTTTATTATTTTTATAAATAACTCAAGGTGGTGAACATACCTAATAATCCTTCCTCCTCCTATTTTCCCCACAACAACAACCCTGTGAGGTGGGTTGGGCTGAGAGACAGGGACTGGCCCAAGGTCACCCAGCCGGCTTTCATGCCTGAGGCGGGACTAGAACTCTCAGTCTCCTGGTTTCCTATTGGCTCCTTCCTAGGGCTGAGAGACAGGGACTGGCCCAAGGTCACCCAGCCGGCTTTCATGCCTAAGGCGGGACTAGAAATCTCAGTCTCCTGGTTTCCTATTGGCTCCTTCCTAGGGCTGAGAGAGAGGGACTGGCCCAAGGTCACCCAGTCGGCTTTCATGCCTAAGGCGGGACTAGAACTCTCAGTCTCCTGGTTTCCCATTGGCTCCTTCCTAGGGCTGAGAGAGAGTGACTGGCCCAAGGTCACCCAGCCGGCTTTCATGCCTAAGGCGGGACTAGAACTCACAGTCTCCTGGTTTCTAGCCCGTTGCCTTAACCACTAGACCAAACAGGTTCTCAGTCTTTCATTAAAAAATGGTTTGTTCAGTGATATTATCACTGAAAGTTTTTGTAGGCCAGCACATCCCCCCACATTGACATTTTTGGAACCCCCAAATTAAATGAACATTACTTTTTAAAAAATAAAAATGCTAAAACTCATGAGATTTTGTCCAATCTCGAGAGATTTCAGCATTTTTTTCCTATTTTCATTTTAGTCCTTGCGCCATGGTAGTAAGATTGTGGAACATCGGTTGGGACCTGTTGCTCTAAGCAATAGTTTCTTGATCAAACCACAACAGCATGCATACTATGCCCAAACCAAACAAACTACATGATGGCTAGCATGGTGTATGAACCCAATCTGAGAACTGCTGTCTTAGCATATCTAGAGGATGCCAAGATGGGGCAGGATGGGTTCCTATATCATCCTCAATATATCATTACATTTGACTAAAGCAGTGTTTCTCAACCTTGGCAGCTTGAAGATGTGTGGACTTCAATTCCCAGAATTCTGGGAGTTGAAGTCCACACATCTTCAAGCTGCGAGGTTGAGAAACACTGGACTAAAGGTTCATTTATCCTTCTCACCTATTGAAGCTTTTCCAACCTGTTCTCCTCCCTCCCCCATATTCTTTTTCTTGAAGCTGGACTTTGCACATTTGGCAGAATTCAAATATTTTCAGCGTACTCCAGTGTCTTCTCTGCAGCGTAATGAGGATAAGCCTTTCTCTGGCGTTAGGCCAAATGTTCAGCCTCGTTTTGCATGTTATTGAGGTCAATTTTTTCCCCTATGGTCTCTGTCCACTGTCTTTACATTTCTCTCCTTGGGCGCAAATCATTCACGAATCCAGCCAGCATATTTTCCACACAGCCCTTCAAATGTGTAACTGAAATATTGAATAGTATTGAATGTCTGCAGCTTTCTGCAAAGCCTCCTTCCTCTGTGTCACAGGACCTTTGTTCAAAGTTGTTTTCTTGTTGCTTTATATCCCTTTCACATGACAACGCTGCCTGGCATGGATCTTTCAGGGGTTTTGTTCTTAGAGCTTTCGTATGCTAGTTACAGTGGAGAAGTGCTGTGACCAGAGCGTTGGTCTTGAGAGTCAATCTTATTTTATAGAGTAAAAGTTATTAGTCCTCCTCTGCCAGCTGTGCCCCTCTGGATTCTACAAACGACAAACAAGGCAGACTTTGTGCCAAAGAATTAAGGGACGCAAGTTTGACATCAGGACTTAGAACCAGGACAAAGTTTTTAACCTCCCAGGACACTCCATTGCAGATCTTAAAGTAGTAAAACAAAACAAAACTTTACCAGCACAGTTGAGTGAGAAACTGTTGAACTCAGGTACATCAAAAGGTTTCGGGCCATCTCAGGCCTCCACAAACACAATGAGTTTTTAGCATATCACAATGGTTTATTATTTATTTATTAGATTTACAGGTAGTCCTCAACTTACGACTGTTCGTTTAACGACAGTCTGAAGTTACGACGGCCTTGGAATGGGTGCTTTATGGCCTGTAAAGCACTTTCAAGCGTTGCAAAACATCACACCACCACCCCTGCGGTCACATGATCGCATTTCGGGAAATTGGCAACCGGCTCGCATTTACAACCGGTTGCAGCATCCTGCGGTCACGTGATTGTGGTTTGCAACATATTTTGCCATTTTCCAGCAAAAAATGCCCATTGGGGAAGTTGGATTCACTTAACAACCTGTGATTCGCTTAATGGCCGCCATAAAAATGGTTATAAAATCAGGTCCGGTCACGTGGTAACTCAACTTACGACCGCAATGACTTACGATGGAAATTCTAGTCCCAACTGTGGTCATAAGTCGAGGACTACCTGTATATCCTACCTTTATTTCTACAACTCAGGATATCTTACATTGTGTTCCCTCCTCCTATTTTCTCACCCAACTGTGAGGTGGGTTGTGCTGAGAGAGAGTGACTGGCCCCAAGTCACCCAGCCGGCTTTCCTGCCTAAGGCGGGACTAGAACTCTCAGTCTCCTGGTTTCCCATTGGCTCCTTCCTAGGGCTGAGAGTCAGGGACTGGCCCAGGGTCACCCAGCCGGCTTTCCTGCCTAAGGCGGGACTAGAACTCCTGGTCTCCGGATTTCTGGTCCAACTCCTTAATTATCACACCACCCAGCTACTTAACTACTCCATCACTGACAATAGATAAGGTACTTATAATCTGTCTGACATGCAATCTGTGTCTGCAGAATCACTCGTCTTCTCCCCTTCCCCCCCACCTCATCCCACCTCAAACCCTGCATCAGTTTAGCCACTCTGTGCATCTGATGAAATGAGCTACAGCTCCAAAAATGTATGCGTTGAATAAAATGAAAAGGTGCTACCAGGCTCCTCCTGATTTTAGTACTCAAGAGGAAAGAGTATGGCATAGCTTTCCAAAGTGTGTGTCATGACACACTACTGTGTCGCCTGCAGTGTCCTGGTGTGTCACGCAAGAACCCGGAAGCGCTGATGGGGGGAACCGGAAGAAGCGGCACCCCTGCCAATCAGCGCCGCTGTAGCTG
This sequence comes from Charina bottae, assembly GCA_023362775.1. NCBI lineage: Eukaryota > Metazoa > Chordata > Lepidosauria > Squamata > Charinaidae > Charina > Charina bottae. Next base: position 39,800,094 of record JALMGJ010000002.1, read on the forward strand.
CCGCCGTAGCAACAACAGCGGCGCTGATTGGCAGGGGCGCCGCTTCTTCCAGTTCCCCCCATCAGCGCTTCCGGGTTTGCGCGCGACACACCAGGACACCGCAGGCCGCCGCTGCCATTGGTGTGTGTCGCCAACATGAAAAGTTTGGAAAGCTCTGGAGTATGGCAATGTTTTAGGAAATGGGGAGGGGGGGGGACAATCTGACCAAAATGCAAGGCAGCAGGGAGAGAGCCAATGCGATGTTTCTGTGAGCAGAAGGGGATTACCTGTTATACAAACATATAATTCATCTGGCCAAAGGAGAATTGTTGGGATGGTTCAGATCTTCCAGCGGCAGCCAGATGGCTTTTCTGTGACCCCCAGAGCCCACCGAACCACTACTGAAAATCAGCCTGACATTCTGATGGAGGAAACCCAAGAACATTTTAATGTAAGTCATACAATAGGCATAACATAGGGTGCTTTTTTTAAAAGTGCCTCCCCAAATTTTCTCTTTAACCTAGGAAAACTCAGGAAAGTTTACCTCTTGTGCCTGCCCCAGTCCTGCCCCCTTGGCATTGTCATTCCGGCTCACTCGATAGATAAGTCTGACACCCCACTGCAAAATGGTTGCCCATCTCCTCCCAGCCCCCAATGTCCCTTCTCAGCCCTGCTCTGGCCAGGCAGGCATCGCTCAGAGAGAAACGTCTGTTTCCTCCATCAGCTCCCGGAACAAAGAGGAGACTGAAGCAAAAGCGTCTCTTGGCTTCCTGCCCTCCCTTTGAGCGAACAGGCTCAGCGTTAGATGCGGGGGGGGGGGAGATAAGGAAGGGCTTTCCTCATCTTCATCAGTTGGAGCACGTGTGATGCAGGATGTCCCCAGGATACCTTCAGCCTCCCCTTCCTGCGTGCTCATTTTTGTTACTTATTAAAAATATTTCTTCATGACTTCTCAGGCTGAGGAACGCTAACATAAAAAGGTGGGTCTTTCAGAGTCATCTAAAGCATGTAAGCATGGGGTCTGGTGTATCCTGGAGGGGAGGGCCTTCTATAGGGCAGGAAAGCACGGGCCCCCAGTTGGTCCCCAGTAACAAGCTGGGCACGTTGAGCAGAATCTCCGCCAGAGACCCCAAGTACCTGGAGCAGTGTTTCTCAACCTTGGCAACTTTAAGATGGGTGGACTTCAACTCCCAGAATTCCTCAGCCAGCATCCATCTTAAAGTTGCCAAGGTTGAGAAACACAGACCTGGAGGCTTGATCACTGGAGATTTCTTTAAGGCAATTGCCCCTCAGTGGTTGGGGGCTTTGTATTCCAGCATCCGCATGTTGAATGTTGCTGAAAGAGAGAGGGGCTGCATTCAGACAGCTATCTTTACTGAGGTCCGGATGATCCAGCGAGCAGCCACTAAGATAAAGCAGGAAGGACTGCTTCCAAACCCTTTCTGACCAAATCAAAGGAAGCTGGGAACCTATGAGAAGTCAGGGCTGGCTGTGTTAAACTACAATGTAGTGTTGTATCTGGACCAGATAGTGTGTTTTGTTTGGTTATGGGTTGTGCAAACCTAGTCATTGCATTTTGTAAACTGTGTTTATGAATTCGCATCTTTTATGAATGCAACCAATATTAGTTTGTTTGACAAGCTATAGAGCAGTGTGGAGTATGGGGACAGTGGGGAAGAATTTGATGCCGTTTGTGGCCTACCTTGTCTGACAGATCATGGATTCAATTTTATTTATTTATTTAATTTTTATCCCGCCTTTATTGTTTTTATAAATAACTCAAGGTGGGGAACATACCTAATACTCCTTCCTCCTCCTATTTTCCCCACAACAACAACCCTGTGAGGTGAGTTGGGTTAAGAGAGAGTGACTGGCCCAAGGTCACCCAGCCGGCTTTCATGCTTGAGGCGGGACTAGAACTCTCAGTCTCCTGGTTTCTAGCCCAGCACCCTAACCACTAGACCAAACTGGCTCTTACGGTGGCTTAGATGCTCTTCACATTTTGTGGTGGCACACAAATGTATCTCAGCATTCAAATTAGGAGTTGTTTCGTTCTCATTGGCCTGTTCTGGGGTTCCTCCAGGTCTTTCTCAGCCATGTCAAAATCCTCCTCAGCCCTGAGACCAGAACTCTTTTTGTATAAAGATGGCAAGCTTTGAATATGGCACCTTTAGGTAAAGTAAAGGTTCCCCCTGCACATTTGTGCAGTCGTGTCCGACTCTAGGGGCCGGTGCTCATCTCTGTTTGTTAGCCGAAGAGCCGGCGTTGTCGGAAGACACTTCCACGGTCATGTGGCCTGCATGACACACGCGGAACGCTGTTACCATCCCACCAAAGTGGTACCTATTCATCTACTTGCATTTGCATGCTTTCGAATTGCTAGGTTGGCAAGAGCTGGGGCGAGTGCAGGAGCTCACTCCGCACGCAGGGCTAGGGATTCGAACCTCCGAACTTGCGATCTCCCGATTGACAAGCCTGGCGTCTTACCCACTGAGCCACCATGCCCCTTTATGGCACCTTTACATAAGACCACATGGAAGAGTTCTTCAATTGGCCTTGCACTCTTTTATTCCCAGATCTTGCTCTTTCTTGCATTACCATGGTGTCCTTTTGGACATTCATTTTTTTTTTTTTGCATCATCACCTTCCCCCCCGCCCCCAAATGCTCTATCAAAAACTTGCATATTATGTGATATTAAATTATATGCACTAAATAGCTGTCACCATCTGGTACCCCCATGTGTTGGACTGCAATGCCCATCATTCCCAGATGCCTGATGATGGGGGTTATAGTCCAGTACATCTGGAGGGCACTAATTTGGGGAAGACTGCTTTAAAAGATTATATGACCCTTCTAACCAGGGAGTATCCGTTGCAAAGAGAAGATCAAGAAGCAAAACTGTTCCTGGATTGTTCTATTCAGACTGTAAACTGATAGAATACATTCCTCCAAAGATAATCCTTAACACACAAAGAGCGAACAAGTCGAGCGAACAAGTCGGGGCTAAAATCCTTCTCCCTGACATTGCTTTTCCTGTATGGTGGGAAGTTTTCTTGCCTTGCTTGTTGTAAAATAGGGCCCCACTCCATTCATTCTCTGAAAGCTACATTTCAAGAACATTTTTCCATCTGACCTGTTGCTTTAGGCGTAACCCCGCTTGTGAATTGCACTCTTAATGAAAAAAATAGATGCTCTCCTATATTTAGCACCTAGGGCATGTGTGTACTAGAGAAGACACTTTTTCAACGCATCTTACAAAATCTTGGCTGCTCCTTCACGGCCCTAAGGAGAAGGAATAATTGAAGGCTTTGTCTGTTAGGAAAGCTGTTTAAACAATGGCTAAATTACACACACAACCCCGAAGCAGCTTACTTGAGTCACACACAAGCTGCTATACTGGAGTGAGTTGCCCACATTGTGGCGGTGTATAATCTTGCTAGGGCTTGGTGTGTTATTGGCTTCTGCCAAAAAATGGGGAAAGCACCCGACCGTCTCGCGTGTGGCCAAACTGGCATCTGAGTCAAGAACCACAGGTGTAATAACCTACATGTCTAGCAGAACCAAGAGAGTTGTAAACAAAACAGGCCTCTGCGTTCATAGTAAATTGCTTTAAATGGTGTCACACCATCCATCCCCCTTGCATGGTGCTCTCTGCCTGAGACACCAGCTCTACGTGGTTTAAGTCAAGGCCTTTCCCCTCATCTTCTTCCAGATTCTTTAAACTGGGAGGTGGGGGGAGGTAACCTGAGGCCCCTGGACTTCATGCAAGCCCATTCTAAAGCTGCCTCTAATTTGTGGGCAGAAAGGGAAAATTATTCAGCAAACGGAGATCAGTATATTCAATTAACTGAATGGTTTTAATTAAATTTCTATGTAAGCAAAACCTGGGGTGGGTGGAAAAAAGGCCACAGGGCAGTCACGGTGACACAGTCAAAGCCCTGCCTCTTTGTATACTGTATATGCACAAAGTGATGAGACCTGAGTTGTGCTTTTCTTGCGTGCACACACGCACACCAAGGATGCTGCTGAAATGAAACAAGATTCAGGAACTTGATTCACTATGGTTGTTGTGGGTTTTCCGGGCTGTGTGGCCGTGTTCTGGCAGTTGTATAGTCTAACATAGTGGCTGTTGGTGTTGTCCAGTATTTCTGTGTTTTCAAATAAGATTTGGTGACCAGTTTGTTTGAGAGCATGTTCAACTATTGCAGATTTTTCAGGTTGCTGTAGTCTGCAGTGTCTTTCATGTTCTTTTATCCTGGTGTGGATGCTGCGTTTTGTGGTCCCAATGTATACTTGTCCACATTTCAATGGCTTCCCTGTGGGTTTGAAGACTGTTTGGAGGTTATGTTTTTTCATTAGCTTTTAATTAGTTCATTAGTTTCATAACCTCCAAACAGTCTTCAAACCCACCAGAAAAATACAACAAATGTTAAAATCAGCAAAAGACAAAAGGGACCCCCTCACCGCTGCAGGAGTTTACCGCATACCCTGCAGCTGTGGACAAGTATACATTGGGACCACAAAACACAGCATCCACAAATCTTATTTGAAAACAAAGAAATACTGGACAACACCAACAGCCACTATGTTAGACTATACAGGGAAGCCATTGAAATACATAAACACCAACACAGTTTCAATAAAAAAGAAGAAAGCTTAAAGATCAGCAAAACCTGGCTGCCAGTCCTGAAAAACACAGCTTGCAAAAGGTCAATGAACTCTACTCAACCACAGAAATATACAAAGGACTCACACAATAGATGTGCTAATCCCACACACGACAGCACCACACCCCCTAATCACCACAATAAACCCTCTCCTAATCTCTTGTAAATGACCCACAAAAGACACACACCCTCTCAGCAGCTATAAACACCAGCAGGAACACACACACCCTCCACTTGGGCACAGACAGAATCTTCTAGCTGTGCTCCTGTCCTCTGAAGATGCCAGCCACAGCGACTGGCGAAACATTAGGAACCAGAACTGCCAGAACACGGCCACACAGCCCGGAAAACCCACAACAACCATCCGATTCCGGCCAGGAAAGCCTTCGACTATACATTGATTCCCTATGCTCAAAGGCGGGGGGGGGGGGGTAGCACTTAGACTAACAAGAGCTGTGCAATCCAGCTTCAAGCGGAAGTGCCAAGAGTTAAACCTATGTGAATGGTGCGCCCGGCTACATATTTATGATCTGTCTGCTTGATAAAGACATTAGGGCAGTAATGGCTGGCTGGGGAATTCTGGGAGTTGAAGTCCACCCATCTTAAAGTTGCTAAGGTTGAGAAACACTGCATTAGGTATAGTTTGGGACTTCCACTGGGATACAACACATCTGGAATTCACCAGGTTGAAGAAAGCTACTCCTTTTGGTCAAGCTTCCATCAAGAATCAGCCAGCCCTTTTCTAGACAGTTGGCTCCATTGTCTAATTGCCTCTTTAGGCTTCTAATATCAGTAACAAGAAATCCCAGGAGTAAGAATAATATTTTTAGATTCTGGGTATATTTTGGATATACCCAGGGGCTGAATTTAGATTTCCTGCTGTTACGTTAGGGAAGGAATACTGTAGGTCTTTGTAGCATGGTCTACAAGCCTGCTGTTTGCCAGATGTGTTAAACTGTATCTTCCCACATGCTCGGCCGGCCTGGCCTGTCGTGCTAGATGGGAGCGGCAGGCCTCATAGACCAATATATATTAAGGGCAGCAGGTTTCTTGAGGCTGTTTGAAGCATTTCTTCCCTACACTGGGATAGCTTCAGTGAACCCACATTCCCGTGAAAATGGACAGATGTGTGAAATAAAATAAGCACATGGGTGGTTAAAGCTTCCCTTCCCCAATCACTTTCATTTTAGTACATTGAATGAACTAAACTCCATCACTAGGCTGACCATATCTCCTTGAGACAAAAACGGGACATTGGGATGGCAAAATGGGATGGGATCTTATGTAATATTCCGTATTCATGAAAAAGACAGGGGTCCCTGCCCCCCTGTCCGCGCAATTGGCTCCCGCCTGCAAATCCCGCCCCCTGGCCGCGCAATTGGCTCCTGCCTGCAAACCCCGCCACCAGTCAGCGTGATTGGCTCCCGCCTGCAAACCCCGCCCCCCGGTATGCGCAATTGGCTCCCGCCTGCAAACCCCACCCCCGGTCCGCACAATTGGCCCCCGCCTGCAAACCCCACCGCCCGGTCCCTCTTTTGCCGCGCGCTGGTAGGCGGGAGGGCTTCCTCTTCCGGGCTGCCTCCAATCGGCAGTTCCGGCTTGGATCCTCCTTCTGCGCCATTCCTGCTGGGTTTAAAAAATGGGACAAAATTGAGATTTTTATCAAAACGACGGGACGGTTGAAAAATGCTAGAAAAACAGGACTGTCCCGTTCAAAACAGGACGTATGGTCAGCCTATCCATCACAGGACTACATCCTTAAGATAAGCTAGAGATCCATGCAAGATTCCCCTTGTGATGTTTAAACAAATCTCCTCATTCAGTTTAATTGGGGAAGCAAAGGGCCGCCATTGTTTCTTTTAGCCTCATTTTTCTATAATTCGCAGTTACACTGAATCTTTGCTGCCTTGAGTAATAAAAGGTATGAGCTCTGGCATCTCTCAGCAATATATTATTAGGCGCCAAATGGGCAGGAAGCTTTTTATTTGCCATCTATTAATAGCTCATCAAATTCTAAATGGTAGTTACTGATCTTGAGTGTAGTTTTCCAAATGGGAAAGGTTTACAATTGAAATGAGTAGCTGACCACTTAAGGAATTGGGAGGCCTGGACAAGTGACAGCTGAACTTTATCAAAAGGACAAGAACTCACAGGGCAATGCCACACTCCATCCGTACCACCCTCCTGGCACTTTTGCCGACAGAGGCTGTTACTCCTTATTTTGTCAACAATACACTAAGCAACATAGTAATTTTGCAAATACATCATAAGAACATAATGCAGTAAGAGGTGCAGTAAATAATAATACCGAGAGCAATTAAAAAGAAATCAACATTAAAAACGGATAGCTTAAGAAACAGCTCAGCGTAGCAAAAAAATTCACTTCTGTAATTTGGTGCCTTGCTGCTGAATTTCAGCAGCTTGATCCTGGAGGCTGTGGGGGTGGGCATGGCCGCCAGCAAAAAGGTTCAGAGGCTGAATGTGGTCCACAGATCGTGGCTCAGCTACCTGTGGATTAAAAGGATGGATTTCTGCCTGAATTGGACAGAATTGGCTCACTCCTGGTCCTGACAGTTAAGCAATGTCACCCAGCAGGGCCCAGGAAGCGGGCCTTCTCTGTCATGGGATCTGCCCTGTAGAACAGCATCCCCCAGAGAGTTGTATTACTACCACCTTAATGCTATTAAAAACATGGCTTTTCCCTCAAGCTGGGGTGACTGGGGTTATTTGGGGGGCTTCTTTGTCTGTTTTTATCTTTACTGGTGTAGGGGAAGAGTTAGTCATCGCTTCCTCCAGGTGATGCTGTCTTTTGGGTTTGATTTTTTTATTTTATTTTTATATTTGTTAAGCTGCTCAGTTATTGGAGTTGGGCAGCCTATCATCATCATCATCATCATCATCATCATCATCATCATCATCATCATCCAAGGAGACAGTATTCAGTAGCTGTGATCCAACTACTAAGAAGGATCCAGAATTGGCCTTTACAGCCACTTACGGATCCACTGTTAAGATTTTACCCTTGGAAGACAATCTTACTCGGCTACGAGTGATCACCAAGAAGAAGAAGAAGAACTAAGAGCGAAACGTTTCCACTGAGAAAATAGAAATCCAGTTGACATGATTCAAGCTACAGACAATTCCACCTGGATGACTGAGAACCTTCATAGACAAGAAGAACTAAGAAGTTAATAGCTCCCTCTAACGTAATCTCAGACAATAGAGCCTTTGGTGGGACTTCTCTTTGAATAGTTGATTCCAGTTGCTGTTAGGATTTTTTCCCTAGTTTTTAATAAGAATGTGCCTTCTTATAACTTAAATCAAATACTGTATTTCATGTCCTGTAATCTAGGAAATACAGTATATACTGTAGGTAGTCCTCAATTAACAATGGTAATTGGGACCAGAATTTCCATTGTAAAGCGATGTGGTGGTAAAGCAGGATGTCACGTGACCACATTGCTTAGTGACAGCAATCATGGCATTCCCTGTTGCCATCGTTAAGCAAGGATCGTAGGTTGTTAAGTGAGTCCCAGGTCCGTTAAGCAAGGATCGTAGGTTGTCAAGTGAGTCCCAGGTGGCTTGCAAGCAGGCTGGCATTTAAAATGCACTCCCTTTCCTTCCAAAATGATAAAGCCTTACTGTACATTTTGATAGGCTGGTGGTGGAGGCAAATGTATTCTAATATTCTTTCTTAAAACTGAGCTAAAGAATTTATCTCTATTGGGGGCAGATCACATGGATTCCATTGAAACCAGCACTGGATATTGCTGAGATATGCAAAGAAATAAGTGCTCTCAAAAAAAGAGGGTCTATAAGTACCTTTAGAGAATAGGATCAAAGTAAATCTGACACAGAATTTAACTCAATTTGGAAACTATTTTAGGATTATAACACACTATGGGCTTGTACTGGATCTGAAATATCTTTATTGCACATGCTAGTAAAATAATACTTAGGATCATCCAACACAGATTAGAGCCCTACATGGAAAAAGAGACTTGATGTTCAAGCTGGCTTTAGAAAAGGCTGAGGAGCACAAGACATTATTGCTGATGCATGCTGGATAATTGAGAATGCCAGAGAATACCAAAAAGAAGTCAGTACAATATGTGCTTCATCAGCTATAGAAAGGCCTTTGATTGTGTCGATCATGTCAAGCTGTGAATGTGCTCAGAAAAATGGGAATACCAGAACATCTCCTGTTCCTCATGAGAAATGTATATACAGGTCAGGAAACACAGTATGGACAGAACAAGGCAAAACAGACTGGTTCCATCTTGGCAAAGGAATGTGACAAGGCTGTATACTCACCCTTTATTTATTCAATGTATATGCTGAATATATATTAAGGGAAGCTGGATTGGAAGAAGATGAGCATGGTTTTAAAATTGTAGGAAGAAACATCAATAACCCGTGCAACGCTAATGACACTACCCTGATAGCCGAACATGCAAAGGATCTGCAAGTTCCAGTAATGAAAGTCAAGCAGCACAGTGAAAAAGTGGGACCAAAATTAAATATAAAAAAGACCAAACTAACAACAACATGTAGAACAACCAGCCTTAGAATTGACAATGGAGATATCAAAGTGGTGGATAGCTTCTGCCTCAACAATAAAGGAACAAACAGTCAAGAAACTTTGAACTTTAGTGTTGGAGAAGACTCCTGAGAATACCATGGACAGCCAAAAGCAAACAAACAAACAAATGGATCATTGAACAAATCAACCCAAGTTCTCACTGAAGGCACAAATGACCAGGCTCAAATTATCCTACTTCGGACACAGGATGCGAAGACCCAGCTCTGTGGAGAAGGCTCTAATGCTGGGAATCATGGAAGGGAAGAGAAGAAGAGGACAACCAGCAGCAAGGTGCATGGATCCAGTTACAGTGGTGATGGGTGCACCATTGGAAGAGCTGAGAGACCAGGTTGGGGCCAGATTATCATGCAGAAGATCTGTCTATGTAGACCTCTCTATGTCACTGGAGATGACAATGACTTAATGGCACATAATCAATCAGTCTATGAAGGTTCTCAGTCATTCAGGTGGAATTGTCTGTAGCTTGAATCATGTCAACTGGATTTCTACTTTCTCAGTGGAAACGTTTCGCTCCTTATCCAAGGACCTTCTTCAGTCCTGAAGACTGAAGTCTGAAGAAGCTCCTTGGATAAGGAGCGAAACGTTTCCACTGAGAAAGTAGAAATCCAGTTGACATGATTCAAGCTACAGACATAATCAATCACTAGATCTGAAATTTGGATTTCTTTTAACATACAGTCTTTATTGCTCAGATAGAAATTATCGCAATTTTTAGTCTCACTTTATGATTTACATTACTGTTGAAATTCATATAGTACTTGGAGTTTAGCAATGATTGATAGTTTTTAAAACAATATAGTACATTCAGTTAAACTAATTAAGGAAATATTGAAAATTTTTAACCTCATCCTGTGCTAGTAAAGTCCCTGTTGATCTACTTTCTGCTTCTGTTTTCTGCTTCTTTTTTCCTTTTTATTTCTAAACCCAGAAAATGAATTAATTCAGTAACCAGCCTAGAAATGTGCGAACTCAGCCAAAGAATTGGAATAAGAAAAATGGAAAGCATTAAATAATTAGAGGGACAAAGTATGAAAAACAGTGTCTTGGAACGTATCTGGGATGAAAAGAAAGATTAAAAAATTAGTCTTAAATGGAAAAGAGAGAGAGAGACTCATAAGGGCTCTAGAACAGAAGTAACACCATGTATAGCAGAGCTTTCCAAACTGTGTGTCCCGACACGTTAGTGTGTTGGCTGCAGTGTCTGGGTGTGTCACAGCTGCTGCTGCCTCCAAGCCCTGCCAGGATTCCGCGCAGGTCCTAGTGCCTGCCTTGTGCCTGGCTGCCTCCAAACCTGCCCTGCCAGGATTCTGCGCAGGTCCTAGTGCCTGCCTTGTGCCTTGCTGCCTCCAAACCTGCCCTGTCAGGATTCCGTGCAGGTCCTAGTACCTGCCTTGTGCCTGGCTGCCTCCAAACCTGCCCTGTCAGGATTCTGCGCAGGTCCTAGTGCCTGCCTTGTGCCTTGCTGCCTCCAAACCTGCCCTGCCAGGATTCCGCGCAGGTCCTAGTGCCTGCCTTGTGCCTGGCTGCCTCCAAACCTGCCCTGCCAGGATTCCGCGCAGGTCCTAGTGCCTGCCTTGTGCCTGGCTGACTCCAAACCTGCCCTGCCAGGATTCCGCGCAGGTCCTAGTGCCTGCCTTGTGCCTGGCTGCCTCCAAACCTGCCCTGCCAGGATTCTGCGCAGGTCCTAGTGCCTGCCTTGTGCCTGGCTGCCTCCAAACCTGCTGTGATTCCGTGCAGGTCCTAGTGCCTGCTTTGTGCCCTGCTGTAAGAGTGTGTCGCGAAATGATGCCCTGCTGTAAGAGTGTGTCGCAAAATGATGCATGTCTAAAAAGTGTGTCACCAACATGAAAAGTTTGGAAAGCTCTGATGTATAGGAATGGTTTGTCTCTATAGGAAGAACTAGGTCACCCTTTTGAAGCAGCAGATGCCAACATAATTGCATCAACAGCCTTCACCACTTTTAGCTTTAGGAATAAAAACCATTTGGAAAGCCTTTAGAAATATATCCAACCTGCTGTTCCCCAAAAGTGTTAGAACTGGAACGCCCAATCTCAAGACATCTGGAGGGAACTGAGTTGGAGGGAAGACTATGCTGAAGCATTGCATTGGTTGCTTGCTTCTCTGGTTATCAGATATGATTGTGATTATTAACTAATAACATGAAACCTAGTTTGGAAAGGGAGGCATTATCCTCTATTTCCTCGTGTATTCAATACGGCTTAGGAGAGGTTGCTTAAGCAGATAATAGAAGAGGAATCAGATCAATCTTTTAATGCAGAGCTGAGATTAGAATTTCTGGTAGCGATGAAGAGATGAGAAGAATGTTTACAGTATGTTCTCCCCATTTTGCCTCTTGGACAGAAAGACAGCAGAGAAGGGCAATCCAATTCCAATTAATGTACATTCCAGTTTTAAAACAAAATTAATCAAAAGTAGCTCAACAAGTCAGCTCAGTTGTTCCCTGACAAGTGATACAGGCTTCTCTGGCAGAAGCAATAAATCCTTCATCGCCTTCTGTTGCACTCCAGATTAAATACGTTGAATGTGGGAGTGGTATTTTAGCTATGTAGGGTGGGAAATTTCCTTGGGGACAATAAATAAAAAAATAAACTGTACAGTATTATCTTCCTGATGAAGAAGAATTAATGAGTACTTCAAAGGAGAAACTATTGAAGTTGATCAATCTTTGTAATCCACACACACATACACCAATGATGATTAGCCAAGAGGAATAAAATTCAGGGTCAGTGGAGCTAGTATTCAGATTAACCAATTCCAACAGCATTTGCAGATGTACGTATATGTAGATTATCCATCACTATCCCTTTCTGCTAGCTATTATGATGCTGGGGTTACCAGAGCAGCTGGAAATTATGTAGGGCAATAGAGCAAGGAGAGGTTTTTGCTACCTACACCCTTGAAAGATGGAAGGTTGTAAATTCTTCTTTTGGCAAACAAAAGTTAGGAAGCCTATTCTTATCGAGTGAAAATGGCATGTTCTACTTTTTTTGAATAATCTGATTGGTATGCGGAGAAAGTCTGGATTCTCTGATTTATTTGAACTGTTTTAATTAGTATATTAATACCCCAATTTTCATCCAGAGTCCTCAAAGCTGTTCCATAACATTTATAATATGCAGAAGATAAACTTAAACCAAAATAAACCCTGTCTGATCTTGCCTTTGCCTCCCCATCTTTCTCTGGATTCCTGTACTGATTTTAAATGGTCAGTGCATTCTGTATAACTATCTACCTATCTACTGGTGGACTGCAAAGAGTGTGTGGATAACCTCAGAGCCACTGTCGGCACCCATTAAGGGCAGGGAAATGTTTTGAAGCAGGGTGTGTGGCGGGGCAGGATGTCTCAAGGTGTGCACTTTTAAAAGTGAGTTTAGGGGGTAAGGCACAGGCTTCAAAAGTGCTTGCTCTTCCCAATGAAGCAGAAGGAACATACAGTATACTTCAGAGCTTTCCAAACTTTTCATGTTGGTGACACACTTTTTAGACATGCATCATTTCGCGACACTCTTACAGCAGGGCACAAGGCAGGCACTAGGACCTGCGCGGAATCACAGCAGGTTTGCAGGCAGCAGGGCACAAGGCAGGCATTAGGACTTGCGCAGAATCACAGCAGGTTTGGAGGCAGCCAGGCACAAGGCAGGCACTAGGACCTGCGTGGAATCCTGGCAGGGCTCGGAGGCAGCAGCAGCCGCGACACACCTAGACACTGCAGCCGACACACTAACGTGTCCCGACACACAGTTTGGAAAGCTCTGGTATACTTACTAACAAAGCAATTCCCAACAGAGATTCTTCTGTCCATCAGAAGCAGGTGGCAATCGTGGCTAGGAGGGCTTTTTCACAGCTTTGTGTTGTGCATCAGTTGCGCCCATTCCTGGACCTGGAGGCTCTGCTCACGGTCACTCATGCCCTGGTCACCTCCCAAGTGGACTACTGTAATGTGCTCTGCATGGGGCGGCCCTTGAAGAGTGTCCGGAAGCTTTAGCTGTGCAAAATGCAATGGCGTGGGCAGTTATGTGTGCCCCTAGAATGGCATACATTACACCTCTGCTCCGCGAGCTGCATTGGGTGCCGGTTTGCTTCCGGGTCCAATTCAAGGTGCTGGTTTTGACCTTTAAAGCCCTTCACAACATATCCTTGATATCCTTCTGGAAGTCCCTCAAAATATGGCTGTGTCAGCAGGCTTGGGGATCTCAAGGAAATGGTGATTTAATGAGATGGCTGCATTGTTTTTAACATCAATTTTCTTGACTGCCTTGTTATTAACAATATTGTTGATGTCTTTTAATTGTACTTGTTTTAATGTTTGATATTATTATTGTTTCTTATTGTGAACCGCCTAGAGTCACTTTTCTGTGAGATGAGTGGCTATATAAATATGATAGATAGATAAATAAATAAATAGGGAAAACGGCATTAGAGTTTTGGGTGGAGGAGAAGAATGCAAGGCACAATTCATGAAAGAGGATGTGGAATTGCAACTCCCACCATCCACACCAGAGTCGCCTTGTGTGAGATGGGTGGCCATATAAATGTGAGCAATAAATAAATTAATAAATCCTGAAGCAGCTTGGATTTAGGGAAAGTAAATGTCTCTTTTGCAAAAGATACTATGCTGTGAATCAAGACTTGCCCAATCTATAGTTCACTTTTATATGGCCCAGCAAAACCTTGTTCTACACACATTAGAAATTGTACTCTTGTGAATGAGAAAAGCACAAAACAGAAGGAGGTGCCTGGCTGGGGTGGGACGTGGGTGGAGCAGATGCTTAGCACACAGAAGATCCCAGCTGAGCCACTTTGGTCTAGTGCAGGGCTTTCCAAAGTTTTCCCGTGGCGACACACCAACCGCCGTTGGTGTGTCGCCGCGGGAAAACCCGGAAGTGCCGCCGTTGCGGCAGCGCACAAAAACCCAGAAGCGCTGCTGCCGCTTTCAGATTTTTGTGCACCGCCGTTGGTGTGTCACCGCAGGAAAACCCGGAAGCGCTGATGATGATCAGCGCTTCCAGGTTGTGTGGCGACACACCAGACTGTGTGTGGCGACACACTTTTGTGTCGCGACACACAGTTTGGAAAGCTCTGGTCTAGTGGTTAAGGCATCAGGCTAGAAGCTGGGAGACTGAGTTCTAGTTCTGCCTTAGGCACAAAGCCAGCTGGGTGACCTTGGGCCACTCCCTCTCTCTCAGCCCTAGGAAGGAGGAGGCAAGGGCAAACCACTTCTGAAAGTCTTGCCAAGAAAACTGCAGGGACTAGTCAGGCAGTTGCAGGAGACAAGTTAATACTTATATCTTTAATTTCCTAGAGAGTTCTATGGTGTGACATGGGGAAGGAATCATATGGGCAAAAGGACCCTAGGCTTGATCTATCAGGACTAAGAAGATTCTTATTGTAGGCTGTGTGTTTGCACATGTAATCTATGATATACATGAGTGTTTGCACATGTAATCTATGATATACATGAGTGTTTGCACATGTAATCTATGATATACTTGTGCAAACACATGTATAATTGAGAGCCAGGTTGGTCTAGTGGTTAAGGCAACGGGCTAGAAACCAGGAGTCTGTGAGTTCTAGTCCCGCCTTAGGCATAAAAGCCGGCTGGGTGACCTTGGGCCAGTCACTCACTCTCAGCCCTAGGAAGGAGCCAATGGCAAACCAGGAGTCTGTGAGTTCTAGTCCCGCCTCAGGCATGAAAGCCGGCTGGGTGACCTTGGGCCAGTCCCTCTCTCTCAGCCCTAGGAAGGAGCCAATGGCAAACCAGGAGACAGACTTCTAGTCCCGCCTTAGGCATGAAAGCCGGCTGGGTGACCTTGGGCCAGTCCCTGTCTCTCAGCCCTAGGAAGGAGCCAATGGGAAACCAGGAGACTGAGAGTTCTAGTCCCGCCTTAGGCATGAAAACCAGCTGGGTGACTTTGGGCCAGTCCCTGTCTCTCAGCCCTAGGAAGGAGCCAATGGCAAACCAGGAGTCTGTGAGTTCTAGTCCCGCCTCAGGCATGAAAGCCGGCTGGGTGACCTTGGGCCAGTCCCTCTCTCTCAGCCCAACCCACCTCACAGGGTTGTTGTTGTGGGGAAAAGAGGAGGAGGAAGGAGTCTTAGCTATGTTCGCCGCCTTGAGTTATTTATAAAAAAAAAAGGCGGGATAGAAAATAAATAAATAAAAAGATTGCGTGACAAAAGGTTGTGCATGCTAAGTGAAGGGGAAGTTGTCTCTGTCGTTGTCTCCAGTCTGCCCAGGACCTGCTCCCTAAGAGGCCAGCCCACACTCATCACTGCAGGCAGGCAGGCTCTGGGGGCAGAAAGGGAGTCCCGGCCTGCTTCAGGCTTCCAGAAAATAGAAACCAACTCCTGATCTATCTGCACATGAAACACAAGCCCACCAGGGTGAAGTTTAAGGTTCAAGTCCATTTCCCAAGTTATGTTTTAATGAGTGCAAGGTACAATGGGATTGTGGGATCCTTCTGTACAATAGGAAGCAACCCAATTTAGGAGTTCTTCCACATGATCTGCTGCTTTGTAGACCAGGCCAGTGGCCTTACAATTCCATTTACGGCAATTCCATGAGCTTTTGATTGTTTATCCAAAGCTGCTTTGTGCCGTATTCTTCAGAGTCCATGGAAAATGTGTTTCCTGTCAGAATAAGCAGCAATACTATGACCTTTCATATTTTATATCTTCCCTCACATCCTCTTTTCTCCATTTTCTTTCCTGGTCTTTATTGTCTTCTCTTCTTGTACTTCCTTCTTGGCAACAGTCCGTATCATGTCATATCAATTTTCTCCTGCTTTGCCCTCTGCTAGAGCTAAACTTTTAAGCATCTTCAATTCTGCCAAATATTTGCGACTGTTTTTCTTTCTATTTTGTTGATGGGATAAACATTTGCAAAGTACGGTCTTTGAAACCTTCACAGGTAGCTATTAATGCTATGGAATTAGAGATGATAATTACTTCTTTGAAGGTAGGAGACATTTTCTGTCTCCAGCTGCTTGGACTTGTTAATAATGCTTTCCAAATAACTGTGGACAATTCACCTTGTTGTGTGTTCACAATTATGGGCGCTGGTAGATTTAAGGAATTTAGAAAGCAGTATAAAAGGATTTGGAAACTTGAATTTAGCCTTGTTGCCATGCAATTTATTAGAAAGTTAATATGAATCCGGATTGGGAGACTTCTTTCCAAGGCTCCTCTCCCTCCAAATCTATCAAAGGGAGCCCCAGTCAGATTCAACTTTCTGACACATCCTGTTGTCTCTAAGTTCCTTTACCAAGGTCCCTTTCATTCAGCCCAGCTCCAAGAGAAAGAAAAAGAAAGATGGTTTAATTGTTTTTCCTCAAAGCCCAGTAAAAAAGCTTAACAAAACCTTTGTGTTTCCTGAGAACACAAAAGGTAGCATTGCAGCTGTGTAATCCCGCACCCAGGACCATCATTTTAATAACAAATTCCCTTTTTAAAACAATGCAGCTAATGCTAGTACATAATGAGGATTCATGTGAGGAAAAGGGGGCCAAGAAAGACCAATGGAAGGCAGCTATTAGCTTGATTTTAATTCTCTGGGTCCATCTGACATAGCGAGTTACATATTACCTGCTTGAATCGGCCATTGGAATTTAGAGCATGTGCAAAGCTGGTTGCAGAGAGGATTGGAACGTGAGAAAACAAACTTCTTGCCCACGTTGAGATAGGAGATGTTGCTGAACTTGGTGACCCTTTGGGCGAATCCAGCAGGACTCCTTCTATAACTTCACCTCCCCTTAAGAAATTAGAGACTGTCCAATTCACCTGAAAAAAAGATAGATGAAATGTTATCTTGTTATCTTGTTATCCCGTGGGACTTCCAGACGGACAGGCAGGTACTGGCCAAGCAGCCAGACATTGTGGTAGTAGACAAGGACCAGAAGACAGCAGTGGTGATAGATGTAGCGGTGCCAAGTGACAGCACCATCAGGAAGAAGGAGCATGAGAAGCTGGAGAAGTACCAGGGCCTGAAGGAGGAACTAGAGAGGATGTGGAGAGTGAAGGCCAAAGCGGTCCCAGTGGTGGTAGGAGCCCTCGGGGCTGTGACTCCCAAGCTGGGAGAGGGGCTCCAACAGATCCCAGGAGCAGCATCAGAGCTCTCTGTCCAGAAGAGTGCAGTGCTAGGAACAGCTGAGATCCTGCGCAAAACCCTCAAACTCCCAGGCCTCTGGCAGAGGACCCGAGGCTGAGGAAGGCACATACCACCCATAAGGGTGAGAAGGGTATATTTATTTAGATAGATAGATAGATAGATAGATAGATAGATAGATAGATAGATAGATAGATAGATGCATGCATGCATGCATGCATGCATGCATGCATGCATGCATTATTTTGTGCTGTTGCTTAGGGGACACGATAGATTTTAGTGAGTGGATCTAAGAGTTTTTTGGTTTGTTTTGGGGGGAGCTAAGGAGTGAAATGAGTTCCTGAAGCATTAATGCAACTATTTTGCCTCTTAAAGCATCTGGAAAATCATCCTGATATCTGGGGAGGGGGTCACCCGGAAGCCATCTCTGCTCTAAAGGGTGGTGTACTGTAAACAGGACCTCCTCAACCTTTGGCTATTGTAAATGCCTCTCACTCTCTCCTTCCTCCTCCCACCACCATCAGGAGGGAGGAAGGCTTCAAGCCCCAGTGCAGAGTAGCTGGGAAATTCATGTGAGTAGGGGATCCCCAGTGGCTTTGTGAGGAGGAAAACTCTGATATAGTCTGAGAATATCCCCTTGGAACAAAAGAGCCTCTGTTTGAGTCACCCAAACACGGTGTGTGATGTGAATCAGTGTATGGGAGCTCCGAGGCAGAGTGCCAGCCTGGCTTCAGTGAGCACGAGTGTTCTGTTATCTTGCTTACTTATCTAAAACAAGCACATGGAGCTGGATTTTAGAGCATAAAAAATGCTGGTTGTTAAAATAACAAATAATCAGTGCCCTTCCTTCACATTTGAACACAAAGGTGCCATGAAGGTAATATACCAGCTTATTTCCTGAGAAATGCAGGTTTGACCCATTGATATATCTGGGAAAGGGAATATAAGAATATAATTGAAAGTATATTTACATATACTGTAACTTAGTCTACTAAGTGTGAGATATCCCAAGAATATGGATTGAGTGATTGATAGGTTAATTAAACTACCTCTTCCTTCCAATATGCACAGTCACCCAAAGTGGCTAACATCAGGGAAAACCAATACAAAAAATCTTTTAAAGGATTTTAAAGAAATCCCAATTTTGATGTTGCCCCTGAGAAGGTTCAGGGCATATTAGCAGAGCAGAATCTATCCTACACTTTGCAGGATCCAAACAATGGACAGAAGAGCATACAGGTAGCTCTCGCTTAGCGAACACAATTGGGACCGGCAACTCTGCCGGTAAGCGATGTGGTCACTAAGTGAAACATCACCATCACATGACTGTGAAGGGCTCACTTCCGCTGCGGCCGTTAAGCGAATCACAGTGAGTCGTTAAGTGAGACATCATGTGACTGTGACTTGTGATTTTACTGCTGGCTTCTCATTGGCTCTGCTTGTCGGAAGCCAGTTGCGAAGCGTGCAAATGGCAATCACGTGACTGTGGGGACACTGTGACGGTCGTAAATGTGAGGACTGGTCATGCGAGGATTGGTCATGAAGTTACTTTTTCAGCACTGTCGTAACTTTGAACGGTCAGTAAACGGGGTCTACCTGTACAGCAAGGGGAACATGGCAGTGCATGGAATTTCTATTAGGACATTCCCTTTCATTCAATGCATATCCTGTGCTAATATAAAGCTTTTTTTCCTTATTATTTTATTTTTGTTAATCAAGTAATGTTGAAATCCCGGTAGAAATTCCAAAGCGTTTTTTGTAGAAATATAATAGGTGACTTACCCAATTACTGTATTGTTGCCAGCAATTGCGATGATTGCAGCCGTCAACCATCACTGTGTGGACAGAATGGGCAGAAGGAAAAGAACAGTGAAACTGGTTCTCTGAGCCCCCAAGGGACTTGATACTTGCTTTTCTCAAAGAACAGCCCTTTACACCGCAGGCAAAGCTGTCTTTAGGCATGAAGGGAGTTTGTAAAATTGCCTTGTGGGTAGTTGTACTGTGGGGAAAAGGTGGAGTAGCTCTTGTGTCCAGTATCTCCGCAGCATTTTTCATATTGCAGCATTTGAGCAGTTTCACATTGCAAAAATTGGAGCAGAATATATCAAAACCATTCAGTATCAACTTATACCTTTAATTTCCTAGATCAGAGCTTTCCAAACTGTGTGTCGCCACACACAGTCTGGTGTGTCGCCACACAACCCGGAAGCGCTGATCATCATCAGCGCTTCCGGGTTTTCCCGCGGCGACACACCAACTGCAGCACGCAAAACCCAAAAGCAGCAGCAGCGCTTCCGGGTTTTTGCGCGCTGACGCACTTCCGGGTTTTCGGCGACACGCCGGTTGGTGTGTCGCCACGGGAAAAACTTTGGAAAGCCCTGTCCTAGATCTTTGGTGGGACATGGGGAGTGAATCACATAGGCAAAATTACAGCTGACTTACAGGTATGAACCAGTCACAAACCACAAGTAAATGGTTCACATTTTTGTACTTCTGTTGGGGAATTGGATTACAGGCCTGAGAA
Source organism: Charina bottae (assembly GCA_023362775.1). Lineage (NCBI taxonomy): Eukaryota > Metazoa > Chordata > Lepidosauria > Squamata > Charinaidae > Charina > Charina bottae. Next base: position 39,819,990 of record JALMGJ010000002.1, read on the forward strand.
GTGTTTCAGATTAAATTCTCTAAAAATATTCCAGAGCGTTGAGACTAGAGTGTGAATGGAACCCCAGCCTGCAACTCTTTAAAGCAGCAGTGTCTTAAGCTGCTACAGTTGCGGAGGTCTCTGAAAAGACATGGCTGCTTTAAAGAGTTGAATATAGATGCTACATTAATGCTCTGAAGCACTATTTTGGAATCAAAACTGATCGCACAGCCCTGTTAACTACATCTCAGAAGCTTAGATATTAATATTCCTGTTGGAGGTGAGGGAGAAGAGAACTCTTGGAGATGACCATGAATTTCTTCTGAACTGAAAGCTTTTATTTATCAGTGGACCCAGGATCCAGCAAAACAACTTGAAAGGAGGAGGCTTGGCACGGACAGCCTGTTCCTCATCAGGGTGTGAAAGCTGTGTCCAGCCTCTGTGACAGCCCCACAGACAAGTGGGGCTTGTCCTCCTGGCCAAGTTGAGTGTGTGAAAAGGCCAAGTGTGCTGGCTGCCCCAGGAGGCATTCCCCACTGGAACTGGAGCCCTGGACTCTGCTTTCACCATCCTGGCCACATTGACCCTTCACGCCTTGATGGGCAGTTTCCATAGTGATGGATTAAGAATGGGGAGGGTACGTGGCATGTTCCCCTGCACAGGCCTGAAGCTACTGTCTGCCGGACTCATTTTTGCAGAGCTGGATGGCTGAGAACCCCAAGTTTTCTTCTTCCTGGGAGGCCTTCTTCCTTCTCTGGCAAACCCCTCCTGCCTTATTGAGTAAATTGCTTTCTTATTCCGTAGAGTCTCTTACAGTATTTCACTTTCTTATCTTTTGGTCCTTAACATAACCCTGACTTAGTGGTTGGATTTGCACAACATACTAATACATCCCTATTGAATCGACCCGTCCCACCCAGTCATGCAGAGAGGGCATGTTACGGACCCCATCTTTAAAAGAATTCCACCTGGCGGGGTCTCGGAAACGGGCCTTCTCTGCAGTAGTGCCCGCCCTCTGGAACATCCTTCCCCCAGGGGTGAGACGGGCCCCCTCACTCCTGGACTTCAGGAAAAAACTGAAAACCTGGTTTTGCCACCAAGCCTGGGACGGGAGGGCAAATAGTCATTCTTGGGGATGGCTAGCGCCCTAGAATGGATGGAGAATGGCCCTTGCGCTCAGGATTTGAGGAAGAACTGTAGCCATCTAGATTTCATTTCATTCTATTCTATTTATATCTTTTAATAATTATAATTATATTTATTTATTAATCATATTTATACCCCGCCTATCCCCTCCCTATCGGAGGACTCTAGGCGGCTTACAGCATTTCAATTTATATATTTTTATACAATTCATATATATATATATATATATATATATATATATATATATATATAATTAACCGCACGCTCAGGAAGGGGGTAGGGGAACCAACTCTTCTTCCGTAAGCATTGGACTACATGTCCCAACATACCTCGCTTCCGAGTCGGCTGCTGACGTCCTGGATGTTCACCGATTGGGTTCCGTCGTCCTCCGTCGCCATTCACGGGATTCCCAGGATCTTCCTTCGCTCCAAGGGCGACCCCTGAATTACAGGATGCTGGCAAATTCTCCCACTTTAACGTGGTACCCATTTATCTACTCGCCTTAGCTTTTGAACTGCTGGGTTGACAGAAGCTGGGGCTAGTGACGAGAGCTCACCTCGCCACGCGGGGATTTGAACTGCTGACCATCAGATCTTTACAGGCAGTCTTACAGCTCAGCGGTTTATTCCGCTGAGCTACCGCGCCCCTTATATATACCTTATATATATACCGCACCTATTATATATTTCTTCCATTTCCATTGGGATCTGTTTTGTATTTTAACTCCGGTTCTATTGTAAACCGCCCAGAGTTCCCCCTTCGGGGGAAGATGGGCGGTAATATAAATAAAATAAATAAATAAATAAATAAATAAATACTAAACTAGAATGAAATGAGGTTAGGTAGTTCATGGTTCAGCAAGTTGTGTGAATCCAAGCACTGTCATAACAAGTTGTGTGAACCAGACCATCACATCAGAATAGGGATTATCAAACTTTAAACCCCTTTAAATGACAAATGAATTTGTGTGACTCTTCCATGAATAAAAGTCATGACTTCATTGGGGCTAGGGTTGGGCAAGAAATAAGCATGCCAGATACTTTTAATAATAACATTTTAATTTGTGTATACTGTATCACAGAGTTCCTCAAACTCTGCAGCGCTGCAAGCTTGTGCAGGCAAAGCTGAGAGCAAAGCCTGAAATGAATTTTGACAGCGCTGCTGCTTTGCCTCAGCAAGCCAAAATTTTTTTTTAATTGTGTCCCCTCTAAATTGCTCACAATTCCCAGGGTGTGTGTGTCATGACCCACTTTTAGAGAATGCAGTCGTGACGCTATATTAGAACAATTTTTCAGACACAGCAGGTTATGCGGACAGAGCATCTTTTGGGCTTTATTGTGTTCAGTGTGTTGTGTGAACCCAACCGTTTGGTTCACTTTAAAGGACAGAGGTGGGGGACTGTGGGGACAGGGGTGGAGGGCTCGGTGGCCCCAAGATGCTGGAGTTCAGTTCCCATCAGCCCTAGCCAGCAGAGCCAAAGTTGGGGGGATGGGAACAGTAGCCCTGGTTTCTTCGCACCTTCACTGGCTCTGCAAATTTTGGTTCAAAACTCCTTGGCTGTACAAAGCGGTGGTTAACTGGTGGCTAGTTGGTTTTAGACCAGCCTTGCTCAACCTTTTGACCCTGGAGGAACCCTTGAAATATTTTTCAGGCCTTGGGGAACCCCTGCACATTCAGGCTCAAATGTAGGCCAGAAGTTACACAATCATTATATTCGTTTCATGGGTAGGGCTGTATATAAAAATAAAGAATGAAATTTACCTCTTTAACGTGAAGCTGCCCGAATTTGAAATAATTTTTTAGATAAATCCTGATCTCCCAGGGAACCCCTAGTGCAGAGCTTTCCAAACTGTGTGTCGTGAAACAAAAGTGTGTCGCCACACACAGTCTGGTGTGTCGCCACACAACCCGGAAGCACTGATCATCATCAGCGCTTCCGGGTTTTCCCGCGGCGACACGCCAACGGCGGTTGGTGTGTCGCCGCAGGAAAACTTTGGAAAGCCCTGCCCTAGTGACTTCTTGCAGAAACCTGGTTGAGAAACCCTGGCCTAGACTTTATTGGCTCTGATCCTTTCCTGTTTACCGTGGAAGTTTAGATTTTATTAGTGCATTGCTTAGTTTGAACGAGAGAAAGAGAATCTTGTACTCAGTGGAAAAAGAAAAAATCTACTCCACTTATGAGGTTTACCCCTTTGCATCATTGCCCCACTCTTTCTAAAAATTAAGTGTGAAATTATTGTGTGATTCCCCTCGAGACCGCCCATCCTATTTGTAGAATAAATAAAATATATCTACCATACACCCTTTCAATAGAAAATATGCAAATGTAATCATTCACGTATGAATGTGCTTCAGCTCTTGTTCTTAACTTCTCTAACTCCATCCGGGACTAATTACTAGACCAGGGCTTTCCAAAGTTTTCCCGCGGCGACACACCAACCGCCATTAGTGTGTCGCCGCGGGAAAACCCGGAAGTGCCGCTCTTGCGGCAGCGCGCAAAAACCTGGAAGTGCTGCTGCCGCTTTCTGGTTTTTGCGCGCTGCCGTTGGTGTGTCACCGTGGGAAAACCCGGAAGCGCTGATGATGATCAGTGCTTCCGGGTTGTGTGTCGCCACACCAGACTGTGTGTGGCGACACACTTTTGTGTCGCCACACACAGTTTGGAAAGCTCTGTACTAGACACACACTTTAGTAGTGGAGAATAGGTGGTGAAACTATGATTATGACTTTCTCAGGAAAACACTACTGTACGCAGCTTGATAATTGCTCTCTCCCACATACTTTGTTGATTATATTGCTCCAATATGTGGAGGATGTAGTTAGATATGAACATTATAATCTGTTTGAATTACTGCTGCCAAGATAAGAATTGCATGTGGTATGGTCTTAATCCTCCAGCTTTGAAAGAATTGTGTTTTAGGGCATAGAGTGTAGCAATAATAATTACATTTATATCTGGTAAATTGTATTGATTACATTTATATTCTTCTTTCCTTTTAAGATGCCCAAAGGAGATTTATCTCCAAGGAGATAGCAGATAATACACAGAAACTTACGAATGACCATAATCTCCTTGGATTGTTTATGGAAATGCAAAATAGAATTCAGATATTACTTTATGAAATAGTTTTTCAATCTCACAGCCTCTTTATGATATGTAAAATTTCAAAACATAAACCATACCTTTGTCATTTTCTCTCTTGTAGGATAAGTATGATGCCTCTCGGGCCATTCCTTCTCCCTGTTCTGTGTTTCCTGGGGCCAGCAATTCCACAGGAACTACAGTATGCCACCTTTTCACACAATGCCACCAAATTGATTCACTTGATTATGGATCCTGATTCAGGGACTCTATATCTGGGGGCTACAAACTTCCTTTTTCAGCTGACCCCGGACCTGGTGATGGAAGAAGCAGTTTCCGTGGGTCCAATCTTGGACAGCAAGGATTGTCTTCCTCCTGTTTTCAAGCAGGACTGTCCCCAAGCTCAGGAGACAGACAACTATAACAAACTCCTGCTGATCAACTCGCTGGAGAAGGAACTCATTGTTTGCGGCAGTGTATGGCAGGGGATCTGTGAGAAGAGGAGTCTCGGCTTCATTAAACATGTCCTCTTCCAACCCCGGACACCAGGAGACACTCAATATGTCGTAGCAAATGACCCCAACATTTCCACCGTGGGGTTGGTAGGATACTCCAAAGAAAATGTGCCACTTCTGTTTGTTGGCCGAGGATACACCAGTCGGGGCGTTGGAGGCAGCATTCCCCCCATTACAACTCGCAATCTCAGGGCCCACCCAGGAGAGGTGCCAGGGCCGGACTCCCACTCCATCTTTTCCTACGAGGAAACAGCAAAGCTGGCTGTGGGTCGACTCTCAGAATATAGCCACCATTTTGTCAAATCTTTCACTCATGGTTCCAGTGTCTACTTCCTGTTCTACCGGCGTGATCTCAAGTCGCAGTCCCGTGAGTACAAGACCTACATTTCTAGAATCTGTCTGGACGACTCCCACTATTACTCCTATGTGGAGCTGCCCTTGGTCTGCAGGAACCAAGAGAAGACCTACAGCCTCTTGCAGGCCGCCTATGTTGCACAGGCAGGGGGAGAAGGAGAAGTTGGAGATGCGCTTTTTGTGACCTTTTCTGCCTGGCAGGCTTCTTTGGGGAAGCTGAGTGAAGAATCTGCACTCTGTGTTTATCCGATGGAGGAAGTAGACCGCTTCATAACTCAGACCAGGGACCTTTGTTATACCAAGGACGGGAAAACAGAGGATGGCAGGGAGGTGGCCTATATAGAATACGATGTCAGCTCTAGCTGCGTCCAGCTGTCAGCGGTAAGTGCACATTCATTGCATGAATGTAAATCTATACAGGGTGTACCAAAAGTCAGGGCCCATAGTCAAAGTCAGGGCCCGTAGACCCAGGGCCGCAACCAGGGTTGGGGGAGGCAAGCGGGGCATGTGGCCCGGGCGCCACGCTGGGCGGGCCCTGCCAAAGTGACAAAAAAATAAAAAAACCATGCGGGGGGGGGCACGGAATCCATGTTTGCCCTGGGTGACACAGACCCTAGTTGTTGTATCAATTATATTAAATGTTTGAATTGGTTGCCATTTTCTTCTAAATACTTCCTTATTTGTTTGACGCATAATCTTTGAACATCCTAAGTACAGTAACATTTTCTCTGCAAAAAAAAATTAATAAAACATATTGTGATTGGCCTTTGGGGTCTCCCTTTTGGTACACCCTGTGCATGGAATTCAGAAGGTTTCCTTCTGTACGTGGAATTCAGATGGGATTCCCAGGCAATTTGTCATTCAGGCATTCCCATAATTCCCATTCACATTGTTTTCCAAGCTGATGATCCCCCATGACCTTTAAGAAGTTTGCTGGGGGATACACTTCAAAAACTAGGAAGCAATACTGATGATGATGATGATGATGATGATGATGATGATGATGATACTTTTATCCCGCCTGTTTATTTGTTTGTTTATTTATTTATACTTGATCAACTCAAGTTGGTGAACATATCTAATACTCCTGCCTCCCAGTTTCCCCATGACAATTTGTTTTTCTTTCATTTTCTTTTAAATTTAATTAAAAATAAACAGCTGATATGATTACTTTCTAGTCTTGCATTCATTCATGTCCCCCCTCTGTCATATTAAAGGTATAATTTGGTACCAATTTGTGAGGGGGGGCAAACCCACGGCCTTTGGGGGCTGCGTGTTAAGCTGACCCAGACTAAAGTAGCTTCATCAACATCATAACAGACTCTGTGCTGTTAACTATTTTACTCTGCACACAGGACTGGATTTTTCCTGATGGCTCCCCATACTACTCCTTCCATCATCTCATACAAGGAAAATTGGCTCTGGCACTTAAAACCATGGGGATTTCCACCTTTTTGTTGTGCGCCATCCTCCCCTTCGGAGTCAAGAGTAGCATTGGCTAGCTGGAAGACTTGAAAACAGAATTACTTTTTGTTATTGATTGATTGATTATGTGCCGTCAAGTAGATAGATTTTCTCCATGACGATCTGTCCCTAACTTGGTCCTTCAGGTCTTCCAACAGTGCACCCATCACCACTGTAACAGTCCATCCAGCTTGCTGCTGGTCATCCTCTTCTTCTCTTTCCTCACATCTTTCCCAGCATTAGAGCCTTCTCTAGAGAGCTGGGTCTTTGCAGAAGCTGTCTAAAATAGGATAATTTGAGCCTGGTCATTTGTGCCTCGAGTGAGAACTCTGGGTTGATTACCTTTTGATAGGACAAATGATATTCTTTAATGTCTCCATTATCCTGTAGAGCAGAGCTTTCCAAACTGTGTGTCGCGACACGTTAGTGCAGGGCTTTCCAAAGTTTTCCCGCGGCGACACACCAACCGCCGTTGGTGTGTCACTGCGGGAAAACCCGGAAGTGCTGCCGTTGCGGCAGCGCGCCAAAACCCGGAAGCGCTGCTGCCGGTTTCAGGTTTTTGCGCGCCGCCGTTGGTGTGTCGCCACAGGAAAACCCGGAAGCGCTGATGATGATCAGCGCTTCCGGGTTGTGTGGCGACACAGTCTTGTGTCGTGACACACAGTTTGGAAAGCTCTGCGTTAGTGTGTCGGCTGCAGTGTCTGGGTGTGTCTGCAGCTGCTGCCGCCTCCGAGCCCTGCCAGGATTCCGCGCAGGTCCTAGTGCCTGCCTTGTGCCTTCCTGCCTCCAAAACTGCTGTGATTCCAGGCAGGTCCTAGTGCCTGCCTTGTGCCTTCCTGCCTCAAAAACTGCTGTGATTCCAGGCAGGTCCTAGTGCCTGCCTTGTGCCTTCCTGCCTCCAAAACTGCTGTGATTCCAGGCAGGTCCTAGTGCCTGCCTTGTGCCTTCCTGCCTCAAAAACTGCTGTGATTCCAGGCAGGTCCTAGTGCCTGCCTTGTGCCTTCCTGCCTCCAAAACTGCTGTGATTCCAGGCAGGTCCTAGTGCCTGCCTTGTGCCTTGCTGCCTCCAAACCTGCTGTGATTCCGCGCAGGTCCTAGTGCCTGCCTTGTGCCCTGCTGTAAGAGTGTTTTGCGAGATGATGCATGTCTAAAAAGTGTGTCACCAATATGAAAAGTTTGGAAAGCTCTGCTGTAGAGGCTCACCAGTGGTAAGGAAAGCATACTCTCCTATGGAACAGTCTCTACCAGTGTACTTGCCGGACTCATAGACTTAACTTAGAAGGCAGATAGGGCTCTCACGTGGTTCCCCTTGGCTGCTCTGTTTTTTCAAAGAACCTGCTCAAGAGGCTGAACCAAACTCAGCACAATATGCCTAGGATTTATGACTACCATTCAGCTGCACTATCTCGTTGGTTCCCAGAGGGAACTCATAGGGCCCTTTCTGTTGGGAAGACTGGATGGCGGCTGGCCAGCCAGCTTAGAATCAGTCACTCTTCACTGATAGATGCTGGGGGCCTGATTCAGCACACAGGTCACTCCTGATCTAGCTTATGAATGATCTGCTTTGTTGATCCCAGAGAAAGAGATACTAAAACTGGTACAACGGTAGATGAAGTCCAGAATTTTGTTTTTGTAATAGAGGTAACAGACCAAAATAGCCGTGATTCAATATAAAAGCATTCTTCTTGTTGTATTCCTGAGCATTTGGCACTGAGAAGCATATTGCCTTTGATACTGGAGGAGGTGTGTAGCTGTCATGAGCACTGACAGCTTTATGTCTATTAATTTTTCTAATCCCCTTTTAAAACTGTCCAGGCTTCTGCAGTTTGACTAATGTTCCAAATAAAGTGCTTCTTCTTGCCTGTTCAGAATCTCTCATAATTCAACTTCACCTGATAAGAGAGGGAGAGAAGCTTGCCTACCACAAGTTAAACATGAGCCAGAGCGTGATGCAGCTGCTAAAAAGGCAAATGTTATCCTGGGCTCATGAGCAGCTGCATAGAGTCTAACTGATGGAAAGTAATGGTTCCACTCTACTTTGCCCTGCTCAGATCCCATTTGGAGTATTGGGTCCAATTTTGGGCACTTCAGTTACTCATCTGTCAGAGATGCTCTACTGCAGTGTTTTTCAACCTTGGCAACTTTAAGTTGTGTGGACTTCAATTCCCAGAATTCCCCAGCCAGCATGGCTGGCTGGGGAATTCTGGGAGTTGAAGTCCACACATCTTAAAGATGCCAAGGTTGAAAAACACTGCTCTAGTGGCTCCTGTGCAGAGCAGGGGCTGGATCAGGTGACCTCTAGAGACTCTGCCAACTCTATGATTCTGGTATTCTATACCATGCCTCTGTATACCCAAGTGTTTATAAGGGATCTGAGTATTTTGATGGCATCCTTTTGTAGCTTTTCCAATGTAATAGTATTACCTTTGAGGCCCAGAATTAAAAGTACTTACAAGATGGATTTGTTTGAAAGTGTTAGGATCATGGCCCTTTTGTTCTAGATCCATTTCTTAATGTTCCTCCTCTCTGGTATAGAATGTGGCTTCTCTTCACAGCAACCACACTAGCCTGACATCTCAGTAAGCTAGCTGTCATAACCCCAAGATCCCTTTCCAGGTGTGTTGCTGTCATTTTACATCCCATCAGGCACAGGAGGGTAAGGTGTGGGGTGTACCTGGCCCCTTAAACATTGTCTGCGTAACTGGAGCCTATTTTTTGCCACTGGCCAGCTGGGGAGAGGACAGACTGCCATCAGGAACACTAAAGCAGCAGCCTTGATCAGGACTGCCACACAGGAAGAAACGGTGGTCTTGCCTGATTTGAGATCCCGAGGAGGGGATATATGCGATTAAAGCTTTCCTTGCCTCTTCGCTGGTCTTGCTTTCCCTCTAAAATCTTTCTTCTTGGCCTTCTTTCTTGGAGAGAGGCCCTTCCCTCCAAAGCCCTGGTTCTCCTAGATTGATTCTGAAAATGCAAAAGAAAAACATTTCAATCCTCAGCTGGATGTAGAGGAAGATAATTCACAAGGGCACATCTTTTAATTGATTCAGGTGGATTCTGCCTTTACTATGACACCTTTGCACATCACAGACAATATTTAATTTTGTAATTGCTGTAGTAGCAGTACTAAACAGAAATCCATAGCATCATAATTAACTTCACTGCACAAGAGAATAATAGGCAATTTAAACTCTGCATGGATTGTTTTATTTTTGTGCTTGTGCTATAAATTGAACCTCTAAATTGTTATTTCAAATGCCATAATCATATAATTCAGAAATAATTATCTCTCCTTCCCTCTCAAAACATACTCTTTGTAGTCAAAGAAACATAAATGGTTATGGGTGGAGATGTATATAGCTAGCTGTTTTGTGATCTTGATTGCCATATAATAATGCATCTATTTGGGCTGAGTTCAATAAAACTTATTTCCGAAGTCCTGCTGCTGATTGTGCCATTGGTGTTACCTTCCCCACATGGCATCCTCCAGATGTGTGGACAAAATCCCAGAAATCTTTGCAATGCCCATTTTGGCTGGGGGAATTCTACGACTTGATGACCACGTATTTGGAGACTCTCTCCAGCTTGATGATTCTGTGATGGAAAATGTTGAAATATCTAGAAGGTACCAGGTCATCCTCTAGTCCTGAAAAACATAAGCAGAGTTCTGATAAATCACACCAAAGGTCCATTCTCAAGATGCTTTTGCGAAGCTGAGAAGCAGAACCCAGACAATAGAATAGAACAGAATAGAATAGAATAGAATAGAATAGAATAGAATAGAATAGAATAGAATAGAATAATAACTTTATTGTCATCCCACTATACACCAAGTGCACAATAGAATGAAATTTCGTTGCAGTACTTTATTTTGTTGTTTCTCCTCCCTATAATTGTTTTTTAGTGCCTTGGACAATATCTTGGAGGCTATATATACTGTAGGAGGAGCTATTATAGCCATTATGGGTACTTCTTTTTATGGGGGGCCATGCTTACGCATGGCTATTGCCACATGTTATGGCAATGAGCTGGAGAAGTTATATTGTGTGAATCCGGCTTTTCTTCCTTCATCTGTCCTGGACAGAATGTTTTAAACTGGAAAATGCTGAGCTGCCTCATCAGTTCAGGGGTCAACTAATTTCCAATTCTGAGGACAAATGCACAATTGAATGGGGACCCACCCCCTTTTCCCAGCCCTATTCTTCATAGCTTCTCTGCACTACATTAAAAAAGGCTCAAGTTCTTGTCCAGGCACATCCAGTTCAAAGCATCAGGTATCTAGGAATGGGAAAAATCTGCCCGAGTCTTGGGAGGCAGAGCAGAAGAAAATAGGATAAATGGTGAGAAAACTACTTTCTTGCCACTCCCGTTCTTCCTGGCAAGGGAAGAGTTAAACTTCCTCTTTTGTCACTTCTCTGATTTAAGCATCTTCCTGTCCACCTACCCTCCCCCCCCCCCCCTTTTGCAGCTGCTTGGCCAGCATCCAGATTCCCAAGCCTGGGTTTCCATCAAATATCCATCCTGCCCTTAGGAGAGAGGTGAGGGGTGAATAGGGAGGATTTCTAGAAAACTAGGACCAGCCAAAACTCATCAGAGGAGGAGGAGGAACCTAACAGGAAGGGCCAACATACTTATTCAAAAGTGTCACATTGAAAACCCTCATCCCTGAGCATTTACAGTGACTCCGTTCATACGTAGCACCAAGTCGGGATTTCCAAATCATAGTTAAACAGCCTACAGTGCCTTGGTTATAACACTGAGCTTTAATGTGTTCCCCACCCAGCCAAGTTGCATATTACACTTAGAGCTATGGGTGCCCCAGGCCAGTGGGGTTTTTTTTTTTTGGGGGGGGGGAGAAACAGAGCAACATGGTGTGCTGTTTGGGAAGATTTATAACAGCTTGTTATAAACCAGGAGGATGGTAAATTAGGTTCTATGATTTCACCTCTGCTGATTGCATTAGATTGACAAGAATTTCAGATTCCCAGTTGTTTAACAGCAGAAGTGAAAAAAACATTACCCCCCCCACCTAAATTGAAAGAGAGAAGGTTTGGGACGCCTAGCAATGGACTTTTGCGTGTAAGAAATAAGAGATTAGCCTGATTCTGGTATAGAACAAAATAAGCTGTCTCAAATTATCTGAATTGGCTCAGAGATCTATTTAATTCTAAATAGGTGTCCTTTCCAGATGACCCTGGTTGATGGATTTAAGATTCCTGAGAAAAACAAAAATAGATAATTAAGTCTCTAATATGCCTAACCCTGGAGCGGTATTCCCCTTTATTCCAGGGTGGGTTTTTTTTTTTTGTTAACTGGCCAGAAACACAGATGGGTGCCTCTTTTGACTCACACAGCAGGTTGATGCACAAACACTGCACGTTGATGAAGGCCACAGAAGGACATGTGATCGCCTGCAGATCAGAGGGATGTTAAAAATCCTGACTACGTGGACTGGTTCAAAACTGGCACGCTTTGCTCCATGAAATGTGTGATCTCTCAGCCACCAGGGACTGTAAACGGAGTTAGTAAGGGAAGGAACACACACACTAGGGAAAATAACATCCTCCTCAACTCCTGATGGATGTGTTTCCTTTTGTTGTAGGACACCAAGGGGGAGTGAGGAGTGATGGCAACGTTCTTATTTGCTTAGGGTAGAAAAGAGCAGAAAGATGAATCAGCCCTGTCTGGACGGAAAGCAGGAAGGAGGTCTCAGAATTTGCCATTGTAATGGAGCACTAAATTAGGAGAGTCTTCATCTAGGTGAACCACTGGAGAAGAGAGAATTGTGTTGTGACATTTATCCTGAATGGTAGTTCTGAAATGGTATCAAATAGTCCTCTTTCAGCATAGCCTGACCTAGGAAGCCTTCAGACAAGCTTTGGCACATGTTTTCCTTAAACTTGGTTGAAAGTGTTTTTGATCCATTCACAGTGATTTAACACATAATAAGTAGGAGGTATAGATATAGGTTCTAGTTTTGTGCCGAAGTTTCTTCTGCAAAACGTTTATGCATCAAAACACTTCCTTTAAAACAGGGGTCCCCAACCTGTGGGCCATGGCCCACTAGTGGGCCACAGCCTGTTTGGAAGTGAGCCAGGGGGCTCCCTCCTGCAAACTCGCCCCCTGATGCGCGCGATTGGCTCCTGCCTGCAAACCGCACCCCCCAGTGAGCACGATTGGCTCCCGCCTGCAAACCCTGCCCCTCCCGGTCCGTGGAAAAATTTCCTTCCACGACCGGTCCCTGGTGCCAGAAAGGTTGGGGACCGCTGCTTTAAAATATCCAAGATTATTTTTGTAATGTACAGGTAGTCCTTGACTTATGATCACAATTGGGACTGGAATTTCCGTCGTACGTTGTTGTGGTTGTAAGTCGACTCACCATGTGACTGGACCTGATTTTATGACCATTTTTACGATGGTCATTAAGCGAATCACCACAGTCATTAAGTGAATCCAGCTTCCCCAGTGGATGTTTTTTGCTGGAAACAGGCAAAAAAGGTCGCAAATCGCGATCACGTGACCGAAGGACGCTGCAACCAGTTGTAAATGCGAGCCAGTTGCCAAGCGCCCGAATTGCAATCACGTGACTGTGGGGGTGGTACAAAGGTCGTAAGTGCGAGTACAGGTCATAAAGCACTTTTCCCGAGGCTGTCGTAACTTTGAACCATTGTTAAACAAACGATCGTAAGTCGAGGACTTTGTTGTTTATTCATTCAGTCACTTCCGACTCTTCGTGACTTCATGGACCAGCCCACGCCAGAGTTTTCTGTCGGCCATCGCCATACCCAGCTCCCCCACGGTCGAGTCCGTCACCTCCAGAATATCATCCATCCATCTTGCCCTTGGTCGGCCCCTCTTCCTTTTGCCTTCCACTTTCCCCAGCATCAGCATCTTCTCCAGGGTATCCTGTCTTCTCATTATGTGGCCGAAGTACTTCAGTTTTGCCTTTAATATCATTCCCTCAAGTGAGCAGTCTGGCTTTATTTCCTGGAGTATCTTCTTGCAGTCCAAGGCACTCTCAGAATTTTCCTCCAACACCACAGTTCAAAAGCATCTATCTTCCTTCGCTCAGCCTTCCTTATCAGGAAATCAGAAGACGTCTACTTCTTGGGAGGAGAGCAATGGCAAATCTCGATAAAATAGTTAAGAGCAGAGACATCACACTGACAACAAAGGTCCGCATAGTTAAAGCAATGGTATTCCCCGTAGTAACCTATGGCTGTGAGAGCTGGACCATAAGGAAGGCTGAGTCAAGGACTACCTGATGTAATATTTAAAAGAGACACCTCCCCTTTCAAACTGCTTGCTAGGCTTGGCTTTCATTCCATCCTCTCAAGGTGTAAAGTATCAACCGGCTAGATCATTTGAACCCCCCTGGGGTGTTCTGCAGGGGGAGGTAAAATAAAAAATAAAGAGAGCAATAAACGTAAAAAATGGACAGGGATTTGATTACACAGTAGTGGTCACCATCTTGTTTTTTTCACATGCGCGCACACACACACACACACCATGGATGACCCCAAACACCCCTGTTGCCTGCCATAACTGCTGATCTTTCTTTTGCAGTAAAGCATATTCCTTTACTCCCACTAACAATTAAATGTGCACCAGGCTAAAAACCAAGGAGGGATGCTATGAGTAGGTACCGTTATAGGTGAATGCCTTTATAATGTCTTTATTGAAATGGATGTGAGTATCAAAATAAATCACATGGCTGGATAAAAAAAGATCTCTGGGACGAAGTGTCGTATCTCCACAGTATTGGCTTAGCGTAGTGCGGTTCCAGCTACATAAATATGCTGTATGGGACATGGACTTATCCGGTGGTTTGGGAACTTCACCTTTACCCTTTAATTTAAGGAAGGACTTTTAAAAATCTCTGTGTGGTCTCTTAGCTGTATTGCCAGTGGCAATTTTTAGCTTGGCTGGTTCCTGACTGTGGTCGTTCTCTCTTCTTTTTTAGGCAAAATGCTATTTTTTCTCTCTGTCTTCTCAGCTTTGCAACCAGTCCTTCTGCACAGGTTTTCTCTGGAAGGCAGTTCCCAAGCTGGCTTTGGGATCTATTTTCAACATCTAGGGGACAGCCAGAAACCCCAGACATTAGATAAAAGTTCAGCTCGGTCATTTCCTCTGCAAAACCATTGGCTTGGCTTTCTGGTGATCTCGGTGAACTTCAGCAAACACAGTTTAATGTGTGTGTGTGTGTGTGTGTGTCAGATTAGGGTTTGGGTGACAGGGAGCTTGTAATAAGGTATGCATTCCCGAGTCAATTTGCATATGACGTCAAGAATATTAAAAAGAAAAAGAAATGCGTGCTTCATACATGTTTTCTTTTTCTAAGAAAACACAGTTTTGCAGAGCCCCGATGGGGATCCGGCCACAGCGCGTGGAGGTGGCTGCCTCTGGCCCTTTACTTTTAAAGGCTATTTGCAGGGAATGCTTTGGAAGAAAAATGGCTTTAGGGGGCAATGATTGGCAGGAAACTAGCACGAAGAAGACAGGGTTATTAGTCTTCCTTTCTCCCACACCACAATTTTATGGTCTGGATCAGAACACAGCATAGTGGCTTTAAGAAAGAAAGAAAAAGATGGTGAATACAATTTGCTGTTCAGTCTTTTTAACAGAAGCATAAATTAAGAAGTGGAATAATGTAGTTTGCAAAGGAGACAGAGTTGACACTGAAGACTAGATTGGGCCTGATAGGTGTGTTGCAGAAGGAAGGGGACAGAGAACAGCAAACTGGATGCTGAGGTTTATTTATTGATTATTTATTTATTAAAGAGATTTATATGGCTGCCCAACTCACTCACAGTGACTCTGGGCAGCTTACAAAAATAAAACCCCAAATACAAAACCCATTACACCCCCACACCCTGATGGCAACAATACATTCAAACAAACCACTTGATGGGCTCCAC
Organism: Charina bottae; assembly: GCA_023362775.1. Lineage (NCBI taxonomy): Eukaryota > Metazoa > Chordata > Lepidosauria > Squamata > Charinaidae > Charina > Charina bottae. The sequence continues at coordinate 39,835,448 of JALMGJ010000002.1, forward strand.
ATCAACCTGGGATTCCCTGGCCCTCTGGCAAAACCGTGACTTCAGGGCCTTTTGGAAGAGTATTAAGGTGGGGGCCAGCCTTATCTCTGTGGGGATGATGTTCCACAGGAAGGGAGCTACCACAGAGAAGGCCCTTCTTCTCGGTCCCACTAGATGGACCTCCCTAATGGGTGGGGCCCATTTGGTTACACAATTGAGAAGGGAGCAGAAGTGAAGCTTCCTTCAGACTGTTCAAGCACCAGAGAGTCAGGATGGGGGAGGAAGAGGGGGTCAACTTGAGCAACCTGGATACAGCTCCAGAATCCAGTTTCCAAGACAATAATGGGGAAGGGAACACGAGGCAGAGAAATCTGCAAGCCTCACCACCTGAATTCCTTTCAGGTTTAAGATCATGAGCTCTGTAGATTAGACTGAGGCCTGTATCCTGCTTCCTGTTGTGGGCAACCAGCTGCCTCTAAGAAATCCATAAGCAACACCTGCGGGAAACCTTTTTCTCCCACTGTTGGTCCTCAGCAGGTGAGGGTCAGACACAGGTGCCTCTCCTCCTGGAAATAAAACTTGATTTATCTCAAGTTTTATCTTCTAGAGCAGGGTTTCTCAACCTTACCAACTTTAAGATGTGTGGACTTCAACTCCCAGAATTCCCTGCCCTAGCGATAAACCAATCAAATTTTAGTCAAATAGTGTCTGCATGTAACTTGATTTAAGAAAGGCACCACTAATTTTATTTTAAAAAGCCACAGTTCTCTGCTAGGGCTCCATCCTATAGATGGAGAAATAAGGGCAGCATCTTTGCTGTTCATATTCAGAAAACTTAGTAAGGCTTGACTGCGGGCATTTGGAGACTGAGAAAGTGATGAAATATATCCATGGGATGTGTGTAGATCTGTGTTTCTCAACCATGGCAACTTTAAGATATCTGGACTTCAACTCCTAGAATTCCACAGCCAGCACAACATTATTTGAATGGACTAAAGATTAAGATTGTTAGAAGTAAAAGGAAGGAATATAAAGTTGGTTTGTTTGATCAAGGTTAAAATAGATATGTTATTATCTCTGGTGACCCTTAATGGACTTTTGCTGTCACCAGGACTGAAATGACAATGTTTTGTGGATTTGTTTATAGATAAGAGATGGGATATGGGAAGAAGAGATCATTTGTTGTATTTTAAGAGAAGGTGATAAGTTACTAAAATTGTCTATACTTGTGATGAAGGTGGGAAGTCACTTCTTTATATATCTCTTTTCTTTTTCTTTACTATATTCTTATTTTTCTTTCTTTTCTCTTTCTCTTTTTCTTTCCTTTTTTCTTTTCTGTACTTTCTACTCTTTCTTTTCATTCTTCTCTTTCCCCCCAGTTTGTATTTGTTTTTACTGTTGTAACTATAATCCTTAATAAAATTGCTATTAAAAAAAAGAGAAATACTGGGCTACACCATAGTTGAATGTCTCCAGCTAAATGTGCTCCCCTTCACAAAACAGTATGGCTGTTTTCTATAAGAATATCTTCCTGGTCCTAGATGGCCTCCTGTCTCTTTAAATGTGCAGGATTTAGCTCCTAGGATTTCTAGCCAGCCACAGGAAACATTTTATGCAGGGCTAGATAGTGGAGTTCTGGACAGGCCCAATAAATCACCACAAGGCTTACTCATTTGTTTAACTGCTGTAGTCCAATGAGACTCTTTTCTCAGTTGATTCTCATGATAAAACATAGCATCCTGCATATTTACATTTGCAGGTTGTTTGGCTATGCAAAAGAGAAGCAAGGGCTCTGAGATAAGGAAACCAAGTATGAAATGTAGTCTCTTAATGCAGATAGCTGGTGAATAAGTAGCCACTTCTTTCAACAGAAATAAGGACCAAGAATACAAATGATAGCAAAAGTCAGAGGAAAGCAATAATTGGGATGGTGGGAGATGCAGAACATTTGGCGAGATGGGTGAGTTTTCACCTCCCATCTGCCACTGAAGCCCGCTGGGTCACCAGGAATTATGGGAATTCTGATCCAAAACATCTGGAATGCACTAGATTGCCTACTCTTGGACTGAGGGATAAATTAGCCCGGTTCAAAATTGTTCAGGGAGGAAACAGTGGTAGCCAAAAAGGCTTTGCAGGTGCTGACCTTGGAGTGTTGCTGTCAGACTCTGTAAATAAACAAGCTGGCTTAAATCAGCTTCCAATTAATTTGGGTCCTTGAAATACAGGGCGTCTTACTAAGATGGATTGTGCTCCTGACGCCCCATGCATCCACCAACGTGCTAGCAGGCCTCAAAAGATGTTAGGCCTCTACTCCATCCTAGTTTCTTTAACTGTTTTTTTTTTTTGTGTGTGTGTGTCTTATTTTCTCTTTGTTGGTTTTGGGGTTGTGGTAAGGAAAAGGGTAGAAGAAGCAGTGGGAAAACCTGGAAGGGTTGGAAGTGGAGGACAATTTCCATCAAATCCCAGGGAGGAGGCAGAGTGATTGTACAGCACAAGCCGTCTAGACCAGTGTTTCTCAACCTTGGCAACTTTAAGCTGTGTGGACTTCAACTCCCAGAATTCCCCAGCCAGCAGTGGTGGCTCAGCGGGTAAGACGCCAGGCTTGTCGATCAGAAGATCACAAGTTCGGAGGTTCAAATCCCTAGCCCTGCGTGTGGAGTGAGCTCCCGCACTAGCCCCAGCTCTTGCCAACCTAGCAATTCGAAAGCATGCAAATGCAAGTAGATGAATAGGTACCACTTCGGTGGGTAGGTAACAGCGTTCCGCGTGTGTCATGCCTGCCACATGACCGTGGAAGCGTCTTCGGACAATGCTGGCTCTTTGGCTAACAAACGGAGATGAGCACCGGCCCCTAGAGTCGGACAGGACTACACAAATGTGCGGGGGGAACCTTTACCTTTACCTTAGGAGTACTTCAGAGTTGATAAAGTCCTCCCAGCTCACATCAAATCTCACCCTCAGGAGGAGTGGTAATCTGCAGTTGATGGGGACAACGTGAAGAAAATGCGGGCTGGGTGTACAGTGTTGGCCAGCAAATGGAACGGATGGTGGTGTGGTAGAATCAGGCTGGGTTAGAATCATGGCACCATCCACATGAAAGAAGGAAAGAGCTTTAATAGGAGGAAGTAATATGCTTTCCCTTGTAAATTAGTCCATCATCTTTCAGATTCTGCCCCGGGGTTGTGATTTATAAATCCTGCCTTCCAGGCACAATGAAAGTCTGTTATCCAGAGCCAAACACAAAGTGGTGATTCAGAGAGATATCACCCCTTGCCTGCTGCGAGTTGACTACTACCTAACCTACTGAGCAGGAGACTTTGCACAGGTTTACAAAGGGCTTTGCTGATAAAATAATTTGTATTTCTTCCAGCTAGGACTCCACATTGAGAACAGGTGCCGGTGAGTTGACAGAGACAGGCATTGCTCCAGGATTGCTGGATGATTTTCAGTTCGTGCAGCCTAAGCAACTTGATGGACAGGTTGCTTGGAGGAGGGAGGCCAAGCTCACGCATTTTGGACCTGTGCCCATCTTGGCTCAAGAGCTGGCTGGCTACGAGGGGTGGAAATGATAAATCCTTATTTAAAGAAGTGCTGTGAAGAAGCTGATCGTAAGACTTTATTCAAGTTCCTTTCTGCCACCTTACATGATTTATCAGCTTCTTGTAACCTCTCTTTTCTGAGTACAATTCAGGAGTGAGTGGGTGTTGGCATCACATTTCCAGGTTTTTCTTGGGTTAATCGAATGATTTGGACCCTTCACAAATTGAATTCAGATCTGGTTTGGTTCTCCTGGCGTGGTCACATTGGTATATAACCAACGTCAGCAGCTAATCATGCTAATTTAATAAATTTATATGCTGCCCGACTCCCAGCAACTCTGGGCGGTTTAAAAATTGTTAACATTTAAAGGAAGAAAACAGCACAAAACCAAAAAGGAACAAAGGTGTCTGGGGTTGCTGTCCATGCTTGGGAAAAGCAGCGGCAGCCAGGTAGATCACCTTGCAGCCAGAAGAGCTGAGGAAGCCAGAAAAGGACATGGAGAGGTTGGAAAAGGGGAAGAAGAAAGCAGAGACTGTCCTTTTGGGAGGCTAATGAGTGATTTGAGGTCACCCTTTTGTGATACATCTACATCAGAGCTTTCCAAACTTTTCATGTTGGTGACACACTTTTTAGACATGCATCATTTCGCAACACACTCTTACAGCAGGGCATCATTTCACGACACACTCTTACAGCAGGGCACAAGGCAGACACTAGGACCTGTGTGGAATCCTGGCAGGGCAGGTTTCGAGGCAGCAAGGCACAAGGCAGGCACTAGGACCTGCGCGGAATCCTGGCAGGGCAGGTTTGGAGGCAGCAGGGCACAAGGCAGGCACTAGGACCTGCGCGGAATCCTGGCAGGGCAGGTTTCGAGGCAGCAGGGCACAAGGCAGGCACTAGGACCTGTGTGGAATCCTGGCAGGGCAGGTTTCGAGGCAGCAGGGCACAAGGCAGGCACTAGGACCTGCGCGGAATCCTGGCAGGGCAGGTTTCCAGGCAGCAGGGCACAAGGCAGGCACTAGGACCTGCGCGGAATCCTGGCAGGGCAGGTTTCCAGGCAGCAGGGCACAAGGCAGGCACTAGGACCTGCGCGGAATCCTGGCAGGGCAGGTTTCCAGGCAGCAGGGCACAAGGCAGGCACTAGGACCTGCGCGGAATCCTGGCAGGGCAGGTTTCCAGGCAGCAGGGCACAAGGCAGGCACTAGGACCTGCGCGGAATCCTGGCAGGGCAGGTTTCCAGGCAGCAGGGCACAAGGCAGGCACTAGGACCTGTGCGGAATCCTGGCAGGGCAGGTTTGGAGGCAGCGAGGCACAAGGAAGGCACTAGGACCTGCGCGGAATCACAGCAGGTTTGGAGGGAGCAAAGCACAAGGCAGGCACTAGGACCTGCGCGGAATCCTGGCAGGGCTTGGAGGCAGTAGCAGCCGCAACACACCCAGACACTGCAGCCGACACATTAACGTGTTGCGACACACAGTTTGGAAAGCTATGATCTATATGAATCCTCTGGGGAAGGTCATCTGGAGTTTTGGATTGGGACTTATTACTGGGCGGTTGATATGCAAGTCGAGCTCTCTTTTTCATGCAAACAGAGAGCAGAACGTCTGACCCATGCTCTGAATGCAATGAGGAAATGGAGGCTGAGATTGCTAAAAAGAGAGAGATTGGACTGGTCAATAAGCGAGCCAGTCTAGGAACATAGGTGGAGCTTCTTGATGGGGCTGCATTCCTTTTGAAGAAGCAAGTGCCCGTTGAATGCTTGGAAAGCAAGCCAGTGGCCATGCCCGTGAAGCACCTTTTCCTGGATTTATTTGGTGGGTCAGCAGTATCCTTTCCTGAGAAAAACTGGATCTGGCCACTTTCTCACCTCTTACGTGGGGCAGATCTGCCCTTTCTGCTTGGCCCATCACCAGTCCAGACCCCTCATCACTTCCTGAGTGCAGGAACAGACGTGGTTGTCCTCTTCCCACTCCCAACCCACTGCAAATGCACCCCCACTTCGATTCAATACTGCTCCTTTCCGCCCTGAGCTGTCTTCAGCCCTTGAGAATGAGGGTGGTCTGCAGTATTTCCTTCCAATATATACTATTTTGGTAAACCTCTGCACCTGGCCCTTCCATGCAGCCGTTTCTTCCTGGCCTGCTGTGTTTTCTGCTGATCAGCAGCTGCCATTACTGTATTTTATAATCTTGCAGGCGATCCAAGAGACGGTGGCCTCTGCATTAGGGTCAAAGGAGATAGTGTGGGGAGGGGGTGTGAAGGCAGCAGTGTGTGCAAACATCTAAAAACGCAAAGGGAAGGCACAGAGACAATGGAGGAGGGAACAGCCCCTAAAAGGTTGGGGGGAGATGGGCGGTAATACAAATTTAAATAATAAATAAAATAAAAGCCCAGTCTATAAAGGGCAAAATCTACATTGGATGGAAAACATAGCAGATAAACGGCTGGCTGCTGTGCATTTTAGAGACCACGTAACGTAGCGTTTTGATCAGTGGCGCTGGCTTCCGATTCATTCTGGAATCCAGTTCATAGCGCTGGTTCTTCTCTATCAAACTCTAAAGCATTTGTAATCAAAATTGTTAAAGGGCCTGCCTCCTCCCATACAAAGCTGCTCCTAATTTTCAAACACTTGGAATACCTCCCGTAAAAAAGGTCTTTCCTATGCTTTCGGTCAGCAGCGAAAACAGTGTTTGTTAAACTTCTGTTTCTGACATTGTCTCCCGATTGCATTGTGATGGCTTCTGGTTTATTTATTTATTTTATCCTTAGCTGCATTGCTCTTAGATTTATTTATTTATTTATTTAATTAATTAATTCAACTGGGACACCGCCCGGCTCCAGTCAACTCTGGGCAGCTCACAGCATCAAAACCAAGCAGCAGTATGCAATCCAGATAAAATGAACAATGAACAAGATGGCGAATACAAGGACATTATACATTTCTAATTGTTTTACCTAATTTTTGTATATTGTCTCCATCCCTTAACGGACAGAAGGTGATTTACAAATATGCAGATGACAGTGGTGATGATGACATACCTGTATCTGAGTTACTATAGCAAGCGTGGGGAAAAAAGCCCTGTGGTTACTACCGTTAAATTGTGGGGAGGAGAAAACCTTTGTTGGTGCAGAACACAACGTCTTGTGATTTTCTATTCTGTTCCCATCGACTTTCTACCCACTTGGCGGTGATGAGTATTCTTGAAATCTGCCATGATATATTAGTGTCCCTTGGTAAGTAATCAAAACCACCCACCCCAGCCCACATTGATTGATCTTGTTTTCTTCCTCCATCCAAAGGACACTTTGGCTGCCTATCCTTGTGGCTCGGACCACACCCCCAGTCCCATGGCGAGTCGAGTACCACTTGAAGCAGCACCGGTCCTGGAAAAGTCAGATGCCCGACTCACAGCTGTGGCTGCCAGCATCGAAGACGGACACTCGGTTGTTTTTCTGGGGGACAGCCAAGGCCGACTACACAAGGTAGTTAGCTCAGACCCGAGAGGAAGGCCTGATCGTATCGACAATGCTTTTATTACTTCTCAAAGTTGGGTTTTGCAGCCAAGAAGAGGGTAGCTTTATATATGGCTTGCCCCAGCAGAGACCTAAGTCCATTTCAGGAAAACATATTCATTATATAATGAGCGCAGGGGTGTATTGCCTAAAATTATAAAAAGTAAGTATTTGTAGTCAAGAAGAATGACACTGAACCAGGGCCGCAACTAGGGGGGGCAAGCAGGGCATGTGCCCCAGGCCCCGCGCTGGGGGGAGCGCCAAAATGACAGAATAACCCATTTGGGGGGGGGGCGGAATCCATGTTTGCCCCGGGTGACACAGACCTTAGTTCCATCCCTGCACTGAACATCCCATACAGATTATGAAAGTGAACATACGTCTGTAGTGGATATGATATGTGACCCAGATTGGAGAGACTTTGGTTCAAGTTTCCACAGATTTCACCGGCTGACTGTGGGCCAACCACACTCAGGCCAACGACCTGATCGGAGGTGGTTGTGGGAATGAAATACAGGTAGTCCTTGCTTAACGACCCTAATTGGGACTGGCAACTCTGTCGTTAAGCGAAGCGGCCGTTAAGCAAAACATCACACGATGGCAGTCCCAGTTGCTGTCATTAAGCAAATCCTGTGTAGTCGTTAGGTGAGGACCCACCCTGATCCAAGTCATTTCCAGCTGGGTCCCTCCCAGCCCTGAGCCTTGGCTCTTCCAAGGCAAGGAGCGCTTTCAGGGGATCACTGAGCCAGAAGAGACCGACTCGCTTCAACTCCCCCCACCTGCCTATCTTCCCCCCCATCCCTGCCCTTTGGGCCGCCCTGCCATTCCCCGCCCCCCAGCAGACCTCCCTCCTACTTCCTCCTTGTCGTCCTGGGGGCGGAGATGGCAAGGAGAGGAGGGGAGGAGCCCAGCTCTGACAGAGCCCCGTGCTGCCCCCGGGTTGACGATGAGGAAGTAGGAGGAAGGTCCGCTGGGGGAGGCGAGGGGGGGCAGAATACAGCATCCTCTTCATCTCGGCCATGCTGTGGAAAGGGCAGAGATCGGGGGGCGGGGGGGAGATAGGCAGGATGTTGTGACCATTGTAAATGCACAACAGTTGCCAAGTGCCCGAATTTTGATCACATGATCACGGGGACGTTGCAATGGTGGTAAGTGTGAGGACCGGTCCTAAGTCCATATTTTTTAGTGCCATCGTAACTTCAAACTGTCGCTGAACGATTGGTCGCTAAGCAAGGACTACCTGTAAGGTGAAACCTCCATGCATACTGCCTTGAACTCCCAAAGAAAAATCACCATATAAATGTAGCAGATAAAGAAATATAGTTGCTGTACTTTATACTCTCACACACACGTTTGGCTAGTTTCCCTAATAATTCTGTTGATTCTGTCTGTAAAGGTTAGGGGCCACATCAGGCTCTCAGACCATACCTGCTCACAGATCCCTAGAAATTGAGTGACTTCTGTGAATTGAGTGACTTCTGAGACTTCATCTGGCTGCACGAAGGCAAGAAACGTAAAGAAACATTAGAGACTGAGATTCCTCAACCAGCACCAATTTCTGTGCTTGTTTTAAATCATAGAAACGCATCCCTAAATAATTTTTCTTCTTTTTGGCCATGCAGACAGATGTAGAACACTCTGCCCTACAATGTATATTTGATAAAATGTACAGTTTTTTTTAACAAGTAGGTAAATTTCTGAACTGGGAAAAAGCAACTAAGCTCATTTTTCCACATATAAGTAACTTGCAATATTAACCTTGATTTGATATATCTCTGCATTAGTGGCAATGGCATTTAATACAACCTTGACTCAAGATTTAGAACTACATTTTTTCTCAGCTATCACCCTGAAAGACTTTCTTTTCTTTTTTTAAAGGAGGATTTTGCAATCCAGAGTGGCAATTATTTTGGGTGGGTTCATGAAAAGGAGAGATCCCTGGTATCTGGTATGCAGTTTCCATATTATAGATGAGAAAACTGAAACTGCAGGATCATCATAGATGTCCAAACTGAAGCTCCGTTGTCACTGAGCCTGACTGTCCTGCCAGACAAAAGGGCATCTGGGGCCTTTGCAGTACAAGTAGTCCTCGCTTACCAACTGCCTCGTTCAACAACCATTCGAAGTTACAACGGTGCTGAAACAGTAGGTTTATGACCGGACCTCAAACTTGTGGCCGTCGCAGCATCCCCGCGGTCACATGACTGCCATTCAGGTGCTTTGCAACTGGGGCGCATTTACAACCATTACAACGTCCTGCAGTCACATGATCACCATTTATTTATTATTTAAATTTATGTGACCGCCCATCTCCCCCAACGGGAGAGATTTGAAACCTTCACAGCCAGTTTCTGAGAAGCAAAGTCAATGAGGAAACTGGCAGGAAGTCACAAGTCATGGTCCTGTGGTGTTGCACTTAACGAGCACCAGTGATTTGCTTAACAACCGCAGCAGGACTGATGTAAGTCGGGCACAATCACATGACATTTCACTTAACAACCCCGTCGCTTAGCGACAGAGTTGCCGGTCCCAATTGTGGTTGGTAAGTGAGGACTACCTGTATTACACAACAGTGTCTAGCAGTATCTAAACCTCACTGGTGCCAAAATGATCCATGTGCCCGATGATGTCATCACGCAAAGGTCATGATTATGGACTTGTTTTGTGGAGTCTGATGCAAGTACGTACATTGTGGCATTTGCATGGTGATACTTATTTATTTATTTCATTCAATATACAAGACAGCCCAACTCTGTAATGACTCTGGGCGGCAAACAGTAAAAACACTCATAAAATGCAGATGAAATGCAGATGAAAAACTCCAATCATCCAGAAAGAAGAACCAGTTCTCCAGGCTCTTTAAACACAGTTGAGGTAAGGGCCAGGCGAATCTCAAGGGGGATGGTGTTCCAAAGGGTGGGTGCTGTAACATCACAATATCATCATGCACACGTCATTATCTGCTCCCCATGCCTCCTCCGTGGGCGCACCTGGTCCCACACAGTGCTGCTTGTTGTCACACACTAGTCAGCCCACACTGAGAACCAACCTTTTTTCATTTGGGGGGCATTAGCGCCACCTAGTGCTCCTGGGATTGAAGTCCACACATTTAAAGTTGCTGGGGTTGAGAGACACTGCTTTACAGTAGACAACAGTGAAAACGATTTATTACAACATCTACTGGAGCACTGTATAAAATACAGAATAACATGCATATATAACAAGGTAAAACAATAAGAAAAGGAGCCAAAGAAATGGTGAAAACCATAACAGCATCAACACATTATTAAAAGACCTGGAAGAATAAAAAATGTTTTGCTTTGGCCTGCAAAGTAAGTGCTCAGGATGCCAGATGTACCTTTCTGAGGAGGACATTCCAACATCTAAGGGCTTCTTGGCAGCCATTGGACCTCTGTGGGTGACTTTATTCTTTGGGTAGCAACATCCTGGAAGAAAGTTTCCTTTGGTGGTACCAACCTGTGAAGATCTGTTGGGTAGCTAAAAATTATAGAGGGACCAGACTGGGGAGACGTGTCCCAAAGCAGTTGTTATGATGCTTCATTGGCTGTATTTCTGATCTGATATCAGCCAATCAAGGTAGGCAAGGTCAAGAAACAGAAGCAGTAGGGATTCCAGGAATGTTCTTTATTGGGTAGAACAACAATCCTGAAAGTCTGTCTAAGTTACTCTTTACCATATCTTATGCTTAACAATGAGCCAGTTTGGTTTAGTGGTGAAGGCTCTGGGCTAGAGACTGAGAGACCGTGAGTTCTAGTCCCGCCTTAGGCACAAAGCCACTTGGGTGACCTTGGGCCAGTCACTGTTTCTCCGCCCTAGGAAGCAGGCAATGGAATACCACTTCTGAAATCTTGCCAAGAAAACTGCAGGGACTTGTCCAGGCAGTCTCCGAGAATCGGACACGACTGAACAGGGTTTTTTTTTAAAAAAAACCTAACAAAATCAAGTGGGGGGTTATTTTGAGATTTTTTTTCTCACACTTCCCTCTTTCTCCTCCCTTAACAGTTCATTGTTCCCTTCCAAGGCTAGATCTACATTATTTCACACCTGGGTTCTCGTTTGGTCACAGAATAGGAGCATGCAAAACATTTCATTTGATCTATTTTGAACTGACACTTTCATGAAACATCCCATTTGAAGCATGAAAGTGCTGTTTCAAGTGCAGAACAGGTTCTGAACAGCGGTTTTGTGCTTGGAATGGACTGTAAAACTTCTGTGCTGCAAGTGGGACTTTATAGTGAAACGTCATGCTCAGAATGGTTTGAAATGAAATGTTGTACACAGTGCTATTCAAGAAGTAGTGGTTTTCTTGCCATGATCTCTGCAGTAGGTGAACAGATATGGCATTTTGTATGCTTTCTTATCCACTAGAACAGTGTTTCTCAACCTTGGCCACTTTAAGATGTGTGGACTGCTATTCCTGAATTCCCCATGATGGCTGGGGAATTCAGAAGTACATTCCATACATCTTAAAGTTGCCAAGGTTGAGACACACTGCGCTAGAATTCCTTTCCTTTATCTGGTGCCCTTTATGTGTGTTGAACTACCACTATCATTCCAAGCCAGCGTGGCCTTTGGAGGACACCAGGATGCAGAAAGCTATACTTGTAGTTTTTATGTTAAATAAATCTAGCAAATTAACTTTTTTGTTCTGCTTGGGAGAACTGGGCCTTCTTTTTTGCGTACTGGAGAATCATCGTGGCCTAAGGTTGGACTTGGGGCCAGGAAGACTCATATTCAGGTCCACCTTCAGCCACGGAAGCTGTCAGACCTTCAAGGTAGTCCAGACAAGAAGCACAAACCATGAGTACTAAGACTACCTTTATTGTGAAGTCGCCGTAACAGAATCTTGCAAGTCTGAAGGCATTTCTCCCCTCCTTTACTCTTGCTCAGCCCAACTACGCCATAGGATTGTTGTAGGGAGAAATTGGGGGAAAGAGGGTTATATCTCATTCCCTTGAGATGCTGGAGGAGGGGTGGGATATTATCCTAACCGTTCCAATGCAGGCACATGTCCAGCCACATCTGTTTAATGCAGTGAAAATCAGCCCAGCTTCTCCTCCCCATCTCCCTCCCCCTGGTCTTGCGATAATGCTCTGCAGGATCTCTGGCAACCGTTTGCTCTTGCTTTTTCAAAAGTCAGATTGTTTGCATGCTCCCCTTTCTGCTCTGGTGCTCTGGAGTACACATCTAGCTGCCTTTTTACAAACCAGAATTGGGAGGGAGGGGCCTTCCTCAGCCACCTTCCAGATGGCAAGTTCCTCTTCCTAACAGCATTATCTTGATCTAATATTCCCAGCGAACAGACGGCAACACAGGTTCTTCTCAGAGTCTTTTTTATAAACCTAAAACATAACTGAGTTTGACTGACTGTACGGAAATGTCAAAAGATATTTGCACCAGAGCTTGGCAATGGACACCAGGCCTCTGGGCCCATCATCAACGGTACCTAGAGTTGCCAAAATTAAGTAACAATTAATTAAAAACATAAGGATGGTTGGAATTCATGAGATTTCACGGCACTGATAAGATTTCAGGTGAGGATATGACAAATCTTAGATTAGGACCTTTACATTTTTTGTGGGTGAGCTTGCAAGATTTGGGCCATGTATATTTGGGGGGGGGGTACCCACAGCATTGCATGATTGTGTGCTGTAGTGCCCACTACCTGAAAATGTTGCCAATCCCTGGTTTACTTTGACTGCAACATTGAGTATTGGGGAAGGTTTCTGATAAAGAGGTATAAAAATAATCTTTCTTTTTACTAAACAGGACAGTTACAAGCTTGGTCCCAAGAGCTGCTTAGTTCCTCCACTCCCTTAAATCAAAAAATCATTAGCCATTTTGGTTTGCTCCCTTGCAGGGCTACATGGAAGCCACAGGAGACACCATCCTATATGCTTCTTTGATGATCCAGCCGAACAGTGCAGTATGTAGAGACCTCCTGTTTGACCAGCTTAAGGAGCACCTCTACGTTATGACTCAGTCAATGGTGAGAATAAATGAGGACCTGCTGATGGAGATGAGGAAAGCATCTTACTTTGTGCAGGGCGTGCTAAGTCAGTAGTGTCAAAACTGAGTTCCCAACTAATGTATCCCACTTGAGATCTTAACAAAAACATTGCAGACTAAAAGGTATTACTTCCTTAAATAATAGGACTCCACACTTCCTTAAATGTTTAGATGCATATATTTTATCCATATCCAAGAATATGTGTAAAATATACATGGTAGGACCACAGTAGGACTTCGTTCCAGGCAAACATATATGTATAGGATTATGCTGTCCAGTGATAGAGCTGTGCATAGATACTTGGGCATAATTCCCTTTTAAATGCTACAAGAAGTTCCTGAAGGAAATGGAGATGATTCAGATCTGCTATTGAAAATCTGCTTTTAAAAAATTATTCAAATTATTAGAGGTGTGCAGAATGATTTGGAATTGATGAAATCTTTATGATCTTGGAGCAGTTGGACTTTCAGCCACATTTGGTGTTTTGATGTATCTTTCTTCCTGTGTTCCCCAAAGGAGAGATTGTTCTGACACTACAATATGGTGATCTTCTCTGAGCCACTGGTGTAGCAAAGGATGAAAAATATGCATCTATAAAAAAATACAACAAAGGTAGTCATAATATCCAGATGGTTGTTGAGTATTTGAAGCCCCTGTGGAAGAGGAAAAGGTCATGTATTAATTTAGTTTGACCTATGGAATTGCATTTCATTTTGAAATAAAGTTAAAAATAAAGCCATCAATGTAGCACAAGATCTCAAGAGAAATAAAGAACTATAGAAATAAGGTTTACAAACCTTAGCATAGGTTTTGTGGGACAGCTGGAGAAAATCAACTTAAGGAATTGATCGGTCTTGTATATAGCATATCTAAGGCATGCAAATGTGTGTGCACATAGGATGAAAAAATAGAGGCATCTGTATTTAATTGGAATTTGATCAGTAGTTTTAAAGGAATATCATTGAGGAAATGAATGAGAATCATTTAGTTAATAATAAGTATTTTGGTGCTCTAATTTATTTTAAAACAAATGATGTTCTTGCTTGCAACTTTAAATAAATTTAAATGTAATCAATGGAATTTCAAATGTTACTAGTCCACTGTTGTTTCGATGGTTGCTGTGTAGGCTTCAAATCACATGCCTTTGCCATTGTTTAAATTGGTCTTTATTCAGGAAACCAGGGCATTGAGTTCAAAGTGAAATAAAGATGTAATTGTAAAATGGATGTGAGATTGGGAAAGGGGACCAGTGTCATAAACATACTTCCCTTTAATTTATTTTATCTCTCATCTTGTCATCTGCTTTTTCCCAAGGGCTCCAGGACTTAAGACTGATTAAGTAACCATACTTAAAGATAGGCATACATGTAAGCATTGAAATATGAAGCACCCCATGGACTGCAATCCATTTATTTGCAAGTCAGCCCTGTTGGAGTCAATGTGACTTCTTGTCAGACTTTGCAGACTCACAAGAATCCAGAACCTCCAATAAATAATTTTTACTGATAAAGTTCAAAAGCCATAACCAAAGAATTTCAGCAAATGCTGTGTTTCAAGAACAAGCTCTCTATGTAGAAACAATCATCAAACCCACTTGTGCCTCTTTCTCCTTCCCACACTAAGTAAGGCCTGCTTGGCCTCTTCTTTTGACAGAGCAGGTCTGTTTCATCTGGCCCTTGATTTTGCAGTGGTCAGAATTGTTATTGTGTTATTTTTCTCTGGCCTTTGTGAGATAAAACTCTCACCCTTGTATGCATTCAAAACTGTGTTTTGGCCTCAGTTACATTGCCCATTGCTGAGGAAAGAAGGGAAGCAAAAAGCAAGGGAGAAAGGGAAAGATATAAACAACTGAATGCAGAATTCCAGAGAATAGCAAGGAGAGATAAGAAGGCCTTCTTAAATGAACAATGCAAAGAATTCGAGGAAAACAATAGAATGGGGAAGACTAGAGATCTCTTCAAGAAAATCAGAGATATCAAGGGAACGTTTTGTGCAAAGATGGGCATGATAAAGGACAAAAAAGGCAGGGACCTAACAGAAGCAGAAGAGATTAAGAAGAGGTGGCAAGAATACACAGAAGAACTATACAAGAAAGATATTAATATTCCTGATAAATACGATGGTGTGGTCACTGACCTTGAGCCGGACATCCTAGAGAGTGAAGTCAAGTGGGCCTTAGGAAGCATTACTAACAACAAAGCTAGCGGAGAAGACAGTATCCCAGCTGAGCTATTTAAAATCCTAAAAGATGATGCTGTTAAAGTGCTGCACTCAATATGCCAACAAATTTGGAAAACTCAACAGTGGCCACAGGATTGGAAAAGGTCAGTTTACGTTCCAATTCCAAAGAAAGGCAATGCCAAAGAATGCTCAAACTACTGTACAATTGCGCTCATTTCACATGCTAGCAAGGTTATGCTCAAAATCCTACAAGCTAGGCTTCAGCAGTATGTGAACCGAGAACTACCAGAAGTGCAAGCTGGGTTTCGAAGAGGCAGAGGAACTAGAGATCAGATTGCCAACATTTGCTGGATCATGGAAAAAGCAAGAGAGTTCCAGAAAAACATCTACTTCTGCTTCATTGACTACGCTAAAGCCTTTGATTGTGTGGATCACAACAAACTGTGGCAAATTCTTAAAGAGATGGGAGTACCAGACCACCTTACCTGTCTCCTGAGAAACCTGTATGCGGGTCAAGAAGCAACAGTTAGAACCGGACATGGAACAACCGACTGGTTCAAAATTGGGAAAGGAGTACGACAAGGCTGTATATTATCACCCTGCTTGTTTAACTTATATGCAGAGTACATCATGAGAAATGCCGGGCTGGATGAATCACAAGCCGGAGTTAAGATTGCCGGGAGAAATATCAACAACCTCAGATATGCAGACGATACCACCCTAATGGCAGAAAGTGAAGAGGAACTAAAGAGCCTCTTGATGAGGGTGAAAGAGGAGAGTGCAAAAGCTGGCTTGAAACTCAACATTAAAAAAACCCAGATCATGGCATCTGGTCCCATCACTTCCTGGCAAATAGAAGGGGAAGAAATGGAAGCAGTGACAGATTTTATTTTCTTGGGCTCCAAGATCACCGCAGACGGTGACTGCAGCCATGAAATTAAAAGACGCTTGCTCCTTGGGAGGAAAGCTATGGCAAACCTAGACAGCATATTAAAAAGCAGAGACATCACCTTGCCGACAAAGGTCCGTATAGTTAAAGCTATGGTTTTCCCAGTAGTAATGTATGGCTGTGAGAGTTGGACCATAAGGAAGGCTGAGCGCCGAAGAACTGATGCTTTCGAACTGTGGTGCTGGAGAAGACTCTTGAGAGTCCCTTGGACTGCAAGGAGGTCAAACCAGTCAATCCTAAAGGAAATCAACCCTGACTGCTCATTGGAAGGACAGATGCTGAAGCTGAAGCTCAAATACTTTGGCCACCTAATGCGAAGAGAGGACTCACTGGAAAAGACCCTGATGCTGGGAAAGACTGAGGGCAAAAGGAGAAGGGGACGGCAGAGGATGAGATGGTTAGATAGCATCACCGATGTAATGAACATGAATTTGAGTAAACTCCGAGAGACAGTGGAGGACAGGAAGGCCTGGCGTGCTATGGTCCATGAGGTCACGAAGAGTCGGACACGACTAAATGACTGAACAACAACAACATTGCCCAATAGGGCTGTGCTGGGCTTTGCATTCAGCTCCGAAACTGTGCTTTGGAAAGTGAGGGGTGTTTGTGCAGCCCTAGTCTCCATTTTTTGAAAACAGCTGTGCAGTTTTCTACAGCTTCTACAGCTTCACTTCTACAGCTGCTGGATGATCCTGGGAAAAGACCCGGATGTTTTAAAGAGTTACAGACGGGTGCTACATCTGAACTCATGAATGTTCCAAAGCACGTTTTTGGGATCCAGTTCAAAGTGCTGAACAGCCCCATTTCATAGCATCTATATGGGGGCTGGGAGGGGGGAGTTAATGTTAGCTTTTTAATTATAAAAATGGTTCAGGCAATTTCCTGGCAAAAAAAATAGATAACTGGTTGGAATAAACCTAGCAGGTGGGAATTGTCCACTAAGATAAAAAGCCTGGCCTGACTTTCTTCACCCTGCATTATCTAACAGTCTCCCCAAGCCTGAATGCCATTGATCACTTTCTTTTCTTTTCTTTTCTTTTCTTTTCTTTTCTTTTCTTTTCTTTTCTTTTCTTTCTTTTATTTTTCAAATTTTGCCACCGCCCATCTCCCCCAAAAGAAGGACTCTGGGCAGTTTACAATAACAAGCACATTAAAACAATAAGCATAAATAACATCTAAAATATAAATACAAAATTACCAAATATAAATATAAATATAAATATAAATATAAATATAAATATAAATATAAATATAAATATAAATATAAATATAAATATAAATATAAATATAAATATAAATATAAAATCCAGGTGGCTATAAACGATCTAATTCAGTGAGGAGAGCACTAAGGCGCCAGCCACCCCCAAGAATCGCTACTCCCCTTCCGGCCCCAGGCGAGACGGCAGAGCCAAGTCTTCAGGTCCTTCCGGAAGGCCAGGAGCGCTGGGGCCTGCCTCACCTCTGGGGGCGGAGCGTTCTTCCGGAGGGCGGGTGCCACTGCAGAGCTGTCCACCAGCTGTTCCGGGACTAGCTTTGCATCCAAGCCAATTGGGAATTTCAACCTGGATATCAATCTGAGAGCAGCAGATTTTATCAGAGCCATCTCACACCCCCACTCTTCCCACCCCACTTTTGCAGGTACCCTCCTTCCTGTCTATTGCTGCATCTTTTTGCTTCTTTGATAATTTTCCCACCAGGGGCAAGCGGTGACAGAACTGGGCAGCCTTGGGTATATTCTGCACCATTTAAACCAAGGCTGTTGTGTTCGGTCAGTTAATCAGCTAGGAAAAACAGAGTATTTTGATGCATTAATAATATACCCTTGATTTTAAAAACAAGAACGATCCCAAACCCAAATCTTTAATATGTGACTTCTGAACCAAATGTATTTATTCACAGATATGAATCTTTCCTTACTTTGCATAATTCAATAAATCTGCTTCTGCTTCTGAAAGGGAAGGAATTACACAAAAACAATGATGGACCATCAAACGAATTGATTAAGTCCTCTTCCCCTCCGCTTCTTCAAATGACAAGGTTGAAGGAAACTATGGAATCATCACCCATCTCCCCAGGATAATAGAGAGATAATAGACTACCAATCGAAGAGAATAATAGACTCTTAATTTGGAAGGTGCTTGGACTTCTGTACTGATCAGGAAGTTCCAGGTTCAAGTCTCTGCTCAGCCATGGATTTCAGTGACTCCCTGTTTCCAAAGACTGTTGTGGGATCAAATGAGGAGAGACCTTCTCTGTGCATTGTCTTGAGTTCCTAGAAGAATGTTGGGATATAAGTTTAATGTAATAGCACACCAAAATCCATGCTATGCTTCTCTCTTCCAGTTGGCCAAAATCCCCATCTTTGAATGTTCCCAGTTCTCTGATTGCAAGTCATGTTTGGCAGTGAAAGACCCATATTGTGGCTGGTGTGTTCTTCAAGGAAAGTAAGACCTCATTTAATTTATATCCATCTGCTTTCATATGGGACATCTCTGCTGGCCTCCAGAAATTAATGCAGCACTGTCCAGAGGGCCAAGTAGAAGCAATCCTAAGGTTTTCTCAAAGGGCTTTTGCTATAACTTTGTGCTAGATAATTCTGAAGAAGTCCTTCAGGGGCACCAATGAGGATTCTGCAGAATCCTATGCTCATATGCAGCAATAGTCCTGAATTCATATACAATGTTTTTGGAAGTTCGTGTAAGCTGTAATTCAAGAAGTGGGCTATAAAGTCCCTGCGAATCCTAAACATTTGCTCCATAATAGGCTTGGCAGAGTGTCCTTCTTATAATCTAGAAAGTACTAATTAAAACTCCTTCTTAAGCAGTGCATTGCCTACTTCTGGAGATCATCTGAGATTCCCAGACTAATTCATTGATTACATCTGTTCCTGGCATTTTGTAATTATGAGCAAATTAACTAAACAGATTCTAAATGGGAAAGAAGAATCACTTCCAAGAGGTTATTATCTTTTGTTCCACACACTGATGCAGACAAATGTTACCAGGCAAGAAACATAAAAGGAAATTTATTGTAAATGAAGTTCCATTTATATTTTCCAGTATATTCTCATCACTGTTTGGAGAATTAGGGTGGGGGGAAATTTCTAAAAGTTTTAAAAAAGGGTCCAGAAAAGTGTAATAGATTTTTCTATTTGGTGCTGCTTGTCTTCTTTTCTGTGTTGCATTGTTGTTTCTATATTATTTGTATTTATTTATAAATGCGCCCTCAGCTTTCTCTTTCCTTGTGAACTTTCTTTAATTGCTGGTTTCTGTGAGGGATCAAAAACATTACTGAGGAGTGATTCAGCTTTGGAATCAGGATACAGCGAAAGAGCCACAGGCTGGGGATTAGGGAGTTTCCCCGTATTAAACCAGCTTGCAGCTCATCCTCATCTGATTATTCCTCAGGGCAGTGTTTTGCAACCTTGGCGACTTTAAGATGTCTGGACTTCAACTCCCAGAATACCCCAGCCAGCCTGGGGAATTCTGGGAGTTGAAGTCCAGACATCTTAAAGTCGCCAAGGTTGCAAAACACTGCCTTAGAGCAGGGCAGGGGGCTGAGAGCAGACTTTATGACTTTCCCTATGCAGAAAGTATGTTTTCTGGAAACGGCATGGATGTTTTCAGGCAGTCCCACACAATCTGCTCATTCAAGAACCTCTTTCCCCCGTCTTTATTGGTGTCTCTGCAGGTGCAGCCGTCGCTCCGAATGCACCAGGTTCCAAGTGAAAGAGCAGTGGCTGTGGGGCTTTCATTCTACCCAGCAGTGTCTGTCCATCCTGTCTCTGAGCCCCGCCAGCATCAGCAGGGAGGAACAGAAAAACGTGAGCTGTGATGCATAACGTGTCCCTTTGAAGGCAGTGACGCCATCATGAGAAGGTTCCTCACCATCCAGTCACAGCAAACGCCTGACTGGCAGGCACATCTTTTACAGGGAGAGAGGACATGGAAGCTATTTGTGCTTTTGCTGTTACTGCAAAAAGTTGAATGGGTGTTGATTGGATAACAGTGGGAACCAAAGAAAACTATTTAGAACAGGTGGATCGATAGCGCGGGTCAAAAAAGAAGAGGGGGAATGCACAGATAGGCAGAAGACATATGCTGAGTCAAATACTACAGGTACTCCTCGACTTATGACCACAATTGGAACCGGAATTTCCATCGTAAGTCATTGCAGTTGTAAGTCTGGTCACCACGTGACTGGACCACCATGTGATTTTCCGGCCATTTACGGCGGTTGTTAAGCAAATCCAGCGTCCCCGATAGGTGTTTTCTGGAGGAAAATGGCAAAAAAGTCACAAAACGCGATCACGTGACTGGGACGCTGCAACCGGTTGTAAATGCGATCCAGTTGCCAAGCCCCCGAAATGCGATCATGTGACTGCGGGGGTGGTGGTGCAATGTTTTGCGACGCTCAGAAGTGCTTTACAGGCCGCAAAACAGCCATTCCGGGGCTGCGTTACTTTGGACCGTCATTAAACGAATGGCCGTAAGTCAAGGACTACCTGTAGGTTCACTCCAGTATTGTTTGTCAGCAGCTCCCACAATTTCAGACAATAATCCTTTCCAACCCCATAGGAAAATGTCAGGGATTGAACCTTGAATCTTGTGGATGGAATCATGTTGCTGACCACTGAGCGACAGCTTTATGTCCCGTCTCTCTGTCTCTGCATGTATATCTGAGGTTTGATCCTAAATCTTCCTTGCTCTGACTTAGTTGCCTCCAGTTATTTCCACCCTTTCAGTTCTGATGGAAATAGAAGCATCCATATAGGTCAGCAGAGGGCAATCAAGAGCAATGGACGACGTAGCTTTGACATATCCCACCCTGAATACAGAGCAGAATGTTGGTGATGGTTGTGGAGGTTGCCTCTGATTTAAGGTATAAAAGAATCCCCAAACACAGTCTTGTAACGTTCAGTGACTGCCCAAAATTCATGAGTTCAGAACTTAGAAAGCTCACGAGTTTTGATTCAAGACCCCACTGCGAGAAGTGATTGTCAGTTCAGTGCCTGGGACCCAGCTCACTCTGGTTTGGATATTTAATTAGTTAACTAAGTTCTTCAGCTTCAGGCTGGCAGAGAACCTTCCTAGGTGAGAGTGAGGAGAGCCAAATCCAAGTCATGTAATTCTTTGCCTTCAGAACAAGTAGAAAGCTTTGGCCCTCTCTAGGACTAAATAAGAAGGAAGGACCATATAAGGAGGAACGTCTCTCTAAGCATTCCTTAAGAGGGCCATTCTATTCTGCTCTTGTCTTCCGTCATGCCAGTTTTTGTGAAATAAATAGACAAGAATCCCGTGCTCCTTCTACAGTCTAAACTGGCCTTCCTCAACTTGGAAATCAGTAAAATGATTAGGTATGGCAGATTTAGCTCAGCAGTAAATTGCTGAGATTAGTACAAGGATGTAATTGTAGTAAATTTACATTTTTGACTGAATATGTTCATGCGTATGCTTGACCTGATTCCTAACCTGTTTAACTGAATCAAACTAATGCATTAAGCAGAAAACGCACACATAAACCCAAAGTTATTCTGACCCAAGCTTTACACAATGTGTAAATACAATATATATATATATATATATATATAATTCACCTAATCAAGCACATTGTGCAATTACAGCCAAAATATAAACTTTTTAAAATTCACTGTGCACAAAGGGCAGCATTATGCCTTGGTCTGGCCTGTCTTCAGCTTAGTCGACCAACAAAGAATCTTGTAGTATCACTTATTCCACCAGAATGTTTGGAGAGGCCTGCATATCACTTCTGGTTAAAGAGAGGTGTTGTCCGTTTTCATAGATCTGGACTTAGGTCCCCAGCTCTCTTACTTGTACAGGTAGTCCTCGACTTATGAACATTCATTTAGCGACCGTTCGAAGTTATGACGGCACTGGGAAAAGTGACTCATGGCCAGTCCTTGCACTTACGACCGCCGCAGCCTCCCTGCAGTCACATGATCAAAATTCAGGCGCTTGGCAACTGGCTCGCGCTTACAACAGTTGCAGCATTCTGGGGTCATGTGATCGCCATTTGCAACCTTCCTGGCCAGCTTCCAGCAAGCAAAGTCAATGGGGAAAGCCAGATTAGTTTAACGATCATGGTGATTCGCTTAACAACCATGGCAAAAAAGGTTGTAAAATCAGGTGTGACTCACTTAACAACCTCCTTGCTTAGCAACGGAGGTTCCAGTCCCGATTGTGATTGTAAGTCGAGGACTACCTGTATGAGCATCTCTCCTATCCCCATCAAATCTGTTTTTCTCCATTCATTTTCAGAAGGTAAGAGAGTGCTAATTACAAGAGAATCTTTCTTAGGAAGGGCAATATATTGATCTGCCTGCTCTCTGATCAACAGATATTCCTGACTTTTTCGGACTTGCCAGCTCTACAGGATGGAGAGTCCTATTCGTGCTTCTTTGGAGAATATAAGAGCCCAGCTCTATTGATGGGCTCAGGCATTATGTGTCCGTCACCAGACCCAAACCAAGCCCCAAGTTTGAACGCAGGGACAGGTGAGTGACAAGTTTAGGGAGATCTCTGTGGTGTCTCGGAGTGGTGGAAATGTTTTAGAAAGGGTAAGCAGGCCACAGTTTGCTTTGCAGTGATCCCAGTTGGTTCTTCAGCTTGATGGCCTTTGATACAGGCCTAGAGTGGACATCCTTTTTCCGTCTCAGGGCCACACCTTTTCGTTCCTCCTTGCTTTGAAGCTGCAGAGCTGTGAGGAGAATAGCTAGATATAACCAGATATAATAACCAGATATAAGATCGGCCCCCTCCTTGCTCCTGTTCCGGAAGGCCCTGACGACGTGGTTCTGTCAACGGGCCTGGGGACCCCAAGCTGCTTCGGAGCCGATCAAGCGGCTGGTATGAATGGGTTTGCTGCCGCCGTGTGTGTGTGTGTTTATTGTGTTTTTATGGTTTTTAATTCTGTAAGCCGCCCGGAGTCACCGTGTGTGAGTTGGGCGGCCTTATAAATCCGTTTAATAAATAAATAATTATACGTAAATAATAAACTAGTGTCATTACCAGAATGATCAAGGCTGAAACTGTGGCCTGGTATTTTGGGACAGGCTACTCCCTAAGTCCCTACAAACAGGAGGAAAAAATCTGCTCAATATTTAATTTGCGCAGGTGACGCCTTAAAATCTCCCAGACTCCCGGTGTTCAGAAAGGTCCAAAAATGTCAATCCAACCACTCTAGGGGCCACATGTGAAGGCTGAGGGTCCCATGAAGTTCCCCCACTGATCTAGGAGAAGATATGACGCCCACTGTAGATTTTCTGTAGCATGATTCAACTTCAAGCTTACATAAGCGGTGGGCTGCGAGTAGGCTACGTTCAGCCCTCAGCATTCAGCCCTCAGTGTAAATTCAAATGTATTTATTTATTTATTATTTAAATTTGTATTACCGCCCATCTCCCCCCAACCGGGGGACTCTGGGCGGTTCACAATAATTGCTTTCGACCTTTGGGTAAAAACTGCCCCTTCTCTTCCACTTGGGAGAGAAAGAGAAGCAAATCTGCTAGAAAGAAAGAGAGAAAAAAGGGTGCTAGAGAATAGATATTCCCCCCCCTCCACACTAGTTTTGGTTCTATGTCCCAGCTGTATTTGCTTCAGTCCCTGCCACCATGAACCCCTCCAAGAGGAAATAAAGTCCTCAACAGGGATCAGTCCACCCTACCTTAATTGAGCCTCCCGCAAAGCCAGATTAAAGTCATTATAGGTACTGATAATCACTTGGGAACCATGAACATTGTGGTCTGGGCATGGTCTCATGGATGTTATCAGCATCAATATTGCCTTCAGGGCTTTCCAAAGTTTTCCCATGGCGACACACCAACTGCCGTTGCTGTGTCGCTGCGGGAAAACCCGGAAGTGCAGCCGTTGCGGCAGCGCACAAAAACCTGGAAGCGCCGCTGTTGCGGCAGCGCGCAAAAACCCGGAAGCGCCGCTGCCACTTTCAGGTTTTTGCGCGCCACCGTTGGTGTGTCGCCGCGGGAAAACCCGGAAGCGCTGATGATGATCGGCGCTTCCGGCTTGTGTGGCGACACACCAGACTGTGTGTGGCGACACACAGTTTGGAAAGCTCTGCCTTAAATACTGGCCTTGACGGAGGCTTAGCCTCCCTTCAGCCAGTTCTCTGAATAATCTTTCCTGTTTATGTCTAAAGCATAGACACAGAAGAAACCAGAAGTACTTATAAGTCCCTCACACTGGAAATATAAATTCCAGCTGCAGATGCTGTTTGCTGTGGCATCATGTTTGAAGCCTGCCTGATTTCCATTTTCAGACCACATCACCATTCAGTTGGAAGTGCGCTTCCACGACATCTTCATTGCTTCAACAACGTTCTCCTTTTATGACTGTACTGCTGTGGCTTCACTGAGGAGATCTGCACCGTAAGTCCATGAAGGGATGTTTCCTTTCCCCAGTTGCATTTTCCCACTATTGCATTCTCACTTTGATTTGTTGGGCCTACTGAACAGCTGCTGTGTTCTTGTTCTTAGATGCCAGGGATGTGTGAGCAGCCATTGGGGGTGTAATTGGTGTGTCCATCAACACCTCTGCACACACAAAACTATCTGTGAAGATGGGTCCATCATCTACAATAAGAAGGTAGGTTTTTCATAGGTCTTCTATTAGAATGATGACAGTGGGGGATTTGCGAATACATACTGTATGTGTGAGCATGCGTACACATGTGAAGATTAATGTGCAGCCCCCGATCCAAATGGCAACAAAAGCACCGGGTCTGAAAAGATAGCTTGTTCCTAGTTTATAAGACTCTTAGCTTAGGTGGACCATTGGTCTGGTTCAGAATATGAGACCTTCACAGAGACTTGAATACTTCTGGGCACTTTTTGAGAAAACTTGGAAATCCGTGGGTTGCTATTTATGTATAGTCCATCCTCTTAGGTTTGCTTCTTAATTTTCACGCCTGTATATCACTGGCACTACTACTACCACTCCCAACTGTGCAAGAATTGTTCACATGTTTTAAAAAATGGTATTATATAAAAGGGATCCCCAAGCTTTTTGGCACCAGGGACTGGTCATGGAAGACAATTTTTCCACGGACCAGGGGGGGGGGGTGGCGGCAGGGTTTGCAGGCGGGAGCCAATCGTGCACACCGGGGGGGTGAGGTTTGCAGGCGGGAGCCAATCGCGTGCACCGGGGGTGGCGTTTGCAGGCAGGAGCCAATCGTGCGCACCGGGGGGCGGGGTTTGCAGGCGAGAGCCCAATGGCCCACTTCCTAACAGGCTGTGGCCCACTAGTTGGGGACCCCTGTTATATAACACGCTAGGTAGACTAAAATGCATTTCAGGGGATTTGTATTGCAGAAGCCCAACTATTGTCTTAGCAGGTCCTGTGATCCAGGCTATCACATTACACCATAACATGATTTATTTGTTTGGGGATGGCATTCGATATGAACATAGCAATGGGATGGTTAAGCTGGATTTGTGGTTTAGCATGTTGTATGAACTCAGCCATCAGGAGGAGCGTAGCCTCCTCCTGATCCTGGTTTTTTCTAGCTCTGACTGGCTGTCTCTTCTCTGTTCCCTTTCACTTCTCCAGGCTCAAATCCTGGACTCCAGCCCATTACCTTCCTCAGCCATTCCAAGTACAGCACAGTCATCTTTGCCCATTGTGGCCACTGAACCCCCTGTCCTCTCAGAAACACCTGGGACTGCTTCCATGCCTCATCCCACCAGCATCCCCATTATCTACACCAGCCTGCCAGCCCCTTCTACCCTGACGTCTTTGAAGCCCGAAACCCTTACTTTCACAGAGGCACCTCTATCAACCACAGGTACTGTTGCTTTGCTGGAGACAACCTGGGATTCTCTGACATTGCCTCCCACTCAAGTGCCTACTACTGCAACTGCTGGTCCTACCTCAGAGCATCTCTCCAGCAGCCAGCTGGAGATACTTTCTTCCACAGTGCATCCTACCTCAGAACCAGTCACAGATCCCGAAGATGGCTCTACTGATTCTTCCTCTACTGCCATGTATAGCACACCCCAGCCTGTTCTAGAGGGGAAGACTCCTTCCCTTGAGGCTGAAAATTCCTCCACTCCGTCTTCGGCCCAGAACGTCCCTACATCTTCTCTCCTAAGTCCTCTCACCCCTAACCAGACTGGAAGCCCTTCCACATCTTTTACTAATGGACCACCAATTGACCTGGAGACTGAGCTGCCCGTTTTTGAGTTGCCTTATCCTACAGACCCTCCAGAGAGGCTTCCTCCTGAAGACAGCACAGAATCCAAGGAGAGTGAGGAATGGATGGTTTCACTGCCACCTGAAAATGAGACATCCTCCTTCTCTGCGTCCATCCTTCTCTCAGGAGATGGAGACTCCTCTGAGAGTGACATCTCTGATTTCCCCCGAATTCTGAACCCAGGACTGGACTACCAATATGATGCACCTGGATTTCTGGATTTGGTAAGTCTCACGCTTCATTTCAGAGCACCACAGATGTTGTTGCATGTCATTAATGGTTGGTTGGTCTGCTGTGCATACACGCACAGACATATAGGCATAGTCTTGTCCTTGAGAACTCAAGGGGGCATACATTTTATCCACACAAAGCAACCTTGATCGGTAGGGTGGGCTTGGATGAGAGGAAGCGACTGGCCCAAAGTCATCCAGTGAGTTTCCACGGCTAATGTGGGCTTGAACCTGAGTTTAATCTTGGTCCAATATCTTAATTACTGTGCAAGATACAATACATCTGATGGAAAAGAAAAACCCTAAACCATGAAGTTGTTTTGTTTGACTCCTAGCGACCACATAGATAGATTTTCTCCATGATGATCTATCCCTAACCTGTCCGTTCAAGTCTCTCAACTCAACAGTGCCCCCATCACCACCGTAACCCAGTCCATCCCCCTTGCTGCTGGCTGTCCTCTTCTTCTCTTTCCTTCCGCCTTTCCCAGCATTACAGCCTTTTCCAGAGAGCTGGGTCTTCCCATCATGTGTCCGAAGTAGGATAATTTGAGCCTGGTCATTTGTGCCTCGAGTGAGAACTCTGGGTTGATTTGTTTGATGATCCATCAGTTTGTTTTCTTGGCTGTCCACAGTATTCTCAGGAGTCTTTTCCAACACCAAAGTTCAAAGGCATCAATATTCTTCCTATCCTGCTTCTTCGAAGTCCAACTTTCACTTCCATAGAACAGCCTTTCTCAACTTTTTGACCCTGGAGGAACCCTTAAAATATTTTTCAAGCCTCGGGGAACCCCGGCACATATACAGGCCAAATACAGGCCAAAAGTTACAAAATGATTATATTGGTTTCATGTGTAGCCTGTATAGATGCATTAACAGTGTTCTTAAACTAAAAATAAAGAATGAAACCTACCTCTTTAATGTGAAGTTGCCCGAATTTGAAATAATTGTTTAAATAAATCGTGATCTTCCAGGGAACCCCTAGTGGCCTCTCACGGAACCCTAGGGTGCCACAGAACCGTGGTTGAGAAACCCTGCCATAGAGTGTCACAGGGAATACCATGGCTTGCACAATCCTGATGTTTGTAGGTATAGAAATACAGTGTTTGTAACCAAGTGTATTTTTAATACTCTGATTTCTCTCCAGATCATATAAATCTTTTGCCAAGTGTATTTTAAACCAATTATTGTCAGTTTAATGAGAGCAAATTAAAAAGATTCATCTTGTGTTTTTTTTCTCCCAAAAGCCAA
Organism: Charina bottae; assembly: GCA_023362775.1. Lineage (NCBI taxonomy): Eukaryota > Metazoa > Chordata > Lepidosauria > Squamata > Charinaidae > Charina > Charina bottae. Next base: position 39,863,343 of record JALMGJ010000002.1, read on the forward strand.
GTGAGGGGAGAAGAGCATTTCCCAACTTAATATTCCACAATTTGGGGAGTGATGTGGAAGGAGTCCTTCTCTTTAGATCCAAAGTTAGTCATCTGTGAATCATCATTCATTTGAAAGAGCTTCTCATCCAGAACTTAGTAACTAGACAGGTTCATTGTAAGGCAGATAATCCCGCCGAAGCTGGGCCCTGTCCATGGCAAGGCAGGAAAAAAACCATCTAAGAGAATATTTGTAGCTCAGGGTTGAACTGTGGAGTCCTTGGTGCTCTCTGAGCCTTGTTGTTTTCTTGCAGACGTTTCATTGCCAGGCTAGGCAACATCTTCAGTGCGAAAAGGGAGTGGGACTTGCTCTCTGTTTATATACCCTGGCTTGTCCTGCTTTTGTTGGTGGGGGTGTTGTTCTCCCCTTGGTAGTTCCTTGATTGGGCTGTTGTTTGCTGCTTGGTTGATTGACTGAGTTGATAGTTCCTTGATTAGGGTATATTGTGCTGTTTGATTGTTCCTCTACCCTAATCAAGGAACTATCAACTCAGTCAATCAACCAAGCAGCAAACAACAGCCCAATCAAGGAACTCCTAAGGGGAGAACAACACCTCCACCAACACAAGCAGGACAAGCCAGGGTATATAAACAGAGAGCAAGTATCACTCTGTTTTCGCACTGAAGATGTTGCCTAGCCTGGCAATGAAACGTCTGCAAGAAAACAACAAGGCTCAGAGAGCACCAAGGACTCCACAAAAACCCATCTGTTTATAGAATTGGATTACAATAGAACCTTTTAGACAGGAGAACCTTTCTGGAGCCTTCTGCCTGGACTCCAGGCTGCCAAATGGTGATGGTGGGACTCTTCTCCAGATATCTTGTGCCCATTATGGATTGACAAGAGACAGATAACATGTTCCCACTATGTGTACCCACTTAATCTGTTCGATGGCCTGTTTCTGCTTTCTCTGTTCTTATACGACAACGTGGTTCCAAGTGTTTCGCTCATACCCTGTTATTTTAACCACAGCAAATGGTGCAGAATCATCTTTTACTGTCTTCAGCATGTTTGTGTGCTTTCAGATGGAGGAGTACAGCTGGGGGCCCGAAGCCTGTCCCTGTGTGAGGGGCATCCAGGGATCCTCTCTGATGCCAGTCAATGTGCAGAGAAAGATCACCCTGATTGGACAAAACTTCCACCTCTATCAGGTAAGACTGTGGCAGTGGGTCAGGTGGTGGTGGGGAGTGTTGTGATTCTGTTGATATCTAGATGGCATACACCCAGCGGTGTGCTGGAGCCAGCGTACACCGGCTTGTGAGAGCCGATCGTTAACTTTTCTGGAAATTTGCCAACTGGTTGAGAGCAGAACTGCGCTAGTGGTGCAGCACAGTGGTAGAAATGGAGCCAGCAGAGCCAGTTTGTAAACATTTACCAGGACACCACTGCGTATACCTTTTCTAGGACTGTCCTACTCCTGCTATGATATGAATTCTATGGATTCCATTTTTACTAACTATGAAAGGAGAGATGAACAATGAAGCATATTTCTGCTCTGTTTCCTTCAAGAGCAAATGCTATATAGGTAGTCCTCACTTAACGACCACTCGTTCAAAGTTGCGACGGTGCTGAATGAGTGGGATTTACACCCGGTCCTCAAAGTTCCGGCTATCGCACCACCCCCGCGGTCATGTGATCGTGATCTGGGCGCTTGGCAACCGGCTTGCGCTTATGACAGTTGCAGCACCCCACGGTCACGTGATCACCATTTGCCACCTTCCCTGCTGGCTTCCCACAAGCAATCTCAGTGGGGAAGCTGGCAGGGAAGGTTGCAAACCCCACCTGGCAGCAGCTACGTCCAGGCCCGAAATCGCTTGTGCACGCCACTGCAGCCACCCGTGCACCCTCCCCTACCCAGCAGCTGCCACTTATCTGCCTGCTGGCCTGTGTACAAGCCACCTGGGACTTGCAACTTCCTGCCAGCTTCCCACCGACTTTGGTTGTGGGAAGCCAGCAGGAAGTTGCAAGGAGGTCCTCACTTAACGACCTGCAATTCTTGCTTAACAACGGGGACTGCCAGGATTGCCATCGCTGAGCGATGTGGTCACGTGACATCGTGCTTTACGATCGCATTGCTTAGCGATGGAAATTCCAGTCCCAATTACTGTCATTAAGCGAGGACTACCTGTATAAGCATAACATCAAAGAAAGAAATGCGAAAGTGGCCATAAAAGTATGGGAAATTGCTTTGACCAGAAAAATAACACAACAATGAAGAGCTTTGAAAACTTATTTTCGAAGATAAGCTCTGTCTGTTTAAATCCAGGTCTGCCTAGCTCCTAGGTGCCAAATTCTTGGACTCTCCTTTCTTGTCCATCCCCTTTGATGTCACCTTTTGCTTAGCTCAGTTGAGAGATAAGGACTAGAGGAAGAGGGATCTGGAAGAAATCAGGCAGAGCGGTGCCCTTCAACCCTGCACTCCCTTTGCTCCTTGGGCTGGATTCCCACATGTATTAGGGCATGGTTGGGAGAAACCCATATTTAAAGGAACAGGCGTGGTACACCTGATATCGGGCGTCTGGTCAACTCACAGCTGTCCAGACACATCTATCTTCCATACTTTGTAGAAGGGGAGAAAAATTGTGCTGCATTAAAAAGCAGTCTAAGTGGGCTGGGTGATTTGTGAATTATTATGACGTTTTATTTAATCTGTTTGTAAACAGTTTTGTAAGTTAAAGACATCTCAAGTGGTGTACAATATAGAGTTAGGTGAAACAACCTTAAACTAACTAACATAGTTATGTCTAATACATTAATTGTTGATACTTATATGTAAAAACATTTTCAAAGGGGATAGAGAATTAAATAACACAAACAGGGAAGACGTGGAAGAAGAGAATGTACAATGGCTCACTGTTGATCTTCCCCATATTGATTATATTGCCGTAGGACTCATCATAGGCTAATAACATGAGGAAATAATATACAAAAGTGTATCTTCAGGAGACATATTGCAAAAAATATGTGCATGTTAGGGGAAATTGCATAAATAAAGCAATACAGGTAGTCCTCGCTTAACGACCATTCGTTTAGTGACAGTTCAGACTTACGACAGTGCTGAAAGTTGACTTGCAGTCGGTCCTCACACTTATGTCCGTCGCAGCGTCCTGTGATCACATGATCACCATTTTCGACCTTCCCAGCCAGCTTCCGGCAAGCAAAATCAATGGGGAACCACGTGATTTGCTTAACAACAACTTGGTTCGCTTAATGACCACGGTGATTCACTTAATGGTCGCCACGAAAAAGGTCATAAAATCATGTCAGATTCACTTAATGACCGCTTCACTTAGCAACCAAAATTCCGGTCCCAATTGTAGTCATTAAGCAAGGACTACCTGTAGGAATGAAAATGTACATGCAGCCTTTCTAGACATGTATGCATAAATGTTACAAAATTTGCAAAGTAATTTGGAAATGGGATGGAACAAACCTGGGTTTGAAATAGTCTAAATGTCATAGACAGTGAACACTGGAGAGCCAGTTTGGTCTAGTGGTTAAGGTGCTGGGCTAGAAACCAGGAGACCATGAGTTCTAGTCCCACCTTAGGCATGAAAGCCAGCTGGGTGACCTTGGGCCAGTCCCTGTCTCTCAGCCCTAGGGAGGAGCCAATGGGAAGCCAGGAGACTGAGAGTTCTAGTCCCGCCTTGGGCATGAAAGCCGGCTGGGTGACCTTGGGCCAGTCACTCTCTCTCAGCCCAACTCACCTCACAGGGTTGTTGTTGTGGGGAAAATAGGAGGAAGGAGTATTAGGTATGTTCACCACCTTGAGTTATAAAAAGATAATAAAGGCAGGATAGAAAATAAATTAAATAAATAAATATTGATGCATTTGCCGAAGGCTAGCTCAGAAAGAGTTGAAGAGTGACATGGAAAGTTTGGAGAAGAGGACAGCAATACATATTCATAAGAATCAGCTCTGCTTCTCTTTCCTCTTCAAGGACCAGCTTTGGGACTATGAATGTGCCCTGGTTCTGGAGGGGAAAACTTTGTCGGTGGAGGCTTACATTGAACAAGATGAAAATGACCCCTCCGTTTGCTACATCACATGCCAGTTGCATCAGGTAAGGGCTTCAGGGGAGCAGAGCCTGTTCCCAGGGTTCCCCCAGGTTTGGTCTCAACGTAGGTATTCCTGCATTTTGTTTGATTTTTTTAAAGGCCACCCACGCGCTGGGCGACTCTGGATGGCTGCCAAAGTATAGCCAAAGAAGTGTGGCTATAATTTGGAGTCCTTGGTGCTCTCTGAGCTTGGTTTTTTGCTTGCAAGCCAACAACCAAGCTCAGAGAGCAACAAGGACTCCACAGTTCAACTCTGAGCTACAGATATTCTCTTCTACTGGTGGCTATAATATTTGGAAAGAACAGTCATTAGAAAAATGTTGCTTTGCCTCTTTGATATCTAACAACCAAGATGCAAAGGAAAATAGAACGGGGGAGAGACAGGAACATAAGTAAATGCTGAGTGACCAGCTGGAATCTTCAGTGATGGAAAAATGGTGGAGAAGGAAGGAACCTGGTCCCAGCTAAGCTGATGGAGTAACGAAAGATAGTCTTGATTGGACCGAAGTCAACTCCTGTTCACATCCATGTCTCTGGCAATAGTATGGAAGTTGTATGCCATTTTCTGCCAGGGTACAATTTTGACTTTTTGATCTAGCCTACAGCTCTGGAATTTCTTGCTGTTCTTCCATCCAGACACTAAAAGTAGGTTTACTAATTTTCTGAGATTACCCAAAGTTATTTAAGCATAGCTAGAAGGAGGAATCTTTCACACTACTCCAGATGTTCCTATAATCAGCCGAAATAATTGGGAAAAAGCAAAAAGATGAGTGTTGAAATTATCTAAATCACATTAAAAAAGGAACGTTCAAACCATCTGGAAAGCAATTAACAAAAGAAAAGAATCCTACACCATTTGATTTTGATTTTTAAAATCTGAATAGCAAAAAGCAAGAACCTAGAAAGCATGTCCTATTTCCCCAAGGCAGAATTCCATTATACTTTCCAAGGACTCCTATTATTATTGATGACATCATTGACCCACCAAGAGGAAAATCCAAGGAATACAAACACTTTTCAGGAAAAAAAATCCTGAGCAGGAGTGCTCATAATATCAGCTCAGAGAGTATATTCAACAGGCACACACCAGTCTGAAGGTTAGGAGGAATTAAAAACAAAACAAAACAGAAAACTCTGCTCCAGCAGAGAGTGAATAAAATAGTCACTAGAAGCCCAGGTAGCTCTACTGCATGCTACAAATCACAATTACACATTTGTAGAAGGTTAAACAAATCGCAACACTTGTAATTGCATAATACAGGTGCTCTACATGGGGCTGCCCTTGAAGAAGCTTCAGCTGTCTAGAATGCAGTGGTGCTTGGTATGCCCATGTACTGTAACACCTCCTTGTTTTGCATCTTTTGAGTTTCTATGTGGATTGAAAACAGGATTTGTCTGTTTCCATGTGGATTGAAAATCATCATTCATAGGTGGCCAGAAAGGCTTTTACCTAGCTTCATCTGGTGCCTCAGTTGCACCCTTTCCTAGATCCGGGGGCCCTTCAGACAGTGACTCATGCCCTGGTCACTTCAGGGCTTGAGTACTGCAACACACTTTACATGGGGCTGCCCTTGAAGACTACCCAGAAGCTTCAGCTGTCCAGAATGCAGTGGTGCTTGGTATGCCCATGTACTGTAACACCTCTGCTTTGTGAGCTGCACTGGCTGCCACTTTGCTTCCAGGTGTGATTCAAGGTGCTGGCTGCCACCTATAAATCCCTACATGGCATAGGGCCTGGTTACTTGAGGGACCGCCCGTCTCCCATAGTATCTGCCCAGCCGGTTCGATCTGGCAGGGTTGGCGGGCTCCAGGTTCCTTCGATTAAACAATGTCATCTATCGGGACCCCAGAAGCGCGCCTTCTCCATAGTAGTGCCTGCCCTCTGGAACAAGGTTCCCCCCAAGATCTGGATGCCACCCACTGTTTAGAAGAGCCATCAAGACCCAGCTCTTCACCCAGGCATTTGGTGAGGGAGAGGGAGACCCCTTGCTTCATTCCATCCAGCCTGTCGTACTTGCCATCTCTTATCAGTTTTATTGTAATTTCTTTGATTGTTGTGAGCTGCCCAGAGTCATTGGGAGTCAGGCGGTACACAAGTTTAAATTATTATTATTATTATTATTATTATTATTATTATTATTATTATTATTATTATTTTCCCTGTGCACAAAAATCATGAAATGTATGAAGCAGTGTTTCTCCACCTTGGCCACTTTAAGATGTGTGGACTTCAACTCCCAGAATTCCCCAGCCAGCTCCCATGAATTCTGGGAGTTGAAGTCCACACATCTTAAAGCGGCCAAGGTCGAGAAACGCTGATATGAAGGGAAAAGGAGAAATACATTCTCCTTAGAATTTTGAAGGCAATCTTTGGATCCAATATTGTTTTTCCTTTGTTTTTTTCCCCCAAAATCACCAATAGCATAGTCTTATGTATTTTCCAAGACTAATACTTGGGTGTCTCTTTTTCAGTACAGCTACTCGGCTCCCCAACTAGAATTCAGTGTGGTAATTTTCGTGCAGCGGAAACGGCATCTCCGTGTGGACAGCATTGAAGATCTCCATGGTACAGGGAAAGGACACAGGGCACAGGGCTATCGTGGCTTGATAACAACAACATTGGGGCAGCCATAGGCAAAATATTCTTTGTTTTATAAAAGAACAGAGTTGTGGTCATATCTAGTCATACTTTGATCTGCCTTGATGGAGCTCCCCTGCAGGTGACTGAGTTGTATTCTGCAATGAACTGGGAGCCAGTGGGGCTGTTGAAGAAGAGATTTTGGTAGGCAAAATATGTGGCCTATCAGGGTTGAATGAGAAGGAAGGGAAGGGAAGGGAAGGGAAGGGAAGGGGAGGGGAGGGGAGGGGAGGGGAGGGGAGGGGAGGGAGGGAGGGAGGGAGGGAGGGAGGGAGGAAGGAAGGAAGGAAGGAAGGAAGGAAGGAAGGAAGGAAGGAAGGAAGGAAGGCGACAACCTCCTAGGGTCCCTCCTTGAGAGGGAGATGGGCGGGATATATATATGATAAATAAATAAATAGCTTGCTAGATCCCTTCTGTTTCTTGTCTCATTTGGTTTCTGTATCGAACGAATTGTTGTAGAGACCCCACTAATGACTGACTAGCCCATCTCAATATGTTTCTTTCTCCTCAGTGACCTTATACAACTGCTCGGTGGGACACTTGGATTGCAGCCGCTGCCAAACCGCTGATGCCAAGTATAACTGCGTGTGGTGCGGAGGAGAGCAGCCTAGCTGCCTGTTCCAAGACTCCTGCAAAGAAGAGGTTGCAGACACATGCCCGGCCCCACTGATTCATGCAGTGAGTAACGGTCCAGTGTGATGGAAGCCAGATGCTTGATGAAGCAACCCACAGGAATCTAGAATGCTTGCAAATAACCTGATGAGGCCCCAGGCTGGTGAAGATAATGGTTACCAAGGCAGCTAGTGCTAACATAGCAGCTTGATAGCTTCCCATCCCAAGAAGCAGCAGCTTTCTTTGGAGAGGGAATAGCAGGGGTTCCCACTTGTTTCCAGCAGCCTGCATTCAGGGACATAAGCAGGCTGTTTATCTAGCCCAGTTTTGTCTGTTATAGCAGGGTTCCTCAACCTCAGCCATTTTAAGATGTGTGGACTTCAACTCCCAGAATACTCCAGCCAGCAATGCTGGCTGGAGTATTCTGGGAGTTGAAGTCCACACATCTTAAAATGGCTGAGGTTGAGGAACCCTGTGTTATAGGACTGGGGAGCTGCTAGCCTAAGTGTGGATCCAGGCTGTGGCCGCTGTGGCCTTGGCCCAACCCCAGAAGCAGGTTGAGAAGATGAAACTCTACTAGTAGCACCAGGGTGCTGAGTTTATTTCCTCCTAAATATAAGTAGCATGCAGGGCAGAAATTGGGAGGAAGGTCACAAGAAACCCTGCCCTCTCTCTCAACTCTCTCTCTCTCTCTCTCTCTCTTTCTCTCTCTCTCTCTCTCTCTCTCTCTCTCTCACACACACACACACACACACACACACACCAGAAACTCTCTTCCTTGGAATGATTGCTGTTCATGGGGCAGGAACAGAAAGTGAACTGGATGACTTCAGCCAATCAGGCTGGATTGTGTAATGTAGGGGTAGTGAACATCGAGTTCTCTGGACTTTGCTGAACTACAGTTCCCAGCAGACCTGGCCAAGAATATCAAGGGATGCTAGGAGTTTTAGTTCCATTTCTCAAGGGTCACAACTTTCCAATCTTGATGTTTTAAAAAAAGGGACATAATCCACAAGAATTATGTACGACTCTAGCCAATTTTTGGAGAGCTACCAGTTGGCCTAGGCAGTCCTGAGCTAAACCCATGCTCTGATCTTGTATGGAGCAGTTTCCCACATCCCAGGAATGGGATTCCATCATGGTGCTACATAGCCATTGGGTGTGATGGAATGTGAGGGTGACCTTGAAAGATGGAGGGAGAGACGCCGCCTAGGGAATGATCAGATAAAAGAGAAAGGAGCCCGCAACAGAGTAACGGCCAGAGAAAGAAACTTAGGAAGGACACACACACCCCCAACTGCTCAGGCGGTGAATATTAATGTAGCCTTACAATAAAGTAGAATTACCTCATCTAGTTGTGTTTCCTGTCTGGTTTTCCAGGGAAGGCTGACATTGTGGAAGTCAACCAAAAATTCCTAGTAACCACGTTCCTATTCCCCAAGGCCCTGGGTATCAACCCTGTGTCTGAAAGATAGTGCTGGGCCAAGGGAAAATCAATTCTGTTTTCCAGTTCTACTCTTGGAGCTGGGGAATGAGAAAAGAAAACAAAATTCTGTTCTTCCTCCAGTTCAGAAGTCAAGCGGGAAGCTTGCTCTGTTCCTCTGAATTCAGAACATTCCTTGCCCAGAGACAGGAGGTGGAAGAATGATAGATCACTTGGGGTTTGCACCTAGCCAAAGTTCTGAAACTCCTTAATTATAGAGAGATCTTTGGCTTTTCTATTGCTTATACCCAACATACAGCAGCTTGTAAAAGTTATAATTGTATTACAACATAAAATGAGAGCCAGTTTGGTCTAGTGCAAGGGTCGGAAATGGCAGCTCGCGAGCCAGATCTGGCTCTTTGGCCCCTTGACTCTGGCTCTCTCTCCCTGTCTGCCGCCCGACATCGGAAAGCCGGTCTCCGGAAGCAGCGCGAACCCTGGGGAAGAAACAGAGACGCTGATTGGTGGAGGCTCAGAAGGAAGGACGCCTCCACCAATCAGCACGCGCCAAAGGGGAGCAGAGAGGCGGGCTGAACAAGGCGAAGCCCGATTGGCCCTGCTTCCCAAAGGCGCGAAAAAAAGACTTACCTCCATTGGCCGAGACAACCCGCACAGAAGCCTCTAGATTCCGCGCCGGATCCTGTTTCCAGGCCTCGCCTTGCTACTGCCCCGGAGCCCTGCCCTGCTTTTGCGCCGGACCCTGACTCCACACTTTCTCCCTCCACCACGCCAAGCCGCCTTACCTTGCTGCCGTGCCAAGCCTCTGCCCGAACCGCTGCCGCGGTAGGGAAGAGCCCCGTCGCCGCCGCCCCCGCCGGGAGTATGAGTGGCCGGCAGGTCCGACCGCGGCCAGACAGAGCGAGGGCGGCGCCCGGGCCTCATCACTCCCGCCGCCACGCGGGGCAGCAAAACCGATCAGGTTTCTTCCCACCCCGTTCCCCTTTGGCAGCTCCAGGCCCCGGGTTGGGTGGGGGTGTCCGGACGGCGCAAGTCCACTTCCCCGTCGCACAGCTGATTGGCGCAAGTCCACTTCCCCGTCACACAGCTGATTGGCGCACCGTGGGTGCAAGTCTACTTCCCCGCCCCACAGCTGATTGGCGCACCGCGGGTGCAAGTCCACTTCCCCGCCCCACAGCTGATTGGCGCACCGCAGGTGCAAGTCCACTTCCCCGCCCCACAGCTGATTGGTGCACCGCGAGTGCAAGTCCACTTCCCCGCCCCACAGCTGATTGGCGCACCGCGGGTGCAAGTCCACTTCCCCGCCCCACAGCTGCCAGAGAGGAGGAGAGGCGGTGGAAGAGCTGCAGCCGGGGGGGCTTTTCGTACCCTCCCCAGTCTATTTCTCCTTGCACCGGGCTTTAAAACGAAGAGTCAGCGGCAAGTTTGCACACGATGTATCGAGGTATACTAAGGCTTAGTGAGGGCTCCAGGGGGGCGGCAAGGCATCTCCTGCTCGGGTTGCTCGGGTGCCTTCCGCTCTCCCGCGCCCGTCCTGCCGGCCGGAGGGTGGCAGCTGTTTCTCCGCCACTCCCGGTGGGGCGGCCGGGCCGGGTTCGCGGAGCCGCTGGCTGCGCGGAGCCGCTGGCTGCGCCTCCTCCCTCCGTGAGCCCCCCGCCCCCTTCCACGCGATTGGCTCCCGCCCGCAAAACCCGCCCCCTTCCACGCGATTGGCTCCCGCCCGCAAACCCCGCCCCCTTCCACGTTATTGGCCCCCGCCCGCAAACCCCGCCCCCTGGCTCTCGAGCACTTCAAAATGTGCACAAGCATGTCAAAATGGCTCCCGGCACAAAAAGTTTGCCGACCCCTGGTCTAGTGGTTAAGGTGCTGGGCTAGAAAGCCGGATGGGTGACCGTGGGCCAGTCCCTGTCTCTCAGCCCAACCCACCTCTCAGGGTTGCTGTTGTGGGGAAAATAGGAGGAGGAAGGAGTATTAGGTCTGTTCCCCGCCTTGAGTTATTTATAAAAATAATAAAGGCGGGATAAAAATAAAATAAATAAGATAATGAACACAATGCTAGTATGGAGTTGAAGACAGGAAGTTGAGAGATGTGGCTTTGCTTCTGCTTCATTCAGCTGGAGCAGCAGGCTCCTGGTGCTGGGCAGGTGCAAAGGAAAATCTGGTTCTGTCTCCAAGGTCCAGCCCTCTACTAAAGGGAGAAAGGAAAGGCAGGCTGGCTTGATCTGCCTGTATGCTCAATCTCGCATGCAGATTGCAGGCTGGAGGTGTGTCATGTGAAGAAATTGCATTTGGCTACACAGTTAGATCATTAAGATCAAATGAAGCTATACAGTAAGTCACTATCTGAAGGGTGATATGAGAGGGTAATTTTTGTATTCTGAAAATTGAGCCTCGTATATATAATTCACAGACATTGCTTTATTCTGAAAAATACACAAAATATATATAGGAAGGGATGAGGTCCTATTTATATGAGCTATTTTGATAAACATCTCTAAGACAACTGACCAGAGAATAATTTTCATAGCTCCCCCTTCATGTTTTCAAGCATTTTCACAGAATTGACCTTGACAGGAGAAATCAATATCAAATTGAAATTTAAAGAAGGGCTTCACTGAAGAAGTAGCTCTGAGAGAAGATGGAGGAGAGATGGATGATAATGAAATAGAGGGCAAGTAGGAGAGAAGTATTCCAGAAAACAACATATACCCAGAAGAAGGAAAACAGTGTTAGAAGAGAAACACATCATAGGAAAGAAAGCAAATAGGAGGATATGAAGAGATGAGAAAGGCGATAAAGCAAAGGCAGAGTACCAGAGAACATTAAGCAGATACCTTATGTTTAAATGCTTTGATAAGATCAGAAGAAAATCAACAGTGAACAAAACCCAAAGCAATAGAGAATTTTATAGTGCCTTAAAAGGTAAACAGATTAATATGTACGTACATTGCTTTCTATTTAAACATTTCATAGATAAGCATAAGGGGGCGTGGTGGCTCAGCGGGTAAGACGCCAGGCTTGTCGGAGGTTCGAATCCCTAGCCCTGCATGCGGAGTGAGCTCCCGCACTAGCTCCAGCTCTTGCCAACCTAGCAATTCGAAAGCATGCAAATGCAAGTAGATGAATAGGTCCCACTTCGGTGGGTAGGTAACAGCGTTCTGCGCGTGTCATGCGGCCACATGACCGTGGAAGCGTCTTTGGACAACGCTGGCTCTTTGGCTAACAAACGGAGATGAGCACCGGCCCCTAGAGTCAGATACAACTGCATAGATAAGCATAAAAGTGATTCAAATGCAACTGATAAAATTACAAAATCTTAAAAACAGTAGATAACACACGTGCATTAGAAAGAGATGGGGCTGGGAGCAAAACAAACCCCTGATACGCATAGGGATGAATAGGGAAATTTCAGTAGAAGTTTGAATAATAGATGTCTCCTGAAGGGAGAATTACAGTGGGTCTTGTGCTGACTTGTGAATTACTACAAGATGACAGTCCACAAGTCATGGTGCAGGCAGTAAGACCCCCTCTGGCACAAGGAATCCATGGTGACAACATGGACTCCGCTCCCTGCATCAGAGGAAGCCATGCTGCCTATACCATGACTTCCAGGCTGTCATCTTGTATGTTCAGTTTCCAGAGAGGCAACCATGTTAGTAAATTGCAGCAAAAACAATAAAGAGTTTTACAGGTAGTCCTCGACTTACGACCATTCGTTTAGCGACTGTTCGAAGTTACAATGGTGCTGAAAAAAGTGACTTACGGCTGGTCCTCGCCCTTATGACCATCGCAGCATCCCCGTGGTCACATGATTAAAATTCAGCTGCTTGGCAACCACCATGTATTTACGATGGTTGCAGCATCCCAGGGTCACGTGATAACCATTTGCGACCTTCCCAGCTGGCTTCCAACAAACAGAATCAATGGGGAACTGCGTGATTCACTTAACAATCACATGGTTTGCTTAACGACCGTCGCAAAAAATGTCATAAAATCGGGTGCAGCCATGTGATGCCTTGCTTAGTGACCACACCACTTATCAATGAATTTTCTGGTCCCTATTGTGGTTGTAGGTCGAGGACTGCCTGTATGGCATCTTGAAGTCTCTATTGTTTCTGACTAACACAGTTGCCTCTCTGGAAACTAGAAACACACAAATTGCGTCCCTTGAATGTCATGCATTGGTATTTGGCGAGAATGTGGGGTTGGGGTACAAGAACAGAAAAACTAATGCTGAGTCATTAGCCACCCCTCCTTCCATAAGCTTAAAATTCAGGATGCAGTGAGCAGTTTTGCAAGCAAAGTCATGCTACCCATAGTGAGTTCATCTGGTGAGATCTGAGTAGCATTGTAATTAAGGGACTGGAGGGTAAACCTGGAAGTCCCCACTTTAGATCTTGTTTGTGCCTTAAGGAACTCTTCCTCCAATATTAGGTCTGTCCCTAGGCCCATCAGCAAGGAGTGATAAGTTCTGGAATCGTTGTCAAGGCTAAACACTATTATTGGTCTGTTTCCTGTGTGCGGTGGGTGAGAGAGGCTGCCACGCTCTCCAATTCAGTGTGGTTTCCAAGTGATCAGATGATTCATTCCTGTGGTCATCCTTCGTAGGTTTACCCCTTAACTGGTCTGGTTGAAGGTGGCACCAGAATCACCATCACTGGTTCGAACCTTGGTCAGAAGCATCAAGACATTGCGGAGACTGTCACAGTCGCAGGAATCCCCTGTGAGGTGGATGCTCTGGTGTATGAGATCTCCAGCAGGTAAGTGCATGCCCAGTGGTCTCGTGGCAGTAATAATGGTGCTGTTCCGTGGCACAGCTGGCTGTGGGTGAACGTTTCTGTTCTCCTCCCTTAAACAGGTGGTGATCTTTCCATCAGCAACAGCACTGTCTTACTTCCCACCAGCTGCTTCTAGTGCCACTGGTGGGGGTGGGGGGTTGTCATGGGCTAGTGGAATTCATAGGATCAGCTTTATCGACAGGAGAAAGACTACAGGAGAATCTGGCAGTGACAGGGTGAAATCTGCAGGTCTGGTCGATTAGTGTGAAGTTTAAGAAATAAGTTCACAGGAACCTACAGGTCAAACCAAAAGTAGCAGATTCAAGCAAACTAAAGTTATATCCCCTCCAAATAAAAAAACTACTCCTGAGAATATTCCTTCCTTCCTTCCTTCCTTCCTTCCTTCCTTCCTTCCTTCCTTCCTTCCTTCCTTCCTTCCTTCCTTATTTATTTATTTATTTATTTATTGAGAATAGAATATTCTATTCCTTCCTTGAATAGAGGTGGGGGCCTCAGGCATAATCTTTCCCCCATCTTCCTCCCCGCTTTGTCTTCTGTGCCTAGGAAGATTAAGACCATTTCACAAGCTCAACAGCAGCATGGTGATCTTAACGATCCTCCTTTAGATGATAAAAGGACTTAAAAATAACATCTCAATATAACCATGACCTAGCCCCAGGTGTAAGGTCACACAGCTACCTAGAAACATATTTAGGATTCCCTTACTAACTTTGCTCAGACTGAAGAAGCTCCTTGGATAAGGAGCAAAACGTTTCCACTGAGAAAATAGAAATCCAGTTGACATGATTCAAGCTACAGACAATTCCACCTGGATGACTGAGAACCTTCATAGACATACTCCTGAGAAATTTCCCTGATTCCTGTTTCATAGGATACCGGGAATTGTAAGGCAACGAGGATAGGGCAGCTACTTTACTCCAGTGCTTCCTTGTCTCAAGTCAGTAGGGCAAGTTCAGTCCTGGTGCTTCTGCCCTTTAAACTGCGTGGTCCATGAACATCCTTGTGAGATAAAACCCATAAAAGCAGGAGAAAGAAAACCCTTGATTGCAGCTGCTGTTTGCTCCTCTTGGGACAAAGAAGGAAAGGTTGATCATTGGGGTGGGGCACCTGGAGTCTTCTAGCTATTGGTGGACTGTATATCATTTACAGCTAGAGATTTGGAATTGGAGAATTGGAATCCAACAGCATCTAGAAGAATACAGACCTAAATTCTGGATATTTTAGCTCTTGAAACTGCAAACATCAGCTCTGTAATCAAACCCACCGGCAGTGACAGGCAGTTATCTTCAATAGATAGGCCACCGCTTTGCTGACTGATGTCCCTGAGACAGCTGTACTTTGAGAGAGCCAATGTGATTGAACTCTGGGGAATCAGATGGAGCAAATGACTTGTTTGGGCCCAGAAGGGGACTTCTCACAAGAAAGAGGGTGACAAAATGCAGTATATTGAATGCAGGAGTTGAAAGGTACCCAGAGTCCATCCCATTCATCCCTATGCTGTGAATGTTGTCATCACAAATGTTATCTCACACACACACACACACACATACACACCAGTCTCCTGCACTGCCAAAAGGTGCATTTGCCAAGCGCTTGAGTCAAGGAAGTCAGCCAAGTCACAGACTGTGGATGAAGGGCAGTTGCTCAACAGGATAACTCTTCAGGTGGGTGAAGCCTCCTCCCCCACCAGGCCAAGAGCTAAAAGTGCCCCCCCTCTCATTAACTCAGGTTTAGAGCAGCCCATGTGGTGCACCTTGGTGGGGGATTCTTCTCCATCCTCTCTTCTGCCCTTGTCCTGCAGTATCGTATGCACCACGGGCAGAAGCGGCACAGAGAGATCCGGGCATGTGGTCGTGGAAGTTCCTGGAGGTGGACAAGGCATCTCTGGTCATGTATTCACCTATCAGGTAAAATAACTCCATAGCTAAAGGGGAGATTGAACAAAAGGACATGGGACTTCCAGGAAAAGCAGAAGTCCCTCTCCTTAATTGAAGCCCTAAATAATGCATCTGGTGCCATTAATACACTTGATCCCAGGACATTTGCAAGGGTTAGGAAACTCTCACCCAATGGGGACACATCCTAGTCCTGTTTATGTCTGTAGAGCAGTGTTTCTCAACCTTAGCAACTTTAAGATGTGTGGACTTCAACTCCCAGAATTCCCCAGCCAGCATGGGAGTTGAAGTCCATACATCTTAAAGTTGCCAAAGTTGAGAAACACTGCAAGCAGTTAAGCAGTCATAACCAGCCTGTATGCCACTTGTTCTTTATTCGTTCAGTTGCTTCTGACTCTTCATGACTTCATGGACCAGCCCACGCCAGAGCTTCCTGTCGGCTGTCACCATCCCCAGCTCCCCCACGGTCGAGTCTGTCACCTCCAGAATATCATCCATCCACCTTGCCCTTGGTCGGCCCCTCTTCCTTTTGCCTTCCACTTTCCACTTTTTTATGCCACTAGTTCTTAACAAATGGGACATGGGAAAGATTTCCAATGTGCATAGGTGCTCCACGCAGTCAGGTTTGCCTATTGGCATGGAACACCTTCACACATGCAAAAAAGTATTCATTTTCACATGCTGCATTCAATTCCAGAGGGGCAGAAGAAGAGCCTTATTAGATGGGTTTCTTTTTTGGTTGTATGTTGTTTTAGGGGCCGTTCATGACTTCTTCTTTGTGTTTTGTAATTTTTTATTCTTAATTGTAATCCCCCCAGAGTTGTTGGGAGTTGGGTGGCCTATAAAATGTATAAATACAATAAATAAATAAAATAAATATACTCTGATCTACCTCTTCGCCATTTCCACAGTCTATTTTGAGGATGTGTAAAAAGGCTCATGTTAACCCCTTGTTTTTAGATGCTAAGCCAGTTGAAACTACAGTTCTCAGAATTCCCAGGCAGCACGGGGGATTTAATTTGTTCCATCTGCATTAGGGCATCTCCCAGTAATAGTTGCAAAGATGATAATTAACATGCACTACACAAATTGCACAAGTGTTTGATCCATTGAGTCAAACACTTTTCCCACACTCCGATTCTGAACTAGTACGTGCAATTTCTTACAATCTGTGCAAGCCATAAACACTTCATAAAAATTTAAATAATAAATAAACAATAAATAAACATGTTGCTAAATGAACCATAACAGGTATATCAGCAGGGCAACACTGTGTGCAGGTAATGATGAAATACTCTTGTATTTCTAAATAAGATCTACTAGAGATAAAATCATGATCCTTTAATGTGGATGTGGGGACCCTGTAACTCCCATCATCCCTGACTGCTGCCATGCTGGGAAGGGCTGGTAGAAATTGGAGTGCTATATAGCTCAGAGGACCATTGGTTCCCACTTCACCTCTCACCTCGTGATGCCTTCAGGGGAGCTTCTTCAGTCAATGGGGTCATATTTTTTTCTATCCATGGTCCTGGCTGCTTGATTGTTTTGTACCATCCCTGGGGATTTTGCTCACCCATCTTTTTCCTGAACAGCAGGGTGAACTGAGTGGAAAGAGTTTTGTTTCCTGAGCAAAAAGTGGCTCTGAAGCAACCAGACCACCCCCAGCTCTTTATCTTTAGAGGAGCCTGTTCTTCAATGCACTGGTGGTTTGAAGAGGACTAACACCATCACATAACATCATAACAGCGTTCCGCGCGCGTCATGCCGGCCACATGACTGCGGAGGCATCTTCGGACAACGCTGGCTCTTCGGCTAACAAACGGAGATGAGCACCGGCCCCTAGAGTTGGACACGACTGCACAAATGTGCGGGGGGAACCTTTACCTTTACCTAACACCATCACTCCAAGTATCTGCATGCTTTGCCTGTACATCTTGCCTTTTCTGATACAGTCATTCCTTCCTGCCCTTCTGTGCAGAATCCAGAGCTGAAATCTGTCTCTCCAGCTCGAGGCCCCAAGGCTGGAGGAACCTGCCTCACGTTGACCGGATCCAAGCTACTGACTGGGAATCCCAGCAGAATCAGCATCTGGGTTGGACACTTCCCTTGCTACATGTAAGAGGATGGGGGCTGGCAGCAGCTACTTCTTCCGATTTGCTCCCAGGGCATTGTTTAAGGATATAAGAATTTGGCTCAGTCCAAGATGGAGTTTATTGGAACCCAGGCATCCAACCCCATATATACAAATATATGGACACGCACGTGATATACATACATACATACATACATACATACATACATACATACATACATACATATACACATACATACACATACACACACACACACACACACATACATACATACATACCGTATTATGCATGATAAAAGGCAACCTTTGGTATGGGACCGGAAATCACTCTGGGGAGCTGCAGAAACTCCTCTTTTTCAGAGTTGGTTGAAGATCCTCACCCACCCTTGTCCTCTTGTTAATTCAGTTTCTGAGTTCTCATTTTTCCATTCATGTATCTTTCCCATTTCTTTTCTAGTTTGTCCTAGACAACCCTGTGACCCGTTGGGTCATCCTTTGATGGATGTAGTATGTTTGTGATAGGAGAAATCGATGTAGGACAATCAAAACCTCTTAAATCCTAACCCAAGGGAATAATTCTGAATAGATAGGATTAGGACTGCACTATTCATTGTTTCAAATATTAGTAAAATAAAATGGCTATCAAAATTGAAAACAAGAGCCTTGTGGCTCCCCAGTGCCACAAGACAGAACATTGGAAAGGTTGGAGAAGATTTACTTTATACCAACTACTGTTTAGTATAACACAATGCTCTTCTCATCTTTGTTTTCCTTTGTTCCCTAAGAACAAAATTCTAGAAACTAAGCTATATCCTCTATTTCAGGCGCTCCGCATATACAAATGCATTCATTATAAGGGATGCTGTTAAATGTCCCCTATCTGACCATTGTATCAGGGTAAATTGCAGGGGTGACACGGAAATACGATTTGTATTTGCACTTATATGTATATTTATCCACTGTATTTTTACCTACCCCTTATTTAACTTGTCTTTTATATTAAATTTCACATAGAGTTTTATTAATATTCAGTGTTTAATTTTGTATTCTGATATGGCCTAAGGGCTAATCAATAAACTTTGATTTGATTTGATTTAGAAACTAAGCGTTTATTTTTAGTAAAAAACAAACAAACATAACTCATGAACTTTTCATGAAAATGTTTTTAAGTTTAATTAAATCAAGGAAAGGAGCCAGAATCTGTCTGAGGGGGCCATCTCTCCACAGAGTCTTTTAAAGCTCTCTCTCTCTCTCTTCCATTACACACTGGCTATTCATTCTAGATGCGGTTCATTTCTGTGGCAAGGTAGCATCTAGGAATGTACTCACAGTTTATGGACTGAGAAGAAAAACCAAGACTGTGAATTCAGTCTTCTCGCTTCCTTCTCTTGGTGGCTCCTGGAAACTTGGAAGATACTTACAGTAGGCCACAAAGTGCCCAGCTTTGCCCACAAACACTATGTGGCTTTTGAATTGTGTTTTTCAGTGAAGTTTTACTGTTTTACAGTGTTGGTAAGCTAAGTATTTTCTGGAGTAGGTTTATATATTTTTCTTGCTTTCCCCTTCCTCCAAAGTCATTCTGAGATGCAGGAAGATGAGTTGCTGTGCCAGACAAGTACCAGTAATGTGTCTACAGAGTTTTCCATCACAGTCAAGTATGGTGATCAAGAACGGAAGTTGAAGCATTCCTTCTTCACATACACCCTTGACCCCAGCATCACCTATGCAGAACCAGCCAAGAGTTTCCAGAGGTAACAACAAATAGGACAGATCTGAGATGGAGCTTTGTGGTTGAAAATCTGTGACGTGAACCCCTGTCCCTTCTGCTCATGGGTCCTGCTGACTAGGATTGATCATTCTTGGAGTCCAGCAGTGTCTAAAGAGGGACAGGTTCCCTACTCTGTCTTATGCTGAGGAATTTTAACCATTTAAGGATTAAATGACCTGCAAGTTTCTGTCATGCTATCTATCAGTGTTTCTGAACCTATGGTGTGCAGATCCCTGGTAGTTCACGAGGACTATGCTAGTGCTTCCTGGTATAGAGGCCAAAATAAAATAATAATTGGAACTAAGTAGCGAAAATCCCAGAAGAGAGTTGGGGCAAATCTAAGGTGTTTTCAGTCATTTTTTAAAAAAATTAATACATTTAAAGTTAATGTTGAGGTCCAACAGATACCATTTGAGGAAGAACATGGATGCCATCATGCCCACAGGTCCCATGCTGCTGACCAGTGCCTGGTGTGATGGTCCTCCGAATCTCTTGATGATGATGTTCTGGTCCACATAAAGGAGGAGCTAATCTCTATCAAAGGCTAGTCAGTCTTCCTGAAGAGAAAGCAGCCAATGTGGTTTTGCACCCCCCATTCCAATTCCCTACGTCAGACCAAGTCCTTCAACCAGTAGCTGCTCTCCAGGGTCAGGCAGAGGAATTCCTCCAGCCAACGTACCTGGAGTTGCCAGAATTGTGCCCTGCTAACAACAAGATGGACCTCTGGATAGCTCGATTGAAAGAGAGTTTCTACTACTCTTAGTTCAGCATTCCAACCACTGCAGGGCAGTGATTGTCCCCCACTGAGACCACATATTTTCTCTACAAGGCACTGATAGCTGCACAGGCGGGCAGATAACTCTGTGAACATCTGCTGTTTGACATCACAGCTTTTTCATAGTTGCCAAGTCTTGGCTATTTTCAGGAGATTTTCCTTAAAGCATGTGATAAGAATGTGGAATACGATAGGGTTATAGAATAGAAATATAGGAAGCTGCCTTAATTTGTCTCAGATTATTATTGCATTAAGGCGATGGAAGACAATGGATGGTTCTAAATCAACACAGGGTGATTCCCTGCAGCCTCATAGATCCTACCACATTTGCATCACCAGACAGTGTAGAACAGGAGATGGCAACTTGGTGCTGCCAGATGGTTCAGGGTACAATTTCTATAACTCATGACCACCATCTTCAGCTGACTTTTCTAGCATGCCATACATGAGAAAAGGAGCCATATTCTATTCTTGAGGCATTCTTGAGATCACCCAGAAGGTAAAGACCAGTTCTCCATCTATCCAGAGTGCCAGACTATAAAAAACACGGATTTAATTGCGAATTCGACCTCTATATCAGTGGGACACAATCTGTTACCCCCCACAGTCTGTTTGGACTACAGCTCTTATTGGCCTCAGACAATGGGTTCAGTGGTCATGAGTTATAGAAATTGTACCCTGAACCATCTGGCAGCACCAAGTTGCCATCTCCTGTTCTACACTGTCTGGTGATGCAAATGTGGTAGGATCTATGAGGCTGCAGGGAATCACCCTGGGACTGTAGTGTCGATTTAGAACCATCCGTTGTTTTCCATTCCCTTAATGCAGTGTTTCTCAACCTTGGCAACTTTAAGACGGGTGGACTTCAACTCCCAGAATTCCCCAGCCAGCCATGGGAGTTGAAGTCCACCCGTCTTAAAGTTGCCAAGGTTAAGAAACACTGCCTTAATGGAACAATCCCAAAGCTTCCAATACCAAACTAAATGTGCTAAAGCCACCAATGTTTGTACATCTGCATGCATTATTTCAGTGGCGGGCGAGAGATAAGAGTTCGTGGGCATAACCTCGATGTCGTGCAGTGGCCAAAAGTCCGTGTCACAGTTTCACGCTTGGAGCGCCGACGCCGGGGAGTGGGAAGGTGGCGTAGGATTATCCCAGAAACAGAATGTCTCGGGAATGCTCTCTGCGGTGTCCAGCAAGTAAGTGAGATAAAAATCTCTTAACCTGTTTCAAGCTATATCTAGAGGGGTCCAGGCTGGAGAACAGAACCATGTTCTGCTCACTTCAGAGCCAGGAAGAGTCCGGCGTGGTTCAAGACACTCCAAAGCAGGAAGTTTGGATATTATTCCAACAGTCCAGAGCCAGTTAAAGGCTTCAGCTGATGTTTCTAGCATGCCACATGTGAGGAAAGGAGCCATATTCTATTCTTGAGGCATTCTTGAGATCATCCAGTAGGTAAAGACCAGTTCTCCATCTACCCAGAGTGCCAGACTATAACAAGAATGGGTTTAAATTACAGGAAGGCAAATTCTAATTGAGTATTAGAAACACCTTCCTAACAGTAGGAGAAGTTTGACACTGGAACCAGTTACCCAGAGAAGTGGTGGGCTCCCCTTCCCTAGACTTGTTCAGGCAGAAACTGGATAGCCATCAGATAGGGATGCTTGAATTTGGATTCCTGCATTCAGGGCTGGATCTAGTGGCCCCTTCCAACTCGATGATTCATTGCCTTTGGCCTTGCTAGGAAGCTTTCTGCTACACTGGGAAGTGCTGTGCCCTTCCTGCCCTGCCAAGAACCCTGAAGAATCTTTACAACGTTTGTTCTAAGCAAATGCTGCCGGTAAAGATGTTCTGATTCTTGGGGTTTCCATAGGAGTTTTTGCTGAGTTTCATGTAGACTTTCATGGGATAGTTCCTGCCCAGTTTTCCTCTCTCTGTGACTTAAAGCTTCTCAGCTAGCAGCGATCTGCCACCTGCTGTTTCTCTTCACCAAAAATGGAAGTATTTCCACACTATTGTGGCAAAACGGGAAGAAGGAAGCATAAGCAAATGTGAGCCTCATATTTTAAAAAAGTAGTCCATTGTTTAAATATATTACAGTACCTTTTTACTACTGGATTTATGTGAATTTTCCCCTTTCTCATGAGGTTACTGCAAATTATATTATTTATTAATTTATTTTCATATATTTATGAACAGTGGAGGAACACATGGGGGAACAGTGGGACATACATCTGAGCCCCAAACCTATCCCAATTTTTCCCCCCAAGCTCTATGCAAAATGGGATGGTCTGAAAAGCAAAAGAGTGACCCGAGGCCTCTCAGGGCATATCCTGGTTCACTGGAATCATACAAATTTCAGTCCAGAATTCTAAGCTGTATGCCGGACAATCGTGTTTTCCTTGGAGACTTGGCTGTGGGAATGGAATAGAGCTGAGGCCTTGGTCAACTTCCACTAGAATGTACCTGGAACAGGGCGTGAAGAGCCACTTCAGGAATGTCTGTAGCTTGAATCATGTCAATTGGATTTCTATTTTCTCAGTGGAAACGTTTCGCTCCTTATCCAAGGAGCTTCTTCAGTCTGAGCAAAGTTGGTAAGGGAATCCTAAATATGTTCTAGGTAGCTGTGTGACCTTACACCTGGGGCTAGGTCATGGTTATATTGAGATGTTATTTTTAAGTCCTTTTATCATCTAAAGGAGGATCGTTAAGATCACCATGCTGCTGTTGAGCTTGTGAAATGGTCTTAATCTTCCTAGGCACAGAAGACAAAGCAGGGAGGAAGATGGGGGAAAGATTGTGCCGGAGGCCCCCACCTCTATTCAAGGAAGGAATAGAATATTCTATTCTCAATAAATAAAGAAGGAAGGAAGGAAGGAAGGAAGGAAGGAAGGAAGGAAGGAAGGAAGGAAGGAAGGAAGGAAGGAAGGAAGGAAGGAAGGAAGGAATATTCTCAGGAGTAGTTTTTTTTATTTGGAGGGGATATAACTTATAACTATAACTATAATAATGTTTGATTCCCTTACCAACTTTGCTCAGACTGAAGAAGCTCCTTGGATAAGGAGCGAAACGTTTCCACTGAGAAAATAGAAATCCAGTTGACATGATTCAAGCTACAGACAATTCCACCTGGATGACTGAGAACCTTCATAGACATACTTCAGGAATGTCTTGCTCTGAAAACAGAGTAGCTTTGGAAGAGTGGAGAATTAGTGGTAGCCATTCATTTCCCTTCATTCTGATCCTAGTTTGAAGAGCCATGTGAAGTCAACTCCTCCAACCTCATACTTTGCAAGACACCAGCAATTAAGCCATTGTCCCACTCCATTCAAGTAAAACTGGAGTTTGTCCTGGATAATCTCAGCTTTGACTTCAATGCCTTTCATCCCTTGGGCTTTTCCTATGAAGTTGACCCCTTCCTGAAGCCCCTCAATACAGAGGATCTCACCAAACCCTACCGTCACAAGCCTGGGAGCATCATCTCTGTGGAGGTAAAAAAACAACTTGTTCTCCATAAGTGGAGGCAATGTGTTTTCTTTGGTCATTGGCTGTGATTACCCTGTATTATGTAGGAAACTACCCTTGCTGTTTCAAAAATTACACCTGAGATTCTCAGGGTGCTGTATGTGCATTTGCAGATAGTCCTCGCTTAACAACCGTTGGTTTAACGACCGTCTGAAATTACAATGGCCTCGGAAAAAGTGCTTTACGACCTGTACTTGCACTTATGACTGCTGTAAACCATCGCACCAACCCCACGGTCACGTGATTGCAATTTGGGCACTGGGCAGCGGGCTCGCATTTGCGTCCAGTTGCAGTGTACTGCAGTCACACGATTGCAATTTGCGACCTTTTTTGCCGGTTTCTAGCAAAAAAGTCCATTTGGGGAAGCTGGATTTATTTGTTTGTTTGTTTGTTTGTTTGTCAAATTTATCACCGCCCATCCCTACAGCAGTAGAGCCTGGGCGGTTTACAATAAAATATTAAAATTAAAAACCTATAAATCTTAAAATACAATATAATAATAAATAGAAAAAATCCAGAGGATGGTGAGATCTTAAAAGGAGGATATTACTAAGCTAACCACCCCCAGGAGGAACTATTACTTCCTTTGTCCCAATTTGCTTAACGACCGCGGTGATTCACTTAAAAATGGTCGTAAAATCAGGTCTGGTCATGTGGTGACTCACTTAATGACCGCGCCACCTAACCAATTTTCCAGGCCCTATTGTGGTCATTAAGTGAGGACTACCTGTATATATGCATTTGATCCATCCATCCATTAATTTACATTGCACATTTCTTCTAGGAGCTCATGGTGACATATCTAGTCTTCTGTCCTCACCTTTCTCCCACAGCTACAACCCTGGGAGGGAAATGTCAAGCTGAGAGATAGCAAGTAACTCAAAATCAGCCATTCACTTCTATGGCTGACAGTGGCTTGAATTGGGATCTGCCTGGTCCTAGCCAATACACCTTACCGTACACTGATGAGCCATGAACACACAAGTAAAGCAGGAAGATCATGATTCTCTCCTGTTTAGAGATAGTCTGCCTCGGGTTTGGAGATTCTGGGTAACCCCTAGGGGGGAATAGCCCAAGACAGACCTCTATTTGCATGAACTTGACAGATCCTTTAACACAGGGATGAAGAATCTGTGGCTTTTCCAATTTTTCTAGCCTACAATTCCCTTTATCACTAATCTTTGGATTAGGGTTATAAAAACTGATGAAAAGGAAGTCATAAATGCAGGGAGAGTGTTGAAAAATGATATGGCTGCAGGCCTAGATGAATTACCTGGGGAAGTATTAAAATATGGATGTGGTTTGTTTATGGGGAGCTAGAAACTTATTTAATGTATACATGAGAGGAGCATCTGTGCCTGATGACTGGAGGAATGCCACTATTGTTCCTTTATACCAGTGTTTTTCAACCTTGGCCACTTTAAGATGTGTGGACTTCAACTCCCAGAATTCCCCAGCCAGCATGGCTGGCTGGGGAATTCTGGGAGTTGAAGTCCACACATCTTAAAGTGGCCAGGTTTGGAAAACACTGCTTTATACAAGTGGAAAGGTAGGAAGAATAAATGCAAACACTTCATGGGGCTTGGATTGCTGAGCCTTGGAAAATGTTTGGCAGAAATCTGATTGAATGGATACAAGGGGTGACCATGAACAACATTTGGGAAATGCGGTGTGGTTCTGCACCTGGCAGGGGATGCATAAGATGATTTTTTGCTCTTAGCAAGTCTTGGAGAAATGTATGAATGTGAGAAAGAAAGTTTAATGTAGAAAAAGTTTAATAGGCAGAAAACATATCATAAAATGAATAGGCTTTAATTAGAGTATATTTTGTATGGAGTTGAAATTTGGTTACAGAATGTGATAAGATATGATGGAAGTGAAGCATGTTTGATAATAACTGGAATGCACAGAGAGACAGGATCCCCAATCTGCCCTCCTCTGCCCTCAGCACAAAATTGTAGCTGGAACCTGCCTGCCACTAGCAAGCTAGCAGTCATTTTTTTGCAAACTGGTACAGGTAGTCCTCGTTTAGTGATTGCCTCGTTTAGCGACCATTCACAGTTACGGTGGTGATGAAAAAGTAACTTTGCGACCAATCCTCACATATACGACCTTCGCAGTTCTGCAAAGCAAAGGAAATCTGAAATAAGATTGTACGCACAGTCATGGTTTCACTTAGCAATCGCTTTGCTTAATGACTGAATTAGTGGTCCCAATGGTGGTCACTAAATGAGGACTACCTATAATGTGTAGAACAGGGTTTCCCAAAGTGGTCACTATTGACCCCCAAGGGTTGATGGGACTATCCAAGGGGTCGATGTTGTTGTTATTATTATTATTCGTAGTACTATTAGTTAAAGTAGTATTTGTTAAATTCTTTTCATATAATAAACATTTGTGGGTCGATGAACAATCTGAAACTTCATGAAGATGAGCTGAAGAGTTTGGGGACCCCTGGCATAGACTCATTTTTCACCAGGCTGTCCTTATATCCGTTCCTCCAGGGAGAGAACCTGGACCTGGCCATTTCTAAAGACGAAGTGAAAGCCATGATTGGGGTTGGGATCTGCTCGGTCAAGACCCTCACAAAGAACCACCTGTATTGTGAACCTCCTACGGAGCAACCAGCCCCCCAACACCGGGAGAAGCGGGAAGGTACCGACTCACTGCCGGAGTTTACGGTAAGAAGCAGTCTAGGGAAGATGGGAGATAAAATTCAACCCAGAGTGGGAAACCTGGTTTAAGAGGTTGGTGTTTTGCTTTAAAAATTGCAGTGATGTGTAATTCATTGGTGGGGGAGGGAAAATACAAGTTTAAACTTTGGTCATTCGTTTCTCTCTTCTCCATCAGCAGCTTTGAGGGACTGCTGGATAAAGGCTCTCAAATTCTTGTCCATAGAAAGCAAGCTCAGCAATAATGCAAAAAGGAGCAACGATAGGACTGGCGGCCACTTGTGAGGGAGAGCCAGCACGCTTGAGAAACGTTATCTTTGCCCGTGGTGGTGCAAGGCGTATCTCCCAGGCTGGTGCACTTACACGTTTGTCCTCCTGCAGGTCCAAATGGGGAACAAGAACTTCTGGCTGGGTTGTGTGCAATATGACACAGAGAGTCAGCTGACCTTCCCCCTGGAGGCCCAGATTGGCTTGGGAGTGGGTGCCTCCTTTGTGGCGTTGGTTGTCCTCATCATCGTCTTCATCTACAGGTGAGGAGAAGGTGGCCAACTGGATTTCCTAGCAGGAATGAGGTTAGAATCGGGGCCTCCCTGTCTCCCATGGCTTCCCCAGGTGGGATCCTATTCGGCATAGCTGCTCCAGACCTGGAGAGGCAGCAAAAGATGCATCCACCGTCTCTGCCAGCATTAGCTCCCCCATCCCCATACCTGAGAGAGAAGGAGACATGTCATCAGTGGAAGAAACTCTCCTTTGTATGCAAAAGATCTTGGTCTTAGCATTTAAAAAGGATTCAGTAACTAGGGATGGGAATGACCTTGTTCAGCCTGCTGCCAGTTTAGGCAGACGGTACAAAAGAAGATGAATAAATATTCCAACCTAGTGTAAGATTCAACGTCATTGTTTACATCTGTGTAATAGAGAGCCAGTTTGGTCTAGTGGTTAAGGTAATGGGCTAGAAACCAGGAGACTGAGAGTTCTAGTCCCGCCTTAGGCATGAAAGCCGGCTGGGTGACTTTGGGCCAGTCCCTGACTCTCAGGCCTAGGAAGGAGCCAATGGGAAACCAGGAGACTGAGAGTTCTAGTCCCGCCTTAGGCATGAAAGCTGGCTGGGTGACCTTGGGCCAGTCACTCTCCCTCAGCCCTAGGAAGGAGCCAATGGGAAACCAGGAGACTGAGAGTTCTAGTCCCGCCTTAGGCATGAAAGCCGGCTGGGTGACCTTGGGCCAGTCCCTGTCTCTCAGCCCTAGGAAGGAGCCAATGGCAAACCAGGAGACTGAGAGTTCTAGTCCTGCCTTAGGCATGAAAGCCGGCTGGGTGACCTTGGGCCAGTCCCTGTCTCTCAGCCCTAGGAAGGAGCCAATGGCAAACCAGGAGACTGAGAGTTCTAGTCCTGCCTTAGGCATGAAAGCCAGCTGGGTGACCTTGGGCCATCGCTGTCTCTCAGCCCTAGGAAGGAGCCAATGGCAAACCAGGAGACTGAGAGTTCTAGTCCCGCCTTAGGCATGAAAGCCGGCTGGGTGACCTTGGGCCAGTCACACTCTCTCAGCCCAACTCACCTCACAGGGTGGTTGTGGGGAAAATAGGAGGAAGAAGGAGTATTAGGTATGTTCGCCGCCTTGAGTTATTTGTAAAAATAATAAAGGCGGGATAGAAAATAAACAAACAAATAAATAAATAAATATATCAGTCACATGCATGCTGCCCACATACCTAATGAATTTCTTTTAGCATATGCAGGAATGTGGAAACCCTGACCCTTTGGGCCAGTTTGCATGTGCAAACCTTGACTGCTTTGGCTGGTGTTCAGTGAAACAGCTAGTCCTCTCCCCTCTCTTAGGCACAAATCCTGGATCTCAGTCTGTGCACCAGGCCTGCCCCATAGAGACCCGCCAAAATAAATTCTGCTTCCACTCTCTGAACTTTTTTTTAATCACCCCAGCTGAGGTTTCATGTTTAGCATTCCAAATCTTCTACAATACCTCTTCAATTAACTCCCCCTTTTTTTTTTAAAAAAAAAGTCTTTTTCTCCCTGCCCTTGCTCCAGATTCAAATTGTAATAGAAATTACACACTCCACATTTCCCAGATGATCCAGTCGTGCAAATTCTGAGGATTACACCATGCATATTTTACCCAGCTTAGTCCAACAACTATCTTATTTTGGCTCTATAATTGAAAGAATTAGGCTGATTCTCCAGCACACACACACACACACACACACACACACACACACACACAGAGAGAGAGAGAGAGAGAGAATGAATGAATGAATGAATGAATGAATGAATGAATGAATGAATGAATATGGGAGTACGTTGTCCAATGAAGGAGGTACCTTTGTAAGATTTGGGAAGAAAGGGACCAGCATGGTTGCTTTTCTTTTTTTCATTATAGGCGGAAGAGCAAACAGGCCCTAAGAGATTACAAAAAAGTTCAAATCCAGCTAGAAAATCTGGAAACAAGTGTCCGGGATCGGTGCAAAAAAGAATTTACAGGTAAGAGAAAGCATTCTGCCCCCTACTTCTGGAGATGCCATATTCACTCAGTTCCTGATATAAGGCAGAAACATTTTTTAGTTTTCTACATTTACCGCACCCCTCTCTTCTCAGGCCACTTCTGCATGACTTGTGTGCTTCCTCTCGTTCTAGACCTCATGACTGAAATGATGGATCTCACCAGTGACTTGGTTGGCACTGGGATTCCTTTCTTGGATTACAAGTCCTACGCAGAACGCATTTTCTTCCCGGGTCACCGGGAGTCGCCGCTGCAAAGGGACCTAGATGTGCCTGAATCTCGGAGGCAGACAGTTGAACAAGGCTTGGTGCAGCTCTCCAATCTCCTCAATAGCAAACTCTTTCTCACCAAGGTATGTTTTAAATGAAGAACCAAATCAAATTAATCACACACCATACAGTTCTACATGCAGGACCCAGGCCATAACAAAGAGCTTAAAGAGAATATTTGTAGCTCAGGGCTGAACTGTGGAGTCCTTGGTGCTCTCTGAGCCTTGTTGTTTTCTTGCAGACGTTTCATTGCCAGACTAGGCAACATCTTCAGTGCGAGAAGGGAGTGGGACTTGCTCTCTGTTTATATACCCTGGCTTGTCCTGCCTGTGTTGGTGGGGGTGTTTTGCACTGAAGATGTTGCCTAGCCTGGCAATGAAACGTCTGCAAGAAAACAGCAAGGCTCAGAGAGCACCAAGGACTCCAAATTGCTTAAACTCATGCATGCAGTGCGCCATGGCTGGCTTTGCATAACACCCAGGCTTGTTTAAGGCCTACTGACTGCACTCAAATAACATGCTAAGCTTGGTTGGTTTCAACTTGGCTTGTTTTTTATTGGCTTGGCATGTTGTGTGAATCTAGCCCATTCGTTTAATTTTCAATGAGATTGTGCAGATGCAGAAAATGGGTTAATGCAGTAACGAAGTTAAAGGGGGTTGTACAAAGTCATGTTCATTACACGAAGAGTAAGAGCAAGTTCCTAGCCCCCAGTATAGAAAAAGACTGGAAAGCTTATTAGCAGTTATTAGAGAAGGTTTCAAAAAAGAATGTCCTGAACCAATCAGAACATATGACTGTTACTCAGTGCAGCTTAAGAGTTTTATAACAAAAGCCTGTTGTAACAGAAGTGAACAGATTCTTGGAGTGGACTGGAGGTTGGAGAGAAATCACACCATGAAGTGTTTTTTAAAAATGCAAGCTTGCCCAGACTGCATGTATTCTTTCATTTGCATATGAGACACGGAATTTGTGGCTTTATTTATTTCTGCTGAGGTTTTTTTTTTGCTTGTTTTAGCTTTTTTATGGAGGTCAGCACCAATCAATTAAAATGGCTATTCTGCCCCCCCCCAAGCCAAGAAATAATTGCCTAACAGCAGTGTCATCCTAGATCATCTCTCTTTTGTCTAGTTTATTCACACCTTGGAAATCCAGCGCACATTCTCTCCAAGGGACCGAGCCTACGTAGCATCACTTCTCACGGTTGCCTTGCATGGGAAACTGGAGTACTTCACAGATATCCTCAAGACTCTCCTGAATGACCTGGTAGAGCAGTATGTGGCCAAGAACCCAAAGCTGATGTTGCGAAGGTGAGGGACGATGTCAGAAAAGAGTCTGGGGGAGTTAGACAAATTGAGGAAGGGCACGTGTATCAGGGCTACCAGTTGTGGGATACTCAAGCTGGGGGACAATACAATGGGGAAGTTTTATTGCCCTTGTTCCTGACATGTAGATTTTCTGTAGGCATCTAGTGGTACCTTTGTGAAACAGGACATTGGATCCAAGAGGCTCTTCTTTCTCAGACCGGATCACTTTCTCTTGATTGCTTGCTCAAATGGATAAACCTGATCTGAACACTTGCTGTACAAAAGACCATCAGAATTAAATCAGAACTGGGATATTTAGTCCCATGGTCTGTTTCCAGCAGAGACCAGCTAAGAAGCTTAGCTGTGGCCAAGGAGGCAGTAGTCCATTCCCAGTGTTTGCCAGCTAGCACCATGGCCTGCAAAGAAACAATGGCATTTCACTTCTTAATATGGGAATGCGGTAGGGGTCTTTCCTCTGTGGCCCTCGTGTTTTGGAATCCCTTCCATAAGAAGCGGACACTGTCCCCATCTCTGAAGAGATTTTAGGCAGGCATGCTCTGCGTGGTGCTCAAGAGTTTGGTTTTTTAAGAGGGCTGAATTTGCCTCCCTTCTCAGTGTTAGGTTTTAGTTTTTATTGCCCTTTGTTTTGGATTCTTTTGGACCAATTGGGAGGGTTGTTAGCATTGAAGAATAATAAACAATTATTAAAAATAAAAATGTTCCTAAAAGTAAAGTAGCTATTGATTTTTAATGGATTTATATTATGCCTCTTTTTAAAAGCCTGTACATCAGGTATCACCATCTTTTACAGTCACAAATGCCATAAGGAACATACAATTAATTATATGGCAGAGCAGGTAGAACTTTCCAAAGACATTGGGAAGATCCCATCTCCCCATTTCAAGATTTTTTAAAAAGCGGAATGTTCTAAATAGCGTGTGACAGCAGTGTGATGTGTGACAATAACCCGTGTGGGGCTGGGTTGGGGGGTGGAATTTGGGGGATTAATCATTGTTTTTTAACAGTTTTTGGCTACCACTACAGTTTCTATGAATCATAACATGGGGAGGGAGAGTAATGATGATCAAAGGGGCTGGAAAAAAGGGAAATCAGAGGCTGCATGCAGCCTTGAAGTGGCAGGTTGCCAACCCCTGGCTTAGAGATATAGGTTATCTCTAATGGGGTCAAGGTTGAAACAAATCCGACTTCTCTTTCAGGACAGAAACTGTGGTTGAGAAGTTGCTGACCAACTGGATGTCCATCTGTCTCTACGCATTTGTAAGGGTGAGACACCCATTGATCCCATTATATGTAGAAGGTCAATTTACTTACTTACTTACTTACTTACTTACTTATATTTCAAATTTAGTTACTGCCCATTTCACTCAAAGAGTGACTCTGGGCGGTTTACAATAAAACCAGAATAAAACCAGAATAAATAATCATTAAAATACAATACAATAAAACCATATTCTTAAACCAAAATATAATCCAAGATGTAGGTGTTAAAAAGTTCTTAGTATACATATATACCATGTACTTCTCTGCTAGATAGCTCGATATAGTTGGCCACATAAACCTCTGCTCTGATCATGCCAGGGACCCCTTAATTCTCAGCTGTTAGGATCTTGATGGAGGAGCACAGAAGGCTTAGTGAGACATCCAAGACTCCAGTGTCCTCTTATGCATTGAATATTGCTAAAACAGATGAATAGGAGTCTGAGCTGGCTCTGGATCAGGAACAAGACATTCTGGCCAAGTTTTTTTCTTCTTCTTAGTGACATGATGACATACTGGGAACAGTCAGACCTGTGAAATAGGAATCTCCACGGTGCCTGTTTTTGGCACACTCGTACGTAGGTTGAGCCCAGACATTTTTCATGCTGATGCAAACAGGCCAGTTGCTGACGGAAACAGATTTTACTCAGCACTGAGCCGCCGTGAGTTCAGTCTTATGAGATGAATTATTACCCTTCAGTGTTTTTAGACCCAGGTGATGCCTTTAGTACAAACGTACTTTCCTAGGATCCACCATTTTATCATATACTTGCATGGTACATCAGACTGGGATTTATCTGCCAGATGAAAGCTAAACTTTGCCACTGAACCTGGCTTGGTGGAAGTCACCCACCTGACCCATTTCTTGAATATAGTTAGGTGGTCAGAAATGGAAGGTGGAAACTCTAGAGCAGAATTCTGGGAGTTGAAATCCACCCATCTTAAACTTGCCAAGGTTGAGAAACACCGCTCTAGAGCATCTAGAAAGGTGATTATGAGGATTTCTCTGTTTCTCCATTAGGACTCTGTTGGGGAGCCCCTCTATATGCTGTTCCGAGGTATCAAGCACCAAGTAGACAAGGGACCGGTGGACTGGGTAACTGGGAAGGCTAAGTACACCCTGAATGACAACCGACTTCTCCGAGAAGACCTGGAATATCGCACACTGGTAAGGGCTACTGATGTCCTGTCAGGAAGAAGCACAGCTAGAATCAGTCTTGGACCACACAGTCAGCTGTAGGCTTCTAGCCATCTTCAGAGTCCAGGTCATTTCTTTCAGATCTCCATCCTGTACATAATAGTCTTGCCAGTCTTAGCAAGTTTGGTCTAGTGGTTAAGGCAGCGGGCTAGAAACCAGGAGACTGTGAGTTCTAGTCCCGCCTTAGGCGTGAAAGCCGGCTGGGTGACCTTGGGCCAGTCCCTGTCTCTCAGCCCTAGGAAGGAGCCAATGGCAAGCCAGGAGACTGAGAGTTCTAGTCCCGCCTTAGGCGTGAAAGCCGACTGGGTGACCTTGGGCCAGTCCCTGCCTCTCAGCCCTAGGAAGGAGCCAATGGGAAACCAGGAGACTGAGAGTTCTAGTCCCGCCTTAGGCATGAAAGCCGGCTGGGTGACCTTGGGCCAGTCCCCCCCTCTCAGCCCAACTCACCTCACAGGGTTGTTGTTGTGGGGAAAATAGGAGGAGGAAGGAGTATTTGGTATGTTCGCCGCCTTGAGTTATTTATAAAAATAATAAAGGTAGGATAAAAATTAAATAAATAAAAATAAATTAAATTAAGTTGCCCTTTTCAAGCTCTGTGGATCAAGCCAGCTTTCACCCTGACTAACCAAGCATAATAAGGGGTGGAAAATGGTGCAACTATTCTTGCCCAGTCTACTCTAACCTGTTGCTCTCCGTAGGATGTTAGATTTCAGTTCCCACAATGGCCGTGCTGTCTAGGAATCCTGGGGACTGAAGCCATAACACACCTGCAGGGCCATAGGCTGGAGAAGCCTGTATTAAAGCTTGGGCATCACTTTTACTTTTTTTTACTTTAAATGATATTTGACTACTTAAGTAAGGCTGGATTCACTACTAAACTCTAGACTGGTGTTTCTCAACCTTGGCAACTTTAAGATGCGTGGACTTCAACTCCCAGAATTCTCCAGCCAACCTTGCTGGCTGGAGAATTCTGGGAGTTGAAGTCCAGGCATCTTAAAGTCACCAAGGTTGAGAAACATTGCTCTAGACTGAGATGAAGAAAATACAGTTACTGTATCCACATAACATGGTATGCTCAGCCATGACAATGTGGTTCCCATAGCACGTGAAGAAGGGACTGGATTCCAACAGTGCACTGAATTGCAAATTTGTTGTTGTTTATTCGTTCAGTCGTTTCCGACTCTTCGTGACTTCATGGACCAGTCCACGCCAGAGCTTTCTGTCGGCCGTCACCATCCCCAGCTCCCCAATGGTTGAGTCCGTCACCTCCAGAATATCATCCATCCATCTTGCCCTTGGTCGGCCCCTCTTCCTTTGGCCTTCCACTTTTCCTAGCATCAGCTTCTTCTCCAGGGTATCCTGTCTTCTCATTATGTGGCCAAAGTACTTCAGTTTTGCCTTTAATATCATAAGTCTGGCTTTATTTCCTGGAGGATGGACTGGTTTGATCTTCTTGCAGTCCAAGGCACTCTCAGAATTTTCCTCCAACACCACAGTTCAAAAGCATCTATCTTCCTTCGCTCAGCCTTCCTTATGGTCCAGCTCTCGCAGCCATAGGTTACTACAGGGAATACCATTGCTTTAACTATGCGGACCTTTGTTGTCAGTGTGATGTCTCTGCTCTTAACTATTTTATCAAGATTTGCCATTGCTCTCCTCCCAAGAAGTAGACGTCTTCTGATTTCCTGGCTGCAGTCAGCGTCTGCAGTAATCTTTGCGCCTAGAAATACAAAGTCTGTCACTGCCTCCACTTTTTCTCCCTCTATTTGCCAGTTATCAATCAAGCTGGTTGCCATAATCTTGGTTTTTTTGAGGTTTAACTGCAACCCAGCTTTTGCACTTTCTTCTTTCACCTTCGTCATAAGGCTCCTCAGCTCCTCCTCGCTTTCAGCCATCAAAGTGGTATCATCTGCATATCTGAGATTGTTAATGTTTCTTCCAGCGATTTTAACGCCAGCCTTGGATTCCTCAAGCCCAGCATGTCGCATGATGTGTTCTGCGTACAGGTTGAATAGGTAGGGTGAGAGTATACAACCCTGCCGTACTCCTTTCCCAATCTTAAACCAGTCCGTTGTTCCGTGCTCTGTTCTTACCGTTGCTACTTGGTCGTTATACAGATTCCTCAGGAGGCAGACAAGATGACTTGGTATCCCCATACCACCAAGAACTTGCCACAATTTGTTATGATCCACACAGTCAAAGGCTTTAGAATAGTCAATAAAACAGAAATAGATGTTTTTCTGAAATTCCCTGGCTTTCTCCATTATCCAGCGGATATTGGCAATTTGGTCTCTAGTTCCTCTGCCTTTTCTAAACCCAGCTTGTACATCTGGCAATTCTCGTTCCATGAATTGCTGGAGTCTACCTTGCAGGATCTTGAGCATTACCTTACTGGCATGTGAAATAAGTGCCACTGTTCGATAGTTTGAACATTCTTTAGTGCTTCCCTTTTTTGGTATGGGGATATAAGTTGATTTTTTCCAATCTGATGGCCATTCTTGTGTTTTCCAAATTTGCTGGCATATGGCATGCATCACCTTGACAGCATCATCTTGCAAGATTTTAAACAGTTCAGCTGGGATACCGTCGTCTCCTGCTGCCTTGTTATTAGCAATGCTTCTTAAGGCCCATTCAACCTCACTCTTCAGGATGTCTGGCTCTAACTCACTGACCACACCGTCAAAGCTATCTCCAGTATTATTATCCTTCCTATACAGATCTTCCGTATATTCTTGCCACCTTTTCTTGATCTCTTCTGCTTCTGTTAGGTCCTTACCATCTTTGTTTTTGATCATACCCATTTTTGCCTGGAATTTACCTCCGATGTTTCTAATTTTCTGGAAGAGGTCTCTTGTCCTTCCTATTCTATTGTCTTCTTCCACTTCCGCACATTGCTTGTTTAAAAATCATTCCTTATCTCTTCTGGCTAACCTCTGGAATTTTGCATTTAATTGGGCATATCTCCCCCTATCACTGTTGCCTTTTGCTTTCCTTCTTTCTTGGGCTACTTCCAGTGTCTCAGCAGACAGCCATCTTGCCTTCTTGGTTTTCTTTTTCTTTGGGACGTTTTTTGTTGCCGCCTCCTGAACAATGTTGCGAACTTCTGTCCATAGTTCTTCTGGGACCCTATCTACTAAATCTAGTCCCTTAAATCTATTCTTCACCTCCACTGCATATTCCTTAGGAATATTAGTGAGCTCATATCTAACTGATCTGTGGGTCTTCCCTATTCTCTTTAGTCTGATTCTAAATTTTGCAATAAGAAGTTCGTGATCTGAACTACAGTCAGCTCCAGGTCTTGTTTTTACCGACTGTATAGATGTCCGCCACCTTTGGCTGCAAAGGATGTAGTCAATCTGATTTCGGTGTCGACCATCTGGTGAAGTCCATGTATAGAGTCGTCTTTTAGGTTGTTGGAAGAGAGTGTTTGTTATGCACAGTGAGTTGTCTTGGCAAAATTCTATCAGCCTATGTCCTGCTTCATTTTGTTCTCCCAGACCATGCTTGCCTGTAATTCCAGGTGTCGTTTGACTACCCACCTTAGCATTCCAGTCTCCTGTAATGAAAATAACATCTCTTTTTGGTGTATTATCTAGTAGGTGCTGCAGATCCTCATAGAACTGATCTACTTCTGCTTCTTCAGCATCTGTGGTTGGGGCGTATATTTGGATCACTGTGATGTTAAATGGCTTACCCTGAATTCGAATTGAGATCATTCTATCGTTTTTTGGATTGTATCCAAGCACTGCTTTAGCCACTTTATTATTAATTATGAAGGCTACTCCATTTCTTCTGTGGTCCTCTTGTCCACAGTAGTATATCTGGTGGTCATCTGATGTGAAGTGGCCCATCCCAGTCCATTTCAGTTCACTGACACCTAAAATGTCTATATTTAATCTTGACATCTCACCTATAACCACATCCAATTTGCCCTGGCTCATAGATCTTACATTCCAGGTTCCTATGGTGTGTTGATCTTTAGAACATCGGATTCGTCGTTCACCACCAGCACCGTCGGCCGCTAGCCGTCCTTTCGGCTTTGAGCTAGCTGCGTCATCACATCTGGGGCTAGTTGAACGTATCCTCTGTTCCTCCCCAGTAGCATTTTGACCATCTTCCGACCTGGGAGTCCCATCTTCCGATGGTATATCGACATATCTTTGGTTGTACTGATCCATTTAGTTTTCATGGCAAGAATACTGGGGTGGGTTGCCATTACCTTCCCCAGGGATCGTATTTAGTCTGACCTCTCTGCCACGACCTTCCCGTCTTGGGTGTCCCTTCACGGTTTAGCTCATGGTTTCATTGAGGTGCTCAAGCTCCAGCACCACGACAAGGTAACAATCTCCTTTGCTGGAGAATTGCAAATTACCAGGACCCATTTTAGAGGAGTCTAGCAGACTGTGCAAATCCAGCATGCGAAATGTATGCTCCCAACCCCATACTTTTCTGCAAAGTTTATGCAGAGTGAAGGTGTCATAATCTCACCCACACACAGTGGTTCTCTTGAAAACGATCCCCTTTCCCAAATGCCTTCACTTCTGCAGCTTAATCAGAGAAAACAACTTCTCTGCAGAGCCAGCAAGGTATATTGGTTTGGATATAGAATGACAGAATTCATTTCCCCGTTAACCCATAACATTTACTCAGTAACTTCTGGGCAATCAGGACCTCCCTTTCTAAGATATCTCACAGAGTGGCTCTGTTCATGCAGCACTTTTAACTGAATCATGGAGGGGTGGGGTGAGCAGAAAAACGGGATCCAATATCCCAGCCCTCAGAGGGTTGGGTTTAGCTCCAGACAGACCAGTCTGTTAATTTAACTGCTTCCTTGGCCAGCTTACCCCTTTTCCTCTCCTTTCATTGAGATGAAGTTCTGCCGTGGCCTCATAAAAGCAAGGCTTCTCTAGGCATTCAGTCTCTGTGGCCACTGCAGCTCCAGTGCCCTGCACAGCCGCGTGTGAGAAGAGTGAAAAAGCAGCAGGAGGGAGGGAAGGTTTGAAAGCCCCTCCCCACCCCATACTCATCTGCAATGTCACCTATCCTGCTCGCACCACTGTGGATGTTTTCTCAGTGATTTTCATGCGGGCCAAATCATAATCATGACAGGGAGTGGGGAGGGAAGACGCCCTCCCACCCTCCTTGGCACTGGCTGCCTGGTGGCTGATCAGGTCATTTGCAGTCCTGAATGGCTGGCACGTGCCATTTGGGTCATGGGGGAGGAGGGTTACGTCAGCCACGAGCCAAATCAGTGACTTTGACGATAAAAAATAAGCCACGTGTACCTCCAATTCATTAATCCAATTCTAATCTAAGAGGACAGAAAGGACCACCAGCACTCCTGTGGTTGCCAGGAGCTAAAGACAAGGGGAATACGGCGGAATCAGTTGGTCTTGATTTCTCGTTTTTGCAGACGTTAACTGCGCTGTCTCAAGCTGGGAACACAGCGGGAGGAACAGAGGGCAGCCAGGGACTGTTGGTGAAGGGTCTGGATTGTGACACAATCACCCAAGTGAAAGAGAAGATCCTGGACCAGATCTACAAAGGGACACCTTATTGCCATCGACCTGACCCGGACTCGCTTGACTTGGGTGAGTCAAAGATCAGGCACGGGTGTTGGAAGGGCCGCCTTGAGTAAGACTCCCAAAGTGGAAGTCCATCTGCCAGCCTCCAGGTTGCTAGGCAACTTCAAACAAGTACTCCCATCCATTTCCGAGGCAATCCAAATGAGCCAAATTAGCCAATAGGAAGCCCCTGTGGGGAGGATCACCTGACTGATTGTAGCCAATGGCATGCTAGATGGACAGATTTGGAACTGCTGGGCTGCACAGTGCTGTCCCCAAACAAGCTGCTTCTTGTCTTTTCTTCTGTGTGATGGCACCAGAGTGGCGGTCCGGGCTGGCGGGGCACCTCATCCTCTCCGACGAGGACGTGACTTCGATCGTCCAGGGCAGCTGGAAGCGGCTCAACACACTGCAACACTACAAGGTGAGGAAACCCTCCTACTTATTTGGCCTCCTCTGCAGTGGTTAGCTTGGCTCAGGGTAAGACAGCCTTCTGGTCTTTTTTCAGTAAGCACCTTTGTGGCCCCTTCTGGTCCTGGGAGATCCAAAAAGGGAAGAGGGTTAAGGCGGGCAGTCTTTTGGTCTTTTCTGGATCAGAGTCCATGAAGATATACTCTCCATTAGAATTAGAAATTAGAAATTATAATTTAGAATTAGAATTAGAATTAGAATTAGAATTAGAATTAGAATTAGA
Source organism: Charina bottae (assembly GCA_023362775.1). Taxonomy (NCBI): domain Eukaryota; kingdom Metazoa; phylum Chordata; class Lepidosauria; order Squamata; family Charinaidae; genus Charina; species Charina bottae. The sequence continues at coordinate 39,902,478 of JALMGJ010000002.1, forward strand.
ATTAGAATTAGAATTAGAATTAGAATTAGAATTAGAATTAGAATTAGAATTAGAATTAGAAGTCACCTTACCTTCAGACCACTTTTCCATTGATCCCAGTATGGTTTCCTCTGATTGGAATCAGCTCTCGAGGTGATCAGACTGAGATCTTGTCCCTGATGTGCTACTTGATCTTTTCTGTAAAGGAGATGGCTTCTTGTGAAAAGTTGTTCTTGCGCTGGACTCTGATCTGCCACTAGGTGCTAACCACTCTGAGATACAGCCAATGGGCATTGCCGCCTGTGGATATACCTGCCCAATTTCTGCTTGCCATCAGGTTTTCTAAGTTTGCCTTGCTTTGTTTCTAAATGATGCTAGCCCAGAGCTTTCCAAACTTTTCATGTTGGTGACACACTTTTTAGACATGCATCATTTCGTGACACACTCTTACAGCAGGGCACAAGGCAGGCACTAGGACCTGCGCGGAATCACAGCAGGTTTGGAGGCAGCCAGGCACAAGGCAGGCACTAGGACCTGCGCGGAATCCTGGCATGGCAGGTTTGGAGGCAGCAAGGCACAAGGCAGGCACTAGGACCTGCGCGGAATCCTGGCAGGGCAGGTTTCGAGGCAGCAAGGCACAAGGCAGGCACTAGGACCTGCGCGGAATCCTGGCAGGGCAGGTTTGGAGGCAGCAAGGCACAAGGCAGGCACTAGGACCTGTGTGGAGTCCTGGCAGGGCAGGTGTGGAGGCAGCCAGGCACAAGGCAGGCACTAGGACCTGGGCGGAATCCTGGCAGGGCTCAGAGGCAGCAGCAGCCGCGACACACCCAGACACTGCAGCCGACACACTAACGTGTCCGACACAGAGTTTGGAAAGCTCTGTGCTAGCCACTTTAAAGAGGAGGCGGGGCAATACTGGAATAGCAATCCTTATAAGGAGCTCCACATAACTGGCAGAAAATTTATGATTCTAGCTAGCCCATTTCCTCATCTGATCAGAACTTCAGCCTGAGGCTCTATGCATCATTGAAACTGAGAAAAGAAGATACAACAAGGCCCTCTTGAGTCACAAACACTTGAGATGAGGGGACTTATGGCATACAAAAAGAAATGACATTGCTCTGTTCCAGACCAGGCAGCCGGAAAGTCTGCTAAATGATGGAAAATTGACAAGCTTAAGGCCACCAGGAAAGAACCAGCATTTCAACAACATATCCGCAATGTAAACAGCAGACCTAAAGCAATTACAACCCAGGAGTGTACATTTCCTTCCTCTATTAACATTCAATCACTTTCTGATGAAGGTGCCAGCAAATTTATCACCGGGACTCCTTGTCACAATAAGCATTGATCAGCACCAGAATAAGACTATATTCAGGCAATGGCTGCCTGCAATCCATACCATAGTAGCTATTTTTGAAAGACTCTTAATCATAGAACAAGAAGTATTGCTTGAGACAACATAAAAGAGCGCTAGGTACTGTAACATTAGGGATGCTCAGACTGATGAACAAGAGGAGCATAACTCCTCCCCTATAAGATCAAATATAGTGACTAGTAATTGGCAAAAAAAAACCCCCAAAGGTTGAGTGTTCCAACCTGTCTGTGTGCAAATTAAACTTGACTGCATCAAGAAAGATGGCTGGCTGGATAGAAAATGAATAATTAAGTCCCTAGGCAGCCTGTTAAGATGTGATCAGTGAGCCATTGATCTAAGAACAACAGTTCGGCTTCCTAATGCACACACACATACACACACACACACACACACCCTTTCAGAAAGGATTCTCCTTACATTCTGTCAAGTTCTGCAAGGCTGGCAAGCTCAGGAAACAAGAACCACTTGGATTTCTGGAAAGATATTTCTTGCTAGTAACAGAACCTTGAAAACCTGTCAGAGCAAGGGTCGGAAATGGCGGCTCTTGAGCCAGATCTGGCTCTTTGGCCCCTTGACTGTGGCTCATCACTGTCCGGAACAGTCTAAAATAGAAGGTCACGCGCCCAGCTAAGCTTTCGGACAGGTGCGCGTGTATCTACGGGCTCAGAAGCCAGGGTGCGTGCGTCAAAAGGTGAGCCGCTCTTCTCATTGGCTGCTCGGACGGAGACGCGTCGCACCCAAACATTGCGGGGCGTGACCAATAGCCAAGCCCGATGCAGAGATCTCAAGAGAGTTGATCTGAAGCTGGCACCGCCATGTTGAAATAGGGAGAGGCCACAGCCAGTTTATGTCGTTCTTCGGGTTTTTTTTATTTTCGAAAAGGAACGTGAACACCTCAGGGAAGCATTTGGATCGACGCGTGTTTTAAACTGTTCCCCCCCCCCCGAGAAATCCTGGTGGTGTCAAAGAGGCGGGCGGGGAAGCCAACATGGTGGGGAGGGAAACTGGGGAGGGAAACTGGGGAGGGCAGCCCACCCTCGGACGCAGACGCGCGGACGCCGCCGGCCCCGGCCTCGGCTGGATGACGCGCCATCCGGGCGCCCAAGGGGGCTCCCGACAGAAAAGAACGGCCGCGGCGACCCCCGCCTTCCCCCATCGGGCCTGCGGAAGTTTCCCTCCGATCGGTCCGACGCACCCGTGGGGGAGAGGGGTGGGAGCCGGGCCGCGCCTGCCGGGCCCGCACTCGGCACGAAAAAAAGCAAGGAAGGCGGGCGGGCGCAAGCGGGAGGGGAGGACGCCGCGCTCTACCGGCGGGCGGAGCGCGCGGAGGACGACTCCCGGAGCCGGCAGTGCAGGGCTTCGTGACGGGAGCACCCGTCGAGCCCCACCCAGTGGTGGGGCCGCGGGCCAGCCAACAACAGCGGGGGGCGCCGTCGTCCCTGCGCCGAAGCCCGCACACGCAACCACCCTCTCGCTCCGTCAGGCCGGCGCGGAGGCCCGGTCCTCGCGACGGCCAGGCCCACGCCCTCCGGAGGGGAAACGCACGTCGGCAGCGCTGCGGGTGGCCGGGGCACGGCGCCATCCGGTACCAGACGTGCGGGGAGGGCAGAGGGCGCTCGGGTCGGCGCCGCGAGGGGCGTCCCCGGCCCGGCCCCATCGGGGGGGAGTCGGACGGGACACTCGCCACGGGCCCTGGCCTTCGCTCGGCGTCGCCGCTCTCTGTTGCGGCAACCTCGCGCGCGCGCGGCCGTGGGACGCCCTTTCCCCCACTCGCTTGCTCGCTCTTCCTCGTTTCGGCCGGAGTGGCCCCCGATGCGGACGTGGCCGTGCCGCTCCGTCGGGCGCCTGCCAGCCGGGCTCCTCTCCCCGGCCCTGCCATCGCCGACGTCCGTAGGAGGTGGGAGGCCCGCCCGGACACGGGGCTCGCTCTCTCTGGGGCGAGGCGGGGCGGGGGGAACGGGAGAAAGCCTCGGGGGTGAGACGGCGGAGAGCACGAGGCCCCCCGCCGCTCCGACCCCCTCGGCCCGCCAACCCCCCGCCCGCCCGCTCGTGGCTTTTGTGACATTTGCTGGCCCTAAAAAGTACCCCTATCCCCTGGCGTCAGCACATGTTAAGGCTGGCGGCGCCTGAAGCCAATGACCAGAGGAGGGTAAGCGGCATAAGCGGCAGATGGAGCCCAGCGAGGAGCGAGAGTTTAGGCAAGCCCTGTGCGGTTTTCTGGGCACCATAATCTTTTGAACTGATAGCCATGGCAAGAAGGTAGGATGTCAGTGGACGAGTCCTGGTGCTTGTGCAACAGCTGGGGACGAAGGTCTGAGCGCTCGTCGGCATGAACATGGCGAATCGCTGGCTTCCCTCCCGCCAAATTCCAACCGCCTCCAAAGCCCACCAGCGTCTCGCGCCTTTTCAATCGCGCATGCCCTGGAAGGGGTCCCCCAACGCCTAGCCGTCCCCGGACTTTGCTCTGCTGCTTCTCCCCCCCCGCTCTCCCTTCCTCTTCCCGCTCGCGCTCGCTGGTTCAGTCGCGTCCGATCTGCTTCGTGCTCTGATTGAGTGGGGCAGGGGTGGTGGGTGCCGGCGAGGGAGAGAAGAAGGAAGGCAGTAAGGAGCGGCGGCGGCGAGAGCAGCGAGGATGGAGGAGAAGGTCTTCACGAAGGACCCCGGGGAAGGAGGCAGGGCGACGCTTCGCTCGCCGCCGGCCTGTCGCGGCTTACTCGGACCCCGGGGGAGGTGCAGTGGCGGGGCAGCGGGCATGGTGTGCGTGGTGGCGGCGGCGGGCAATGCAGTGGGCGTGGCAGGCATGGCGGCAGCAGGCCCTAAGTGTGCGCGATTGGCTCCGGCCTGCAAACCCTGCCCCCTTCCACGCGATTGGTCCCCGCCCGCAAACCCTGCCCCCTTCCACGCGATTGGCCCCCGCCCACAAACCCCGCCCCCTGGCTCTCGAGCATGTCAAAATGTGCACGAGCATGTCAAAATGGCTCCCGGCATAAAAAGTTTGCCGACCCCTGTGTCAGAGCAATTCTCCCGCTCAACTTACTCCTAGCATAATTAAGGTGGAGTTACTCTGAGTCTATTTCTCATACCTCCTCCCTATCCTGGATTTAAAAGTCTATTGTCTAACTGCCCTGTTTCCTCCATTAATTGCCTCCTCTGTATTCCCAAGGCCATTTAAGCATTTCATCACACCTTCAGACAACAAATTATCCCAGCCAGTGCTGGTGCATCTGAAAGATTCTTGGCTAACTTCTTTATTATTCCCATAAGAGTTTTTTAAAGATCAGCCTTTATAACTAGTCCTCCAAGGCAGAGTAAATAAGGAGAAAGTTGCCTATCACTGGAGGAACACCTGACCCTGTAGATAAGTGTTGCTGAACCCCCATGCCTCCAGCACTCAAGCATCTCCCCCAACCGCCCAGGGTCCCTCCTTGTGGGGGAGATGGGCGGTCATAGAAATATGATGTATAAAAAATAAATAAATACTCTATATGAGGTAAGTAGGAAGGCTGCAAATACTGGCCCACCAAATACACTTTTAGTGGAATGGCAGACAACCCTCCGTCAACTATTGGCTGTGTGTGTGTTCGTGTCAGAAGCACCAAAGCACTTCTGTAGTGAAAGGATTTGCCGGTGACATCACCGTTGCCCAGGGGATGCCCAAGGAGGCTCCTTTCATGTCCCTGTGATTTTTCCCACCAGAGTGGTACCTTATTTATCTACTCGCATTTGCATGCTTTTGAACTGCTAGGTCGGCAGGAGCTGGGACTGATTTTTACTGATTGCCGGGAGCTCACTCCGGCACAGCTCACGCTCTCGGGTTTTGAACTGCTGAGCTGTCAGCCTTAATGGCTTCTGACTCAGCGTCCTAACCACTGAGCCACCGCGGTCCCAACTATTGGCTGGATTCCCACAATATGATGCACTTACAGCTCAGTTTGGAGTTGAAGCCACACTTGGAAAGTGACCACCTCCTAGTAATGCTAAAAATGGCATTCAGTAAAGAGTTAACCAGACCAGCTGAACTATACCCTCCCTGATTACAAAACTGTACTAATGGAATATGTATCCAGTGGAATGATAAGAGCACAACAGCTACCACTGAATGACTAAAATCTCTACGCGCTGTAGAATTCCACACTAGCTTGATCACCACTGAGTCCCACATAGGATACTGTATATAGAGGTGTTTCAAAGCTAGTGACTCAAATGAAATATGAGCGCAGAAAAAAGACACAGGTGGGTCAACTCAGGCCATAAATTGCCTATGTGGCTTGACTATGAATGTGAACAAAATGCCAAAAAGGGAGGCTTACCCAGGTTATAAAAAGCAGCCTATAGTGGCATGCCAAATGGCCCTCCTTAACATCAAACAATCATCTAAATCTCTTAGAAGGGAGAAGGCCAAGCCACCTTGAAAACCTGGCAAATGTTGATTCGAAGATCGTCAAGTTTCATTTTTCTGGTATTTAACAGCTTTGGACCTTTGTAATACATCCTCAAACCAAACATAGTACTTGGATGATCTCAAATCTCATCCAAGTATTTGTATTGACATGGGACTCAAATTATAAAGGCCTGTATGCAGACCCATAGTATTCATTAAGCAGCTCCATAACAAGGCTAGCAAAACATGAAACATAGTCCCCAGTCTCAGTATCAGAAATAATAAAATTGGTAAGATCTCTGAAGATGGGCAAGGCCCCAGGAATTGACCAAGTACTAGTAAAGGTAAAGGTTCCCCCGCACAGTCGTGTCCGACTCTAGGGGCCGGTGCTCATCTCCGTTTCTTAGCCGAAGAGCCAGCGCTGTCCGAAGATGCTTCCACGGTCATGTGGCCGGCATGACGCGCGTGGAACGCTGTTACCATCCCACCAAAGTGGTACCTATTCATCTACTTGCATTTGCATGCTTTCGAATTGCTAGGTTGGCAAGAGCTGGGGCGAGTGCGGGAGCTCACTCCGTCACGCGGCGCTCGGGTCTCGAGCCGCCGACCTTCTGATCGACAAGCCTGGTGTCTTAACCACTGAGCCATAGACCAAGTACTACCAGGAGCAATAAAACAAAATCCCAACTAGTGAGCATCAATATTAGTTTCCCTGTTTACATGTATCAATCAAACTGGCCTTATACCAAAGATCTGGGAGATAGCAATAAATCATGCCCAGCTATAAGAAGGACAACAGACAAGACTTAGCTAATTACAGGCCAATTAGTCTGCTGAGCATGATCACTAAACTATATGCTAAGCACCTAAAAATTAAACTTTAAGATTGAATTGAGCCCAAGAAGATTACTGGAGATAAATAAGTTGGCTTTAGGGGAGGCTGGTCAACTCTTGATAAAATACTTGTTCTCTACTATCTTACCCAGAAGCATCTACAAAAATGTACATGGCATTTTTGGATTTCAAGTTCACTTTGCTTCTATCTCTCGAAGTATATTTTGGGGAAACCTCACAAAACATTAATTGATAATCAGCTTTGTTTTTTTTAGCTTCATGATTTTGTTCAAAACATTTCCTACAAGTGAGATGCTCCCTACAAGGACTCCTTTCAGGCAGAATAGCCATACAGAGAGAGATCTATCAAATTTGCAACGTCCTTGTTCAATCTATGTATTAATTCAATGGCTTTAAACCTCAAGAATCAAGAATCTTGATTCCCATGCTCTCAAACTGCAGGCTGCAGGATACCCATCTTTTTGTATGCAGATGCTACTACCGTCGTATCTCAAACTCCAGTTGGGCTCAGAAGAGAATGAAATCTATAATCCTTTTTGTGAGCAAAGCAGGTTAACACTCAGTTATATAAATTTAATTAAATAAATAAATAAAAATTGTCAGAAATGCAAAACTATGGCCTTTGGGAAAAGAAGAAAAACCTGGATTATAGAGGAGAGTAAAATTGAGCTGATTGGCAGCTTTTAAGTAGCTTGGAGTGGTTTTTGATGCCAAAGAATCATGGGAAGTGCACACCTCTCGAGGCGATATTACAATCTTCTGCCACCATTAAGTGCTTCTTTTTCTCCAAGGGTGAAGAGCTAGTTCCAACCAATTGTCAAAAGATTCACTCAGGTCTTATTCAGAAGACAAGTGGGAATCTATGCTACAAAGAATACTGTGCAAGTGGTGCAGACAAAACGTTTGAGAGTTGTTCTAGCCCCCGCAAGCTCTGTAACCACCACTCGCAGACCCAAGGTGAGGGTGCCTAAAATGGAGGTTACAGTCTGGAAGCTGGTGGTCAGTTACTGGCTAGAGATCCAGTTCTTCTCCACTGGGCTGTTAACTCTTGTATTGGCAGAGGACCATTCTCCGGGCTGGAGGGAGGCTATAGAGTCCACGCTGGCATCTTCTGGACTCGCAGCCAGGTTCGTTTTTGTCCTGGGGTGTGAAAGGGCCAGGCACATACTCGCTCCAAGGATAGATGATATGGAGTACCAACTGCACGTCAGCAGGATGCCATATAACAGTGGAACTTGGATTTCAAGATGACCTTGGATGCCAGCAAATAGTTAACATCTTTCACCTTCCTCGGGCTGGGGAAGAACCTTTTCTGAGCATGGCATACTGTGTTACCATCAGCACCTCTATCAGATACTCTAAAATCCCCTTTTCCAAATAAGTTTGCCCTTGTGGTTCAGAAGAAATTAAGCCATTGCCCATGTATTGCTGTACTGAAATTTGTATAGGGACATAGAGTTCTCTTATGTCACCTCTTCTGTGACAGTATTCAGGACAAACAGACCATTGGTGTACAGGTAGTCCTCGCTTAACAACCATTCATTTAGCGATGGTTTGGACTTATGACAGTGCTGGAAAACCAACTTGCGACCAGTCCTCGCACTTACGACCATCGCAGCGTCCCGGGGTCACGTGATCACCATTTTCGATCTTTCTGGCCGGCTTCCAGCAAGCAAAATCAATGGGGAACCGCATGATTCACTTAATAACCGCTGCAAACAGGTCGTAAAATGGGTCAGATTCGCTTAATGACTGCTTCACTTAGAAATTCCGATTCCAATTGTGGTCATTAAGCGAGGACTACCTGTATAAAGCTTCTACTTTCTGATTCTTACATTAATATTACTGACACCATGGCTACGTTCTGTGTTGCTGAGGTTGAACTGTGCCATCAAATATTATATCCTTGATCATTAGGTTTTAATGTTTTTTTAACCTAATGATTGCAATAAAGTATGTGCATATGAAAAGCCACTCCAAGTGTTGCTTTGATAGTGGAAAGACAGGATATGTATGTCCTTATAAATACGTAGCTGCCATTAACAACTACTGCTACCATCAAATAAAAAGGCTAGTTTCAAAAATGGATTCCTCATAGGGGAACCCTAACCCTTAGTATTTGGGGGTGAAGCCTGCCCTGCCCTGTCAATCTCCAAGCATTTTAAATTATGGACGCTGCTGAACTGGGGTAGCTTCTACTCTAATTATATCAAAAGCCAGAGCTATTAACACATGAGGGGATGAGACGGTTTTGTGCATCTAATCTCAAATGCCAACTTCCAGATATTTTTGCTGGAAAACACTGCCACAAGATGCCAAGCACAGGAAGCTGTTTAACCCATGTTTTGTTGTTGTTGTTCACGCCCAGGTGCCTGACGGAGCCACTGTTGCACTAGTTCCTCGTATGACCAAGCACCTTCCCAGGGAGAATCAGGATTACATCCCCGGAGAGAGTGAGTGACGACCCCAACTCCTATTTGGTTGTTAGGGAAAAATCAGTTTGGGTGGACTGAACGGGCAAAGGAACTAAATGGACTGGAAGTTAATTACGAAGCCAGTTTGGGGTAGAAGTTAATTGAAGGAAAAAGTTCAGTGGGGAAATTGGGCAACTACCCTCTGACGAGCTACCGCAAATCATCCAGAGGGGTCTTCTGCCGGCTTATTTTTAGAAACCCCTATGCTGGAGGATGCAGACGAGGGTGGCATGAAGCTTTGGCACCTGGTGAAACCGACCGAGGAACCTGAGCTGCCTAAACACCGGCGAGGGAGCCTGCGGGAACGGGAAAGAGCCAAAGCCATTCCTGAGATCTATCTCACTCGCCTCCTTTCCATGAAGGTGAGAAGGAATCCAGTCTTGGGTCTTTTCCACGTATTCCCAACCATTCTTCCAGGCTTCAGTTCCATGCGCACCATCTTTGGAGGAAGCCCCACTGAAAGGATAAGACGTTCTTCTCGATACAGTAAATACGCATAGCATTACAGTGCCAGTCTAGTTTTCTTTTTTAAAAAAAAGACTTTACTAGAGTTTCAAAATACAGATAAAATACAAAGTATAGAAAAGCTGGAAGAAAGAGCTAAAAGAAAAGACAAGCTAAAGAAGTGCAGAAATACTTAGAAAGAAATACAGAGAAAGTGACTTCCGACCTTCTTCAACACAGATATGAACACAAATATATAATACCTTAATCTCTTACTCTAAACTAATCCTTAATAAACATTATTTCCAGCTGTATATTTCCATCCCAGGTGAAGTAAGTGATGCAGTTGCCGCCCTATCTCAGTGTCTGGAGGCGGTGGGGGCCTGGATGGGGAACAACAGGCTTCGGCTGAACCCTAGTAAGACGGAGTGGCTGTGGATTGATGGCCGCTCGGGATCTAGGAAGCTGTCATCTTTGGCTCTAGAGGGGGTGGCTCTACCCCATTCGGAGCCGGTGCGGAATCTGCGGGTTCTCCTGGACTCATGGCTCCTGCTGGAAGAGCAGGTGGCAGCCGTGGCCAGGAGGGCCTTTGCACAACTTCGGATTGTGCACCAGTTACGCCCTTTCCTGGACCGAGATGCCCTCCGAACAGTCACTCATGCCCTCGTCATCTCCCACATAGACTATTGTAATGCGCTCTACATGGGGCTACCCTTGAGGAGTATCCAGAAGCTTCAACTGGTCCAGAATGCGGCTGCACGGACAATTATTGGGGCCAGAAGATCGGCCCATGCGACACCGTTGTTACGCGAGCTGCATTGGGTACCAGTATGCTTCCGGGTCCAATTCAAGGTGTTGGTTATCACCTTTAAAGCCCTACATGGCATAGGACCAGGTTAGCTGACGAACCGTCTCATCCCCAGAACATCGACCCGTCCCACCCATTCAGCGAGAGAGGGCTTGCTGCGGACCCCAACGATCAAAGAGTTCCACCTAGCGGGGTCCAGGAAGCGGGCCTTCTCTGCAGTTGCGCCCGTCCTTTGGAATATCTTACCCCCGGAGCTGCGGCTGATTTCCTCGCTCCCAGCCTTCCGGAAAGGCTTAAAGACCTGGTTTTGCCGCCTTGCCTGGGAGGGAAATGCCAACAGTTCCTCTTGGGGATGGCTGGTCCCTTGAAGCCTCCCAGTATCCTATTTTTAACATTTTACCCTTGGAACTCATATTATGTACTGTTGTAATTTTATATTTCTTTTAATTCTATTTTACTATGCACCGCCCAGGGTCCCCGCTGGGGGAGATGGGCGGTAATATAAATTTAATAAAATAAATAAATAAATAAATAAATAATTTCTATAAACAATAACAGTTTAATCATCAAAACCCAAAGTCAAAGCTTCATTTTTTTCAGATTCAAGCAAATAGTCCAGAAGCATTTCCACGTAGAAACAAACCCAGTCACAGTGTTTTCTCTTATCAGTGCTGTCAGTTCTGCCATCTCCGCCAATGCCAATAACTTCACCATCCATTCTTCCACTGGGGGAATTTGTATATCTTCCCATCTTTGAGCATACAAAAGTCTTGCCGCTGTTGTCATCTACAGAAACAAAGTTCCCATTTTTTTCCAAGTTGTTGGTCCATCAAGCCCAAAAGAAAGAGTTCTGCCAATCTAGTTTTCTTGGCTTGATCTCATCTACAATGTTGTTTTCTGGGAATTTAAACGGAGGGCAAATTAGGAGAGATAAAAGGAGACATTTCAGGACGTTGGGCATAGCTCCCTATTGGATTCTTTCCCACAGGGTACAGTGATCATGTTAGGGGAGCTGACAGGTTCCTCAATACAATATACTGTGTGTCCAAGGGCTCCTTAGGAAAAGGTACTTACGATAGATGCACATTTTTGCTTTCCAACTCTGTGATATAAAGATTTTCTTATTGGTGGAGATTTAAAACAACAACAACAGGTGGTTTGGCTTAAGAGATCCCCCCAAAAATAATTCGTATAGGAAATGCCCAGCCATTTTTTCTTCTCCCCTTGATCTATCAGGATCCTAGCCCACAGAATTTGTGATTTTCTTAGCCAGTTTTCCCTTGGATCAGAACTAAATGGTGGGTCACCCTTTCCCACTCTGACACGCAGTGGAAGAGTTCATAACATCTAATGGCTGGTTCTATGCTTCAAGTCGATCCTAAGCTTTCCTTCAAGGTCTTCACTGCCCTTGTCTTTGTTGGCCCCAAAGGGAACTGTGCCATTGCTTGGCCTGACTTGTGCTATATTTGCTTGTAGGGGACACTGCAGAAGTTTGTAGATGACTTATTCCAAGTGATCCTCAGTACCAATCGTCCTGTCCCACTGGCTGTGAAATATTTTTTTGACCTGCTAGATGAGCAAGCACTGAATCACGGGATCACAGATCCAGAAACCATCCATATCTGGAAGACAAATAGGTATGCAATCAAAACTGCTGGAAACTGCTTCTCAAAAGCTTAATGTCTTGATTTGGCTATTTATTGACTTGCTCTTCATTTCCCCAAAGAAGAGAATACCCTAGCAAAACTCTGCTGGTGCCCAGCCCAGGATCATCTTTGTCATATTAATAATCCCTATTTTACAGTTAGGGTATATAATACTCAGAAAATTATGGGCCAGCCTAGATGTGATGGTGAGCATAGCGCCAGTTGGAGGGGGGTTTTCTCTAAGACTAAAGCAATTAGTAGAAATTTTGTAGGCACTGCAGTTGGGGGGAAATAGGGTAAAAACCTCACTGTTTCGTGTTGTATAGACTTGGTTAAATAGACTGTAAATTGCACTAAGTGGAGAAATATTTCATACCATGAAACTGGCGTGTTTTGCATGTACAGTAATAACTGATTCTTAATTCACTAGTTTGAGTCCTACTCCCAGGGCATTAGGGGCGTGGTGGCTCAGTGGGTAAGATGCCAGGCTTGTCGATCGGAAGATCACAAGTTCGGAGGTTTGAATCCCTAGCCCCGCGTGACGGAGTGAGCTCCCGCACTCGCCCCAGCTCTTGCCAACCTAGCAATTCGAAAGCATGCAAATGCAAGTAGATTAATAGGTACCACTTTGATGGGATGGTAACAGCGTTCCGCGCGCGTCATGCCGGCCACATGACCGCAGAAGCGTCTTCGGCTAACAAATGGAGATGAGCACCGGCCCCTAGAGTCAGACACGACTGCACAAATGTGAGGGGGGAGCCTTTACCTTTACCAAACAAGCCATGATGACATCAACATGATGACCTGGGCCTCATGACATCATTGCAGAAGTGACATGATTGTGTGATGATGCCAAGGCACTATACAAGTACATAACTGTCAACCTTTGTCTCATGGTGTGGTCGTGGACATGTCATTTGCCAACCCCTGCTTGGAAGAGGTCCTGCTGACTGAGCGTTTTTCTTCCCGCAGTCTGCCCTTAAGGTTCTGGATCAACATCATCAAGAACCCCCAGTTTGTATTTGATGTGCAGACGTCAGATAATGTGGACGCTGTGCTCTTGGTCATTGCTCAGACCTTCATGGACTCCTGCACCCTCGCTGACCACAAACTGGGTCGGGTAAGCCTGGAAGAACGCAGCTCATAATGCCCCTCTTTAACGTTAAGAGGATCTGGAAGTGATGTCCCCCAAATGGTTATTTCCTGGTGCAAGAAGCCTGTGATAGGGGATCCAGGCTTTTCCCCCAAATGGGCTGGTTTCATGCTTTGATCTCCACCCCAGCTCTCTACTCTGGCAAGTACTCAAGGGAGCCAGCAGCCAAAAACCCCCCAACCAACAGCACCTTCTCTTGTGGGTCTATTGTCTCTTTCCTGTGTAGAACCCACAGCATTTTCTTAAGGGGAAGATGCTATTTTATGGGTATTAGTGCAACTTGTCATTTGGGATGTGGTGGCCGTGTTATCGTGGACACCTCTTGGCTGGTACCGGTGAGGCCAGCAGTGCTAAGGAACATCCCGCCCATTTTTATTGTAACGAGCATGTTATCATTCTTATAAACCAGCATCATGCTCAGTGCTAAGTTATGATTTATTTTACCATGCTTATTCATGCCAAACTTGAATTAATCATGTTTGGCCAAGTTCAAACAAACTTGTGACGTAACGAATTATATTATGGCTTAGTGCAATCATTGGCGATCACTCGTAGCCGAGTAAGATTGTCTTCCAAAGGTAAAATTTTAACGGTGAGTCCGTAAGTGGCTATAAAGGCCAATTCTGGATCCGCACAACCTCCCACAATGAGGGCATAGGTTTCCGGGTGGGAGACGGTCATGATGAGGGTTTGCCTGACGTGCCTTCCTTTTAGCTCTCTTCTCCTTTTCGCCCTGTACTCGTGCTTCTTCAAAGTCCATAGCGCCATTAATAAAGGCTGTCCTCCAATTGAAACGCTCATGGGTTAGGGCTTCCCAGTTCTCAATGCTGATATTACATTTTTTTAAATTAGCTTTGAGAGTATCTTTGAATCTCTTTTGCTGTCCACCAATATTCCGTTTTCCATTCTTAAGTTGGGAGTAAAGTAGCTGCTTTGGAAGACGATGGTCAGGCATTCGTACAACATGACCGGTCCAGCGAAGTTGATGTTGGATGATCATTGTTTCAATGCTGGTGGTTTTCGCTTCTTCTAATACGCTAACATTAGTCCGCCTATCTTCCCAAGTAATTTGCAGAATTTTTCGGAGGCAGCGTTGATGGAATCTTTCAAGAAGTTGGAGGTGGCGTTTGTAGAGGGTCCATGTTTCACAGGCGTACAGAAGGGTTGGTAGTACAATGGCTTTGTAAACAAGCATTTTGGTCTCCCTGCGAATGTCCCGATCCTCAAACACTCTACGCTTCATTCGGGAGAAAGCTACACTCGCAGAGCTCAGGCGATGCTGAATTTCAGCGTCGATGTCGGCTTTTGTTGATAGATGGCTGCCGAGATAAGAAAAGTGGTCGACATTTTCTAGTGACACACCTTTAAGCTGGATTGATGGCGCTGCAGAGGGATTGGTTCGAACTTGCTGGTAAAGCACTTTGGTTTTTTTAATGTTAATCGAGAGGCCGAGTTTTTCATATGCTTCTGCAAAGATGTTTAGGATAGTTTGAAGATCTTCCTCGGAGTGTGCACAGACTACGTTATCATCAGCATGTTGAAGTTCTATAACAGAAGTTGCAGTTACCTTATTTTTTGCTTTCAGCCTACTAAGATTAAAAAGCTTTCCATCTGTTCGATATATAATTTCTACACCTGTAGGAAGTTTCTCTTCAACAAGGTGCATAATCATAGCGATGAAGATAGCGAATAAGGTTGGAGCAATAACACATCCCTGTTTAACGCCGGATTCCACTTTAAATGGATCGCTTTGAGAGCCATTGTTATTCAGGATTGTTGCCATCATGTCGTCATGGAGTAACCGCAAGATGTTCACAAATTTATCAGGGCATCCGATTTTCAGAAGGATGGTCCAGAGAGCAGTACGATTTACAGTATCAAAAGCTTTAGTCAGATCAATAAACGCCATGTACAGAGGGCGGTTTTGCTCCTTGCATTTTTCTTGAAGCTGTCGTGCAGTGAAGATCATATCCACTGTTCCTCTGGAAGGGCGGAAGCCATTTTGCGTTTCAGGGAGGATGTCTTCTGATACAGATAGGAGACGGTTTGCGATGATCTTTGCCAGGATTTTGCCTGCTGTGGCTAGAAGGGAGATGCCTCGGTAGTTTCCACAGTCTGTTCTATCACCCTTTTTAAAGAGAGTGATAATTATGGCATCCCTAAAGTCTGCTGGAATCTCCTCCCTCATCCAGATTTTTTCGATGAGCTTATGAAGTTGTTGTGTAAGTTCAGGCCCGCCTTCTTTAAAGACTTCAGCAGGAATCCCATCAGGTCCACTAGCTTTGTTATTTTTCATTTGTTTAGTGGCTTTACTGACTTCCTCCAAACTAGGGGGTACTGCAAGCTCATTTCTTATTTGTTTTTGCGGGATTTGCAAGAAGACTTCGTCAGCCACAGTAGAGTGACGATTAAGGAGATTGCAGTAATGCTCTTTCCAGCGCAGTGCAATAGACTCTTTGTCCTTTAGAAGTTTAGCACCATCTACTGAGCGTAAGGGATTTGTACCATGGTTTGTTGGTCCATAGATGGCCTTTATGGCATTAAAAAAGCCCCGTGCATCATGAGCATCTGCAAAATGTTGGGTTTCTTGGGCTTTTTTTATCCACCATATGTTCTTAAGTTCTCTAGTTCTTCTTTGGACTTCTGCCTTTGCACTGGCGTAGATTTTTTTCTTAACGGCACAGTTAATATCTTTTTGCCATATCTGGAAGGCTTTCCTTTTCTTGTCAATAATATGTTCAATCTCACTATCGTTCTCATCAAACCAGTCCTGATGTCTCTTAGTCTGGTATCCGATAGTTTGTTCACAGGCTGAAATGATAGAAGTCTTCAATTTAATCCAGTGTTCCTCAACATTTTCAGGAAGTTCCATAGGCAGATGTTCCTTGAGAGTTGATTGAAAGCAAGCTCGTTTAATAGGATCTTGAAGGGCCAGTGTATTCATTTTACGCCTTGGTTTTCTTCCTTGGAGCCTACGATGAGGGACAATCTTTATGGCCATCGTGGATCGAATTAATCGATGGTCTGTCCAGCAGTCATCGGCGCTCGTCATGGCTCTGGTGAGAAGTACATCACGGCGATCTCTAGCACGGACAATTACATAATCTAAAAGATGCCAGTGCTTCGACCGTGGGTGCTTCCATGATGTTTTAAATTTATTTTTCTGGCGAAAGAGTGTGTTAGTAATGACAAGGTTATGCTCTGCACATTTAGTCAGAAGTAAGATTCCATTCGTGTTGCTGTTGTCAACTCCTTCTTTCCCAATGATCCCTGGCCACAAATCAAAATCACGCCCAACTCTTGCATTGAAATCGCCCAGGAGGATAATTTTATCCTCCTTTGGTATCTCTGATAAGATGGTGTCCAGCTGGGTATAAAATTTTTCCTTGATATCCTCATCTGCATCTAGTGTTGGTGCGTAAGCACTTAGGATAGTTGCCTGTTGGTTTTTGGCGAGTTTTATTCGCAGAGTTGAGAGTCGTTCGTTAATCCCAGTGGGAACTTCTGACAAGAGCTTCACAATGTCGTTTTTGATAGCAAAGCCTACCCCATGTATTCGTCGTTCTTGTTCAGGCAGTCCTTTCCAAAAGAAGGTATAACCTCCTTTTTCTTCCTTCAACTGTCCTTCTCCTGCTCTTCGAGTTTCTTGGAGTGCTGCTATATCAATATTAAAACGTCTCAGCTCCCTTGCAATAATGGCAGTCCTACGTTCAGGTCGTTCACTATCCATATTGTCTTGCAGTGTCCGTATATTCCATGTTCAAATATAACCCAGCACACTAACCCTTCATTTGTTTAACCATGCACAACCTAAGCCATAAACCATGTTTTTTCAACAACAGTGGCCAGGTTCATACCACATGCTCAGCCACCAACAAATTTAAAGCGCCCTTAAAGTCTCCTAAAAATGGGGAAAAGTAGCTTATTTGGAGTTTGGGAATTTTTAAAGAAGTGAAATGAGGGCCCTAAAGAGACCATTTGGGAGTCTCCACAAGGCTTTTTTTGTGTGTGTTTGTGTGCCTTCAAGTCACTCTTGACTCTTGGCAACTGCCTGGACAGGTTTTCTTGGTAGCATTTTCAGAAGTGGTTTGCCCTTGCCTCCTCCTTCCTAGGGCTGAGAGAGAGGGACTGGCCCCAGGTCACCCAGCCGGCTTCATGCCTAAGGCAGGACTAGAACTCACCATCTCCTGGTTTCCAGCCCAGTACTTTTACAGGTAGTCCTTGCTTAACGACCACAACTGGGACTGGAATTTTGGTTCCTAAGCGGTCATTAAGCAAATCTGACCCGATTTTACGCCCTTTTTTTGCAGTGGCCATTAAGTGAATCACCGCAGGCATTAAGGCTGAAGCATTCAACTCCATGAACCCCAAAAGGTTCTGGAAACCAGAAATAAGGTGCTGGGTAGAGGAGCCCCTGTGGTCTACAAGCCACTGGCTGCCCATCCCTGCTTTAAAAGATGGAGAATTAGATAGGAGCTTGTCCTGATCAAAGCAGAGTAATTTTATGTTCTGATGTCTACCATTGTTTTGCGATTAAAACACAGCCATCCTTGTAGAAATCTTGGGACTTAGTAGGAATATAAAGTGGTTTGAGTAGATTTGATTGACTGCGTATATTTCAGATATTCAAAGTTTTGTTTGGAAATTATCCCACTCTGGCAAGTTGCTAACCCTCATTATCATGCAGTATAATTCTGAAAGGCATGTCTAGATTTTGGACAAGTTTCAGAATCCAGAGAAAGACTGGGGAATGATTCCTTGGATAAAGAGATAAGATGGCCAATCCCTCCAATGATGGCTTTTTCCTTCTTTCCTCCTTGTTCCCACCTGAGAGGGTGTTAATTGTTTTCATTATGCGTAAAACTTTCTGGGCATTGTAATTAATTTCTTGCTCCTTTGCTGGCCTTTCCAGGATTCCCCAATTAACAAGCTGCTCTATGCTCGTGACATTCCACGCTATAAGCAGATGGTGGAAAGGTAAGGAAGAAGATTCAAAGGGAGGACGGAGAAAGAGGACGGGCAGAGGACAAGCTGGATAAAATGATAATAAACTGAACTCTTCCGCAGGTACTATGCAGATATTCGCCAAACCATCTCGGCCAGTGATCAAGAGATGAATTCTGCCTTGGCGGAGCTATCGCGGGTGAGATGCCTCCCACCTACATCCTTCATTTTTGTACATGTTCCTAGCCAAGGCATTTATGAGTACCATTCTTGGAAACAGCATCAGCGCTGAGTTGATCGTCCTTTACCACCTCCATCTTCATGATATCATTACCGCAATGCATTGTACAGGTAGTCCTTGCATAACAACCACAATTGGGACCGGAATTTCGGTTGCTAAGCAAAGTGGTCATTAAGTGAATCTGACCCACTTTTATGACCTTTTTTGTGGCGGTCATTAAGCGAATCACCACGGTCTTTAAGTGAACCACGTGGTCTTTAAGCAAATCACACGTTTCCCCATTGATTTTGCTTGCCGGAAGCCAGCTGGGAAGGTCAAAAATGGCGATCATGTGACCACAGGATGCTGTGACAGTCATAAATGCAAACCGGTTGCCAAGCACCTGAATCATAATCACGTGACCGTGGGGAATGCGGCAACAGTCGTAAGTGCGAGGACCGGTCGTATGTTGGTTTCCACAGCACCGTCATAAGTCCGACCCGTTGCTAAACGAATGGCCGTTAAGCGAGGACTACCTGTACCCGGGCCTCTCTTTGAAGATCGTTCAGAAACTTCAGTTTATCAAAAACAAAGCTTCAGGGTTGCTCATTGGAAGTGGCTGATCAGGTCATACAAAACCTGGGTTTGGCAGCTGCTTTGGTTGCCAAGCCGTTTCTCCGTCCAGTTGGAGGTTTCTAAAGGCCTGAATGGCTGGGGGTGGCGGTGGGAGGGGTGGTGGTGAAGGTATCTCAGGGTATCTTAAGGGACCTCTCTTCCTGATGAACTTGCCCAGGCTTCTTAGTCATTTTTTTAGGCTGTTCTCTGGGTTGTCTCTCCCCCTGAAGCAGGTGTCTGCAAGGAACAGACGTCTCTTAAGCGCAGCCCCGTCGGGCCTGTTGACTGAAGTCTTTTTGAAAGAAGTTCCTGTTCTCCCAGGCATCCCTCTAGGTCAGTGTTTCTCAACCTTGGCAGCTTTAAGATGTGCGGACTTCAACTCCCAGAATTCTCCAGCCAGCATGGCTGGCTGGGGAATTCTGGGAGTTGAAGTCCGCACATCTTAAAGCTGCCCAAGGTTGAGAAACACTGCTCTCGTTTATATGCTCACTCTCACCGAGTAGAGGATGTGTATGTTTTATAGCAATCCTGGACTGTTTGTTTATTACTTGCACTTTATTGCTTTCATACTGCTTTCTTGTTGTGGTTGGGTTTTTCATCTTTTTAGTAATTTGGTAATCCACCCAGGGAAATTGAGTTACTGCATAGATTAGAAGCTCATCCATCAAATAAATAAATATGGCAGAATTAGATCATGCTTCCTGAATCTCCCCTCCTGGTACATAGCACTGTGGCATCCTCTGAAGATGCCAGCCACAGCTACTGGCGAAATGTTAGGAACCAAAACTGCGAGAACACGGCCACACAGCCCAGAAAACCCACAACAACCATCGGATTCCGGCCGTGAAAGCCTTCGACTATACATGAAACAAGGATTAGTTCAGATAATCCAGAGACTGCAGCCCTAACTCTGGTCCTGTGGTCCTTGTTCGTTCCCTGGCACCTCCAGCGAGAAGGCTCGGATAAGAGATGGTGAGAGGCCTCTGCATGAGATGGACAAGAGGAGGCAACTCATCTGCATTAGTGTAAGACAGGGCATAGAGTCTGATTCTTTTGCCACCTGGCCTGCCCAGCATGCAACTTGATCTACTCTGAACATGGCCTGGCGAGGCAAATAGAGCAGCTTTGGCTCCCATAACTAAAAATAGCTGGTGTCTCTTGCTTACAGAATTACTCAGGTGAACTCAATTCCTTGGTGGCTCTGCATGAACTCTACAAGTACATCAACAAATACTATGATCAGGTGAGGTTCCCATTTTCCTTCCAGCTTGTTTTTCGTAGGGTTGTAGAGACCCCACACCCACCTCCCCTACTCTGACTGTGGTGACTTCAGGTGGGATTCCACCAGAGCTTGGAGCTTTGGTGTCTACGGAGAAGCAAGTAAGCAATCTGCTGCTTGCATTCGGTCAGACTGAACTTAATGAACTTAAAATTCCCCTCACTCCATCCCTCAGACGTCTGTTTTCGTGCTTCTCCTTGGCTTATGAGAGGGTCAGTAAGGAAAGGAAATCTGGGGATCCATTTGGAGTGCAGGGAAGAATTCAATTCTCCAGATTTAAAGGAGCACATCCCACAGTTAGAACACCCCCGCCATCAAAAAGGCCCCGTTGCTAGCGGACGCCGGCCCTGTATCAGGCAAGGAAGACACCCAGAACAGGTCCCTTCACAGCCTCTGAGGTCTGGGAGGGCTCAGATTCACTGTCCCTGGAGAGCTGGGTCTCTACAAGCGAGAGATTCTAGAATCCCTCTGAGGCGTTCCCCTCAAACATCGAGGCCTGGTGGTGAAGGCCATCATTGGTTAACACAGAGCTTTCCAAACTGTGTGTCGGGACACATTAGTGTGTCGGCTGCAGTGTCTGGGTGTGTCGTGGCTGCTGCTGCCTCTGAGCCCTGCCAGGATTCCGCGCAGGTCCTAGTGCCTGCCTTGTGCCCTGCTGTAAGAGTGTGTCGCGAAATGATGCATGTCTAAAAGGTGTGTCACCAACATTAAAAGTTTGGAAAGCTCTGGGTTAACAGCTCTGATTCTGCCCACAGATCATCACAGCCTTGGAGGAAGACCCGATCGCACAGAAGATGCAGCTGGGGTACCGCCTGCAACAGATTGCCGCAGCAGTGGAGAACAAAGTCACGGATTTGTGAGGTGTCCAAGGGACGGTCAGGTAGAAAGAGAACAGACGGCACCGGCTGCCGTCCCAACCCGTGCGCCACGCTGAGGTGGAGAGAAGCAGCAGCAGCAGATGGTCAGAAAATGCCAAGGGCAAGGAGTCTAAGGTGCCAGAGGACTACTTTTTTTACAGACTCTTTTAAAAAATAACACTTAATGATAACCATGGACTCATTCCCAGAAACTGAAGGACTCCACCAGATGAGCTGAGCCATTTTCTGCCAGGAGGCCAGATGTTATGAATGGGCCAAGGGAGTTAGAGAACGATGCAGCTGCGGGGGATGCTGGATCTTTACCCCCCTGCGAAGAATGAGGGGGGAACCTGAATTTGCATTGAGCTTCCTCCGGACTCTCTTGGATCCCTGGAGAGAGTATTCTACTGGCTAAACATGGGGAGGTTCACCCCTGCCCTTCTTGCTGCACTTGGAGTCTCTCTTAACACCCAGCAACACCGACCTTCCTCTGGGAGTATCGGGGACGAGCCCAATGGACAAAGGAGCAGGCAGAGGGAGGAAGATCCAGCTGACCGCTGGCCAAAACCCCTGGAACATGGGGGGAATCACCGCTCTTCCTCAGCCAGACCCACTCAAGACGGTCCTCAAGTTCCCTGGGGGTGCTTTCCTGTAGCTGCTGCTTCCGGCCCATGCCCCATCCTGCTTTCCCAAAAGCACAAAGAACACTCCCTTGCCCTCCCAACACTGAACAAGGGCTGTCGATCACCCTGCAGAGAAGGGGCAAGATATTTAGGAGCTTCAAGGTTCTGAGGTCCTCCTCCCCACTTTGCGTTAGCACTTCTCAAGTAAACATCTACCTTCAGGGAATTACTTCCTCCTAGACCAGTGTTTCTCAACCTTGGCAACTGTACGATGTGTGGACTTCAACTCCCAGAATTTTAGTCATTTTTTTAGGCTGTTCTCTGGGTTGTCTCTCCCCCTGAAGCAGGTGTCTGCAAGGAACAAACTTCTCTTAAGCGCAGCCCCGTCGGGCCTGTTGACTGAAGTCTTTTTGAAAGAAGTTCCTATTCTCCCAGGCATCCCTCTAGGTCAGTGTTTCTCAACCTTGGCAGCTTTAAGATGTGCGGACTTCAACTCCCAGAATTCTCCAGCCAGCATGGCTGGCTGGGGAATTCTGGGAGTTGAAGTCCGCACATCTTACAGTTGCCAAGGTTGAGAAACACTGCTCTAGACACTCGATTCACCCTCTTCCCCAGTAGAGATTTTCCCAGCTTCTTCAGAGGCTTCTTGGAATGATGACAAAGCTGGCCACTTGCCCCTTTGATTTTCTCCAAGTCCTCCTCCCGGGCAGGTTTTGCTATTTCTATGCCTGTGGTTGTCCTGGCCCATGTTTCGCTATGCCCTTCTCCTGTCTCTTTGAGAGCAGCTAGATTTACAGGCATTAGCAGATGATAATGTTGATCTCCGTGTCATGAGAAGCCCCATCTGCTGAGTTTTGTAACTTAAACTGCTGTTAAAGGGCACGGGAACCAACCAAGCAGAGCCCCCCTCTTGTTGGCCGGTGGGCAGCTTTACCTTCCATTAAAATTAAACTTCGGCCACCGGTTGATGCAGTGTTTAATTGTTCCCCAGTCCTTTCTGTCAAGGGAGGAGGTGAGCCCACTGGCACTCTAAATTTCATTTCCTTTCCTCTTTGCCCCTTCGTTTTGCAATAAATGTGTCTATCATCTGTTAGTAACTCAACTCCAGAAACAACCACACTCCGGTCAGCTACGCTGCGGTAGGTTGGGATTCTTGCTCATCGGTAGTTTGTTGTAATACCAGAAATCACTTCTCTTTGCCATTTGGTATCACAAACCATCTCGGAGTATTGCAATCTTTTTGGTAGGATCCTGCACAACAGGTGGAAGATCAAGAGGTGCAAGTACCCTCACTGTTGCAGCCATAAGCAGCAACTAAGAGGAGTTTTTATTGCTCCCACCTCTGCTGGGATGTGCTGATGCCAGCTTTTGAGTTCAACCAATTTTCAAGAATGTGGCTCAACTTTTTTTTTTTAAAAAAAAAACCTACATATTTGGGGACAAAAGTAAGTTGATTGCTTGGGGAGCAAACTAAATGGGATGTGAGAAATGTCTGAAGAGGATACTGTTGCAAAGAGTTTTAGTTGTGTAATTATTTAGATTCAGCTACCAGAGAGGGGGATTTGGAGATATGGACATTGCTGGAGGAGAGTTAACCATTCTGCTCTATGCCGTTTCCTAACTGAATGCAGCCCTGACGTTGCTCTTGTCCTGTGCGATCGGGGGGGGGGGGGAATGCAAACACTGTCTAAGCTGAGGCATGTTTTCACATGGGTAACCAAACCTTCGTTTCCAGACAGGGGGGTTTAAAGGAGAATCTCACAGGGTGGTGAGGAAACTGAGCCACCCTTTCAAGTCCTATTGGGATCACCCATTCTCCCCTCTATTTTTGAAAACTCTTCCTGTGCCACTGCTGACTCGGTCCCAAAAGAGTCAACCCCTAGTGCCCAATGAGGGGTAGAATTAATATCAGCGTGAGCATTTGTGGTTTAAATCTCTGTCTAACCATAACCTTCCTGGGTGCCTTAAGCTGGCCATTTATCAGTCAGCCTCAGCTTCGTGTTTATAATATGAAAATGCCAGTAATAATACTGATGTATCTTACATAGCATTGTAAGGTTCACTCAGATTCATTAGGATTCCCAGCCAGCATGACTAGGGCAGCAGTTGGGAAAGGCTGGGCTATATAAATATTAGGGCTAACCTAGCCACAAATGTCATCCATTAATATACAAAATCTAGGATCACACAACACACAAATCTAACATAAAAAAACACTGTGTGTTAGCAACATTATGTTGTGTGAATCTAGCCAACTGCGGTTTATTTAACAAACCATGAGTAATCAAACTATGGTTTAGTATGCTGTGGGACTCAAGGGAGAGCCACACTGTCAGCCCTTCAAGGTAGACCAGACTAGGATGCCAGAGTTATGAATGCTAATGCTACTCTATTATAAGGTTTCTTTTATCTGACCATTGCCTTGGCTTCAGCTCTTCCTCCTGTTCCTCAAGGTTATTCCTACTTCCCATCACACACACACACACACACACACACACACACACCAGTCCTCTTCTCATGTACTTTGGAGGAAACCACACTGGGAGCATTATCGTTTCTCCTTTCCTGCCTTCGTATAGCCTACCTGTGACCTGAACAACTGATCATGTTCCAGCCAGCTCTGAATCGCACCCTTTGACTTTGACCGTTTTCCTCCCAAGGACACCAGTTGAGAGCTAGAGCTGAAAGGAAGCCTCCATCTACTCCATAGGACTATGTTCCTCTGGTATAAGTCTGGTTGGCTTGTTCACACAACACATGTAGCCAACCACATTTCAGCCTGGCAGGTTGTGCAAATTCAGCCCACATGCAATCCCAGTTAATGTGTAAGTATGTTATGTCAATATAGCCTGAGTATGCAATGGAAGCTCTCTCTATGGTTGTGCTAGAGATAAATTATGGTTAGATCCCAATCTCTATATATCTCAAGGTTAAAAATTTAAACAGAAGAGCACTTTTGGATCAGACCCAAGGCCTTATATGGGTCAACATCCTTTTCCTCCTCAGTGGCAAGTCAGATGCCTCAGGAAAACTCATAAGGAAGCCCACGGTTGTTCCCTAGCTCCTGGAGGTATCCCCTTGCTTTGAAGCTGGAAAGTAACATAGCAGTCAGGGCTGGGAAGGAACAGTGGAGTCCTTGGTGCTCTCTGAGCTTGGTTGTTTGCTTGCAGACGTTTCTGCAACGTTTCTTGGGAAAGAACAGCAAAGTTTCAGGCTGCACTGAGACACGCCAGTGTATCCAAGCCAAGAATGCTTTCTTGCTGTGTGCAAATGAGACGAATCCTGGGGACCCACCAGAATGCCTACATGCACCACCATCTCTGCTGTTAGAAGACAACCTCAGAACAACTAGTAGACTATGGTTTGTTCCATCTCTTGCTCCTGCTGTCCATTCCAATCACCCCCATCTTTTCCTCCACGGATAGTTGCTTTTTCAGAAAGAGGTTGAACATTGCAACTGTAGTTAGCCTTTATGTAAATAGGAACTGTATAAAAATCCTGTATCAATGGGGATTCATTCAATGCCTCTAGCAGCACGCAGGATATAGTTGTTGTTGTTTTGTCTCCTGAATCAACTCGTCCACAACAGGACAGGACGGTGTGGGAGAAGGGCAAGGGATATTTTGATCTGAGCTGGGAACCCTAAAAATGGTGTGTGCCATTTTGAGGGTTCCCAGTTCAGATCAAAATATTCCATGCCCTTCTCCCACACCGTCCTCTCCTATTGGATGCAGGTCAACCTAGGATTAATGGGTGCTCTTTGAAGCAGAAAGAAATGTAGAAGTTGCATCATCCTCTTCTTTTCTTGGCTGGCCTTTGATGGGTATTTAATAGCAGCCTGAACTACAGATACGGGTAGGTGATAATGCTTCTGGTCCCTTGCCATGGAAAGCTTGACCTGCTGATAGCAGCAGATTAATAATCATGCTGGACCACAACAGGACTTGTTTAACAAAAGAAGGCTGCAGCTGCTCCCCTCTTTCACAACAGCAATGCTGTTGAATCAGCAACTCCTAGCGTGATACCATAGTACAGGGTTTCTCAACCTGGGCAACTTTAAGAGGTGTGGACTTCAATTCCCAGAATCCTGGGAGTTGAAGTCCACACCTCTTAAAGTTGCCCAGGTTGAGAAACACTGCCTTAGTAACTTGCACCAAGTGTGTTGTTGGGTTCCCCCCCCCCCACTCCTGTATACTTTGCAGGAAGGACTTCCAAACTTGGAGGCTACAGTTGGAGAAAGAAAATGCTGGCCATGGTTATTGAGGAAAGGGCTGCCCAATCCTACATTTGGGGAGAGTTGCAAAGATGTTGCTGCTGCTATTCTGGCCTCTTGCATTCTGAGCCAATAATCCACCTTTCCTTTTTGCATTCTGGTTCCCCCCCCCCAAATCAGCTCTCTTAACTGATTGGAGGATTAGGTCATTGTTAATCTGGAAAGCTTGATGGACAACCCAGCCTGGTTTCGTTACGTTTGTTGTCGTTCCATAGTATAACGTTATTGTAGATACTGCTCTGAGCAAAGTAGGGATTTTATCATGAAATGAGAAGTTTTGTCTGTAAATAATCAGCTTAGATTCCAGATGACTTTTATTACAGAGCAAGATTCTTACATGGTAATTCAATAAACTTTAATATACAACACAGAATGTGGCTCCTAGTCCTTGTGAATTGGCTTCCTCAAGAAGGCATCAGATCCTCCGAGTGGGATGTGAGGAAAAATCAGTGGCCAGGTTTTTACTGGATTTATTTTTGCGTTTTGTGCAGCAGACGTGCATAAAATTAGCAGATAACAGGAATTGAGCGTCAGCTCAATTGCACTAAGCTTTAATGTAGCTTATATGATGTATGAAATGAGCTGTTGTGATTTGTTAACTGCCATTTATGACATATTTGTAAAGCAATTCCTGTGGTTTGTTCAATAAACCACGACTTAGAATATATATGAACCTAGATACCACCATGCTCTGAAACAATTGTGGACATCATCTTTAAAGCAGAACATTGACAATCAAATCAAGTCTTATCAAGAGAAGTTGAAGAAGCCAGCATATTTTGCTGCTGGGCAAACAATGGTTAAGAGGCAGTAGTTGGGTTCACACATCATGCTGAGACATAACATGGTTTAGTTTTGGCCTAATGTGGGTGAACTCAGTTATTCTGACTTTATAAACCATTTCTTATGGTTTAGTGTCCCAGAACCATAGGTGGCTCCTGAAATCCTTGGGTATGGCCCAGTAAACATAAAGTTGTAGTTTTCAATGTGGCAGATGTAGGAAAGTATGAAAGATTTGATTTTTGATTATGGGCCATTAAGCTGATGTCAGCTCTAAGCAACCATATAGCATGACGATCTATCCCTAACCTGTTCTTTCAGGTCTCCCAACGGTGCACTCATCGCCACCGTAACCGAGTCCATCCCCCTTGCTGCTGGTCATCCTCTTCTTCTCTTTCCTTCCACCTTTCCCAGCATTACAGCCTTCTCCAGAGAGCTGAGTCTCTGCATCATGTGACCAAAGCACGGTAATTTGAGCCTGGTCGTTTGTGCCTCGAGGGGGAACTGGAGCTGATTTGTTTGATGATTCATTGGTTTGTTTTCTTGGCTGTCCACGGTATTCTCAAGAGTCTTCTCCAACACCAAAGTTCAGTGGCGTCAACACTCTTCCTGTCCTGTTTCTTCAGAGTCTAACTTTCACTTCCATAGTGTGTCACAGGGAATACCATGGCTTGCACAATTCTGATCTTTGTAGGTGTAGACACATCACAGCATTTGATTATCTTTTCCAAGGCCTTCATGGCTGCTCTACTAAGTGCTACTCTGTGGTGTATTTCTTGACTGCTGGTCCTTTATTGTTGGTGGTTGATCCTAAAAGGCAGAAACTATCCATAGGATAGGAGAATAATGGTATTATCTGTACTTCATTGTAACTGTAATGAAACCAAACTTAGTTTTGGTTCTGGCCCCTTCCCATGGCAGTTTGGACTGCAGGCTTTGACGCAGAAAAAGTTGGGCATTGTTCAACCCCATCTGTGGCTGATTAAACTGCAATCAAACATGTCACAGCTTAGTACGATGAGTGAACTCAGCTAAAGTTCATCCATCTTAATTTATTTGAAAGTCTCAATACATAATGGAGTAAATATATTTTCTATTGCTTTAAATGGTAGTAAAGGTAAAGGTTCCCCCCGCACATTTGTGCAGTTGTGTCCAACTCTAGGGGCCGGTGCTCATCTCCGTTTGTTAGCCGAAGAGTCAGCGTTGTCCGAAGACGCTTCCACGGTCATGTGGCCGGCATGACACGTGTGGAACGCTGTTACCTTCCCACTGAAGTGGTACCTATTCATCTACTTGCATTTGCATGCTTTCGAATTGCTAGGTTGGCAAGAGCTGGAGCTAGTGCGGGAGCTCATTCCGCACGCAGGGCTAGGGATTCGAACCTCCGAACTTGCACTCTTCCGATCGACAAGCCAAAAATGGTAGGACCCAATATATTTTAATGTCAGGCTGCATACAATTTTAATTTATATCATTATTATTATTATATACACAACAACATGAAATCACAGCTGCCAGTTCTTCAGCTGGTGTTGGCCTTCATTTGCACTGAGTCCTTCCCAAGAACCCAGGATGTTGTGGTGTAGTGTAGTATATTTATTTATTTAATTTTTATCCCGCCTTTATTATTTTTTTTATAAATAACTCAAGGCGGCGAACATACCTAATACTCCTTCCTCCTCCTATTTTCCCCACAACAACAACCCTGTGAGGTGAGTTGGGCTGAGAGAGAGTGACTGGCCCAAGGTCACCCAGCCGGCTTTCATGCCTGAGGCGGGACTAGAACTCTCAGTCTCCTGGATTCCCATTGGCTCCTTCCTAGGGCTGAGAGACAGGGACTGGCCCAAGGTCACCCAGCCGGCTTTCATGCCTGAGGCGGGACTAGAACTCTCAGTCTCCTGGATTCCCATTGGCTCCTTCCTAGGGCTGAGAGACAGGGACTGGCCCAAGGTCACCCAGCCGGCTTTCATGCCTGAGGCGGGACTAGAACTCTCAGTCTCCTGGATTCCCATTGGCTCCTTCCTAGGGCTGAGAGACAGGGACTGGCCCAAGGTCACCCAGCTGGCTTTCATGCCTAAGGCGGGACTAGAACTCTCAGTCTCCTGGTTTCTAGCTCAGCACCTTAACCACTAGACCATCTTCAGAGGGCCTCTGAAGATGCTGGCCACAGATTTATTTATTTATTTCGTTATTATTTGGATTTATCCCCGCCATCTCTACCGTGGTAGACTCTGGGCGGTTTACAATCACAATATAAAAGTTAAAAACTTACACATTTAAAACTACCATAAAAATAAAAAATAGAAATCCAAAAAGATGGTATGTTCTTAAAAGGAGGATATTATTACGCTAACCACCCCCAGGAGGAACTATTATGTCCTTCGTTCCAGGCAAGGTGGCAGAACCAGGTCTTCAAGGACTTCCTAAAGGCTAGGAGCGAGGGTGCCAGTCTCACCTCAGGGGGCAAGTTATTCCACAGGGCGGGTGCTATCGCAGAGAAGGCACGCCTCCTGGACCCCGCTAGATGGAATTCTTTTAGTGATGGGATCCAGAGCATGCCCTCTCTGCATGATCGGGTGGGGCGGGTAGATATAATCGGGACGTGACGGTCCCTCAGATACCCTGGTCCCATGCCATGTAGGGCTTTAAAGGTAATAACCAACACCTTGAATTGGATCCGGAAGCAAACTGGGACCCAATGCAGCTCACGGAGTAGCGGTGTTACATGTGCTGATCTTATAGCACCCAGAACTACCCGTGCAGCCGCATTCTGGACCAGCTGAAGCTTCCGAATACTCTTCAAGGGTAGCCCCATGTAGAGTGTGTTGCAGTAATCTATGTGGGAGATGACAAGGGCATGAGTGACTGTTCGGAGGGCCTCCTGATCCAGGAAGGGGCGCAACTGGCGCACAACCCAAAGCTGTGAAAAGGCCCTCCTGGCCACGACTGCCACCTGCTCCTCGAGCAGGAGTCATGAGTCCAGGAGGACCCCCAAGTTTCGCACTGAATCTGAACGGGGCAGTGCCACCCCATCCAGAGTTAAAGATGACAACTTCCTGGAAATTGAGAGGCCATCAATCCACAGCCACTCTGTCTTACCAGGGTTCAGCTGAAGCCTGTTGTGCCCCATCCAGGCCCCTACAGCCTCCAGACACTGAGAAAGGGTGTCGACTGCAACACTTACTTCACCCGGGACGGAGATGTACAACTGGGTATCATCAGCATACTGATGATACCTCATCCCGTGGTGACGGATGATCTTGCCCAGCGGCTGCATGTAGATGTTAAATAGGAGAGGAGAGAGAACCGAACCGTGCGGCACCCCACACAAGAGGGGCCGAGGGTCAGATCTCTCCTCTCCTATTACCACGTATTGGGAGCGATCCCGGAGGAAGGAGGCGAACCAGCGTAAAACCACGCTGCCCACCCCCAACTCCCTGAGCCGCCCCAACAGGATACCGTGGTTGACGGTATCAAAAGCCGCTGAGAGGTCCAAGAGAGCGAGAATGGATGCGCTCCCTCCATCCCGCTCCCGCCAGAGATCTTCCATAAGCGCGACCAATGCAGTCTCTGTCCCATATCCCGGCCTGAAACCTGACTGAAAGGGGTCTAGATAATCCGTTTCATCCAGAATCCTCTGGAGTTGCAGCGCCACCACCTTCTCAACCACCTTTCCCAAAAAGGGAAGGTGGGAGACAGGACGAAAGTTGTTTAAAACAGTGGGGTCCAGGGAAGGTTTCTTGAGGAGGGGGTGCACCAACGCCTTCTTCAAGACCGCTGGAAACACCCCCTCTGGCGAAACGTTAGGAACCACAACTTCCAGAACACGGCCACACAGCCCGGAAGACCCACAACAGCCATAGATATTGGTGCCCTCCACGGACAGCAAATTGTTCGTCTAAGTTGTTTTGCTGTTTTATTGCACCGCAAGGGATTTGAAGAATGGGATCCGGGGCACTTGCGGGATTTTCTGCCTCTTGCCTTGCAAGTTACGCACAATGACAGACGCCGTTCAGCCCCATGTGGCCAATCCAGCCCAGTCCAGTTCAGACCGAGAATCAACGGTTGTCTGGTGTTAATCAGCTCCCGAATACACTGAAACAGTTCAAATTACTCGGCTGCCATAGTTAGGCTGCCAAAACCAGATGGTCGCTAGGTGGCGGCCAAGAGCTTCTGAATCCCTTTTTCACCACCTAATGGCTCTAAAGGTTTTGGCAGTGCAGAAGCGATAGCTCTAATCAAACGAACTCTCATATAAGACAGCCAGCCTATATGGCAGTGTTTCTCAACCTTAGCAACTTTAAGACGTCTGGACTTCAACTCCCAGAATTCCCCAGCCAGCAATGTAGTCAATTCCTGGGCAGAAACAAAGGTCAGGATCCTCAGGCAGAAGATGCTGGCTAGGTCTGTCCCATTCTTCCTGCCAACAGCTTTTAAGGTTTCCAAATGAAAGTGTTTCCTTGAAGGATTCGCCGAAGGATTTGGCAGGTCCAGAAGTCTGCTCCCCCAACAAGAGACAGCCAGGTACTCCCTAGCACAGAGCTTTCCAAACTGTGTGTCGGGACACGTTAGTGTGTCAGCTGCAGTGTCTGAGTGTGTGGGGGCTGCTGCTGCCTCTGAGCCCTGCCAGGATTCCGCGCAGGTCCTAGTGCCTGCCTTGTGCCTTGCTGCCTGCAAACCTGCTGTGATTCCGCGCAGGTCCTAGTGCCTGCCTTGTGCCCTGCTGCCTCCAAACCTGCTGTGATTCCGCGCAGGTCCTAGTGCCTGCCTTGTGCCCTGCTGCCTGCAAACCTGCTGTGATTCTGCACAGGTCCTATTGCCTGCCTTGTACCTGGCTGCTTCCAAACCTGCCAGGATTCTGCCCAGGTCCTAGTGCCTGCCTTGTGCCCTGCTGCCTCCAAACCTGCTGTGATTCCGCACAGGTCCTAGTGCCTGCCTTGTGCCCTGCTGCCTGCAAACCTGCTGTGATTCCGCGCAGGTCCTAGTGCCTGCCTTGTGCCCTGCTGCTTGCAAACCTGCTGTGATTCCGCACAGGTCCTAGTGCCTGCCTTGTGCCCTGCTGCCTCCCAACCTGCTGTGATTCCGCACAGGTCCCAGTTCCTGCCTTGTGCCTGGTTGCCTCCAAACCTGCCCTGCCAGGATTCTGCCCAGGTCCTAGTGCCTGCCTTGTGCCCTGCTGCCTGCAAACCTGCTGTGATTCCGCACAGGTCCTAGCGCCTGCCTTGTGCCTGGCTGCCTGCAAACCTGCTGTGATTCCGCACAGGTCCTAGCGCCTGCCTTGTGCCTGGTTGCCTCCAAACCTGCCCTGCCAGGATTCTGCCCAGGTCCTAGTGCCTGCCTTGTGCCCTGCTGCCTCCAAACCTGCTGTGATTCCGCGCAGGTCCTAGTGCCTGCCTTGTGCCCTGCTGCCTCCAAACCTGCCCTGCCAGGATTCTGCCCAGGTCCTAGTGCCTGCCTTGTGCCTGGCTGCCTCCAAACCTGCCCTGCCCGGATTCCACGCAGGTCCTAGTGCCTGCCTTGTGCCTTGCTGCCTCCAAACCTGCTGTGATTCCGCGCAGGTCCTAGTGCCTGCCTTGTGCCTGGCTGCCTCCAAACCTGCTGTGATTCCACGCAGGTCCTAGTGCCTGCCTTGTGCCTGGCTACCTGCAAACCTGCTGTGATTCCGCACAGGTCCTATTGCCTGCCTTGTGCCTGGCTGCTTCCAAACCTGCTGTGATTCCACACAGGTCCTAGCGCCCGCCTTGTGCCTGGCTGCCTCCAAACCTGCCAGGATTCTGCCCAGGTCCTAGTGCCTGCATTGTGCCTGGCTGCCTCCAAACCTGCCCTGCCGGGATTCCACGCAGGTCCTAGTGCCTGCCTTGTGCCTTGCTGCCTCCAAACCTGCTGTGATTCCGCGCAGGTCCTAGTGCCTGCCTTGTGCCTGGCTGCCTGCAAACCTGCTGTGATTCTGCACAGGTCCTAGCGCCTGCCTTGTGCCTGGCTGCCTCCAAACCTGCTGTGATTCCGCACAGGTCCCAGTTCCTGCCTTGTGCCTGGTTGCCTCCAAACCTGCCCTGCCAGGATTCTGCCCAGGTCCTAGTGCCTGCCTTGTGCCCTGCTGCCGCCAAACCTGCTGTGATTCTGCACAGGTCCTAGCGCCTGCCTTGTGCCTGGCTGCCTGCAAACCTGCTGTGATTCCGCACAGGTCCTAGCGCCTGCCTTGTGCCTGGCTGCCTGCAAACCTGCTGTGATTCCGCACAGGTCCTAGCGCCTGCCTTGTGCCTGGTTGCCTCCAAACCTGCTGTGATTCCGCACAGGTCCTAGCGCCTGCCTTGTGCCCTGCTGCCTCCAAACCTGCTGTGATTCCGCACAGGTCCTAGCGCCTGCCTTGTGCCTGGCTGCCTGCAAACCTGCTGTGATTCTGCACAGGTCCTAGCGCCTGCCTTGTGCCTGGCTGCCTGCAAACCTGCTGTGATTCCGCACAGGTCCTAGTGCCTGCCTTGTGCCTGGTTGCCTCCAAACCTGCCCTGCCAGGATTCTGCCCAGGTCCTAGTGCCTGCCTTGTGCCCTGCTGCCTCCAAACCTGCTGTGATTCCGCGCAGGTCCTAGTGCCTGCCTTGTGCCCTGCTGCCTCCAAACCTGCCCTGCCAGGATTCTGCCCAGGTCCTAGTGCCTGCCTTGTGCCTGGCTGCCTCCAAACCTGCCCTGCCCGGATTCCACGCAGGTCCTAGTGCCTGCCTTGTGCCTTGCTGCCTCCAAACCTGCTGTGATTCCGCGCAGGTCCTAGTGCCTGCCTTGTGCCTGGCTGCCTCCAAACCTGCTGTGATTCCACGCAGGTCCTAGTGCCTGCCTTGTGCCTGGCTACCTGCAAACCTGCTGTGATTCCGCACAGGTCCTATTGCCTGCCTTGTGCCTGGCTGCTTCCAAACCTGCTGTGATTCCACACAGGTCCTAGCGCCCGCCTTGTGCCTGGCTGCCTCCAAACCTGCTGTGATTCCGCACAGGTCCCAGTTCCTGCCTTGTGCCTGGCTGCCTCCAAACCTGCTGTGATTCCACGCAGGTCCTAGTGCCTGCCTTGTGCCTGGCTACCTGCAAACCTGCTGTGATTCCGCACAGGTCCTATTGCCTGCCTTGTGCCTGGCTGCTTCCAAACCTGCTGTGATTCCACACAGGTCCTAGCGCCCGCCTTGTGCCTGGCTGCCTCCAAACCTGCTGTGATTCCGCACAGGTCCCAGTTCCTGCCTTGTGCCTGGCTGCCTGCAAACCTGCTGTGATTCCGCACAGGTCCTAGCGCCTGCCTTGTGCCTGGCTGCCTGCAAACCTGCTGTGATTCTGCACAGGTCCTAGCGCCTGCCTTGTGCCTGGCTGCCTGCAAACCTGCTGTGATTCCGCACAGGTCCTAGTGCCTGCCTTGTGCCTTGCTGCCTCCAAACCTGCTGTGATTCCGCGCAGGTCCTAGTGCCTGCCTTGTGCCTGGCTGCCTCCAAACCTGCTGTGATTCCACGCAGGTCCTAGTGCCTGCCTTGTGCCTGGCTACCTGCAAACCTGCTGTGATTCCGCACAGGTCCTATTGCCTGCCTTGTGCCTGGCTGCTTCCAAACCTGCTGTGATTCCACACAGGTCCTAGCGCCCGCCTTGTGCCTGGCTGCCTCCAAACCTGCCAGGATTCTGCCCAGGTCCTAGTGCCTGCATTGTGCCTGGCTGCCTCCAAACCTGCCCTGCCGGGATTCCACGCAGGTCCTAGTGCCTGCCTTGTGCCTTGCTGCCTCCAAACCTGCTGTGATTCCGCGCAGGTCCTAGTGCCTGCCTTGTGCCTGGCTGCCTGCAAACCTGCTGTGATTCTGCACAGGTCCTAGCGCCTGCCTTGTGCCTGGCTGCCTCCAAACCTGCTGTGATTCCGCACAGGTCCCAGTTCCTGCCTTGTGCCTGGTTGCCTCCAAACCTGCCCTGCCAGGATTCTGCCCAGGTCCTAGTGCCTGCCTTGTGCCCTGCTGCCGCCAAACCTGCTGTGATTCTGCACAGGTCCTAGCGCCTGCCTTGTGCCTGGCTGCCTGCAAACCTGCTGTGATTCCGCACAGGTCCTAGCGCCTGCCTTGTGCCTGGCTGCCTGCAAACCTGCTGTGATTCCGCACAGGTCCTAGCGCCTGCCTTGTGCCTGGTTGCCTCCAAACCTGCTGTGATTCCGCACAGGTCCTAGCGCCTGCCTTGTGCCCTGCTGCCTCCAAACCTGCTGTGATTCCGCACAGGTCCTAGCGCCTGCCTTGTGCCTGGCTGCCTGCAAACCTGCTGTGATTCTGCACAGGTCCTAGCGCCTGCCTTGTGCCTGGCTGCCTGCAAACCTGCTGTGATTCCGCACAGGTCCTAGTGCCTGCCTTGTGCCTGGTTGCCTCCAAACCTGCCCTGCCAGGATTCTGCCCAGGTCCTAGTGCCTGCCTTGTGCCCTGCTGCCTCCAAACCTGCTGTGATTCCGCACAGGTCCTAGTGCCTGCCTTGTGCCCTGCTGCCTCCAAACCTGCCCTGCCAGGATTCTGCCCAGGTCCTAGTGCCTGCCTTGTGCCTGGCTGCCTCCAAACCTGCCCTGCCCGGATTCCACGCAGGTCCTAGTGCCTGCCTTGTGCCTTGCTGCCTCCAAACCTGCTGTGATTCCGCGCAGGTCCTAGTGCCTGCCTTGTGCCTGGCTGCCTCCAAACCTGCTGTGATTCCACGCAGGTCCTAGTGCCTGCCTTGTGCCTGGCTACCTGCAAACCTGCTGTGATTCCGCACAGGTCCTATTGCCTGCCTTGTGCCTGGCTGCTTCCAAACCTGCTGTGATTCCACACAGGTCCTAGCGCCCGCCTTGTGCCTGGCTGCCTCCAAACCTGCTGTGATTCCGCACAGGTCCCAGTTCCTGCCTTGTGCCTGGCTGCCTGCAAACCTGCTGTGATTCCGCACAGGTCCTAGTGCCTGCCTTGTGCCTGGTTGCCTCCAAACCTGCTGTGATTCCACGCAGGTCCTAGTACCTGCCTTGTGCCTGGCTGCCTGCAAACCTGCTGTGATTCCGCACAGGTCCTAGTGCCTGCCTTGTGCCTGGTTGCCTCCAAACCTGCTGTGATTCCGCGCAGGTCCTAGTGCCTGCCTTGTGCCTGGCTGCCTGCAAACCTGCTGTGATTCCACGCAGGTCCTAGTGCCTGCCTTGTGCCTGGCTGCCTGCAAACCTGCTGTGATTCCGCACAGGTCCTAGTGCCTGCCTTGTGCCTGGTTGCCTCCAAACCTGCTGTGATTCCGCGCAGGTCCTAGTGCCTGCCTTGTGCCTGGCTGCCTGCAAACCTGCTGTGATTCCACGCAGGTCCTAGTGCCTGCCTTGTGCCTGGCTGCCTGCAAACCTGCTGTGATTCCGCACAGGTCCTAGTGCCTGCCTTGTGCCTGGTTGCCTCCAAACCTGCTGTGATTCCACGCAGGTCCTAGTGCCTGCCTTGTGCCTGGCTGCCTGCAAACCTGCTGTGATTCCACGCAGGTCCTAGTGCCTGCCTTGTGCCTGGCTGCCTGCAAACCTGCTGTGATTCCGCACAGGTCCTAGTGCCTGCCTTGTGCCTGGTTGCCTCCAAACCTGCTGTGATTCCACGCAGGTCCTAGTGCCTGCCTTGTGCCTGGTTGCCTCCAAACCTGCTGTGATTCCACGCAGGTCCTAGTGCCTGCCTTGTGCCCTGCTGTAAGAGTGTGTCGCGAATTGATGCATGTCTAAAAAGTGTGTCACCAACATGAAAAGTTTGGAAAGCTCTTCTCTAGCAGGACCAGAAGTGGATTTTTTAAGACTCTCGGAAGTGTATTGCCTCTGCGTCTGTAGCTCCATATAGTTGTGTGGGCAGAAGTGATCAGCTGGTGGAGTTTGCAGATGTTCAGCAAGACGGAGTATCTCAAGACTTTTCTTTGAGTGGAATAGGAAAGAAATACCCCCCCAAGTGCAGTGTGTCCTACCCCAACCCACCTCCCCAAATTGGGTTTTCTCGGTAAAGAAAAAAGTAAAAGGAGTCTTCAAACCAAGTTCCCTCATATTTTCTCACTGGAATAAATCAAAATAACAGAGTCTGGTTACTCTAACTTAGGTGCCCAAGTTGTGTTGATTGTTTGATGATAACACAACAAGGAGAGAAAGCAGGGTGGACTGGTAGGAGTTTCTTGGGCCTGTAAAGAGATGCTGGCAGCTTTCCTCCACGTGGTGTTCTTGAGATTTTTTTTTTAATCCGTTCAATCGTGTCCGATTCGTGGAGACTGCCTGGACAAGTGGCCAACCTTGCCCCTTAAAGTTGCCAAGGTTGAGTAACGCTGCGCTCGGTAAAGGGAAAGGTTCCCCCCGCACATTTGTGCAGTCGTGTCCGACTCTAGGGGCCGGTGCTCATCTCCCTTTGTTAGCCGAAGAGTCAACGTTGTCCGAAGACGCTTCCACGGTCATGTGGCCAGCATGACGCGTGGAATGCTGTTACCATCCCACCGAAGTGGTACCTATTAATCTACCTGCATTTGCATGCTTTCGAATTGCTAGGTTGGCAAGAGCTGGGGCGAGTGCGGGAGCTCATTCCGCACGCAGGGCTAGGGATTCGAACCTCCGAACTTGCAATCTTCCGATCGACAAGCCTGGCATCTTACCTGCTGAGCCACCACACCCCACCACGCTGCGCTAAGCCAACACAAAACAAGCCACATTACTGCTAAACATGATGTGGAACCCAAATCATCCCAAATGCTCACAAGAATTACGGACCCCCGTTTTTAAAATCATTTTAACTTGACGATCCCCTGCCATTACGATTAATGGCCGATGTTCTTAACTGGCAGGGAGGAGGGTCCTGAATCTGCCAGCCCAGCAAGTTTCCAAGAGAAGATGTGTGCGTGCTTACAAACTGCAGCAATTGACTCAGGACGCCTTTCTCCTCTCATGGACATACAGGAAAAAATAGCTCTGGTGTGACAGTCAGCCAACTGTACAATGTAAACGTTTGCGTTTCCATCCTGGCTATCTGTAAATGCTGATCTATAAATACCCACCCTGGAGATTCCAGGTTTTGCTTTGGCAGCAAGGCAGCAGCAGAGCCAGGAAAATATTAGAGAGCAAAGCAGGAAGCTCTTCCAACAGGTGCAGAGCAATGAAAAGGGATGGTAAGATGAGAACTTCCCAGCTGTCCTGGCCCCGGAGCTGCACTGGAGTTGATACCATGTGTCTGCAGACTTGAGTGCAATCCAGTCCCACCTCTCCCTCATCGAGACAGCTATGCCAGGGGATTTGGGAAGACCCCTCCCCCCACCCTCTTTCCAGTTGAGTCTCTTTCCAGAGACTAAAAAGAGAAGCGGGCAAAGC
Source organism: Charina bottae (assembly GCA_023362775.1). Classification (NCBI taxonomy): domain Eukaryota; kingdom Metazoa; phylum Chordata; class Lepidosauria; order Squamata; family Charinaidae; genus Charina; species Charina bottae. The sequence goes on from JALMGJ010000002.1 coordinate 39,940,498, forward strand.
TTGTTGCATGAGACTCCCTGAAGCTCCAGAGCTTGGCAGATCTGGAAGTGGCGTTCCCCCAAGTTGCCCGTAAGGTGCATCCAGAGCTTGAGCTGGGCTACAATCCTGACCCTGCAGAAGAGGTAAGTTCCATGCATCTGCTGGATTTTAGAGGAAGATGCTGCTGTACTGCTCCAGGACCTGTTTCTAGTGTTAGAAGGACTGAAATGGGTCACTGAGGGGACCTTCAGAAGCTCCTGGGTGGCAACCAGCTTGGTTCTAACTAGCCTGCAGAAAGGCCTTTTTTCTTTTGGTCTCAAGCCTCTTGATTTTGCTAGCTAATTACATGGATTTCTTTAGAAAGGATGAACATAGGAAAAAACACTGTCAGCCCCCTTGTCTGACAAATGGCAGCCCACAGAAAGCCACATGCTATTTATTGGGAAGTCAGCTCACCATCTAGTCTGCTTGTTGAGCTTAATGGCCAGCATTGGGACAAAATAATCTAATCAGGGTTAGACATGAGCTTTTTTTTTTTAATCTGTTCAATCATGTCCGATTTTCGGAGACTGCCTGGACAAGTCCCTGCAGTTTTCTTAGCAAGGTTTTTCGGAAGTGGTTTGCCATTGCCTCCTTCCCAGGGCTGAGAGAGAGTGGCTGGCCCAAGGTCACCCAGCTCCTTTGTGCCTAAAGTGGGACTAGAACTCTCAGTCTCCTGGTTTCCCATTGGCTCCTTCCTAGGGCTGAGAGAGAGAGACTGGCTCAAGGTCCCCCAGCCGGCTTTCGTGCCTAAGGCGGGACTAGAGCTCACGGTCTCCCAGCTTCTAGCCTGATGCCTTCACCACTACACCGAACTGGCTCAGACATGAGCTATGGGCGCTCAAACATTCTTAATCTCAAACGAGTGGTCATTGTCTGGATTTACATCTATAGTAAACAGCTTTAACAGACTTAGGATACAAGAGACCATTTTTAATTCATACTGACTCCATTTAACATTAAACCGAAGGTGATTTTTGGGTTGTTGTTTTGTATTCAATTAATAAAACCCATTTTTTAAAAAATCAAGGACTTGTTTGTTAAATTGACACATTTGCATATTAATTAATTAATTACCTGTATAAACCTTCACGGTCTTGTGACCCTCAGTGGTTTACAGAAATAAAAACATACACAACACAACAATATTGACTATGATAGTGAAACCATGACAAATATTATTGTTAAATTATGAAATTATGATATGAATTGATGCAAATGATGTAAATTTGGATTTGATGGACATGTGGGTGTAACAGAAACTCCTCCCCCCAATGCTCTGTAAAACTGAGGTTTCACTCTATGTATCTCATGATTTAGGGATGAAATAGCTCTAGCCAAAATTGCAGGACATTATTTCTCAAGGTTACCTCAGATTTTCTATCAAGCCAAGCCCACTATCCTCTAAAGCAGTGTTTCTCAACCTTGGCAACTTGAAGATGTATGGACTTCAACTCCCAGAATTCCCCAGCCAACACGCTGGCTGTGGAATTCTGGGAGTTGAAGTCCATACATCTTCAAGTTGCTGAGGTTGAGAAACACTGCTCTAAAGGCTGACATATTTGAATAAGGAACCAGAACAGGTTAAACTGAGAATGTGTGAGAAGTGCCTCTTTCTGCTTCTCTGGAAATGGGTCTGTGTTGACTCATAAAAGGCCAGATCAGCCTAACTTTCCAGGAGAAATGCCTTTCCTTGCAAGCTCCTCTAATCGGTCTGAAAATCCAGCAAGAGTAGCCAGGGAACCTGAGATTTCACCCTGGTATTGTTCCAGCTCTCTGCAGCATGGAGCAGTGTTGGCTTGACTTGCCTGCTATCACTCACTTGTATGCAAACCCTTGGAACAATTCCTGCTGTGACCTCCCCAGAAATGCCAGGAACGCTCCAGCCAGACCTGTTCCAGAATTCAAAGAGGTAGAAGCAGGCTGGTGGACAAAAATAGTGTGAAAACAGTGGAAAGAGTAGAAAAATAGAATTCATTACTGTACATTACATTATGTTACATTATATTACAAATTGGATTGTGTTGGGGGGTTGGTTTCAATGACTTAATGGCCCTTTTCCATTCCATAATTCTATGATAAGCGGAAGACTGTCTCCTGTATGAGGCCTCCTCTGTTTGAAAGGCTGCCTCATCCACTACGTGCACCTTGAAGATTCTATCAACATGTAAGTATCTTGAGCGTCAGAGGTAATCAGGTAGTCCTTGACTTATGACCATTCATTTAGTGACCATTTGAAGTTACAACGGTGCTGAAAGTGACTTACGACCGGTCCTTGTACTTACAACCGTTGCAGCAGTTGTGTGATCAAAATTCAGGTGCTTCACAACCAGCATGTATATACGACAGTTGCAGCATCCTGGGATCATGCGATCACCATTTGCGACCTTCCCAGCCGACTTCTGACAAGCAAAGTCAATGGGAGAAGCCGGATTTGCTTAATGACCATGTTATTCACTTAACAACCATGTGATTCGCTTAATGACAGTGGAAAAAGAGGTCGTAGAATCGGGTGCGGTCACATGATGCCTCACTTAATGACCGCATCACTTAGCAACCGAAGTTCCAGTCCCAATTGTGGTTGTAAGTTGAGGACTACCTGTACTAAGATCATAGAACCATAGAATGGGAAGTGGTCATTGAGACCATTGAGTCCAACTTCCTGTGGCTCACCCCTGAGGGGGAAATAAGCTGTGGTATAGAGCAGCCTGGTTTGCCCAGTTGCCCTTTGCCCTGACAATGTTATTCCTGATAGGGAATGAACCTGGGAGCTAGAATCACCCAACATTAGGCTGACCATACGTACTGTTTTAAATAGGACAGTACCGTTTTTTTCACATTTCCCAACCGTCCCGTCGTTTTAATATAAATGTCAATTTTGTCCCGTTTTTTTTAAAAAAATAGTAAAATGTCAGGCGTGGCAAGATTGATTCAGCCAAGATGCAATTATCATTTAAAAAGTGCTTGATTGAGGTGCCTGATGTTGGGTGAGACTAGAGAGGGGCAAGGAAGGCGGAAAGAGAGAGAGAGAGGGAGACAGGGAGAGAGATCTTTGCCACCGGCTCTGCTCTGCTCTTAGCTGGTCGCTCTCTGCTCTCTTTTGTTTTATTAAAATGCGTTCAGGATGTGATCCCGGCCCCTTTTTTCAAGAGTGAAACTGATTATTTCTCCAGCTCGGCAAGAGAGAGTCTTTCGTTTGGGATTGTGGGAGAGAGAGAAAGAGGGAGAAAAAAAAGCAGGAGGAGGAGGAGGGAAGGCAGAAGGAAGAGAAGCCTCGCCGGGCGTGGAGTTTTTGAATCCTCCCTTCCCTGCCTCTCTTCTCTCCCCCCTCCCCTCCTTCCTGCAATCCGTGAGGTTACAAAGCCCGTGAGCTGTGCTTTCCCCATTCGCCTCCTGTCAAGTACAGTCCCCCTCTAAGTCTACCTAAATTTTTGTATGAGTTCTGTCACTGAAGAATAATTGTTAGCTCAATATGTTCATGTAATAAAACGTTTTCATTTTAATGGAAACAAAAATATATTTTATATATACCGTAATCTGTTGAAGGACCAGCAATGGATCTTAAAAACTCTTTAAAACTTTTTTTATCGACTTACCTTTTCGTATACGGAATAGTACATAAGATCCCATCCCATTCTTGCCATCCCAATGTCCCGTCAAGGAAATATGGTCAGCCTACCCAACACGCTGAGCTCAAAGCGGCCCATCTGCAGCCGAGGCATGAAAGCAGAGCCTCCACTCTGGGTGGCCAAGACTTGAGAGGTGGGCGGACAGGTAACCCACGGGGAAGGAACCCGTGCCACGTCTGGCACATGGCCCATGGAAAGGAGGGGCCTGGGCACGGGCGCATAGCTGGGAAGGAAGGGCAGCGCCAAGCTCACCACAGCCACTGGACCACTTGCTTTATCACCACCACCACCACTATCATTATTAATGGTGGGGATGATGCAAATACTGTTTTAGCAGTTCATGGCACAGAAGTTTGAGAAACCCTGTTTTAAAGTATTAGTTAACCCACTGAATTTTGTATCTGCAACTTTGATCCTTGTAATACCCCCTTCATACGTTTATGAAGATTCTCAGTCATCCAGGTGGAATTGTCTGTAGGTTGAGTCATGGCAACTGGATTTCTTTCTTTTGGTTGAAACGTTTCGCTGCTTTTCCAAGTTGTATATGCAATCCAGTGCAGTGAGGAGTGTTCTGAGCTCTACGTTGGAGAAACCAAACAGCCTTTACACAGGAGGGTGGCCCAACACAGGAGGAGCAACACCACAGGACCAGAATCAGCAGTTTACCTCCATCTAAAAGAAAAAGGACACTCATTTGAGGACATTAATGTTCACATTTTGGACAGGGAAGAGAGGTGGTTTGAGAGAGGGGTTAAGGAATCCATTCATGCCAAAGTGGAAAATCCTTCCCTCAATAGAGCCGGAGGCCTCAGGCACAGCTTGTCCCCCATTTATCATGCTGCTCTTTCATTAGTCCCCAGGAAGATTAAGACCACAAGTTCACCAGCAAGGCCACATTTAAGATCCACTTGGGGATGAATAAAGGTTTGAGGAGTAAGACATCCCAAAGACTATTTACACCCCAACTGCCCAATTAACAAGCCAATCAGGTGTAAGGTCAACCCTGGAAGACATATATGGGGTCCCCTCACCAACTTTTGCCCAGACTGAAGAAGCTACTTGGACAAGCAGCGAAACGTTCCAACCAAAAGAAAGAAATCCAGTTGCCGTGACTCAACCTACAGACCCCCTTCATACCTCTCTCCAACTACATGAGGAACCATTGATGAACACTCTGAGTATGATTTTCCAGCTACCTATGTATCCATTTAATTGCTGTGCTATCTAGTCCACACTTAACTAGTTTGCTAATCAACATATCATGCTGAAGTCTAAGTGTAGTATGTCTACTACATTTCTGCAATCTATTAAGAAGTTACCCCATCAAAAAACGAATGTTGGGTGAGATTTGTTCTTGATAAATCCATTTTGGCTTTTGGCAATTACCTCATTGCTTTCAACATACTTACAGATTGTATCCCACCTTTCGTTCAGGTGGTATGCATACCCGCATTTTCCTCCACCTCCACAACCATCCTGTGAGGCAGAGGGACTGTTCCAAAGACACCCGGAGAGCTTCCAATGCTGAGGATGGACTTGAACGTGGATCTCCCTGGTATCAGTCCAACCCCTTAACTACTACACACTTCACTGGTTCTCCAAAGTCTAATATCTACTTTGACTCCTAGGGACTTCCTTGGCAACAGGACAGAAGTAGTTTGCCGTTGTATCCTTCTGGGATGGAATTAAACTTATGTTAGGGTTTATACTACAGATCTCAAGTGTTTCCCACCACAGCATGGCAGAAAACCCTGCTGCCCTTTTTTTGTCATTACGTTTGGACAAAAAGTCTAGGGAGGCTGCAATAAAAGAGGCTCAGGAGTTGTGCACAGATTGATTACCCCGGTAATCATTTGCATCTATTCATTTAAATATGTGGCTTTGTATTATAAGAGGCTGGGAGTTGGGGGTGGGGTTCTTTTCTTTTCTTGCTCCTAATAAGTTACAACGTACAACTGACTGGGATGAAATACTTCTACTCTTAGACGTAAAGCCTCCTCAGCCTAAACAGGTCCAGGAATCCTCCCCCGCGAAGGGTGGCACCCCTGCCTGCCATGGAGGAACCCTCCTTGACATCTTGTGAGGGTGAGTTGCGAGCAAGTCCTGCTTATTCTCAGATCAACCCTTGAGGTAGATTGCAGGACTCACACAGTACATTAAGCCATAATCAAAACCACCACATTATGCCTAAGTGTGATGTCTGAACCAGGCCAGTTGATTACCCCAAATATTTTTTTTTGTTTCGTTTCTGTACCTTTGAGTCAGTTTTTGACTCCTGGCAACTGCCTGGACTAGTCCCTGCAGTTTTCTGGGCAAGCTTTTTCAGATGTGGTTTGCCCTTGTCTGCTTCCTAGAGCTGAGAGAGAGGGACTGCCCAAGATCATTTTGTGCCCAAGGCGGGACTAGAACTCTCAGTCTCCTGGTTTCTAGCCCAGTGCCTTAACCACTACACCAAACTGGGTCTACCAGAAAGTTACCCAGTAGGTTTTGTGGTTAAGGATGGATTTCCACCTGGTAGCCAGATTGGCAAATGGACTAAGAGGAGGTGGGCTATACAGAATACACCGATGATGATGATGATGATGATGATGATGATGATGATGATGATGATTGATGATGATGATGATGATTTTAACATTTTTAAAGTGGCATAAAAGTGGCTGGAGGAGACAAAACCTGCCACAGAACACTCACCGACAGTCTCATCCAGCAGAAATGTCAACTGGATAAGGTTGGGGAATGCCTACTGCAGCTGGCATCTCCAAACTAGGGTTTGTTTTTCCTCTTCTGCACAGAAGCTTCATCCTGTGGCTTATTTGGTTTGAATTAGGTCAGTGTTTCTCAACCTTGGCAACTTTAAGATGTGTGGACTTCAACTCCCAGAATTTCCCAGCCAGCATGGCTGGCTGGGGAATTCTGGGAGTTGAAGTCCACACATCTTAAAGTTGCCAAGGTTGAGAAACACTGGATTAGATATACTGACTGAACCAAATTAATGTGGGTTGTAAACCACTTTTGTTGCTTGGTGTTGTGTGATCGTATTTATGGCTAATTCAATAAAACATGGCTAAATAAACCATCTCTAGTGCAACTTTTCTTCCCTCTCTTCCCCTTCTCTCCCCAGACATATAAGAGGAATTATCAGTGTAACCTATATGAACTGTGATACACAACACACTTATCCATGATTACATGTGCGATGTTTTACTCAGACCAATTTTCTAGCTTGCACTGAACCATAAATCAACCACAGGGACCAGGTTCACAAAATATGCTAGGCAAAAATATGATACAATAGCCTTATTGTAGCCCTACACCTCACATCCCTATAATAATTACAAAAAACACATGGCTTAAAGATTGAACAGCATGTTCCCCACATGGGCAAAAATGTGATTGTGGTTCAGTGTGTCATGCGAACACAGCCTTAGAGAGGCAAGGTAAATATAACTTAACAAGATCACTATGCATTTGTCAGTAAATATGTGCAATTCTCTTAAATTATCTTCACATTAATCTAATTGCAGAAGGGGCTTCTAGTTATACTCTGAGATATACATCATTGTAAAACTAAGCAACTAGCCCAGAGCTTTCCAAACTCTGTGTCGGGACACGTTAGTGTGTCGGCTGCAGTGTCTGGGGGTGTCGCGGCTGCTGCTGCCTCCGAGCCCTGCCAGGATTCCGCCCAGGTCCTAGTGCCTGCCTTGTGCCCTGCTGCCTCCAAACCTGCCCTGCCAGGATTCCGCCCAGGTCCCAGTGCCTGCCTTGTGCCCTGCTGCCTCCAAACCTGCCCTGCCAGGATTCCGCCCAGGTCCCAGTGCCTGCCTTGTGCCCTGCTGCCTCCAAACCTGCCCTGCCAGGATTCCGCGCAGGTCCCAGTGCCTGCCTTGTGCCCTGCTGCCTCCAAACCTGCCCTGCCAGGATTCCGCCCAGGTCCCAGTGCCTGCCTTGTGCCCTGCTGCCTCCAAACCTGCCCTGCCAGGATTCCGCCCAGGTCCTAGTGCCTGCCTTGTGCCTGGCTGCCTCCAAACCTGCCCTGCCAGCATTCCGCGCAGGTCCTAGTGCCTGCCTTGTGCCTTGCTGCCTCCAAACCTACCGTGATTCCGCGCAGGTCCTAGTGCCTGCCTTGTACCCTGCTGTAAGAGTGTGTCGTGAAATGATGCATGTCTAAAAAGTGTGTCACCAACATGAAAAGTTTGGAAAGCTCTGAACTAGCCTTTTGATGTCCCTTATTAATGTAGTGATTTCCACTCCCACCTTTTTGCAGAAGGCTACTATCTGGTGAAGAAAGGAGAGACATTCAATGGAAGATACCACGTGGTCCAAAGTCTGGGCTATGGGTATTTCTCAACAGTCTGGCTTTGCCAAGACACAGGGTGAGTAAACAACATGACCAGATCTTAATTAACTTTTTTTTAATAGTAAATTTTATTAGGTTTCCAGAAAAGAATAAAAACTACAAAAAAACCCAAAAAACTACGAAGAAAGAAAAAAAAACCTAAAAAGGTGCAGAAACACAAGAGAACTTTTTTTTAAATTACAAAAAGATGTGGCTTCCGACTTTTAACAGCAAGGATATACAAAAATATCCATAATCAATCTCTTATTCTATATTAAACCAAAACACCACATTATTTCTATAAATCATTCCACTTTAACACATAATAAAAATCACAAAGTACAATTACTCTTATATTACCAATTATCAAGGGTAATTATCAATTACCCTTATATTAAAATAAAGAAAAAAAAAGTTAATATAAACCTCCTAAACATCTTTCTCCCTTCCAAAAAATAAAACATAACTATTCTATACATTTCTGTCTACTATAATAAAAATCAAATTAAAAAGCACATAAGTTGTCTGCTATTATAGTTAATAGTACAACAATTTTAATAATCCCAATCTTAATAAACCCAAAAAACAAAGACAATTCAAAACAGTAATTCCATATCTTTAAAAGGAAATAACATCAACTGAATCCTTAAAGCAAACCAGATAAACATTCTTTAACCCTAATACAACAGTTTTAATAATTTTAATCTTAATAAACTCAAAAAACAAAGACAATTCAAAACAGTAAATCCACATCTTTAAAGGCAAATAGCATCAATCAAATCCTTAAAGCAACCCAGATGAACATTCTTCAACCCTTATCCCACTTCAAAATAAACCAAAGCAGTTACATACTGTATCCCCACAATGTGCACAGAGCTTTCCTCTTGAAAGAATCAAATAGCCCGACTGCCCCCCTCAAAGATTCTAGGTTCTTTTCATGGCATTCCACCAGGAGATCGATTTTACTTATGGCTTGCAGATCACTCTCTCCCTTAGATTTCTCCAACTCCATTATCCAATCTTCATCCAGCATCTTGATAAAAATCCCAATCTCAGTCTTAAAAAAAAACCTTTCTATCGCTCTTAAATTCCTCAATTTCATCCACCACATCCCCAACCTGATGGCACATTTTAGATCTCATATTTTCCACAATGTCCTGGATATCTTGCATAAAAGCTTGATAGAAGTCAGAAGAAACCTGTTTAAAATCTTGGTGAAAGTCAGAAAGAATCTGTTTGAAATCCTCCATGTCTCACACAGTAGATTATGGCGCCCCCTAGGAGCTTAACCAGCAAAAGTCGAAGATATGGAAGAGTTCCAAAGTGTGTTTACATAAAGTGAGAGTGAGATAGCAGACAGTTCTCAAGGGAAAGTGAAAACAGAAAGCTGAAGGTTCAAATCAGCCGATTCAACGTGTAGAAAAATGCTAATATCTTCAAATTTAATACAAAAATAATAACAGGAAGACAATTGTTTACTCTCAATCTTTGGAATTTCCTTTGGAAGGAAAACAAAATCCAAAACTTAAAAGAATTTGTTTTAAAAAAGTAATCCCAAAAATAATGTTAAGCACCAAGAGAACCAGCTTCTCCTCGCTGTAGAAAGCCTCTCTTGGGGTACATATACTTTAAAAAAATACAAATTGGTGATTTAGAAATGGGGTGGCCGGTCTTAGTGTCCCTTTAAGGCTACAGCGCGGCTTGGAAAGTGATGAAATCCCCACCTCCCAGCTGGCTCTTACTAGTTGAACGCAAAACGCTGTTTGCGATCTTCTGGCTGCAAGCAGCCGTCCGGAGGACAGATGGGATGATTCTAGGTATTCTCCTTGATCTGGAGAATGTTTCTGGGCTTCAGGAAAACCTGTCTGAGCCCGAAAAAAGTTACCGTGTTGTCAGCTCCACCCGCTGAACCAGCGGGGACAGCCGTTCAGTCCGCCATTCCCACTGGAAGCCCCTTAATTAACTTTTTGATAGTCCATATGATGTGGTAAGTAAGCATTCTGCTATTGAAGAAGGGCTTATAGCTTGATGGAATCATACTTTGGGCATGGGAAATGGTCCAAGTTTTAATTCCAGGGTGGGGGTAAGAGAAGATAGATGTCCAAAATCCTGGAGAGGTGGTGCCAGTCCCTCTGTAAACCTTACTGAGGAAGATGAACAGAGGTTTTTTCCCTGATTTTTCCTGTTACAAGAGTATACAGGTTTCCTTGGTAGACAATGGCATCTGCTCTTCTGCCCTTAGATGGATTACATTTACCTTCCTCAACTTAGTAACCTTCATGCTGGCCAGAGACTTCTGGGACTCTAATATATCTGGAGGACACCAGTTTGGAGAAGACTACTTGCAACTCAAGTTGGCAGACCAATCATTCATTTTTTAAAAAAAATATTTTTATTAAATTTTAGAGATAAAAAACTAATACAAACTAAGAAAAATATAAAAGAGTAAAAAGAAAAAAGAAAAAGTGCAAAGATTTTTTTTTAAAAAAGAGAAAAATATATATAGTAAAGAAAAAAGAAGAGAGATATGTATAAAGAAACGGCTTCCCCCTTCATCACAAGTACAAAAAATTTCAGTAACTTATCACCTTCTCTGATACTACAGCAAAAGATCTCTCCTTCCCATATCTCATCTCTTATCTATAAACAAATTATTAAAGCCTCATCATTCAGTCCTAGTCAGCAAAAATCCATTAAGAGTTACCAGAAATGACAACATATATATTTTATCCTTAATCAAATAAACCAACTTTATATTCCTTTCTTTTACTTTTAATACAGTAACATATCACTTTCTCTGAAAATAGAACAAAATATCTCTTCTTCCTATATCTCATCTCTTGTCTATCAACAAATCTTTAAAGCCTCGTCATTCAGTCCTGGTCAGCAAAAATCCATTAAGAGTTACCAGAAACAGCAACATATATATTTTAATCTTGATCAAATAAACCAATTTTGTATTTTTTTTCCTGTGCTTTTAACAATCTTGATGTTTAATCCCTTTAAATAGTGTCCCAGAGCTTGATTTCTTTTCATTTTCTCTTTGTCTCTTCTCAGAAGCTCCTTCAAAACTTTAACATGTCTTGTTTGTAAATCCAAAATAAGAAAGTTATCCAAGTCACTCTTCTGGTTTGTTATTAGTATATCCCTTTTAATTATTAAGACATCGCCGGTTTCATTTCTAAATCCAGTGTAACATCTTTTTCCATATCATTCTTGTAACTTGTCATTTTTAAATCCACATTGGAATCAGCCACAGTTTCTGTCTTATCCAGTAAAACCAGTTCCTCTTCTATAACATCTTTTGAATCCAGTTTTATGATAGCAGACAATCTTAAGAGTAATTTCTGAGTGCATTGTTCCCAAATAACCTTGAATTCTTCCAAAGTTAGAGTATTTTGCTCCATTCTGTATTAGTGGGTCTCTTCTCCTTTAATTACAATCTTTAGTTCTTTTTGGTTCCCTCTAGTGCCCAACCTTCAAAATCCCATCTTATGATTTTCCCCCCCAATCAACAACATTTTCCCACAGGAAGGATTCTTATAATTAATTTCAAAATCTTATTTTAAATCCATCTGGCCCCTTAGTCTGTTTATAGCTTTCCAAAATAAATGTTCTAATCACCCTTTTGCTGTTTATTCCAAACTAAGAATTTTTTAAGTCCTTAAACTTGCATAAAACTTCTTTCGCCAAGGATTGAAGGAAACTCACCCAGTGTGATGAAACTTGCCTTTCTGAAGGTTCTTGATATCCAAAAACCCATTAACAAGCAATTTCCAGAAGTGATTAAGAAAGGAAGTATGCAAACACAGTGTCCTTTTGAAGGTGCTGACCACGGCTTGGGCAAAGATGGCAATCCCTTGGCTCCCAGTGCTCTAAACCCACCGGAGACCGCTGTCTTATGGTCTCCTCGTGGGGAGCTGCCGTCTGGAGCACACGTGGGTGATCCCGAGTCCTCTTGTCTGGAGAGGAATTCTGAGAAGCTGGTCCATTTGCCGGCTCCTCATTCCTCCACTCTCAGTGGAGCCATCTTCAGTTCGCTGTTGCTTCCCTGTAAGTCGGCAGACAAATGATTCATGAGGAGCACACATCAAAGGTGCTTCCAGATAGTCCTATTATTATGCAATCATCCAGTCTCGCTCAGGAATTGTGTGGACAGTCCAGACAATGTTGTTTTCTGTGGGTAATGGATGTCTTCCTATTTCTCCTGCCATCTTTTTTTCCTTAATCGCAAAACAGTCCAACAAGCAGGGAAGGATGGAATAACAGCATAGAGACTTTTGGTTGAAAGTGCTTTATGCTCTTGGCCAGAAACCCTTCATTGGAACTTGGGAACTAGATGAAAGGCTGATGGCTGAAGAGCTTGGCCGTACCTTTCCTAAACTGGCCTGGAAGAAGCTACAAGGGAAACTGGAATTCTAGGCTTTGCTGGCCTAGAACAGCTCAGTGCTGAATTAGAGGATCCGTGCTGGGCTGGCATTTTTCTCTTGATTCTGGCATGGCATGATGCCCAGCCCTGGGGGAGTTTTAGGGAACCAGATATTGGTGCTTGTGGGTGCTGAAATCTTGGGAGCAGAGGAAGTGCAGACCCAAGAGATTTTCCCTCTTTGCAACAGAGGCACCCTTAATAGCCACCTTCACTCCACGGTGAGATGCATATCTTGCATAGCACATTCCCCTATTTTCCCCCTCTCCCCACATTTAATTTTTACTCTGTGGGACTGAGTCTTTGGCTAGGAAAAATATGTCTTCTTTGTAACTTACCAGCTACAGTACCTATCCTATCTGAATATTCAATTCTTTCGGGGAAACTAGTCTGTAGTTTTGTAGAACCACTACCACCACCACCACCTCCTCCTATTTTACCTTGGAGGTGGGTCACATTTTAAAAGCATGTCTGGCGAAATATTTTTTTTATTTTTATCCCGCTTTAATTATTTTTTATAAATAACTCAAGGCGGCGAACATAGCTAATACTCCTTCCTCCTCCTATTTTCCCCACAACAACCACCCTGTGAGATGAGTTGGGCTAAGAGTGTGTGACTGGCCCAAGGTCACCCAGCCGGCTTTCATGCCTAAGGCGGGACTAGAACTCTCAGTCTCCTGGTTTCCCGTTGGCTCCTTCCTAGGGCTGAGACACAGGGACTGGCCCAAGGTCACCCAGCCGGCTTTCATGCCTAAGGCGGGACTAGAACTCTCAGTCTCCTGGTTTGCCATTGGCTCCTTCCTAGGGCTGAGAGAGGGGGACTGGCCCAAGGTCACCCATCCGGCTTTCATGCCTGAGGCAGGACTAGAACTCTCAGTCTCCTGGTTTCCCATTGGCTCCTTCCTAGGGCTGAGAGAGAGGGACTGGCCCAAGGTCACCCAGCCGGCTTTCATGCCTGAGGCGGGACTAGAACTCTCAGTCTCCTGGTTTCCCATTGGCTCCTTCCTAGGGCTGAGAGGGACTGGCCCAAGGTCACCCAGCCGGCTTTCATGCCTGAGGCGGGACTAGAACTCTCAGTCTCCTGGTTTGCCATTGGCTCCTTCCTAGGGCTGAGAGACAGGGACTGGCCCAAGGTCACCCAGCCGGCTTTCATGCCTGAGGCGGGACTAGAACTCTCAGTCTCCTGGTTTCTAGCCCGTTGCCTTAACCGCTAGACCAAACTGGCTCACCAATGAACTTCTGTAGCCAGATGGGGAAATTTAAGGGAATTCAAAACCACACAAAACCAAGAAAGAGGTATTTTATTCCTTACTCATTTTAAGCAATGTGTTTTCTTTCAGGAAAAAGAGGTGCGTGGCTGTGAAGGTACCCAAAGGAGGGGAGAATTTTGCTGAGGCAGCCCGGGATGAAGTCATGCTCCTTCGCTGTGTAAGAATCAATGAAACTGATCTGAAATTCCAGTAGTCTTGAGATTCTATAAAGCAGGGCTTTCCAAAGTGCCGCCGCTGGCGACACACCCAGCGGCGGCGGCGACATGTGCGCGCACGGCGACGGCGCGGGGAGCCATGCGGCAGCGCGCACGTGCATGGTGGCGGCGCGGGAGGGGCATGTGGCGGCGCGGGGGGCGTGCGGCAGCACGTGCGTGCATGGTGGCCGCCGTGCACGCGCGCGCCGCCGCTTCCGGGTGGTGTGGCGACACACCACACTGTGTGTGGCAACACACTTTTGTGTCACGACACACAGTTTGGAAAGCTCTGTATAAAGCATAGCTTTCCAAACTGTGTGTCACAACACATTACTGTGTCACCTGGGGGCCCCAAGTCTGTCGCACGACAACCCGGAAGCAGCAGCGGCGGGCCATCAGCACTTCCGGGTTCCAGGACGACGACACTGCCGCCACCACCACAGCATGCAAAAAAACGAAAGCATGGCGGTGGCAACTTGGAAGCGCCGCTGCCAGCGCTTCCGGGGTTTTGCGCACCACAGTGACGGCGCTTCTGGGTTTTTGCATGCCGGCCATTGGTGTGTCGCCACCGGCAAAAGTTTGGAAAGCCCTGCTATAAAGGAATGTGGGCAGCCTCTGGCCCAAAGGTCTAATTTGGCCCATCAGGTGGCCCTGTTGGCCTGCAGAATCTCCCTCCCTCCCTCATGACCCTTTGCATTTTCAACTACCCCAGCACTTTGCCCACATTTCACTCATCTCCCTTCAGCAGGAGAGGAAGAGCGCAGGTGAAGTCAGCAGTCCTGTATATAAGAGACTGGCAGGAACAGCAAAAAGTGGAAGATGTATGTGCAGATGTTCCTGCTAGTTCATCCCAAGGCCTGCCAAGACAGGCAGTTATTGCTCTACCATAAAGGTGTAGAACATCTGGTGCCTTCCTGATATTTCTAATCTACAGCAACTTCAGTCAGTGGGTCTAAGTAGTAGCTCAGCATGCTATGGACAGGTCCACCTTCTGTGCTCTATACAGAACAAGCTGGCTTGTTCCAGTGCCTGCACTTGGGTATAAATCTAGATTCCAATTATCCCTGAACTGTAGACTAAGGAAAGTTCAAGGCACCCTAAGAAATAAGTAATCTGCACAAATTCTGAACAATCATAAAGCGGGAAGGGGTCTTTCCATCCAAACTTTTGCTCAGTGAAGGAATGTAAATTGGAACATCCCTAACAGATGGCTATCTAGCCTCTGCTGGAACCCATCCAGGGAAGTACATGATGGAGTCTTGAAGGTTAATAAAAGAACTCCAAGCAGCTAACAACAATCTTGCAGAGTAGAAGTGTGAACCAGCAGGGAACTTGCACTTTAAGCTTAATTACGTTCAGAAATAAATTCAGTCTTCACACATTAGTTAGATGAAGAAAAATAGAGATAGCTTACATTTATTCAGTAGATCTGGATACAAGAAGATTCATAGTAGATCTGTGTGCAAGCGAGATGTAATGGACGAGAACTGCATGGTGCAGCCCTCCTGCTTGCAGGTGTGCCCAAGGAGTAATGGAGAATGTTAATCCCCCAAACCAAGGAGGAGGAGGAAGAGGAAATCAGGTGATCCAGGTAACATCCCACAAGCACAGTAGAGATGCATTTACTAGAAAGACCCCCTATTACTATGCTTATGAGACAATGCTAAATTGACTCCTGATAATCCCAACAGTACATCCTACCACCTCTTTGGTACTTAGTTTCCCTGCTAAGCTACTCTTACATTTCAGAAGTTTTTCTTAACCCTCAACCAAATTGGTCTTCCTGTAAATTAAGCCCACCATTCCATGCTTTGCATTCTGAGATGACAGAGAAAAGATTGTAGCCTTCTTTGCTAGGTCACCCTTCTTCTTCCTCCTTCCTCTCCTGACAGGTCAATAGCAAGAGGAGGAAAGACCAAGGCAGCGATCACATCATCCACCTCTTGGATGACTTCAAAATGATTGGAGAAAATGGCTTCCATATCCTTTGGTTGATAGAACAGGGACCTCGAGGCCACAAAGCCAGACTTGCATTTTCTGAATGCATCCTCCTCCAACCGAGTGCCCTCCAGATGCAATGGACTACAACTCTCCTTATCTGATGGGAATTGTTGATGGGAATTGTAGTTCAACACATCTGGAGAGTCCCAGGTTGGGGGAGGTGATATTGACAAGGCTGGTGGTATCCAGGGAGAGAAGCTAGTTAGTCTCCTAGGGCCAACGCCGGGCTGGAACATGGAGAGTAGAAACCCCTTAGGGCAGGGGTCGCCAACCTGCGGGCTGCAGCCTGTTAGGAACTGGGCCGCGAGTCTCCCGCCCGCAAACCCTGTCCCCTTCCACGCGATTGGCTCCCACCTGCAAACCCCGCCCCCGTGCTTGTGATTGGCTCCTGCCTGCAAACCCCGCCCCCCGGTCCACGGAAATCCTGGAAACCCTGCCCTCCCAGTCCGTGGAAATCCCAGAAACCCCGTCCCCCGGTCTGCAGAAAAATCATCTTTTGAAACCAGTCCCTGGCGCCAAAAAGGTTGGGGACCCCTGCTTAGGGCAGTTAGATACACCTGGCCAATCAGTAACATGAAGAGTAAGAAGAAAATGTCACTTCAATTTTTTATTTTACTCAGTTAAAGTGCTTTTATTCTATCAGAGTGGCTTACACAGATTCATTAGGGCAGTGTTTCTCAATCTTGGCAACTTGAAGATGTGTGGACTTCAACTCCCAGAATTCCCCAGCCAGCCATGCTGGCTGGGGAATTCTGGAAGTTGAAGTCCACACATCTTCAAGTTTCCAAGGTTGAGAAACACTGCATTAGGGAGACAGCATCTGCTCTCGGACTTCATTTGCAAGAGGTAAGACTCACAAGGAAAAAGGGTGGGGGGAGATGGAGAAGTTGGGGGGGAAGCAAGTTCAGCAAGATATTCTCAGAGGCCTGGGATGAAAACAACTCTGGCAGCCTGAGGTAAGCGCTGCTGGTCAGGTGACAGTTTGGAAAAAGCCCAAGGTGACCGGTCCCTTCACAGAGGTGATGAAATAGCACTGCAGCTGTTCTCCTACCTCAGTGCAGCCTGATGGAAGAGCAATTTCTCTTTCAGGGCAGACTGTTTGAGAGAAGAGCCGTATAAAAGATGGCACATCCATGACAGGGGACTTGACTAAATACGGTCTCTCCATTTACCATGTGGCCTGGCAGGGAATTTGGCTTTGGCTGAAAAACTGCAAACAGACAGGGGAGGAGACGAACTTATCTTGTCAGGTTATTTTATTTATTTACTTAGTTTTTTAACAACATTTGTAACCCATTCCAATCCCAAAGGAACCTGGGCGGCGGCATAGAACAGTAAAAGAAACCAAGATTACAAATAAAAGAGCCAAAACAATACAGCAGTCAATACAATCAGCGATTCCTGCAATGGACACCCACCATTAAACCAATTCATGGGAACAGAACAGATTAAAATTTGCAAAATGCAAGAAACGTTGGGGCCAAACATTTCTCTAGGGCAGTGTTTCTCAACCTTGGCAACTTGAGGACGTGTGGACTTCAACTCCCAGAATACCCCAGCCAGGGTTGAGAAACACTGCTCTAGGGGAAGAATGTTCCTGAGAGAGGAGACTACAGGGAGAAGCAGGGGCATTTATTTACCTTTTTTATGTATATGCTGTCCCAATCTGTGATGACTCTTGGTGGCTTATAAAATATAACAATAAAAATACATAAAAACATAAAACTACCTTCAAAAAAGAGTCTGAACAAAATCAACAGCCAGTTAAACAACCAAAACATCCCACAAGGGGTCTGCCGCCCATTCTGGCCCGGGGCCTGGGGGCAGAGCCAGGTTTTAAGGGCTCCTTTAACAGGGCCAGGGTGGGGGCCCTGTGTATCTTGGGTGGAAGAGTGATCCAGAGGGAAGGAGCATTGGCAGGGGTTGGGGACCAGCTTAAAAAAAAGTCAAGATGGCGGCCACAACTGCCTGATTGAAGCCTTACCCCTTTTTAATGTGTCACAGGCACAGATTAAAAAAAGGGGTGGGGCTTCCATTGTGTGGTTGCCATCTTGACTTTTTTGACCTGCCTGCAGAGAAGACTTGTCACCAAGTTACTTCCCGTGCACCTCTTGTTTGGGGGTATGTGTGTGAATTTCAATAGGTCTTCTCTGGGTGACCAGGCCAGGCAGATTTAATCCTGCCCGGGCACGGCTGCTGTGCTCCATTTCGGGCTTTGAAGGTGATCAATCTCAAGCCCCAACAGCTGGGCAGGACCCAAGAAGTGGCAAGGACTTCAGGAAGGTCTTTTTAATGCCAGTTTGGGGTAAATACAGAATCTTGGAACCTTGGAAAAGGAGAGTTACCCAGCCTCATTTATAATGAGTTAATGAAAGCGGAGATTCTTTGAATGATCTGAAACGCTTTCTCCCAGATTTTTCTCCACCTGGGCTAAGTCACTGTTTATGAGGAAATCTGCCAAGGGACTCACCCACTGCTCTCTCGATGGCTTATCTCTGTGTCCTCCTATTTCTTTCCCAGCCTCTCCACCATCTCTCAGAGGTAACGAACAGCACTTTGACCTGGGCCCAGAAACCTGCTGGTAACCTTTGCTCAACCTGTGCGCCAGTTACGCCCTTTCCTGGATCGAGAGGCCCTTCAAACGGTCACTCATACCCTGGTCATCTCCCATATAGACTACTGTAACGCGCTCTACATGGGGCTACCCCTGAAGAGTGTCCGGAAGCTTCAACTGGTCCAGAATGCAGCTGCGCGGACGATTCTAGTTGCTTTAAGATCAGCACATATAACACCTTTGCTGCGCGAGCTGCACTGGGTTCCAGTCTGCTTCCGGGTCCAATTCAAGGTGTGGGTTACTACCTTTAAAGCCCTACATGGCATGGGTCCAGGTTACCTGAGGGACCGTCTCATCCCTATTACATCGACCTGCCCCACCCGGTCATGCAGAGAG
Source organism: Charina bottae (assembly GCA_023362775.1). Lineage (NCBI taxonomy): Eukaryota > Metazoa > Chordata > Lepidosauria > Squamata > Charinaidae > Charina > Charina bottae. The sequence goes on from JALMGJ010000002.1 coordinate 39,959,326, forward strand.
GGCATGCTACGGACCCCGTCTGTAAGAGAATTCCATCTGGCGGGGTCCAGGAAGCGGGCCTTCTCTGCAGCAGCTCCTGCCCTCTGGAACATTCTTCCCCCGGAGGTGAGGCAAACCCCCTGTCTCCTGGACTTCTGTAAAAAACTGAAGACCTGGTTTTGCCATCGTGCCTGGGGCGGGGAGGGGAATAGTCATTCTTGGGGATGGCTGGTGCCCTAGACCGGCTCTTTATACACTTACAGACTGAAGTAGAACTTACCGCCATCTGGATTTTATTGCATTTTATTTATTTATCTTCTATTTGTATTATTGTTTGTATTGAATTTTAAATTTTGTATTTATTGTAAACCGCCCAGGGTCCCTCCTTGAGGGGGAGATGGGCGGTGATAAAAATTTGATAAATAAAATAAAAATAAAAAATAAAACCTGCACAGCAACTTTAAAATTGCTGTTCTTCTACATGGGCAAGATTATCCTGCCAGCAATATAGCTGCTGCATTTTCTACCAGCTGCATCTTCTGAGCCATTTCCAAAGGCAGCCCCATGTAGAATACATTGATTGATTGATTGATTGATTGATTGATTGATTGGATTTATCACCGCCCAACTCCCCCAAGGGGAGTACACTACATTGCAGTAGTCCATCCAAGAATATGACTTTCACCGAGAAGGTCGCTTGGAAGAGAGAGCTGCTAGCAGCCCCAAGTATTGTGGAGGGAAGCCACTTTTCCATAAGGGGTTTTCTATGTTTGTATGAAAAGAAAAAGCCACATTCAGAGAACATGGGGTGGGGGTTTATCTTAGTCTATGACTATAATAAAGATTTGATTTGATGGGGAGAGGGTAGACGGGGAATGTGATGATGCCTGGCCCTTCACCCCAATAAAATTCTTGAAATGGTAGAGCAATTGCAGAACAAAAGCCTTGTCTGGAAGCACCCATAGACTTGGGTCCACCCCTGACTGTCTCAGTTCACATTTTATGGGGCACCATGCTGAAGAGTTCCCTTCCCATCTCCATGCCCCTCCCCCGCTTAGAGCAACTGCGGAATTAGAGGAATCTTCTCAGTTAGTGGATCCCTGACTTGACCCCACATGTGTGCTTAGTGATGGAGCTGCTGGGACCTTCACTGCAGACTTTGCTGAGCATCCGAGGCGGCCAAGGCCTCCCTCTGCCCTTTGTGAAGAAGGCCATGCGCCAGGTGAGTAGAACTTCAGGAGAGCCGAGCAGTGAGGAGGAGCATCTGTTGGGGAGGGTGCTTCAAAATCTGCAGGATGGCCGCTGTGGCATTGTGATCCAGGCACCACCCCTTTTGCAGGCATGTACACAATGGGCAGGGCTTCAATCACAATACTTAAACCTGCCATCCTGCAGATTTTGACACGCACACACACACACACACACAGCCCATAGTCGTCCCTAGCCTTATGGACTCTAGGCTGGTGCTACCCGCTAGACAAGAGTCAGTGCCCTGCATAAAGGGGCAGTTGCTGGGGATCTTACTGCCCAGAAGGGCTAGCCTCTTGCCTATTCTCCTCCGTTTCCCCATAGAATGGAAGCACCTTCCAGTAGACTCACAACTGATGACAAGGTGGCTCTGCTCAAAACGGGTTATCTGCCCGGGGATGAGAGACTGATTTGTTCACATGCTGTGCTAATCCTGAATTTGCTTAAACCAAAATTGGCTGAGTTCACTCAACAGGCTAAGCCATAAACAACGGTTTGCAAATCATGATGGCCATCAGCCACATTATGGCTCTGAAGGAGGCATAAAGCTAGCCACCACGGGGGAAACCGGAGTCTTTGGGTGGCCGTTTCAAACCCAGAGGAGGAACCTGTTTTCCCTTGATCAGAATCAGAGGCTTGAGAAGGAACCATTTAAACCCAAAGAAATTTTCAGAAATAAACAGAGCCAACCCTTTTCTAATAATGCTGGGGCTAGTCAGTCTACAGCAGTTTCTCAACCTTGGCAACTGGAAGGTGTGTGGACTTCAACTCCCAGAATTCCCCAGCCAGCAAGTCCACACACCTTCCAGTTGCCAAGGTTGAGAAACACTGGTCTAGAGGCTGCCAGGCAGAGCAGAGAAGCAAAACAGGGTTAGAACTGTTTAGTACTTTGGTGGTTGCAGGCTAGACTGGGGAGTGAAAAACGGCCAGGGCAAACCACTGCTATCCTGTGGCCAATTTCATTGCCACAATCAAGGTTGACCTGTAAGTCTATCTTGACCTGGTGTCAGTAGACAGAGTTTGGGCCACTGACCACCTATCGCACCTGGTTCATGCAGGTTCTCCAAGGCTTGCATTTCCTGCACAAGGAATGTCGCATCATCCACACAGACATCAAGCCGGACAATATCCTGCTGTATGTCACTGAAGAGAGCCTGCACAACATGGTTTGTTTGGAACACAGCGTGGGAGCAAACCAAAAACCCAGGACCGGAGGTACATTTGGGCTTCGGAAACAAGGCGGGAGAGCGTAGCAATTTGTAAGAAGCATATGTTCTCTCAGGAGTTTTGGGAGCTCCCTGTGGGGAACTTGTCCAGGGCCAGCAGGCCTTTAGGGCCGGGGTGGGGAACCTTTTTTCTGCCAAGGGCCATTTGGATATTTATAACATCATTCGCGGACCGGAGGCGGGGTTTGCAGATGGGAGCCAATCGCGCGCACTGGGGGGCGGGGTTTGCGGGTGGGAGCCAATCATGTGGAAGGGAGCAGGGTTTGCAGGCAGGAGCCAATCACAAGCACCGGGGGCGGGGTTTTGCAAGCGGGAGCCAATCACGCAGAAGGGGGTGGGGAGCTCCTAGATTTATTGAATTTCTAGTCCCGCCTGCAGTTGCCTTGGCAGGGCCAGACCAAATGATTTCGCGGGCGGGCCGGACGTTCCCCACCCCTGCTTTAGGCAGAGTGAAGCGTTTCCACTGTACAGATCATGGAAGATGCAGAGAGAGTAGCCTTCACCACAGCTCTTATCAACATCTAATGGTGGAATGGAGGCCAGGGACCAGGCATCACTTTGCTCTTTGACAACTCTACCTGTGGCCTTCTGTGTTGGGCTCCAACTCCCATCTTCCCTGACTATTAGCCATGCTACCTAGCCTGGGTCTGATGGGAACTGGAGTCCATATTTAGAGGAAGGGCCCTGTTTTAGGCAGGAAGAACCAGTGACCAGATGCAGAGACACACGGTACTTTTAAATCACACTCTCTTCCGTGAATGACTTCACTGGGTGGCCTTGAGGAGAGAAGGGCTACCACAGCTAGGCTGCGAGAGATGCGGGCGATCTCTTTGCCGTGATCTAGCGGTTGTCCGGATTTTGCAGCCCAGATATGGTAGCCCTTGTTTTGAATATTGCTCATTCCACTTATTAAGTGCCCCACAGCGCCCACATACCTGCTGACAACCAACTCTATTGTGGACTGCTTTTCATTTTACAAACTGCGATCACTAACCGAATCTCAAACAATTATGGCTCAGTGGTTGAACACATCTTTGGCCACAAGAGGTCCCTGCTTTAATTTCTGGCATTCTCCAAGGTTTCTAAGTGGCAAGGATTCATTATGTATTACATTTTGTGTGTGTGTGTGTGTGTGTGTGTGTGTGTGTGTATTCCTCTTCAGCTGAACTCAAGGTGGAATAATGGCTTGCCATCCTAAAGGCATGGTTCAAAAAGGGGAGGGCAGAGGAAAACAAATCAAGTATGAAATCTTTTTCTACTCGGTGAAGATACAGAAAGGCAGAAAAGCTAGTTCAGGGGTGGGGAGAGCTTAATGGCCGCTGGTCCCACCTGAGCCGCAATGGAGAAGGGCAGTAAAAAAGAGGTGGGGCTTTGATTCGGTGATTGCAACCACCATCTTGACTTTTTGGCCTGTCCCCTGCAGATGCCTCAACTACAGCTGCAACTGGGGTCGATGGTACTATGTTAACAGATAAAACCGGGGTTGGAGGTGCAATTGGACCTCCAGGAAAGATCTCCAGCTGATTTCTTTGTGTTCCTTTGTTCTAGGGGATGGCCCAGCAGCAGTTCTAGACTGTTGCAACCTAATGAAAATGGGAGTGAAAATTGCAGACCTGGGAAGTGCATGCTGGACCGTGAGTCTATACCAACCTCTCTTCTTATGCTAAAATCTTCTTCCTACGTCTGAAAGTACAGAACTCTTCGAGTGGGTTCACACCTTGTGCCTCGGCATGGTTCACTTGACCATGTTTTATTGACAACCAGCTAGACCCCCAGAGCATTGTACATGTAGTCCTCGCTTAACAACTATTCGTTTAGTGACGGTTTGGATTTATGACAGTGCTGGAAAAAAACGATTTACAACCAGTCCTCACACTTATGACTGTCGCAGCATCCCTGCAGTCATGTGATCATGATTTGGGAGTTTGGCAACCAGTTCACATTTATTTATTTATTTATTTATTTGTTGAATTTCTATAACCGCCCATCTCCCCCTCAAGGAGGGACTCTGGGCGGTTCACAACACAATATCAACAAAGTACAATAAAAACCGTGATAAAAATACAAATACAATAAATTACAATTTATGACCGTCGCAGCATCCCATGGTCACGTGATTGCCATTTTCGACCTTCCCTGCCAGCTTCTGGCAAGCAAAATCAATGGGGAACTGCATGATTCACTTAACAACCATGTGGTTCGCTTAACGCCCACGGTGAGTCACTTAACCGCCACAAAAAAGGTGGTAAGATCGGGTCAGATTCGCTTAATGACCGTTTCGCTTAGCAACCAAAATTCCGGTCCCAATTGTGGTTGTTAAGTGAGGACTACCTGTAAGTCATAAGGTGTCATTTACAAACCATAGTGACTTAGATCACTGAGATGACTTGGTGAATGGAACTTGTCGATCCTGGTGACCAACCAACTAAAAAATAAGAGATAGTGGTCATCTAGGATCAGAAATGGTACATATCCATGGCTAAAGTGCCACTGCATCTCTTTGGATACAAAAAGAGTTGCATTAGCCTCATCCAAAAGTCCACTTAAGTTCAGCTTTCTAAAGAGGGCACCCTGATGCTTCTGGAAAGCTCGCATGCAAAACTCAGCAAAAACCATCTCCTGTTTATTTTTTATTTATTTTATTTATTTTCTATCCCGCCTTTATTTATTTTTTTATAAATAACTCAAGGCGGCGAACATACCTCATACTCCTTCTTCATCCTATTTTCCCCACAACAACAACCCTGTGAGGTGAGTTGGGCTGAGAGACAGGGACTGGCCCAAGGTCACCCAGCTGGCTTTCTTGCCTAAGGCGGGACTAGAACACTCAGTCTCCTGGTTTCTAGTCCGTTGCCTTAACCACTAGACCAAACTGGCTCTCATGCCCCTCAGTTTATGCTCCTCAGCAATTGATTTTCTGTGCAGCAAGCTTCCTCTGAACATGGAAGTTCCATAAAACCACATATCCATTAAACATTCAGAAGCTTGATCTCCATTAATTTGTATACTTGTAACTCACCTCACCTCACAGGGTTGTTGTTGTGGGGAAAATAGGATGAAGAAGGAGCCATCTTGGATTTTATTTATTTTATTTTATATTGGATATATTTTTATATATCTTCTTTTTGTATTGTTTTTAAATTTTTTAAATTTTAAATTTTAATTATTGTAACCCGCCCAGAGTCCCTTGCATGGGAGATGGGCGGGGAATAAATAAATAAATAAATAAATTAAATAAATAAATAAATTAAATAAATAAATAAATAAATACTGTAATTCATTTTTCAAGCTATAAAACCCAGTTGCTGCAGTTTGGGGCATGTAATTTTTAAAAATTATGTGTGTATGAATTTTGTTGTTGTTGTTCTGAATCTATCAGCAATCAGTGCCATTAGATCATAGTTGCCTATGATTTTCAGTATTGCTTAGACGTGAGAGTGGGATTTTTTGAGATCCAGTGCCTCTGCTCCTGCATAATAATTTTATAAACCTCTATCACATCCTTACAATACTCACACATTTCCTCAGAAATAAATCCCACTATGTTAATGGCACTTCTGCTGAGGTTTGCAGCCTTAGGCATCTTTTCTTTTAACCTAAGAAACTCTAAATCAGGGTTTCTCAACCAGGGTTCCGCAAGAGGTCCCCAGGGGTTCCCTGGGAGATCACGATTTATTTAAAGAATTATTTCAAATTTGGGCAACCTCACATGAAAGAGGTACATTCCATTCTTTATTTTCAGTTTAAGAACACTGTTCATGCATATATACAGGCCTACACATGAAATGAATATAATAATTCTGTAACTTCTGGCCTGTATTTGAGCCTGAATGTGCCGGGGTTCCCCGAGGCCCGAAAAGTATTTCAAGGGTTCCTCCAGGGTCAAAAGGTTGAGAAAGGCTGCTCTAAACACTTCTGCCTTTCTTCACACAGAAGTCTCTCCATTCCCACCCCCAATACATTCGGTGTTCTTTGTGTATCTTACAGTGCAAATGATCCCGTCTAAGCACACCCAGTAAGTAAGTAAGTAATAAGTAAGACGCCAGGCTTGTCGATAGGAAGATTGCAGGTTCAGAGGTTCGAATCCCTAGCCCTGCGTGCGGAGTGAGCTCCTGTACTAGCCCCAGCTCTTGCCAACCTAGCAATTTGAAAGCATGCAAATGCAAGTAGATTAATAGGTACCACTTCGGTGGGTAGGTAACAGCGTTCCGCACGTGTCATGCGGCCACATGACCGTGGAAGCGTCTTCGGACAACGCTGGCTCTTTGGCTAACAAACGGAGATGAGCACCGGCCCCTAGAGTCGGACACGACTGCACAAATGTGCGGGGGGTACCTTTACTTTACCTAATACTGTGTTGGAGAGTTTGCTACTTTAAAAGTAGACAAAAAAGCATACTGGTGAATTTTGGCAAGCAAATACAGCACCGAATTTCATTGGGAGCTATGGAGGACTACCTGACAGCAATGGGGGGGTGAATGTAGTCTGTGGATTGCCCACCCTTGTTGAATAGGGAAAAGATCCATAACTTGTCACCAGGTGGTATGTGGGGAGCAGATGTTTTTTATTCTGAACACTTTATCACTGTCATCTTCCAAAAGAAGCACTCTAATCAAAGCGCTTTCCAGAAAAAAAAACTTGCTCCCTGCATGCAAAAGTCAGACTTCCTTCTGAGTTTTGATTCATGCTTGGGTTTTTTATGCACCGCCAGTACATTACCCCATCCTTCAGAGGAGTGCTCTGAACTCTACATTGGAGAAACCAAACAACCTTTGTACAGGAGGATGGCCCAACACAGGAGAAGTAACACCACAGGACCAGAGTCAGCAGTTTATCTTCATCTAAAGGAAAAAGGACACTCATTTGAGGACATTAATGTTCACATTTTAGACAGAGAAGATAGGTGGTTTGAGAGAGGGGTGAAGGAATCCATTTATGCCAACTTGGAAAATCCTTCCTTGAATAGAGGTGGGGGCCTCAGGCACAATCTTTCTCCCATATTCCTCCCTGCTTTGTCTTCTGTGCCTAGGAAGATTAAGACCATTTCGCAAGCTCAACAGCAGCATGGTAATCTTAACGATCCTCCTTTAGATAATAAAAGGACTTAAAATAACATCTCAATACAACCATGACCCCAGGTGTAAGGTCACACAGCTACCTAGAAACATATTTAGGATTCCCTTACCAACTTTGCTCAGACTGAAGAAGCTCCTTGGATAAGGAGCGAAACGTTTCCACTGAGAAAATAGAAATCCAGTTGACATGATTCAAGCTACAGACTGTTCCTTTCATTATTTAAATTAATGGGAATTGCTTCTAGAGAACTGCTGCTGTGAACTCAACTTTCAGGTCATTATCCAGAGGTCTAATGCTTAAGGTAGTGTAAATCATTTAGTCCAATCGTTTCAATCATTTGGCAGGACAGAGTCCTTACTATCAACCATCCCTCTCTTCAAGACAGATCAGCTGGTCTGGACACTGCTTCTCATGCATTGTGTTTTGCCTATTGGTACAAGTACTTGTCGTACTTAGGGGCGTGGTGGCTCAGCGGGTAAGACACCAGTCTTGTTGATCGGAAGATCGCAAGTTTGGAGGTTCAAGACCCTAGCCCCACATGACGGAGTGAGCTCCCGCACTCGCCCCAGCTCTTGCCAACCTAGCAATTCGAAAGCATGCAAATGCAAGTAGATAAATAGGTACCACTTTGGTGGGTAGGTAACAGCGTTCCACGTGCGTCATGCGGCCACATGACCGTGGAAGCATCTTCGGACAACGCTGGCTCTTTGGCTAACAAACGGAGATGAGCACCGGCCCCTAGAGTCGGACACGACTGCACAAATGTGCGGGGGGAACCTTTACCTTTACCTTAAGCACACCCAATACCCAGTACTGGCTGGGCTACTAGTGCCTCACTCAGATCTAAAGGGGCATGTGCGAATCCACCCTCAATGTCTCCGTTGTTTGTTTCTTCTATTCCAGTATAAGCCATTCTCCAAAAGGATCCAGACCCAGCCCTACAGAGCTCTGGAAGTTCTCCTTGGATTAGATTACAGCACCCCAGCTGATATCTGGAGCACAGCCTGCGTGGTAGGGCCATACCCCTGTGCGATGCTTGCAGCAGGACCGTGATGGTGATACTTGCCTGTGGAATTTCAACCACCTGTTTAGAGTTGAACCTGGAAGATAAGAAGCTGATAACCAGAGATAAGAAGCTGGTGGCCGGTCACTGGAATGTGTTCTTTCATTTAGTCTTATTTTCAATGTAATTGTCAGATACCTCTTTCGGCCACACACTAGGAGAGACAGGCATCTCCTTCTTGTCCTAGATGTTTCCACCCCATTCTCATTGTGGGGGGAAAAACCCCCAAAGAGCAAGGCTATTATTCTGAGACTGATTTTTTTTTTCTGAGCAAATAAGTTAAATGTATACTATTAGCAAAAGGAAGGGAAGGGAAGGGAAGGGAAGGGAAGGGAAGGGAAGGAAAAAGAAGTATAATCCATATGGTCACTTTTAAGGCCAGACAACAGTTCATTCTGAGCTATACTTTTTAAGCCAGGCATGTCTAACTAGTTAAAAGATTTTAAGTCAGTTAAGAAAAAAGGCGGGATAGAAAAAATAAATAATAAAATAAAATAAAATAAAAAAATATAAAATAAAATATAAAATAAATAAAATAAAATAAAATAATAAAATAACAAATAAAATAAAATAAAATAAAATAAAATAAAATAAAATAAAATAAAATAAAATAAAATAAAATAAAATAAAATAAAATTCAAAAAATGACCTCCTCTCTAAAGTCTATTTGCAAGACTCGAGATTGGAGCAACCCATCCAACCTGGCAGCATTAGCACACTGAATTTTTTAAAAAGCTGCTGCATTTGCAGAATCATAAGCCATATGCTGGTTTAGCAAACTTTGTCATTGGCTATTCCGTGAAATCCTAATGAACCAACAGCCCCGTCTCACAGTTATGTAATTAAGAATCATAAATTATTTGAAAGTAACTTAGATTCATTCCTAGTACATGTCCTGGGATGGGAAGTTTTTTGTTGCAATTGGAGCTACCCTTTAAAAAATCATACCACCACCACCCCCAACCAAAAGGCAAGGTGGTGACATGGCATTAGAATGGATGTGGCAGAATGTTTCACTTTTTTATTATGGACATTTCTATTTCACTGTTTATTAGTATTCATCATCATCACCACTGCACTGCCGTAATTCATTCGTTTTCCGTTGGATTTCCAACGCACGATCTTGATAGACTATGGGCAGGGAGAATGGACTGCATGTTCCCTAACCTTGCCTAAGAAAATGGCCAGGCCCTAATTCTGTGTATCCCACTGGGGTCTATTTCACATTGCTTTGCCAATGACACAGAAGACGCTTTATAATTCTGACTAGTGCTTCTATGGGTAGTCCTCGCTTAACAACCATTTGTTTAGTGATGGTTCAGACTTACAACAGTGCTGAAAAAACCGACTTACAACTGGTCCTCACACTTACAACCATCACAGCATTCCCATGGTCACGGGATCACGATTTGGGCGCTTGGCAACAGGTTCGCATTTATGACCATTGCAGCTTCACGTGGTCATGTGATTGCCATTTTTGACCTTCCCGGCCAGCTTCTGGCAAGCAAAATCAATGGGGAACCGCGTGATTTGCTTAATGACCACGTGGTTCGCTTAATGCCTGTGGTGATTCGCTTAACGACCACCACAAAAAAGGTCATAACATTGGGTTGGATTTGCTTATGACCACTTAGCTTAGCAATCAAAATTCCGGTCTCAATTGTGGTCATTAAGCGAGGACTACCTGTAGTGTAGAGGCTGTTGCATGAGCTGGTTATCTCCCTATATCTCATTACAAAATGAAGGACTGAAAGAACAGACCTCCAGCCCGTTAGCTTCTTCTCAGACCTATAATATTGACATATTGACATTCATCCAGCCTGTGACATTGATATAGAGCTAGGGCAGATAATTTAATCTATAAAATGTGTGAGACAGCCCTGGCCAGGCCAACCCTTTGCTATGCAGACCGAAGGGTCAGTTTTGACACCTTAAAAATAATTTATTTATTTATTTATTTATTTTTATTTATTTAATTTATTCCCCGCCCATCTCCCATACAAGGGACTCTGGGCGGGTTACAAGAAATTAGGGTTGCAAGAATAAGCCTTTTGCTTCCCCCTTCTCCCTGATGTTTACCTAATTTCTGGGAAATGCAACTTGCATGGCACCTGTAAACCTTAGCATTACAAGAACCACAGAAATGTGGTCCAGCGTATTGTTTGTATTATCTGAATTGGCCGACCGCTGATTGTCTCAAGGCTCACTCATCTTGCAGGCTTTTGAACTGGCAACTGGAAAGCACCTTTTTGAACCTCAGGCCGGGCAGTATTTTTCCAGAGATGATGGTAGGTCCACACATGCATCATCTTTTGTGAGTTCGTTCATTCTACAGAAACAAACATCTGGCTCTGTTTTCTGTGCCTTTCAGATCACGTGGCTCGGATCATTGAACTCCTGGGCAAAATCCCACCCAAAATTGCTTTGCTTTGGAAGCAGACGTCAACTTTCTTCAGCAGGCAAGGTGAGGATGCCAGGATGGAGACAGGAAGCAGTGATCTTCTCCACTCTCCTGGCATTTACAATCATGTGCTTCTGTAAACACATCCACATCCAATATTATATTTTACTTGGCATGGTTGATAGTAGCATAAACTTGACAACGTTTCAGTAACTGACACACAACTGCCTTTTTTTCTTCTTCTCCTTTGGCAGGGGCTCTTCTACGGATGTCCTGGATCTCTTTCTATGACCTCTATCACATCCTTATTGATAAATACCGCTGGCCAAAGCCTCAGGCCACCCTGTTTACCAGTTTTCTCTTGCCCATGCTGGAGTATGTCCCAGAAAGAAGGGCACAGGCTGACAAATGCCTTCAGCACCCCTGGCTCAGCCCCTAGGGGGGCATCTTCGTCCTTTCTCTCCCAGTCCCAGCAGAGATACGGAAAGGCAGGCCAGTACCCCCTGCAAACCAATTTCTTAGGACCAAACTAGCTATGATGTTAGCCGTGTGAATTCAGTTTTGTGTTTTGGGTCAGGTATACTGCAGCTTTCCAGTAGAGAGAGTAAAGCAAGGATTTTTTCCCCTTCTTCTTCTGGCCATGGTCTTCCAGGCACTTTCTTTGAAACCAAAACAGCAGGTTTGGAAAGGAAGGGTTTGGGTGGTTCCAGATAGAGGAATTTTAATGATACCAATCAAAATCAAGCCCTTCCATCTTCTCCTCTGTCACATGTTTTTCTTGGTAAGAAAAATGACAAAAGAAGTAGTGGGGACAAGAGGGGAGCTTACAAATAGGAGATATTCTGTAAAAATCTATGGCTGGGCTAACTGCAAAGAAAAAAAAAGGAAAATAAATAATTAAACTGCTCTTCCTCACTTTCCATGGTCCCTGGGCTGCTCAAACTTCCTCAAGGTTGTAACACACGTAACAAAACGCATACATCATTAATCATATTTACACACTTAAATATCATTGCTAGTTTGGCCTTTTATACATTGGGAATGAGGCTAAACACATTATAGGTAGTCCTCAACTTATGACCATTCCTTTAGTGACCGTTCGAAGTTACAATGGTGCAAATTTAATTATGACCAGTCCTCGCACTTACGACCGTCACAGCGTCCCTGGGGTCATGGGATCATTTGTGACCTTCCCAGCTGGCTTCCAACAAACAAAGTCAATGGGGGAAGCTGAATTGGCTTAATGACCACGTGACTCACTTAACAACCGCAGTGATTTGCTTAATGACCACAGCAAAAAAAGGTCGTAAAATCGGGTGTGACTCACTTAACAACCACCTTGCTTAGTGATGGGAGTTTTGGTCCCAATTCTGGTCGTAAGTCGAGGACTACCTGTATGGCTGTGTAATCCCAGCCAATAACTGCTAGGGTGATGGGGTTTTGTTTGTGGGTTAGTTCAGTGTTCCACTGTTCTGATGACTGGGAAGTTTTTTTAATGGCATCACAGGTAATCAACCAATCAGCTCTGTGTACAAAAGCCTTCTGCATCAAACTTGCAGAAACACCCCTCATCCCCATGGTACTTAAGAAAGATATGTTTGCTGAGAATGCAGTGGAGAGGCTTCTATGCAGCCTCATGGCTCTAGAAAAGTTATACCTGTCCTCACCCACAATCTGCCTCATATTGTAGGAGGAGAGTCATGTGAACCCCATGGTAGCAAAAATCAGAAGAAGTCTTATAGCACCCTTTCCGACTAACCAATTTTATCTAAAGGCCTAAGCTTCATCAGATGCACAGAGTGGCTAGACTAGACTTTCTCAGCCTTTTGACCCTGGAGGAACCCTTGAGATATTTTTCAGGCCTCGGGGAACCCCTGCACATTCAGGCTCAAACAGAGGCCAGAAGTTACAAAATCATTATATTCGTTTCATGGGTAAGCCTGTATAGATGCATTAATAGTGTTGTTAAACTAAAAATAAAGAATGAAACCTCTTTAATGTGAAGTTGCCCGAATTTGAAATAATTTTTAAAATAAATTGTGATCTCCCAGGGAACCCCTAGTGACCTCTCGCGGAACCTGAGGGTGCCACGGAACCCTGGTTGAGAAACCCTGGGCCAGACTGCTGCAGGATTTAAATTGGGATAATGAGATGAGGTGGGGAAGGGAAGGGAAGACAGGTTGGATATGTAGATGCAGGTTACACGAGAGGCAGATTAAAAGTACCTTCTCAATTCACACTTGTCATTGTGGAAACCCCATTGTGTTTGTTGATAAGCATTTTTCTGTTCCTGCTAATTTTGCATGTTTCCCAGAAATTCTGATATCTCAATCTGTACCCTTCCCTGATTGAATATGCTAGTTTCAAATATATGGGGGGGGGGGGGGGAAATAGCACAGCATTCTCAAGGTAAGTTATTAAAGATCAGTAACTCATAATGCAAATCCAAGATAATGACTAATGGAAAGGTATGTTACAAAACAGATATTAACCTTACAATGATCTCCATTATGTTTCTCTGAACAAATGTTTCCTTGCTGCCATTTTCCTCTGCTACATTCAGAGCAGTTTTTTCCCCTCCTTTAAAGATTTTTCCATATTTTTGTAACTCTGTCTACATACCTATCCCACTAGAACAGAGCTTTCCAAACTGTGTGTCGTGACACAAAAGTGTGTCGCCACACACAGTCTGGTGTGTCGCCACACAACCCGGAAGCGCTGATCATCATCAGCACTTCCGGGTTTTCCCGCGGCGACACACCAACGGCAGTTGGTGTGTCGCCGCGGGAAAACTTTGGAAAGCCCTGCACTAGAAGAACCTCTCATTCTTTTCATTGTGATATCCAAACCTCTTGGATATTTATTTATTTTTATTTATTTATTTATTTATTTTTTATCCCGCCTGTATTATTTTTATAAATAACTCAAAGCGGCGAACATACCTAATACTCCTTCCTCCTCCTCTTTTCCCGACAACAACAACCCTGTGAGGGGAGTTGGGCTGTGTGTTTGTGACTGGCCCAAGGTCACCCAGCCGACTCTCATGCCTAAGGCAGGACTAGAACTCTCAGTCTCCTGGTTTCCCATTGGCTCCTTCCTAGGGCTGAGAGACAGGGACTGGCCCAAGGTCACCCAGCCGGCTTTCATGCCTAAGGCGGGACTAGAACTCTCAGTCTCCTGGTTTGTCATTGGCTCCTTCCTAGAGCTGAGAGAGGGGGACTGGCCCAAGGTTACCGAGACGGCTTTCATGCCTAAGGCAGGACTAGAACTCACAGTCTCCTGGTTTCTGGCCCAGCACCTTAACCACTAGATCAAACTGGATATCACAATCACACAGTGATGTCTTAAAATCCACTACTCCCACCTCAGATTTTGAAGTGGCTCATAATATTACTTGTTTGTCCTTCATAAGAGAGAAAGATTGCAAGCCCCACACTAATGGCCCACTAACCCAGAGAAGTGGGAAACAGGGTGGTGGTCTTTGTATTGCAAGAACCAAGGGAAGAATAACATGTGGGCAACGAAAAGCAAATGATTTTGTAATTAAGCGTAACAAAGGAGTACTTGCCAAAATTCTTAAACTAAATAATTGCATAGAGAAAGAAATCACTTTGTAATTAAGAATCAAGGTTCTTGATACTGATTTTGCTGCTGCTTCCCTCTTTCCAAGAATTTGGCACCTTTCCCTTCCAATTTACCTCCAACAGCATGCATGTGTGCACCCGACACACACACAGACATTTTTTTCAGATCCCAGCATGACCTACTTTCCAATCCCCCCTAAGGGATCCACACTGCAAGACCTTCCAGTTCTGTCTGCCCCCAGGCTGCTTTCAGCCAGCAGGGAGGTCTGGCTGGGAGGTCAACAGAAGAGCAGGCTGGTGTTCCATTCCTGGAATGAGAAGTGACAGGATTCATCAGAAGTCCTCTCTTTCATCCTGCTTCCAGATTTGAGCAGCTGGTTGTAGCTACTCGATGCTGAAGTAAAGCCTCTGTGCATACTCATCATGATACTTACTTTCAGAATGAGCTGCAGTAGTAATGCCAGGCTCTAAGGTTGAGCTAGAGCAGAGCTTTCCAAACTTTTCATGTTGGTGACACACTTTTTAGACATGCATCATTTCGCGACACACTCTTACAGCAAGGCACAAGGCAGGCACTAGGACCTGCGCAGAATCACAGCAGGTTTGGAGGCAGCCAGGCACAAGGCAGGCACTAGGACCTGCGTGGAATCCTGGCAGGGCTTGGAGGCAGCAGCAGCCAGGACACACCCAGACACTGCAGCCGACACACTAACGTGTCACAACACACAGTTTGGAAAGCTCTGAGCTAGAGGCTGGGTTTGCACTTTGCATTAAACCCATTGCTTAACCATGGTTTACTGAATAACTGCAAATGAATGAGTTCACACATGCTAAGCAACAGACCCTGGTTTACAGAATTTATATATGACGTGGGTCGTATCGTTTCAGATATTTCCTTACCAGATTCCTCAATGCCTTCAACAATGGCAGAGCTTCTAATGTACTGCCTTCATTGGAAAAGTTCTTAAAAATTCAAGGAGATATTCAGAGATCTATCTGCCTTGAAAATAGCTCATGTCATTCATATTGAATTGTATAGCACAAACATCAGGAGTTGACCGCAGGAAATGTTTTATGACATTTTGTATTATGTCATAAAATGCTTTATGATAATGTTTATGTCATAAAATGTTTTATAAAATTTGCCAAGTTTCTATTCCACAGGAGTCATGGGTCCTGGATTTTGGATGCATTCTGTAAGTTAGCCCATTTGAGTTCAAAAATTGTTGCCCTACGATGCACCGTTTCACCCAGTTAAAGGTTACAAACAAACAGACACAAGAGTTTTAGTAGTATATAGATTAAGCCAAAACTGAACAAACCTAACATGGCTTAGCATGATGCCAAACCCTGAATCTGGATTTTAAAAATCCAATGGTTCTATTCATATAACATGTTGTACCCAAACAAATAAACTATAATAGGACAAAATTGGTTGGGGAGTAGAGTTGGAGAATCTTTCATATGAGGACAGATTGAATTATTTGGAGTTTCTTAATTTAGAAAAAAATACGGTGAAGGCTGCAATCATAAGAGGGTTCCCACCACACACTAAACCTAAGTTACAAAAATACAATTACTATATTTCCTGAATCAGGATGCCCTCCGAACAGTCACTCATGCCCTTGTCATCTCCCACATAGATTATTGCAACGCGCTCTACACGGGGCTACCCTTGAAGAGTATCCGGAAGCTTCAGCTGGTCCAGAATGTGGCAGCGTGGGCAGTTATGGGTGCTATAAGATCAGCACACGTGACACCTCTGCTGCGCGAGCTGCATTGGGTACCAGTTTGCTTCCGGGTCCAATTCAAGGTGTTGATTATTACCTTTAAAGCCCTACATGGCATGGGGCCAGGGTATCTGAGAGACCGTTTCATCCCGATAACATTGACCCACCCCACTCGGTCCAGGAGGCGAGCCTTCTCTGCGATAGCACTCGTCTTGTGGAATATCTTGCCCTGGGAGGTAAGGCTGGCTCCCTCACTCCCGGCCTTCCGGAAGACTCTTAAGACCTGGTTCTGCTGCCTTGCCTGGGACAGGGGAGGTAATAGTTCCGCCTGGGGGTGGCTGGCCCCATAGTGTCCTCCTTTTTATATGAGATTTTACCATTCCTTGGATTTTTATCTATTATTTTTTTATACTGGTTTAGATTGTAACCTATATTTACAGGTTTTTAATTGTTGACTTTGTTGTAAACCGCCCAAAGTCCCCCGTTGGGGGAGATGGGCGGTGATAAATTTGAATTATAAATAAATAAATATTCACTATGCTGAAATAAACCATATTATGGGTTATCTTAACCACCTGGTTCACATAATGGGCTAAGTAAGTTACTGGGTTCCCATAAGAGGCTGAACCTCAAATTACCCAACCCCATTTTAGCCTAGACTATTGTGTTATCCACCCATGTGCCACTCCTGGAGGTACTAAAGAATAACCTCGGCCCGCTGTTGCCTATTATGTGAGGTTGTGTACCGGAGAACACAGTTTCAACAATGAGCCCATTGTAAATCTACATTCAACCCCCATTTTAGCCTTCCTTCACCTCAGGGCACCAAGTGCTGGTGCAACCAGTTTTTCTTATTTTCAGCAGAAGCCAGGTGTGCAAACTAATTGCCTGGCCATGTGACAACTGCACTCCCTTGTCCGAGATGTGTTTCCAATTCAAAAGCAGATGAACAAAGCAAAAGGAAACAACACAAAACCAAAACACTTGGATTGTTAATAAAGAACCAGACCATGTTAAATTACTGCTTTTTTAGGCTTGCTTGAATCTAACATCAAGAATTATTAGGACTAATCTAGAAGCCATAAAATACTTACATTTATGTCATCTTGCTTGGTCTAATAAAAGTCATGACTGATAATACTTGTACCTGGGATTTATACCCCATCCTATTGCCAACAGATGCATGGCTTAAGCATATGCAATTAAAACACAGTGTCAGAAACATAATTCAAAGCACATTAGCAACACAGCCTTGAAAACAAAACCCTTGACATCCTCAAAACATTTATAGCCAAAACCTGCCTGCGCATCCAAAGTCTGCTTCAATTAGCAGTAGGTTATACAATGGGAGTAGCATGGCCTCCGTAGAGTTTCAAAGCTTGGGAATAGCAGATACTATTTTACATCTACCCATCTGATTTGGCTGAGAGAAGGACTTCTCTTCCAAATATTGATACATGGACAGGTTTCTATGGAAGTTGGTTTCAAATAGCCTGGGCCCAACTCACTTTTCCCAAATGCAGCCTTTCACAGACCAACACATTATTTTTCTATTTGTTTACCTGGAGTGGGAATTGCAGGTATGTGTCTGATTCAAAACAAGGCTCATACCACAGTGTAATTCAGCTTTCGGAGAAAAAACGAGCAGACTTCTCTAAGAAGGTAACAATATCTATCCAGCTTGAGATTTATTTTTACAGAGTGCTCTTAAAATGTAATCCTTGCTAACAACCATTCGTTTCGGACTTACGATGGTGCTGAAAAAACCGAATTAGTCCTCGCACTTACGACCATTGCAGCTTCCCATGGTCAAGTGACTGCCATTTTTAACCTTCCCAGCCGGCTTCTGGTAAGCAAAATCAATGGGGAACCACATGATTTGCTTAATGATCATGTGGTTCACTTAATGACTGTGGTGATTCACTTAATGACCACCACAAAAAGGTTGTAAAATTGGATCAGGTTCTCTTAATGACTGCTTCACTTAGCAACTGAAATTCCGGTCCCAGTTGTGGTAGTTAAGCAAGGACTACCTGTAGAAATCAAATTAGATAGCCTCAATTAATTGTTGGAAGGATATAACTCTCCTGACCCCTGGTCTCATCTTCAGCAATAGAAACTAATCTGCCTTGATTTTTAAGCAGTGCTAACACAGTTACAACCCAGCTGGCGATTGTCCAAGTGTTTTCACAAGATACAAAACTAGCTCTGGACTTCCAGTTGTAATGAACCATAGATTGGGGGCAGGGGGATGTGGGAGGAGACACTGGAGCCCACTGGACAAATTATTAGCCGAATCGTTTGTATTACTCAACAAGAGAAAGTAAGAGAGGAGGCGAGAGGAATAGTGACCTTGCTTACCTGCTTGCTGTCTCCGGATGTACCTTGAGTACAATTCCACCATGTGTCCAATTTCTGCCCAGAAAAAGCAGGATGCAAAAGCAGATACGGCATTCCAAGAGAAGGTAGGTGAGCAATGGGAGGGGAAAAAAATACCAATAGTTGCCCAGTGTTTGAGGGAAGGAAAAGCTGAGTGATTGTGAAAGGGCAGCAGCTGTTCCTAGTACAGGGTTTCTCAACCTTGGGAACTTTAAGATGTGTGGACTTCAACTCCCAGAAATCCCCAGCCAGCATGAAGTCCACACATCTTAAAGTTCCCAAGGTTGAGAAACAGTGTCCTAGTATATACAGGAGCCACTTCTGGTCTCTCATCCCCCTCTCTCTTCCTGAATGTGGCAAGCAACAGATTTACTGTAGTCACGAAAGGCACAGCCACTTCATCTTCTTCCCTGATGACTTGGGAATTCTCCATCTGGGCAAAGTAATAATTGGGCTTCTACCGAAGTAATGGGTAATTCCTTTTGTGCCATCCAGAAATAATATATTTCTCAGCAACAAGGACTGACAAGTGACAGTTACTTCTGTTTCTAATTGCTTAGCTGCTCTCTCCTTCTGCAGTACTTCATCGTCCATATGCTCATCCTCCCCCTTTGGCAGTGCAGTAGGATTGGGATTAGCGTGGATGTCCAAAGAGAATGAACCATAACTTGCCTTCTGCCCGCTCACTCAGCTTCTGAGTTTGGAGTGGGAGAGGAAATAAATGAACAAGAGACAGAAGCAAGAAGCAAGAGGGGAGGCACCCTCTCTTGCTAGAAAGTGTAGGCTAGGTGGTTCCAAACATCACTACCAACATTACCCAGAATGGCAGCCCAGGAGGGTGAGCGAAGAAACTGGCTGTCCCTTCCATGCCTCTTCCTTTCAGAAAGATCATGACAAGTCACGCTGGCCATCCACAGTTCAGGGATCATCATTTACTCAGTTAAAATACTTTTCAGGGTTTGCACAACACATTGAACCATAAGCTAATCACAAGGGATGGATTTGCAGAACATGCTAGATAAAATGTGGGCGGTAAGTTCACACAACATATTCAGTCTCTTGTGCAAATACAGCCTCTCTATAAGGTGATGTTAATAAAAAAACACATTAATTCATGGTTACTGAGAGCCACTTTGGTGCAGTGGTTAAGGCAGGGCTTTCCAAAGTTTTTCCCGCCGCGACACACCAGCCAGCGTTGGTGTGTCGCCGCAGGAAAATCCGGAAGTGCCGTCCTTGCGGCAGCACGCAAAAACCCGGAAGCGCTGCTGCCGCTTTCAGGTTTTGCGCACTGCAGTTGGTGTGTCGCCGCGGGAAAACCCGGAAGCGCTGATGATGATCAGCGCTTCCGGGTTGTGTGGCGACACACCAGACTGTGTGTGGCGACACACTTTTGTGTCGCGACACACAGTTTGGAAAGCTCTGGGTTAAGGCAACAGCGTATAAACCAGGAGAGTGTGACTTCTAGTCCGGCTTTAGGCACAAAGCCAGCTGGGTGACCTTGGGCCAGTCACTCTCTCTCAGCCCTAGGAAGCAGGCAATGGCAAACCACTTCCAAAATCTTGCCATGAAAAGTGCAGGGACTTGTCCAGGCAGTTACTATGGCTTGGTTCATAAAACACAATAAAGTAACTAACCACACAGTACCCTGAGCCACAGCTAACCAAATACAGTACATGTTAATCTAGACTAAAGTGGTGTGTGAAACCAGCCAGTAGCTTCCTAGCTGGGAAACAGATAGCTCTCTTCTCTTTCTCCCCTGCAACTCTTCATGAATCAGGGAAATAATTTATTTGTACTAGTTGATTGGTGGCGGGCAGTGAGCGTGTTATCCTTTTCAAAAAGTTGTTAACGTCACATGTAGATTGTCTCATATTTATACGTGTGATGCAAGCCATATAGAGGTGGCTAGCTTTTCACTTATTTTATTTATTTTTTATCCCACCTTTATTATTGTTATAAATAACTCAAGGCGGCGAACATTATTATTGCCTCAAAATGCCCCATCCCACCAATTGGCTAGACCAGTGTTTCTCAGTCTTGGCAACTTTAAGATATGTGGACTTCCACTCCCAGAATTCACCAGTCAGCATGCTGGGGGGAATTCTGGGAGTGGAAGTCCACATATTTTAAACTTGCCAAGATTGAGAAACACTGGTCTAGACAGAGGTTTAAATACAGGTCAGCCAACCAAACGGTCACACAGCCTTTCCCCAACCTGCAGCCATAATATGGATTTCTTGGAATCAAAGAAATGTTAAAGCCCAGGTTTGGTGTACCTATACTTAATAGTCCGGTTCTCCGCACGCCGGAGATCCAGATCGTCAGATATGTTGGACTACAACCCCCATAATTCCCAGCGTGTACGGGCCCTGCTCCTGGAAAACCACGTGGAATCGACACCATTAAAAGCGAACGGCGTTTCACCACGGGCGCAGATAATAGTTGTAATCTAAAAAACTGGGAGGGCTATTGGTCACAAAGCGATGACGAAAGGGGCACTTATAATTTCATTGGTCGAGAAACGAGAGAGGTAGCCAATAGGCGGGTAGAGCGCCGGCAGCTGTAAGGAATGGAGTCGCAATCGCCTGATTCGGACGCGAGCGTGGATGAGTCTCTCTTTGCTCTCTTGCTGGACCTGGGGATTCCGGAGGCTGCAGCGCGGAGGGTGGGCCGTCTTTATCAGTGGATCGGAATCAGGTGTGGGTTGGGATCCATTCCGCCTCGCTTATTTCTTCCTGTAATTTTCCCTCTCTCCTCGCCTCCAGGCTCTGGCGCTCACGGGGGGCCATTCTGCTGAAGCGGCGGCGCAGCTTTACTTTAGTAGCGGTCTCGATTCCCAGGTATCTGCTACACTCTTGATTTCAGTTTCTTTCTGATCCAGTTGGAAATCAGTTTCTGGCCTAGCTCCTTTTCTAATGTCTGCACCGTCAGGTTGGAGCTTAAAACGCTATCGGCAAGCCTGTCCTACAAATTATTGACAGCGTTTTGGATAACGATCAGATGTTTTATTTACACCCTGCTTTGCTGCCCAGAGGCAGAAAACTTCTCCTGCAGGAGATGATAGATCTAAAAGGAGAGAATATATGTAGCTCCGGGTTGAACTGTGGAGTCCTTGGTGTTCTCAGAGCTTGGCTGACACCAGGATTAACACCAGACAAACAAACAGTAAACAATACCCTAATCAAGGAACTAACAACTCAGACAAACAAGCAGTAAACAGCCTAATCAAGGAACTACCAAGGAGAAAACAACACCCCCACCAACAAACTACTGTATATAAGCAAAGAGCAAACCCCATTCCTTTCTTGTACTGAAGATGTTACCTGGTCAGATAACGAAACGTCTGTAAGAAAACAACCAAAGTCAGAGAACACCAAGGACTCCACAGATCTAAAAGGATTCACATATTTGTAGGGATATAGAAACTCCCAATTATAAACCATTAATGGAATTGAGGGGAGAGCCTATGTATTAGTACATTTCCAGAAGGGTACAGGTGTTAGTTTGTAGTAGCAAAACAGCAAAAGTCTAGTGGCACCTAAAAGATGAGCATATTTATTATGGCATCAGGTTTTGTGGGTAATAAAGGTGATGTTTGCTCCAAGTCATCCTTATCATACTAAAAAAAAAAGCTATAACTATCCCTGTGTTGTGAATAGCTTTGTTTGAAAAACTATAATATAAAAGATTTAAAATATAAAATATTTAACTTGTATCCTACTTCGAGTTCATTTGCTTGAAGCAGCATGGAGTGAATAAATAAAATGGGTTGAAATGTGTCCGCAAGTCTGTTCCACACTGTAAAAAATAGTTATACTTATAGTATTAATTATCTAAGATTCTTCATAGAATTATGAGTGACTGGAGTACTTATGATGTATATTGAAGAGTATGTGGACGATGCTGTTTGCTAGGAATGAAAACATATTTCTTGGATGTTAGAAATAAATGCTTTGAAATGTAGGTCAAGGCTTGAATTGCATGTCAGTTTAATAGTAATATACATGTTCTAATTAAAGGGCTGTATCATTGTGCATGCATATATATGTAACAATACACCCACACAGACATAAACTTAGTTTGAATGCCAAAGTCCAGTCTTGCTTCTATCAAGAAATCTGTGGCCTCTGAATTTTTCAGAATGCAACCTCCAAGTTCCCAGCCATCTAAAGAAGCAAAGCCATCTATGTACTCTTATTTCAAAACCAATGCAGGATTCAGAAATACCAAGGACTTTTTTTTTAAGGTTGTATGAATTAAAACTCCTTGAGAATCATCTGTCCTTTCTGAAGTGGCAGGAAATGCTTCTCCCTAGCCCCAGGAAACCTGATTTGGAATAATTATATTGGTGGACTGTAATCTTACAGGCTCCAAGTGCAGCAAGTGAACTGAATATGCACATTAACTGCTTGAAACTTACATAAAATAATACATCATTGTATTCTATGAGGTTAATAGAACTGTAATATAGTGCTATCTGCTTTGCTCATGGGGAGGGCAGAATATGTGACATGGATTCCTGTTTCTTTTCCTTCCAAAGGAATGAGAGAGCCTAAATTCATTGGCATTAAGGGCTGTGGGACTTGGGGCCTGAGTGTGAAACTGCATCTTTGAAAATGATAGCCTAGTAGTAGAGTGCATGCTTAACTCCAGGCATCTTCTAGTAATGCAAGGAAGGTCTTTTGTCTGGAGCATCAGAAGGCCTCTGACGGTCTATAAAGTACCTAAACTAATGGGCCAACTCAGTACAAGACAGTTGGCCATAGCTCTTTCAAGTTACCTGCTTTCATATTTGTTTCAAGAAATTAATATTTTTTTAAATTTTGTTCAGGAGTCTTTAAGGTTGTTTATAGAGGAAAAAGTATAAAACGATAGCAATATAAACACTTTGGGGAAAAATAGCTACATTCAAATGTACATAAAAGGTTCGCTTATTTATAGTTCAGTTTATGGTTTATAGAATGTAGCTTTCAAACTACACTGCCTGGGTTTAGCCAAAGTGTGTGAACGGGTAATAAGTGAAGTGTGCCCCCTGCAGGAGGCATTTTGTCAGGAACCACCACAAAAAGCCTTGTCTTTTCTGCCTGCCAATTTGCTAGACTCTTAGGGACAGGGCCTCTGAAGCTGAGCAGATAATTATAATTATCGTCTCATAATAATAATTATTAACCGTCTCATCCCGATCACATCTACCCACCCCATCCCGGTCATGCAGAGAGGGCATGCTTCGGACCCCCTCAACAAGAGAATTCCATCTAGCGGGGTCCAGGAGGCGTGCCTTCTCTGCGATAGCGCCCGCCCTGTAGAACATCTTGCCCCCGGAGGTGAGGCAGGCGCCCTCCCCTCCTGGCCTTCCGGAGGTCTTTAAAGACCTGGTTCTGCCGCCTGGCTTGGGACGAAGGAAGTAATAGTTCCTCCTGGGGCTGGTTAGCTTAGTAATAACCTCCTTTTAAGATCTCACCATCCTCTGGATTTTTTCTATTTATTATGATATTGTATTTTAAGATGTATAGGTTTTTAATTTTAATATTATTATTGTAAACCGCCCAGAGTCTACTGCTGTAGAGATGGGCGGTGATAAATTTGTCTAATAAATAAATAAAATAATTACTTTCTATTGTTTTTCTAAGGAACTCAAAGTAGTGTAGATAATTCTTCTTGCTCCTCTGCACATTATCCAACTGATCTATGAGTAAGTTAGATTTCATTCATTCATTCATTGGCGATCACTCGTAGCCGAGTAAGATTGTCTTCCAAAGGTAAAATTTTAACGGTGGATCCGTAAGTGGCTATAAAGGCCAATTCTGGATTCGCACAACCTCCCACAATGAGGGCATAGGTTTCCGGGTGGGAGACGGTCATGATGAGGGTTTGCCTGACGTGCCTTCCTTTTAGCTCTTTTCTCCCTTTCGCCCTGTACTCGTGCTTCTTCAAAGTCCATAGCGCCACTAATAAAGGATGACCTCCAACTGAAACGCTCATGAGTTAGGTAAGTAAGTTAGGTTAGTAAGTTAGATATAGTCCTGGTGATTGGCCAGCAATTGTCCTGTGAGCTTCATGGATGAGCAAGGAGAACTTGGGTGTCCTCAGTCCTAGCCTGACACTCTAATCTCCATGCTGTATCATTTCACATACACTTCATTACAACAGAAAACTTTATTGCCATCAAACTCTCTTTTCCAGGATGAAGATGAGGCACAGGGCAGTGATGTCAGTCTTCTCCCAAGCAGATACTACAAGATGGTCTTCGTGGTGAACATGGAACTCTCCATGGGAGCTGGAAAGGTAGGCTCTTCAGGGTATTATTGCCTCTCAGCCTTTTAAACTGCCCTTAGTTTTTGATCCGATTTCATTATTGAGGGGTAAATCCAAGGCTGAAAGCAATACAGGTAGTCCTCACTTACCAACCATTCGTTTAGTGACGGTTCGGACTTACAATAGTGCTGGAAAAACCGACTTATGAGCAGTACTCACACGACCATTGCAGCGTCTCCATGGTCATGTGATCACAATTTGGGCGCTTGGCAACCGGTTCGCATTTATGACTCTCGCAGTGTCCCGTGGTCACGTGATCGCCATTTTCGACCTTCCTGGCTGGCTTCTGGCAAGCAAAATCAATGAGGAACCACGTGATTCACTTAACCACGTGGTTCGCTTAACGACTGCCACAAAAACGGTCGTAAAATCGGGTCAGATTCGCTTGATGACCACTTCGCTTAGCAACCAAAATTCCGGTCCCAGTTGTGGTCGTTCAGTGAGGACTACCTGTAGTCAGCTAGAGAATCCTTGAATAACTTGAAAAACCTTTGAATAGCTCTTGGTTTATTTTCTTCTAATATGATAAATATGAAAACTGTGGCTCAGTAACAAGAGTGAATGGTTGGTTACTTAAGTCCTCTGAGTACTGTTGATCCATGTTTGCAAGATGAGTTTGGTCAGGATTTCTGACTAGACTCCTACCTATAACTTGCAGGTAGTGGATGAACCCTTCTGTAGAGGTGTAGATCTGTCACAGCAGAATTATTTCAGCAGAAGCAAAGCAAAAAGTTGTTCTCCCTAATTTTGAGTGTTTTCCTCCCCAGATCGCTGCTCAGGTGGGGCATGCAGCAATTGGCTTGTTCCAGCTGGTGCACGAAAAAGCAAGTCAGAGGGACATGATCAACCAATGGGATGAGCATGGGTAAGGAAGTGAGAGGGGACTGCGCCATCTTTCTCAGACTCTGTTAAACTTAGTTGCTTAATTATGTGTGTGTGTGTGTATATATATTTTTTGCATTAGTTTATAATTAGTTCCGAGGTTGCACAGGATGGAAAGCTTTTGTTTTACAAGCTACAACAGCTGGCTTCAGATAAGATGCTAAGCCAGAAGCAAACAAACCACTTAATGGCTTAGTGTGTTGCACTAAACCACTAAACTGAATGAGCAGAGTTTAGGATTAGGCAACTTAAATTTCCAAGTGGATGGGCACACATGATGTGCTAAAGCCGATACCAAGATTAATAAAACAGGATGTCTGTGTTAATATAATATGCTATGGCCAAACCACATTATGTCTTAACTGACTGGTTTCCAATGGCTGATCTCTCCCAACATACCCAACCCCATTTTTGCCTAGTGCTAATATGTTATACAAATCCAGCCAGTATGTCATTCTAATATCTGAGATGAACAGAGAAAACAGCCTTTAGTCACTCTATGAGAACAATCAAGAAACAACACCTTGTGTTCACTGTTCGTTCCCCACGTAGCTGTTTTGGAAGAGAGTGGCATAGTAATACCAATAATAAAATAATAAATAAAGGTGGAAAGAGGTGAGGCTAGCTCTGTACATTGAGCTAAACGAGAGCATGCTGTGCTTTTGGTTTAGCATAATATGTGAACTCAGCCATTGTGGCTTGTCAGCCCTTTGAGACAGGCCACGTCAAGAAACAAACACTGCAGGGATTCCAGGAATGTCACTTTATTGCTGTAGGGTATAATACAGTAGCAGAATCTTGAAAGTCTGTCCAAATAGAGAGCCAGTTTGGTCTAGTGGTTAAGGCAACGGGCTAGAAACCAGGAGACAGAGAGATCTAGTCCCGCCTTAGGCATGAAGGCCGGCTGGGTGACCTTGGGCCAGTCACACACACTCAGCCCAACCCACCTCACAGGGTTGTTGTTGTGGGGAAATTAGGAGGAGGAAGGAGTATTAGGTATGTTTGCTGCCTTGAGTTATTTATAAAAATAATAAAGGTGGGATAGAAAATAAATAAATATAAATAAATATAAATTGCTCTCTGTCTCATCTCATGCTAAACAAAATCAAGGCAGGGTTATTTTGAGCTTCTCCTCTTGCTTGCTTCAGTCTCTGGACCAGGGTTTCTCAACCAGGGTTCCATGGACCCCTAGGGTTCTGCAAGAGGTCACTAGGGATTCCCTGGGAGATCATGATTTATTTTAAAAATTATTTCAAATTTGGGCAACTTCACATGAAAGAGGTACGTTTCATTCTTTATTTTTAGTTTAGGAACACTGTTATTGCATATAGACAGGCCTACCTATGGAACGGATATAATAATTTTGTAACTTCTGGCCTATATTTGAGCCTGAATGTGCCGGGTTCCCCAAGGCCTGAAAAATATTTCAAGGGTTCCTCCAGGTTCAGAAAGTTGAGAAAGGCTGCTCTGGACTGTATCATCTTTTCTACAATTCTCTCCTTTTTTTTAAATAAGAATTTTATTAAGTTTGAAGCAAAGATAAAAACTACAAAACAAAAAAACTACAGAAAGAAAAAAAGTGAAAAAACAGAAAATGGAAAAGGATTTTTTTAGAGATTACATAACAAGGTGACTCCCGACTTTCAACAACAATATATAGTGATTTCCATAATTAATCCCTTAACTCTATATCTAACCAAGATCACATTATTTCTAGAAGTCATTCTATTAGCACATTATAAAAATCACTAAAAACAATTGCTCCTTCCTCCTATATATATAAAAAATTAAACAAATATATAAACTTCCGAATCAGCTCCCCCCCAAAAAAACCCATTCAGCTAGATATTTCCTTCCTACCACTATTCTATATATCACTATAGTAAAAATCAAATTATAAAAACATTTAAATTATCTACTTTTATATTTAATAATACTATAACAATCTTAACCCTATTAAACCTAAAACCAAACACTTATTATATCTTATAACCAAAACCCTTATATCTTATAACCAAAACCCTTCAGAACATCTTAAGTAACCCAAAAGACCCAGTAGCCCAAGAATTAAAAACAGGAGTTATCTACAACATACAGCGTAAGGACTGTAGCAGCCACTATGTAGGACAGACAGGCAGAAGACTAGCAGAACGCATCCATGAACACCATCTAGCAGTCAGAAGACACAATGAAAACTCCTTAATCTCACAACACATGGACAGACTTAACCATACTTTCAACTGGGAAACTGTGAGCATCTTAAACCAAGCCAAATCCAAAAATGCTTGAGAATTCCTGGAAGCTTGGCACTCAGACAATGCAGCCATCAACAGACACATAGAGGTAAACAACATTTACATACCATTCATAAGAGACAATAGAAAAGCCAGAAGACCAGAACACCTCCTTGCCAGCAATCAACACCGAGATAGGCAAAGATTAACACCAAGATTAGCCCCAGAGGAACAATCAAACAGCACAATAGACCCTAATCAAGGAACTATTAACTCAGTCAATCAACCAAGCAGCAAACAGCCCAATCTCTCCTAAGGAGAGAACACCTCCACCAACACAAGCAGGACAAGCCATGGTATATAAACAGAGAGCAAGTCCCACTCCCTTTTCGCACTGAAGATGTTGCCTAGCCTGGCAATGAAAAGTCTGCAAGAAAACAACAAGGCTCAGAGAGCACCAAGGACTCCACAGTATATCTTATAAATCTTAAAAGATCAAACAAACTTTAAAAGCAATAAAATAAATATTAATCCAAATCATTAAAGAAAAATGGAATCATACAAGCCTTAATATCAATCCACATACATATTCTTAATTTCTTATCCCACCTCGAAATAAACCAGAACATTTACTTGTTTCCATATTACATACAAGGCATTTTTCATTGTTGTTGTTTATTCGTTCAGTCGCTTCTGACTCTTCGTGACTTCATGGACCAGCCCACGCCAGAGCTTCCTGTCGGCCGTCGCCACCCCCAGCTCCCCCAAGGTCGAGTCCGTCACCTCCAGAATATCATCCATCCATCTTGCCCTTGGTCGGCCCCTCTTCCACTTTCCCTAGAATCAGCATCTTCTCCAGGGTATCCTGTCTTCTCATTATGTGGCCAAAGTACTTCAGTTCTGCCTTTAATATCGTTCCTTCAAGTGAACAATCTGGCTTTATTTCCTGGAGTATGGACTGGTTTGATCTTCTTGCAGTCCAAGGCACTCTCAGAATTTTCCTCCAACACCACAGTTCAAAAGCGTTTTTCATACAGAAATCAAATAGCCCAGCTGCCCCCTTCAGAACTCAGACTTCTCAGCAGAAAACCTCCCACAGAACAGAGCCATTTCGTTCCCAAAACAATCCCTCAGAAAAACAATCCCGACAGTATCTTGCAAGTTGAGCTATCTTAACCCTTTCAACACCAAATTGTATTCGTCGCCTGGCATTTCCTCGAAGATTCCAGTCTCACTGTCAGTAAAAGCATCTTGATTGAACTCCTCCTCTTCCTCCAGAACGTCCTTAGCCAGCTGACACATTTTAGAACTGATATTTTCTACAATATCCCAAACATCTTGCAGAATAGGTTGACAGGTATCATGGAAAATCTGTTTGAAATCACAACAAAGCTTGGAACGCAGCTCTGAGAAAATCTCCTTAAACTCTTCCATGTTTCAGGCAGTAAATTATGGCGCCCCCTAGATACTTGGCTAGCACAGATAGGAGCTAATGCAGAGCTTTCCAAACTCTGTCGCGACACAAAAGTGTGTCGCCTGCGGGGCCCAGATGTGTCGCTTCAAAACCCGGAAGCGCTGATGGCGCACCATCAGCGCTTCCAGGTTTTCCCGCGGCGACACATGGGAAAACTTTGGAAAGCCCTGAGCTAATGGGTTAATAAAAGGCTTCTGAGAGTTGTTGAGTGATATTGACAAAAGAGAAAGTATGCTAACCAGCAGCTGGGCTCCTAAGGAAAGTGAACAGAAAACTAAAAACTGCAGATTCAACATGTAGGAAAATGTTAAATCCTTCAAATTAAATACAAAAGTAGTAGCGGGGAGATGATTATTTATTCTCAGTCCTCCTTAATGTTTAAATGGGAAACAAGCCAAAACTTTAAAAAAAATTTTTTTTTGAAAATTTAATCCAGAAATAACGATAGGCACCAAGAGAATCCGCTTCTTCTTACTGTAGAAAGCCTCTCTTAGGGTACAAAACTTTAAAAGAAAAATAAATTGGGTGGTTTAGAAATGGGGTGGCAGGACTTACTGTCCCTTTAAGGGCTGCAGCACGGCTCAGAAATGGTGAAATCCCAGCCTCCCAGTGAAGTCTTTACCCATCGATCGCGCACGCTGTCCACGATCTCCTGGCTGCAACTTGCCTTTCGGAGGACAAATGGGTCAATTCCAAGCTTTTTCCTTAATCCGGAAAAAAGCTCTGGGCTACAGGAGAAACCAGCTTGAGCCAGAAAAAAAAAGCCACGATGCCAGTTCTGCCTGCGGGCGGAGCTCGCGGGCACAGCTGCTCAGTCCGCCATATTCCCACCAGAAGCCCCTCTACAATTCCCTCCTTAATGGTTCTTTCATACCTTCCCCAAGGTCATCTTGTAATTCTTTTACATTCCACAAATTAGGGTGAAAACAAACCATGACTTAGGGTCAATATATTACTGTTTAGCTTCAGGGTCTAGGCCACAAACCCAAATGGGATTTTTTTTGCTTCCCCTGGTCAAGGGCTCTGATATGTGGACCTTCGCCAGCAGTCTGCTGTCCAATACATTCTGCATTACATCTTTGTTCCGACATAGCTGGGTCCTTGAGGGAAGATTTGTGTATAGCCATTAATGCTGGTGACATTTGAGTTTAGCATATGCTAATTTCTTTGGGCGAAGTATGGAATGTCACATAGGCTGTGTATGGCAACTGGACTTGTATGGCTATAAAATCATCCAGGGACTGGAAAAAATCATAAAGCTGGAAAGGGACATGGAATCCAATCTTCTGCTCTGTCCTGGGCATTCAAAATAAAGCATCCTGACATGCCGATGTTTTCTTGAGTATCTCCCCCAAATGGGAACTCACAGTCTTCTTGGTAATTGATTCCACCATCAAACTGCTCTTACAGTGATGAATATTTTTCTAATATTCATCTATTATTCCAGGGGTCCCCAACCTGTGGGCCGTGGCCTGTTAGGAAGTGGGCCGCGGGGCTCCCTCCTGCAAACCCCGCCCCTGGTGCGTGTGATTACCCCGCCCCCGGTGCGTGCAATTGGCACCCACCTGCAAACCCCGCCCCCCCCCCCCCGGTCCGTGAAAAAAATTTCTTCCACGACCGGTCCCTGGTGCCAGAAAGGTTGGGGACCGCTGTATTATTCCGTATTCTGCATTCTGGGATGATGGAGAACACGTCTCTTGTGTGCGCTATTCTTTCAGGTAGTTGAAGAGTTGTCCTAACTCCCCTTGTTCATCTTTTCAGTTTGTTTGTTTATAGAACTTATATGGCCACCCATCTCATACAATGATTCTAGGCAGCACACAGCAAGCAATAAGAACAGGATAAAAACAAAACCACCCTTTCCTCCAGGCGTCAGACTGAAAGCCTCCCAGCTCAATCCTCAGCCAGTTTCCAGACCTGACTGTGTGACTTGTTTAACCTGTGTATGAAGACTGTATTTTTGCCCACTAATTGGAAGAATGTGACAGAGAATACTGTAATAGCTATATATAATTTTAATGCAGTATAAATGCATTCCTGTTGCTGGGGATGTTCCTGAATAGAGTTCCATTCCCAGAACACTTCCAGCAGCAGAAGGGGAAGACAGCTTTTGCCAGTTTCCCCTTTCCTTTCCACACCACTGTGTTTCCATCCACACATTCTGCCTTATTCTTGAACAGTAAGAGAGGCAGCTGAAATGGAGAGATTGATTGATAGAAGGGGCTTAAATCTCCACCCCTCTTTTACGCTCCATCTCAGTTCTGTTCATAAATGAAGCTTGGTTAGGATCAATCCTGTCGCCTTTCTGATTTTTTCATAAGAAATAATGCAGCTTGGTTGCCCTTGGCTTAGTATGTTGTATAAGCCCAGCTACTATAGTTTGTAAACCATGATTTACAGCAGACAGAATTGCGTGAAGTCAGGTCAGTTGTGCTCATTGGTAACAGTTGGCTAAATGGGTTATGGGAACTTGAGTCGTTGTATACGAGATGGGCGGCAGAGAAATTTGACAAATAATAATAATAACAACAACTACTTTCAAGGTGGCATTTTTAACTTCTGTGGCCTTGTAGGGTTTGATGGAGTGGGTAAGCCCCATTTTAGGGCCTCTCTTATGGGATCTAAGGGGCGAAATTGGTTATGTAAGCCTTTCAGTAGCTTAAAGTACACATATTGCTTTCTTAATCAGCTTGACTCTTGGCAAAGATGGTTTAAGAGATGGAAGGGCTTCTACATGGCTTAAACCCCATATATTTTTTTAAAAAAGGCCAGATATTTGCCCCTCCTAATCCAGGGGTGATTTGGAGGGGCACAAATGTGGTGTAGGGACCTTCTTCTCTGGTTTGTTGTATTATGGTGGTTGGTTCATACATCACACTAAGCCATAAATTAAGATGTAAAACCCACAGTGGCTTGATTGCAACAACTTGCTCAACCAAACTAACCATGTAATATTTAAGGACATAAAATGTGCAAATCCACTTTTCTGGAAGATAATGGGTTGGTTTTGCCAGTCAAAACTTGTAGACTTCAGGATATACAAGTTTTTGTCCAATGGTTTTTATAATTTGCTTTAGTTAGAGTCATAGCCAAGCAGATAACGTGTAGGATGGAGAGAAGATCTTACAATGAAGTGTGCTTTGCCCTTCTTAGTGCAAAGAAAGTTGTGCTTCAGGGAGCCAACACAGACCAGTTGCTGGAACTGCACGCACTAGCGCTGAGTCTAGAATTGCCAACATACCTAGTGCAAGATGCTGGAAGGACACAGGTAAATCAGCTATTCTGAAAAAAATTGTATTTCCAAAGATGTCTGATCCTGAACCAAGCAAATAGTGCTGGCTGTTGTGTTCTGCGGGGAGAGGGGAGGGTTGGAATTCCTGCGCTGGGTTATGAATTATGCCAGACTAAGGACATTTTCAGAACCTGAGAGGAGAACGCTGGAAACGTTTTGCCTGTTTTGTAATTAGAAAGTCTCTTAGGAGAAGTACTGTATGTTCAGGGTAACAGGTATAGAGCAATTGAAGACTTCTCCTGAACAGAGATGTTTTGGCACTTATTTATCTAAAAGACTTCTTTATGGTCACCTATCTTAAGAAACACAACTCTGATTTTATACAACTCGTGTGAGCTGCCCAAACATGTAAAAACAATAAAAACAAAAACCTGGCACTTGGTTATTAGTTATAATCCAATTAAAAATTATTTGTAGTTCTTTATCACTTTCTAGCATAATTACTTCTCTAGCTCAGCTCTTATTTATGCATTTGAAAGCAGCTTTCTATTAGTTGGTATTGAAAACCAAATCCTACCTACCAACCAACTGTATGTCTCCAGCCTTGACATTCTCTGCCCCCCTCAAAAATGAAAAACTACAAAGCAAAACAAATATTCAAATGGAGCTGGATTTTCAAAATTAAAAAAAAAACATTTTTTTCACCTTGAGATACCATTGACTTGTCTTCAAGCTTCTTGGGGATATATGGGCAAGGCAACGGTGCTGAGGAAACTGTGATTTCAGGATTTTCCCATTCCTTTCCCACCCCAAACTTACCTGCATTCAACAGCATCTGTAACTGAAGTACTGAATAAAACTCAGAAGGATTTCCACTGTCTGCCACCACCATCCCCTTTTGTGGGGATGTTTCAGTAAGAATTGTACTATGTCCCCCGAATTCATTTACGTACCAGTATAGATCGGCCAAGTCGTAGTTAAGGAGCACGGGGGAAACCAGAGTAGGTTCCCACGGCATCTACAATGCACAGTAGGCTAAGAGAAGCTACAACTGTTCTGTACTCTCATACTTATTGCATGTATCCCAACTGAAAAATATCCTTCCTTCCTTCCTTAGGTCCCAGCCGGGTCCCAGACAGTCCTTGCCATCCTGGGAGAAGAAGAGCTGGTGAATCAGGTGACTGGACCGCTCAAACTGATGAACTGAGACGTTTTGAAGTTTGGCTGTCTGTGGAGTCCCTGGACGGCCTGAGCCGCTGCGGCCGCCTCTGGCAACAACTCAAGGAACACCCGGGTAGAACAGAAACCCCAAGGGACAGCTCTCCCTTGAAAGAGGAGCTTTCTTCTAGACGATGGAAGTGGTACCGTTCTCCTGATCCAGATTTTTAATGAACTCCCAAGTGGCTGTGTGAAGACAGGACCCTCTGTTCTTCACCATTTATAAGCCAGCTGATCTGTGCAAGTAATGCTTAGGCTTTTTTAGTTAAGCGGAAACTGCAAGCATCATCCAAGGTTGCCTTCCCCTCCTGATGCCCTTCAGATGTATTCAGCATAATTCATTAACCCCAGTCAAGTATGGTCAACCCCCATCCTCCCCAAGCAGGAAGGTGCAGGTTACTCTAGTATAAATTCTCACACCGTTTGGATATCTTGTGCCAAGAGTATCCCACTTCCCCCCCCTGTGGTGTAAAAAGGAACAAAAGTGTTGCAATCTTTGGAGAGCTTCATCTGTGGCTTGTCTGCTAGGACTTCTCTTCAACAGCCACTGGAGAGCCAAAGGTTGGTTGTTCCTGTTTAGAATGCTGTAACTTCTGTTTAGCTAACGTGTCTATTGCAATTGGTGGCGTCCGCTTGTATCTTATTTTTAACCTCCAGAAGTGGGTTGTCTCTTGCTTTAGGACATCCTTTGTGTCAGATTTCCAAATGGCTTTGAAAAACTGGATTTTCAAAGAAACGCCAGCCTTGTTCCGATATTTCTCTTAACAAATAGCCGAACTAAAGAATTGCAGTAGTAGTCTTTGGCAGACGTTTTGTTCAGCAACATGGAAGGTCTAGATTTTCCCATCTTAGAACTTTTAAGTTTGTTTCTCTAGTCTCAAAAGACTAAGAACAAGAAAAGGCCAAGGTTATTTAGCAGGTCTGTGAGTGTCTTTTTTTATGTCTTTGTTAAATTGGTCCTTTTTTTACAGTGGTCCTATAACTCTTTTCTTTGCCAATACTAATTTTTGCATAGACACCCAAGGGTGGTAATTCTAGATTTATGTGACTGACGCTAGGAATAACCTGGAGACTTTCATTAAAACCTAAATTGCAGAGTTTAGGTTAGCTTTTAAAAAGTGGCTGAGTTGATCAAGTAGCTGATCAAGTCTGATGTGGTGTGTTCCTACAGTTACCAAGTTTTTCTCCCTGGCAGAGTTCTTGTACCTTTTAAGTACATGGCAATCTGAAATGGAATTCTTGTCATTTTTTTCCTAGTTTGTAGAAAATTTAAGGGTTGGATTTTTGTGTTTGTTAGACAGCTACTCTAGATGCTACTGTCAATACACACTATGCATTTTGTGATGCCTTGTACCTCTTAATGCATGCTGATGAAATAGTTATGTGCAGATGATGAAATCTGTGCAATCTGCTGTACAACTGGTTCAGAAAATAAGAGTACAAACCCTCTAAATTGAAGCTCCATTTGAATGGCTTTTAACTATAAAGTAGTATCTGTGGATTGGTCATATAGCCCCAGGCACATTGGGGCTTTGTTGAGTTTGCATCAACTTGCAATCAGATCAGTTTGAAGAACAGACCATCTATTGCAGGGGTGGGGAATCTTTTTTCTGCCAAGGGCCATTTGGATATTTATAACGGGGGGGATGGGGGGTTTCTGGGATTTCCGCGGACCGGGGGCTGGAGTTTGCGGGTGGGAGCCAATCACAAGCACTGGGGGCAGGGTTTGTGGGCGGGAGCCAATCGCATGGAAGGGGCGGGGTTTGCGGGCAGAAGCCCTGTGGGCCTGACGTTGCCCATCTATTGCTTACAGGAGTGGCAAATAAGCCTTCCCCTAGAGCTGCACAAATATTCCACTCGGATAAGGCTGATTTTTTGCTGTTTTTGCACGTTCTCCTTCAAAACATGCCATAGTACTGTGACTTGGCCCACTACCCTGGCCCTCTTTCTTGGATCATATGGAGGTTGAAGCTCTTGGGGGGGGGGTTCCTTTTTCTGTCCTCCAATAGCAATGTTTGTTAGGCAGCCTTTCTAACCATGCCATTGATGTCAAGTATTTTGCCACACAATGACACACATTATTGGCAGAAGCCCATATTTCCAACCAACAGGGAAGACAAAAAGCTGCAACTAGGTTAAGAGCCTCTTGAAATAAAGACAACCGTGATGTTTACAGCTGAATCATAAACCCCCCGATGGTTTGGAGTGACTTGTAAGAGCAAGTCCTGCTGGTGGGTATGCAATTTACTAAGTTTATGAAGCCACAAAGTAAAGAAACAAATTGCCTCAGCTATTTAGGGGCTGGTGAAGCTGGGAAAGGGGGTGGTGCATTCTCTCTGCTTTGCCTTTTTTGTTCTGAAGCATTGACTAGTTCAGGAAAGTGCAAATAAGCTGGCAATTAGAAGAACGGTAAGGACTGTGCAAAGAAGGATGAGGAAAGATCAGTAACATTTACACCAATCTAAGATTCAGCCTGGTGACCCATCCATGCTTAGATTTTCTTAGTGGCCAAAGTTACGAGCATAGTGCAATTTGAGGTTTACAGGTAGTCCTCACTTAATGACCATCCGTTTAATTATGGGTTGGACTTACAACAGTGCTGAAAAACGGACTTATGACTGGTCCTCACACTGACGACTGTTGCAGCAGTCCCCCGCTGTCACGTGATCACAGTTTGGGCACTTGGCAACTGGTTTGCATTTATGACTCTCGCACTGTCCCATGGTCCCCATTTTTGACCTTTCCTGCCAGCTTCTGGCAAGCAAAATCAATGAACTGCATGATTCGCTTAATGACTGGTGATTTGCTTAACAACCACTGCAAGTGTCATAAAATCAGGTCGGATTCGCTTAATGGCTGCTTCGCTTAGCAACCAAAATTCCAGTCTCAATTGTGGTCATTACGCAAGGACTACCTGTACATGAGAGGAAATCCCACTTAGAACAACACAACTTGCTTCCAAATACACTCAAGTAGAATTGTGGTCACTGCTATCACAACTAGTCCTCTTCCCACCTTTTCACTGCCTCTTCCTACAACAGGCTGAACTTGCTCCTGTCCCCTTAACACCAGGGTGGCATGTATGAACAGCACCACTGCGGCCATCTCCCTTTTAGTAATATAAACATCAGCACTTTGGGAAATCAATGTAGCTGTTACTATTTGGCGATCGCTAGCAGAGGTGATGCTACACTCTTTGTACGAGATTGCGCTAGCTACAGCTGAGAGGTAGGTAATGTGTACCAAAGGAAATGGGAGGCTGTACTCCAGATTGATGTATAAATCAGGCCACAATGTGGCCTCTGAACACATTTCTCACTACTTGTAGGATGCTGTTGCTGGAGCCTTCAATCCTTAGCCCTTACCAAATTCAGATCAGTACAGCATAAATAATTTGAAATGTGTGCAAGCTTCCAGAAGTTACTGTTCTACAACTGCAAATATTAGAATTTTTTAAAAAATGCCTGTCAAGACTTGATGGCATGGTGTCTTGAAAGCTACCAAACAGATGTGGTCACAGTACACTTAGGCAAACTGATTACAGTAGTAAATTCTCAAAGCACAAACTTTGTTCACTGCAGTAATAGTTGCATTCGCCAGATGTATTTAACCAGATCAGCAGTGGTCTCAACACACGTACAGTCCTGGACACCCAAGCCTTTCCTGATTACAAGGCCCGAAATCCCCTCAGTACTCAAGGTTTAACATACAGCTGGACCTGGAAGAGAGGATTCTCCTTCAGGCTACAGTATGGGAAAGGGCATCTTAAGCACGCTGAAAAATAGGTCCGCTGATAGTGCTGTCTTTTTCTTTCCTTCCCCCCACGGGCTTGATTCATACAGCACATTAGACTAAGACGGAGCTAAGATCAGTTTAGCAAGTTATATGAACCAAGCCACCATTATTAAATTACAATTTGGTCATAGCGTATTATTTGTGAACACAAAAATTGTATTTTGTTAACCAAGGTCCAGGATGTTATCTGAACCCAGCCTTGATTTCTTTGGATACCTGCCACAAGATAAACTAGTTATTCAATGGTAGTGCTAGACAGGATAAGGTATGTTATGTTCACACACCCAAGAACCAGTTTTCTTTTTTAAGCTAAGCGTAGACTGAAGAGTTGCTTATTTACACTGTAGGAGGTTAAATACATTTAATGTAATTTCACATCCAGGCCCAGATCTGTTTAGTAGCAGAGACGCATCATGTCTCAGACCATGCACTGAGGCCATATTAGCATTTAAAAAAAAAAAACCAGGGAGTATAGGTAGAGAGGTAGGCCTGCCCATAGCTCCAGTAGAACAGGGGCATAGCTGCATGCATTTAAGTGGGATCTCCCCATAGTAAGGCAAGGGGATTCTGGGAAAGAGCTCTGTGCCTTGAGAACTGCCTTGGGTGCCCTGGCTTGTACCCCAAGCATCCAAATAGCCTGGCATGCTGGTGCCGTGGGGGAGGAGGATTGTATTTAATTTACACTAGTCTTGATATTTATTTATATATTTGTATAAATTAATATATTTATATTTATATAAATATATTTATATATATATTCATAGGGGCGTGGTGGCTCAGCGGGTAAGACGCCAGGCTTGTCGATCACAAGTTCGGAGGTTCGAATCCCGAGCCCCGCGTGACGGAGTGAGCTCCCGCACTCGCCCCAGCTCTTGCCAACCTAGCAATTCGAAAGCATGCAAGTGCAAGTAGATGAATAGGTACCACTTCGGTAGGAAGGTAACAGCGTTCCACGTGCATCATGCGGCCACATGACCGTGGAAGCGTCTTCGGACAACGCTGGCTCTTCGGCTAAGAAATGGAGATGAGCACTGGCCCCTGGAGTCGGACACGACTGCACAACTGTGCAGGGGGAACCTTTACTTTAGTCTTTACATCACCTACTCAAAAGACTACACAAGAAACTATTTATTTATTTATTTATTTATTTATCACATTTATATGGCTGCCCATCGCACACCAAGTGAATCTGGGCAGTGTACAATCAAACCTATTAAAACATACTGCAAAAACAATTAAAACAGTAAACATAGATTAAAAACAAAACCGTAAGTGGGAGAATATCACACACAATACAGCCAACACGCGGGCTGGGCTGCCTACCATCAAGGAATCCCCAGGCCTGTTGGAAAAACCACCTTTTAAGGGCTTTCCGGAAGGGTTGGGGCTAACCTCACCTCGGAGGGATGATGTTCCAGAGGGCGCGTGCCGCGGAAAAGCTTGCCTCCTAGGTCCCATCGGATGGAACTTTTTCGCAGACGGGATTCGCAGAATGGTAGATGTGATTGGGAAGAGGTGGTCCCTCAGATAACCTGACCCCATGTCATGTAGGGCTTTAAAGGTCAAAACCAGCACCTTGAATTGGACCCGGAAGCAGATTGGCAACCAATGCAGCTCACAAAGCACAGGTGTAGTGTGTATTCTCTTAGGAGCACACATAAGTGCCCGTGTCCACTGCATTTTGCACTAGTTTAATTAATTAATTAATTAGAGTCCCTTGTATGGGAGATGGGCGGGGGATAAATTGAACAAATAAATAAACAAATAAACAAAAAATCAGTTACCGGATATCCTGCTTGGTTTCAAAAGCCCAATTAAAAAGATTTTCAACACCTTTCTGAATCAGAAGGGCTAAGTACCCCTGAGGGCAGCGTATTCCATAATGTGGAGGCAACCAGGGGAATGGGCTTAGCTTCTGTTCCTTGTCCTTCTCATGGAGATGGAGCCTGAAGCAGACCCATTAGATCGGGGGTCCCCAACTGCACGATTGGCTCCCCCCTGCAAACCCCGCCCCCCTGGTCCGTGGAAAAATTGTCTTCCACAACCGGTCCCTGGTGCCAAAAAGGTTGGGGCTGAGAGTGTGCAACTGGCTGAAGGTCCCCCAGCTGACTTTGTGCCCAAGGCAGGACTAGAAGTCACTCTCTCCCAGTTTCTAGCCTGGTGCCTTAACCACACCAAACTGGCTCTCTAGATGGACCCTCAGTCCGACCCAGATCCAGAACACCCCCTTACTAACATGAACTCACCAGAAGAGGCAGTGAAGATATGTGCTTTTATCAACAGAATACAATTAAATATGCATGCTATAGGTAGTTTGCCGAAGTAAAACTAGAGAACCTATTTAGTGTGACTTTTCCCAAAGGCAGACACTAATGTGGGCTCTTCCAAAATGATCTGGATCTGCTGCTGCACATGAAGACATTTCTGCCACCAGATGTCTCTCGCCTCTGCTGTGCCACAGATTATGGTCAACAGCTGTGCCAGTTTCCTATTCACCACATCCTGGCGGCGGCAGAGGCTCTCTTGCATTGTGGGCCTGAAACAGGAGGAACGCGGCTGATGTGGGTTTTTTTTTTCCCTTAAAAAAAAAAAGGAGTACAGAATATCAGCCCTTCAGAAGGCAGCCTTTTAGCATTTCCTGTTCTGCTCTTAAGGCCACTACATCCGCCCATTTGTATAGTGAGATGTGTACCAAAAAGAGGGTTACTGTTTTAAGAGGCATTACTCCATAAGCCATTAAATTAAGATTTGCTGTACCTTCCCCTGATTTATAGAGACAAACCCTGATGGTGCAGGCTTTTAGCAGGTGAAATATCCGTTTCCGCCCTTCAAAAGTACCTCATCCCACACATAAAAAGATAGAAAAAATGTTTTGTTTCTAGCTTACAAAAACAGTAGCCCCCAAAGACAAAGAACTGCCTTACTCATTATATCCTGCATCACGCATATATAATCACTAACAGCCTACATATTTGGTTTTCCTACCACTATGCCTTAAGACTGTCAAAACAGCACAAGATAACTACTGTATATGAGGAAGGCATCTACAGAGGAACCTCAATGCTTGCAGAAGGCTAAAAAATGTTGGTCTCTTTAACGTTTGTTTCCTTAAACACAATTAAGTACATTCAGTGTGCCCACCATGGGAATACTAGGGCCACAGCTATAAGGGGGACAGAGAACCTTAGAAAAGAAAATGGCTGGCTGAGAAAATACAGCATCTTCCTCCCAGTCCTCATTTTCCCATGTTTACATTCTGTAGTTTTTGGAACTGCAACTTCCCTCTCCAGCTTTCCTCCTACAATTTTTTTAAAACATACAGAATGCATATAGTTTTCACATTATAGAATTGTAACATTCTAGGGCTGGGATTTCAAAGGAACACCTGTGAGGTTTTGTGAAGTGGGTTGCCTGACTAACGCATCCTGAGGTAAAGCCACAGTTCAAATTATAGTACTACAAAATCATGGATCTGGATGTGAGTCCACATGGCAGTGAACTCCAATGTGTTTAACCGGGGGGGGGGGGGAGGGCTCCTGAGTAAGCATTTAGGATGGCTACTCAACCTTACGTGGATGCAAGTCTTTCTGAAATGCCAAGGAGCATATAAAAAGGTAAAGGTTCCCCCAGCACATTTGTGCAGTCGTGTCCGACTCTAGGGGCCGGTGCTCATCCCCGTTTGTTAGCCGAAGAGCCAGCGTTGTCCGAAGACGCTTCCACGGTCATGTGGCCGGCATGACGCACGCGGAACGCTGTTACCTTCCCACCGAAGTGGTACCTATTCATCTACTTGCATTTGCATGCTTTCGAATTGCTAGGTTGGCAAGAGCTGGGGCGAGTGCGGGAGCTCACTCCGCACGCAGGGCTAGGGATTCGAACCTCCAAACTTGTGATCTTCCGATCAACAAGCCTGGCATCTTACCCGCTGAGCCACCACGCCCCTACCAAGGAGCATATGCTCTGGCTCTAATTGGTAATCCAACAGACTTCCGGTTTTAAGATTTCTTGGAATTAATGCAATTGAAATAGATTTCTTGGAATTAATGTAATTGAAAGAATAGAAGCTTGGCCTGTTTCTACATAGCTGCCAATTGTTGAACCCTTCTCATTATTTTGGATGCTAAAGGACTTATAGCATAAGGCATACTTACATCATTTTTTGCTTGGAGGTACTCAACCAAGCCAAGCTAAGTTCACCAGTGACTAAAATGGAATAAATGTGATTGTCATGATTCTAAAACTAGTTTCACACTGTACAGCAAGCTATGGTTTAACTGTGGTTTTACTGATTAAAGAGCCAGTTTGGTCTAGTGGTTACGGCAACAGGCTAGAAACCAGGAGATTGAGAGTTCTAGTCCCACCTTAGGCCTGAAAGCTGGCTGGGTGACCTTGGGCCACTCACTCTCTCTCAGCCCAGCTCACCTCACAGGGTTGTTGTTGTGGGGAAAAGAGGAGGAGGAGGAAGGAGTATTAGGTACATAAAAGCATAACTGAGTTCCCCCATATGGTAAGCCAAGCAATGTTTGTCTATCAGGAGAATTAGGCAACACCTCTATTTGGAGTTACCATAAATTTCAGGAAGATTAGTCCAACGTAGCCTGGATTAACACAACGTAGTGTTTCGTATGAATCCAGCCACATCTTTATGAGGTACAGCCTCAGAAAGGCCCGGCCCTGGATGGCCAAATCAAGGAAAGTGCTTATTTCAAACCTGACACGCCCATGAGGATTTTTCAGCTGCAGCGCAACACGCAACGCCAAGAACGGGGGAAGAACTGCAAGTTAATCGGAAGCTGCTCTCAAGCTCCACTTGGTGCGAAAGAACGAGAAGCCAAGCTGTTCTCCCCCCCGCCGCCGCCAGGGATGATTTTTAAAAATGCGGCGTTCCCAGTGTGTGTGGGCCCCCGCCGAGGACCGGTCTCCGCCCAGCGGGCCTGGAGCAGAGGACGGGGGAAAGGGAGGGGAGCGCCCGGAAAAGCGGGCAATGCCACACGGGCTACCATCTTGGATGCAAAGTGGCCTCCGCAGAGCTGACCACCGAAAAAGCGTGTTTTACGCCAGCACCGACTCGCAAGTTCCAGGATCAGGAAGGGGGGAAAGTGACGCGTCGCCCGCAGGCGGCAAAGCCCTGGTGCAGCGCGGGTACTGTCGAAAAGGAGCCGCTCAGGGTGACTCGCGAAGCTTTGCGGCAGCAACGCAAGCTCTAACCTGCCTTCCTAAGGAAAACGCGCGTCCAGCATAACCTATAGCCCACACCCCTTTTCCTGGCGCGAATCTTCCCCGCAGTCCCCCTCCCCGTCCGCCTCCGGCTCTGCCACCCAGGCTTAAGCATGCGCCGTCTGCTCGTCCTCCCGGGGCAGTTCTCAGTGCGCATGCACGGAGGGCTTTCCAAAGCCAGCACCGAATCCAGCCCCCCCTCTCCCCCATGCCACGTGTCCCCAAGCAGCTCTTGGCCCCACGTGGGACTGGCCACGACGAACCAATCAGAGGATTGCCTCGCCCTTGAGCATGTAGGACAGCAGTCCCACGTGCGCAAACGCGCGGAGACAAACCGGGCTCTCCACCGAGAGCGAGTTCCACCCTCCGCCTTACTCTACAAACAGGCGCTCACCTCGGTGGCTCAGTTGTGAAACTGGGAGACAACCTGCACTTTATTTTTATAGCTCTGCTGAGGCGGACGAGAAAGAATGGCAGTTCTAATAACCAATGAAGTCATGGCTCCGTAAGGCGGGGAGGAGGTTGCCCGAGACGCTCGGGTTACAGGGAACCGGAGGGGAGGGGCTACTTTTCCTAGAGAAGGAGGACGAACGTGGCCAATAGGAGGCGGGGAAGAGTCAGGAGGTGTTGCCGAGAGAATGAAGTGGGTGGAGATCGTGCGGACAGGCCAGCCAATGAGTCGACCTGGTGGGCGTGCCTGGGGCGCCCCTGGCGCCAGGGCTGGGAATCCCCGTGCGCTCAGTGCCGTTTCCGCCCGGCCTGCTGAGGAGGAGCTGTTGGCTGCTCACTGTTGCCGCGGAGGGGGAGGGGCCGTAGCTGTTGCTCTGTGGAGCTGAGCTTTCGGTCCGGCCAGCTCTCTAGGAAACGCCGTGGCGCCGAGCAGGGCCTAGTGCCGGGGGCCCGAGCAACGGGCCGGACAGGTCAGCCAAGGCAATTGAAGAAGAGGAAAGGTGCCTGTGGGGTGAAGGGGCCACTGTTTGGAGAGGGGTGCTATGGAGGGGGAGGGGCGGGAAACTTAGAGGGGGCTTTTTGCGGGATCTTTCCTCTATTCCAGCGCTCAGACCGCTTCCCTTACGCTCCCTGTCTCTCGCCTTCATCTTCCCACTACCCCCAACCCCAGGAATTCGCGCTTGAGGAAGGGTAGGTTTATATGTGTGGCAGAGCGGGGGTGGGGAGCCAAGTATTAAGAGTCGCTTTTCTAGGGGAAATGGAGCCTCTTGCATTTTTGTGGGGGAGGAGGAGGAAAGGAGAGGTCGTGCTCCCTCCCTCTCGTCTGCCTCCGATATCCC
The DNA here is from genome assembly GCA_023362775.1 of Charina bottae. Classification (NCBI taxonomy): domain Eukaryota; kingdom Metazoa; phylum Chordata; class Lepidosauria; order Squamata; family Charinaidae; genus Charina; species Charina bottae. The sequence goes on from JALMGJ010000002.1 coordinate 40,003,668, forward strand.
CGCGTCTCCGTAGCCTGGGAGGCGTCTGGGTGCAAGGAGAGAGGTGTGAGGGGAGGATGAGAGGGGGGGGCTGGAGGGGGAATCCCCGCCGAGCCCCGCACAGAGGGAAGTCGGGGAGGGGGTGGGGCGAGGTAGGGCTGCTTTCCGTTTTGCTCCCACCCATCCCCCACCTTCCTTGTAGTGGGGGTGGGGGTGAGTCTGCTCGGGGCCAAGAGCTGGAGGAGAGCGGGGCGTCATGGCAGCCTTGCTCTCCCCCCTCCCCCTGTCTGATTTGGGGGTCTGGTGGAGCCGGTGGTGGTGGAAAGGGCATGTGCGGGGGGGGGGCGGGTGAGGGAATCTAATGAATGCACTGTATCTCGGTTCCCAGACAGGATTCTTTCGGTGCAAGAGTGGGAGATAGCCAGTCCGATCTTTTGTGGACGGCTTTTAGTGAGGATATTGGAAAATTCCTCTTTGGGACGATAGGTCCCGCTTCAAAGCAGCTGGTGTGCCCGGAAAGAGTGTATGCGGGTGCGCGTGTCGGTACTCCTGTGCGAGTTCACCGCGGCCTCCCCTTTCCATTCCTCCTCCTCCATGTGCTGAAACAGCTTCCCCTGAGCTGCTCCTTCCTTCCCCTCCCTTTCCTCGCTGTCTGCTTCTGACTTGCTGGCTCCTTCAGGCAATGGGGGAGGAGGAGGTGTTTGACCTGCATTTTCTGCTTTCTCATGGTGCTTGTGTAGCCATGGTGGAGCACTTTAATCGTCCCTTTCTCTTTTTCTTCCTCTGCTGTTCAAAGCAAATATTGTTGCTTGCTTTTCATTATTTGTCGTGTTTTTTTTAAACTAAGCTATATTTTCGGTTGGCACATCTTGATCCCAGCACTTAACTGGCAACTCAGTTCCTTGTAAACACAGCAATAGTGCTGAAGCAAGGTCATCAAGCCCCTGTCTCCCAACAGTTGTCCTTGGGGTGCCAGCAGCTTACTGCTTGAAACAGAGCTGTCTTGTGTTTGTGATGAACCCTTTTTGGAATTTGAGGAAGATGATTTCTTTGGTGTTGAGGGAAGAGGTTTGTAGTGGCAGAGAAAAGCAAGAGATTTTCCTTAAGAAATACGTCGTTGGGAGCCGTTTTGGTGCATACAATTAATTGGGGGATTCCTGTACTTCAAGAAGTAGTTCTCTCACACCCCCTGTTTAGTGAGATCTTTGCAGAAAAGAACAAAAATATACTGTACTACCGAGTTTCCTTCTGCTTAGGCGGGTGTTTTTTAAAGTAAATAATAGCCCTTGCAGGGTGGCCTCCTGCAATTTCTTTCCCTGGTAGTACTTAAGGTTCATAGGCAGAGGCACTGAACAGTAGAACATATTGATTTTGTCTTGTAGGGGGATGAGGCTGCAGCTTCAGACATCATGATTTTTTATTTTTTTTTACAAATATCTGTTTTGGCTTCCAGAAATGTTTTCTAATTGAGCTTTCTGTGGGGACTGTGGATATGGGTCACTGCAAGACAAAGTTGTACTACTTCCCTAACGTGTGTAGGATTATCCCTTTTCACCTATGAAGGTGACATCAGACACTACCCCTCCCACACACGCACACAGCTCGCCTAGGCTGTCTCTTACAGCACAGAGGTGACTGAGGGTGTTTTGCCTTGTATCCTGTGGGTGTGTGTTCAAGGCAGTGACAAGCAGCTAATGTTGGCTCTGGAGCTTTGGTTGCTACGTGAGAAGCTTCAGTAGTGTTGGCTGCTGTCTCTAGGGAAGGACAGTAGCACAACCTCCATTAGTGCTGCGCTTAGGAGATGGCTGGTTCACATACTGAAAGGGATTCTTCATTAGGGCATGAAATTTCTGAACCAGAAGGGGTCCTTTCCCTACTCCCCGCACAAATATTTCCCAGAATTTCATCAGGATGTGGTTTAGAAATCAAGATACGTTTTCTCTCTCATTGGCAGCCTTTGAAAATCCAAGGCAGTGAGAATTGATCAGATACTGTATTTCTAAAGTGAGAGAGATGCAGCCTCTGGTCTGTAGCTGCAATCTCTCTCTCTGACTTTACCCTCCCTCCAGTAAACAGAGAGCCAGATGCTTTCCTTATTGTTTGTAGGTCTCTTTCCTCCCCTTGCATTGCCTGGGCCTCACTTGCCTTATTGAGAGGAATTTCTGCTTTGTGTAATGGGTGTGTACAGCAGACACCAGTCTCCTCGCACTGAGAGGATTTTCCATTCATGGAGAGTGCAGCCAAAATATGGCACATCTTGCCCTTCCAAATGTCGTGAGAACACATTCTCATGAATGTGAAGGGGAACTACACCTATCCACTTGGCTACACAAGAGTATATGCTGGATTGCTTAAGCCAGATTTTATATCTGATATCTTCCTTATCCCATAAGTGCAAAACAATGGTATTCTAATAGTATCTTTCTGATGCTTAATGTTACTGTCCAGTGGCAAAGTCTTGTAGACCTTTACTGTGCAAGAGTCTCCAAATCAGATAGTTATCCTAGTTTCATTCCATAGACAAATAAGGTAGAGCAGACTTTCCTAAGAAAGCTCTGATAGTTGCTAAGGGAATCTTGAACCCTCCTTGACATTTGCTTGCCTGCTTACTCTATCCGGAGGTATAGTGCTGAGGTGCCTATTAGATGGTGAAACATAGGCAGTTGCCTGATTTCCATGATAGGAATGGTGGAGAGGGGGAGGGTGTCTGCAGGCAGTAATGGTATCAGTGTTTCTTTGGAGATAACTTCTTAAGTGGTTATGAAAACTGCAATAAAACAGTACAGACATAGCAGCAGAGATATGTACCTCCATTCTCTTCTCCAAAACACCTTCAGTGAAACCTTTGAATTGACCGTGTGGAGGGTTTAAATTGGTGTTCAATTTTGTTTTATTTCTAAATGCTATTGAAATGGAGTGAGTGGCTCCATGTTCTGTTCAAATTGAAAATAGAACTACTTATAGCATAACTTAACATATAATTCTGCAATCTGTTAGCATCTTGATTTTAGCACACTTAAAAGGAAAATGTGCAGTAAATGAGAGGCAATAGAAATAAAGCCTTAACTTTTAGAGGTCTTCAGTTTGTAACGGCTATTAAGGATTCCAAAGAAAACATTAAGGGCTATGGCATCATGTCGTCGTATTCTTCTTGCGGTATCCTCATATCTACCTCCTTAACTAGCAGGTATCAGTACAGTACATTTTGTAGGGTTTTCCCCCTATTTTTATTGTTTAGGGCTTTGTTTCTGGTTTATTTTTATAATGGTAGATTTATGTTTAGAAATTATGCTTGGTCATTAAAAATATAAAAAACAAAAAGACATGCATGGAAGGAGTAATGACTGTGTGATTCAGGTGGATAAATACCTGGTGAGAAAGTTGTGGATTGGTTCCCAGAGATCTGCTAGATGAGAAATTTAGTCCTTGAGTTTGGTGCCCCTGTTGTAGATTATTGTTATTCGTAATCATAATGAACATTCTTGTTTTCATCAGCATGGACACTAATTAACAGTTTACTAAGAAGACTATACTGGTTAAATTATATTTCTGCTGTCACTTATCTTTTAAATGGAATTATAGTTTTCTCTTCTGAAATCACAGGTACTACAATAAAAATATTAAATGAAATATGAGGTTATGGGCTTAGTTGATGAGGCTCAACTGTGGGAGGCAGCCTGATTCCCATTAATACCAAGATGGCCACTAACTCATGCCCTACTGCCTGCCTATTCCCCTGCCTCAGCTGCATTCTTCAGAGCAAAACATGAATCTCTAACTTGATATTTACTTCAAAGAATGGCTCAAGGCTCCCTTAGAAATTTGCAACGGAGGGTGGCTGCAGCTTAAAGCTTTGTTTTAAAAATAATTTGCTTCCTTGGGGACTAGGAAAAGTAGTTGACAGCAGTTTCACCAGTTTGCCTTCCCCAAAAAACAAGTATTTGAGGACCAGGCCACTTTCCTTGGTTACCACTTGTGAATTGGGAAACTCACATAGCAGCCATTTTGTAAGAACACCCATTGCACTTACTATTCAAGTGTACCCACTTGTCCAAAAGGCTATTTATGTCCTTAGTAAATCCTTAAACACACCTTTTGAGGACACTGTAATTCTTGAAACTATAACAATGCAGTGTTTTGGGAATGCTAAGTATGTTTACAAAAATTAAGATAGAGGAAACCAGTAGAAATATTAATAATGAATTTTTTTCCTAACATAAAGGAATGAGGAACCGAATGAAATTGATAAAGACAGGGTATATAAGGAACTAGCTTTGAAGTATTTTTGTTATGATGTTGCCTTTGGCAGCAAAGGGTCATAAAAGACTGTTGAAATGCATAGGTTTGGAAAATTGAAAAGTTAGTTCTGCTTCACTGCCCTAACATATCTTATTTTTATTAAAGACAATTCTGGAACACTTCTCTTATCCAGAGAATACAGTGCTGTAATGGAACTACAATATAGTAGCGGAAGTACTGTTTTGGGGTGTTTCTGTTGAAGACCTAGAGCAGAGCTTTCCAAACTGTGTGTCGGAGGAAGTGTCATCTGGGTGTGTTGCAGCTGCTGTTGCCTCTGAGCCCTGCCAGGATTCCGCACAGGTCCTAGTGCCTGCCTTGTGCCTGGCTGCCTCCAAACCTGCTGTGATTCCGCGCAGGTCCTAGTGTCTGCCTTGTGCCCTGCTGCAAGAGTGTGTCGCGAAATGATGCCCTGCTGTAAGAGTGTCGCGAAATTATGCATGTCTAAAAAGTGTGTCACCAACATGAAAAGTTTGGAAAGCTCTGACCTAGAGAGTTGATTGTAGCTCACCTGTACATCTAATTCAAGTACATCCTAGTGAAAAAAACAGGTTTACAAAATCTAAAATATAAACACGAATAATCTAAATGAAAATCTCAAGTAACTGTTAAATACTTTAGTTAAATATTAGTGTTCAAAAGTTATGGTAGATTAGTGCTGAAGGTCTATTTAAATTTGGTTGACTTTTTTAAAAAAACATATACTGTGCAGCTTTCTACATTCCTACTATAATTATCACATTTTTGTGTGAGCTTCTTTACCAGGGCTGTCTACACTAAACAAATGATGTGGCCTAAACTTTGTGTTAAGCTTTAAATTAAGAATCCAATCTTGAGTATTTGCAAATTGGAGCTACTGAAATGTTGGATAGTTTTGAGCAACTGTAGGAAATTCCATTTTGAGAGAGTGTTATTTGTGTTTGTATCTCGATATGGCAAGATGTAACAGTGTGCAAAGAAGAAGCTATATCTTTCTGGTGTATTGCTTGATATAGGACTCTTAATGGAGAACTTTCCTGTCTGTTTCTATGATGTTTGCCAAAGGAATGGCCATCTTTTACTGTATATTCTCTAGCTGTTGGTTCCACTGTGTAGATGGAAAGCTGCTACTGTAGTAGGAACTTAGAAGATCTCATAACAAACCTGAAAATAACTAAGTAGCAACTAAATCTGATCTGTCTGCAGAGCTGGAATATATACAGTACTTCTATATGTACAGGTGGCTGAAAATAAAAGATTTCCTCATACTCAGGTATATAGGTATTTAAACATTTTAAGTCTATTGGTAGGTAGATGACTAGGCTTCAGGTCACAGAAATGAGGTGAAAGTTTGACATTTTTCTATTGTGGAGGATTCCCACTGACAGTATTCAGCAGTAACTTTTGTCCCATTGGACTCACCTTAAGGATAAGACTTGAATAAGCTGCTAGGAATCTTAATCTGTACTTTTAGAACATACCCAGATAATACAGTACATTCAAGTTAACTTTTTCATGATTAATTTTTTTCATAGATGCCTTTCTTTTGCAAATACATTGTATGGAAGGCTTGTGCATTCATATTACTTCCCCAGAGATTAAATTTGTTGCCTAGTTTTCTGTTCCAATATTTCTTACTGAAAAATCTTTTTTAAAAACAAAACTTTAGCTTAAAAGAGTAAAACTCTCTGTGATTACTCTCACTGAAAACTCTCACTGTGAAGAGAAAGAAAGCTGAACTAAATAATTGAATATTAAAAGGGAACTGTTAAGGAGTAATTAAAGAGTTTATCTCATGTTTAAATTCTAATTGATTTTATTTTATGCAAAAAATATACTTACAATTCTCCATAGCTCAGGAACCTCAGGGTGTGTTAGAATTGATTTTTGTGCCTTGAAAACACTTTCAGATAAACTCAGATTAGAAAATGGTGGTTTTCAGCCGTAGGTCAGACACATAGTCTAACCCGAACTTTCCTACATGCCATGCAAATCAAGGTCATTTGAAATTTAATAGCCAGTCTTTCAAGATGTGGGGAACCATATTCATTTTGGTAAACTTTTTAGCTAATCTAAGTTGATGGGGTTTAGAAAATTTTATTTTAATTTTTATCCATAGTGAATAGGCCATAACAATCAAGCAAGTTGTTTTTAGAAAAAAGAAACTACACACTTTTAGCTTTCATTGTCATGCTCATACTCTCGTATGCACTCCCTCTAAAGTCTAGTCCAATACAGAGTTTGAATATCTATATTATAATCTATGTTATGTAACTTAGTGTGTTGCACACGAGTCAAGTGTGATAATTTGGGACAGAAGTCCAGGAAATATACCTTATTTTATCATGTACTAAATTGTCTTTGAGAAGCAAGCTGTTAAATGAGTAACAGTCAGTTCCTTTGTCCTTTGTCAAAAATGATCACATCTTTGTTATTTCCTTCCTACCTCAAAATTCTTTGCTATGTTTCCTGAATGACTTATGACAATCTACATTGCCCCGCCATCATTGTACTGTAGTGTAGCTTGTAATTCTCACTTTGAATTTGAAATAAAAGAGAGCTATTTGTGAATGTCATCATGAGATTTGTGACTGAAATCAGATTTGGACAAAGTGTGTTAATGTTATGCCGGTTGTTACTACAGTGGATTGCACTGTGTACTACGATATCTGCATGTTTTTATAAAATCGAGCAAAGTGAAGAATTAGAGGAACCATCTAGAATCTTCAAATTTTTGTGCCTTCACAGTTTTGCCATTTATATTTGCAAACACTGGTAAAATGGTATAGGTTAGAGTCTAATATGTATATCAGCTTGCACATTTATTTGAATGTAGGTTGAAAATCAGAAAAAAATGAACAGCTTTATCCAGCTAGCAAGGAAATTGTGTTAAAGAAGCTGTAAACATTTTTATGAAACTGTTTTCAGGACCAGGGCCTGTTGGAACTTAGTTTCTGACACTGAAGTTAGTTTCTTAGTATCATGACTTATTCTGGTTTAGTGAACTATTTTTAACTATCGGCAGTATTGTCTGATGTTTTGTATAGCCTATTTTGATGTTAAGAATAGTTTATTTCAAATCAGCTTAAATCTGTTCTTAGCTGATTTGTTACAATTAAAATAGGTTTGCTAAAACAGAAATACATTTTCAAACAAATCTACCAATTGATTTATGTAGTTGTTAGTCAACATTTCCTGTTTGCTGGAATGCTACAGCTTCTGGTCAAGCTATGCCAGTTTCTAGCTTTGTCAGCTTTGTGCAAACCACTTTGCTTCTAAAATGGTTGTTTTGTCTTACCTGCTTTGTATAGGTTAGAGTTTTCTCTTGTGTTCAGTGCCAGTAAAGTGAAGTTTTTGGACCTGTTTACTGTAAGTGAGACAAACATTTCATTCTATTAATATATTGTGAAAACATTGCTTATGTGGCTTATTTTTTCAATAGTTTATAAACATATTTTTCAGATCAGTTTTCAGTTTATATGAGAAACTTCATTACGTATCATGCATACAAGTAGATAAAGATATTGAAACAGGTCTAGAGTTTATGAGTTGACAACCTTCTGCTTTCCAGATGTTTTAGACTACAGTTTTTACAATTTTTTTTTACCATTAACCCTGCTGGTTAGTGGGGACTGATGCCTAAGATGTTGGACATCAGCCCTGCTATAACTGGGTCGATTTCAACAAGATTAAATGAAAAGGATGGTTATACTAGAATTTTTCTAGGGCAGATCTGTAGTAGCTTGTTTTCCCTCTGCATTTTTGGCTAATGTTCACTACAAATCCCAGCATGTTGAACTCCACCTTAAAGCTTATTGCATGCTGGGACATGTAGGCTCATATTTTCTGAAGTAAAACCAACCATTTGCTTAACAGTGGTGTATCACATTCAAACCTTGTCTAGGCTTTAGTTGTAACTTGTAAGATACTAAAATTGCTCTTTCTTTAAAATTATTATCAGATGTAACTTGCTTTTCAGAAAATTAGTCAGCAAAGTTATTGTTAAAGATGTAACAGATGTGGCCTAAACATTTTTATTTTATTTATTATTTATTTTATGTATTTAAATTTATCCCCGCCCATCTCCCGGGATAGGGGACTCTGGGCAGTTTACAGGATAATAATTTTTGCACAAGGGTCTATCTCACTACTCACTTTGTTTGTTATTGAGGGTACCTGTGCACAAACATCCAAAAAAGTAAATCCTTATTTTACAAACAAATGCATACTTTATATCATATTATAGTTATTTATGGTTGGGAATTAAATAGAATTGTCATTGTAGAAGGAGAGCCATGTTAGTTCCTGGTAGCAAAAATCAGAAGGAATATATTAGCACCTTTTCTGACTAACATTTTATTAAAAGGCATAAGCTTCATTAGATGCACAGAATGGCTAAAGGGATGGAGGATTTAAACTGGGATGAGAGAGCAAGGAAGACAGGTTGCTTGTACAAATATAGGTTTCATTCCACCTTTTAAAAGTTCTTACCGTTCAGTAATGTACTGCTAACATTAAGAGGTGATGAAGATCCAGCCTAGTGAATTTTATTGCACATATCCAACTTACAGAAATGTAAATCTATTGACCATTTGCTTTCAAAAGTTACATTTTTAGCCTGCTGTATATATTTGAGTTGTTTATGGCCTATATGTCAGCTTATTTTCAACTTTTGACTCGTAAAGTCTGCAGTACTACTCAATCAAAAAGCATTCTTAAAGTTCTGTGAGGATTTGAAAGTGAGTATGGATTGATATTCTTATGATAAGTGAAGAAGGTGGCTATTACTCCTTGCTTACTGCATTGATAGTGCAAACCATTAGAACAAAGAGATACAAGTAGTATCACAAGAAATTTTGTTGTTGTTGTTCAGTCGTTCAGTCGTGTCCGACTCTTCGTGACCTCATGGACCATAGCACGCCAGGCCTTCCTGTCCTCCACTGTCTCTCGGAGTTTACTCAAATTCATGTTCATTACATCGGTGATGCTATCTAACCATCTCATCCTCTGCCGTCCCCTTCTCCTTTTGCCCTCAGTCTTTCCCAGCATCAGGGTCTTTTCCAGTGAGTCCTCTCTTCTCATTAGGTGGCCAAAGTATTTGAGCTTCAGCTTCAGCATCTGTCCTTCCAATGAGCAGTCAGGGTTGATTTCCTTTAGGATTGACTGGTTTGACCTCCTTGCAGTCCAAGGGACTCTCAAGAGTCTTCTCCAGCACCACAGCTCGAAAGCATCAATTCTTCGGCGCTCAGCCTTCCTTATGGTCCAACTCTCACAGCCATACATTGCTACTGGAAAAACCATAGCTTTAACTATACGGACCTTTGTCGTCAAGGTGATGTCTCTGCTTTTTAATATGCTGTCTAGGTTTGCCATAGCTTTCCTTCCAAGGAGCAAGCGTCTTTTAATTTCATGGATGCAGTCACCGTCTGCGGTGATCTTGGAGCCCAAGAAAATAAAATCTGTCACTGCTTCCATTTCTTCCCCTTCTATTTGCCAGGAAGTGATGGGACCAGATGCCATGATCTGGGTTTTTTTAATGTTGAGTTTCAAGCCAGCTTTTGCACTCTCCTCTTTCACCCTCATCAAGAGGCTCTTTAGTTCCTCTTCACTTTCTGCCATTAGGGTGGTATCGTCTGCATATCTGAGGTTGTTGATATTTCTCCCGGCAATCTTAACTCCGGCTTGTGATTCATCCAGCCCGGCATTTCTCATGATGTACTCTGCATATAAGTTAAATAAGCAGGGTGATAATATACAGCCTTGTCGTACTCCTTTCCCAATTTTGAACCAGTCGGTTGTTCCATGTCCGGTTCTAACTGTTGCTTCTTGACCCACATACAGGTTTCTCAGGAGACAGGTAAGGTGGTCTGGTACTCCCATCTCTTTAAGAATTTGCCACAGTTTGTTGTGATCCACACAATCAAAGGCTTTAGCGTAGTCAATGAAGCAGAAGTAGATGTTTTTCTGGAACTCTCTTGCTTTTTCTGTAAAATATCACAATTATCTAGGACAGAGCTTTCCAAACTGTGTCGGGACACATTAGTGTGTTGGCTGCAGTGTCTGGTTGTGTCGCAGCTGCTGCTGCCTCTGACCCCTGCCAGGATTCCACGCAGGTCCTAGTGCCTGCCTTGTGCCTGGCTGCCTCCAAACCTGCCCTGCCAGGATTCCGTGCAGGTCCTAGTGCCTGCCTTGTGCCCTGCTGTAAGAGTGTGTCGCGAAATGATACATGTCTAAAAAGTGTATCACCAACATGAAAAGTTTGGAAAGCTCTGATCTAGGAGGTACATATCAAGGTCCATATAACTCTCCCAACTAGCTTTTGATAAAAGTAAGCATTAGATGGTCTGCATCTTTCAGTCATGCAGTAATTAAGCTTAATGAGGATGGTTGACTTCTGTGCAGGCTTAAAAAAATGCACATTGGAGGTTTAGAAATCCCCTTGGGCGATTTTACTAGATGGCACAGTTAATGAGACCATATCTGAATAGGTAAGGAAGTAGACTAGGAAGTGCTAGGGGAAGGTTCATTGACTGCCTTACAATCAGTACTTGTATAGCAACTAAAGTAGAAGTGTGGCAGCTCTTCCTCCCCAGGAAAAAAGCATTCATTTCAAGGAGCAGAATACCTCCATTTAGAAAACAGCAAAGACTTGTGTGTGATGAAATCTTATCTAAGAATGCAGAAATTAGCTTTCCTTCTTAAAAAGTTTTTTTTTAATCCATTCAATCGTGTCCAATTCTTGGAGACTGCCTGGACAAATCCCTGCAGTTTTCTTGGCAAAGTTTTTCAGAAGTGGTTTGCCCTTGCCTCCTCCTTCCTAGGGCTGAGAGAGAGGGAGTGGGCCAAGGTCACCCAGCTGGCTTCATGCCTAAGGTGGGACTAGAACTCTCAGTCTCCTGGTTTCTAGCCTGATGCCTTAACCACTACACCAGAGCTTTCCAAACTGTATGTCGCGACACAAAAGTGTGTCGCCACACACACAGCGTAGTGTGTCGCCACACCACCCGGAAGTGGCGGCGCGTGCGTGCATGGTGGCAGCGGCGCGGGATCAGTGCTTCCGCGTTTTAGCGGAGGCTGCCGCCGCCGTGCGCACCGCCACACGCCCCCCTGTGCCGCCACCGTGCACGCCCGCCGCCGCTGGTGTGTCGCCAGCGGCAGCACTTTGGAAAGCCCTGCACTACACCAAACTGGCTCTCTCTTAAAAAGTAAATTCATCCTTTTGCTGTTACTATTATGTATTTGTATGGTATTACAAGTCTCAATCCTATTAGCTAAATGGACTAGTATATGGATAACAGTAGAAGAGACTGAGTTATGATCATACCTGCTTACTAAAGCTTGAAAGAGAAATGGGAAAGAAACTGAGTTAGAATTGCCAAAAAAAAATCCCTCAAGCTGGGTTCACTCATTTCATTAAGCCAAAACATTATTTGTTTTAATGCAGTTTATGGCCTAGTGTATTCCGTTAACTCAGCTGATTGTGACATATTTATCAGACCATTGTTAGGTAAGCATGCCTTAATATGAAACATGAACTTAGTTACTATTTAGAGATGTGGTTTGTTGTATGATAGGTATAAATATATAAAAGTGAAGGCAGTATATATTGTACTCCAGGGATGGCAGAAAGGAAGCAGTTTTAATGTGACAGGTGTAGTTTCCTAATACCAAATATAGTTAAGAATGAACATCAGTCAGCTAAACAGTCTGCCTTTAAGTAGAGGCAGATACAGCCCCTTTTCTGTAGCTTAAGTTTCAGCACTGTATAATGAACAATTTATTTTGAAAGCAAGTGAAATAACTATTCAATTATGAAATTGCCTTCCTTAAATTGTATATGTAAAAATGTTGATGTAAGCAAGAAACTAGTTTTTAGATGATGTAGTGCAGTATTGCATTGGATAAACAGGTTCCTTCTAGATCTCAGAGTTGTTTTAGTTTAATTTGAATAAGCATGATCAGTGACATAGCTTGGGGTCAAGATATTAAGTAATCAAATGATAGCTAACACTACATATTTAAGCACTTTAAAATGTGAACTTTGAGCTCTTCATCTATTATTATATTGGAATCCACAGTAACCTGGTGAACTGAATGGCAGCAGATGAAAGAAAATGCTTCATAGCGGGCATCCATAAAGTGTATGGCTGTTTGGTTAGTTTTAAACTGGGATTAGACAATTTCATGGAAAATAAAGTTGTTGAGGCTACTTATCATAATGGATACATACTTCCTCTAGTATTAGCATATTTATTTGTTTGTTTATTTGCTAAATTTATATGACCGCCCATCTCCCCCAACGGGGGACTCTGGGCGGTTTACAATAAAACAAGATTAAAATACAATATAAATACAATATGACATAAAAATATAAATATATTTACGGAAGGCCGGGAGGGAGGAAACCCGTCTCAACTCTGGGGGTAAGATATTCCAGAGGGCGGGCGCTGCTGCAGAGAAGGCCCGCCTCCTGGACCCCATTAGATGGAGTTCTTTTCTTGATGGGGTCCGTAGCAAGCCCTCTCTGCATGATCGGGTGTGGCGGGTCGATGTTATGGGGATAAGATGGTCCATCAGGTATCCTGGTCCCATGCCATGTAGGGCTTTAAAGGTAATAACCAACACCTTGAATTGGACCTGGAAGCAAACCGGCACCCAGTGCAGCTCGTGGAGCAAAGGTGTTATGTGTGCTGATCTTGGTGCACGATGGGTGTGTGTGTGTGTATGCCACTGGCTGTACTTCCTGAATGGTTGGTGCCCCACTTTTGTCAAACCCCTTGAATTACAGCTGAAAGTCCTGACTTCGCTCCCATCTGGGTGTGTTTCCTTTCAACTTCAATGTGGTGGTGTACAGAGGCCAACTGCCAAAATAATTATCCTTGTTCCAATATTTCTGGTCCTGACTGTAGCTATCCGATTGCTCTCACATACGATTAATCACTAAATATTTTAATGCTCTTTAGTGAAATATTTGCACAGCATCTTATTTTAATAACCATGATATAAACATAATTGTTATTCTTTGCAACGATTAAAAGCATGTTTAGTTCAGAAGTTTGAATCTCAGAATAATCCAGAAGCTGGAATATCCAAAATGGCATTGGCGATACTTTTCCAAAGTTACTTCTTATGAGGATAGTCTCTATTAATGATATCTTTCCCAATCTTTAATTGTTTATAAAAATATGATTGGAAGGGCGGAATGATATAAAATTTTAATACTTAAGGAATGTATAGATAATTGATTTTTTGCAGCACAGAAGATTTGTCTCCTTACTTTTATAATTCTAGCCCTAGTGTAGCTTTTGGCCCAGTCCAGACATGAGGAAGCTGTACCCTCTAGATCAGCCTTTCTCAACCTTTTGACCCTGGAGGAACCCTTGAAATATTTTTCAGGCCTCGGGGAACCCCTGCACATTCAGGCTCAAATATAGGCCAGAAGTTACAAAATTATTATATTGGTTTCATGGGTAGGCCTGTATAGATGCATTAACCGTGTTCTTAAACTAAACATAAAGAATGAAATTTACCTCTTTAATGTGAAGTTGCCCGAATTTGAAATAATTTTTTAAATAAATTGCAACCTCCCGGGGAACCCCTAGTGACCTCTCGCGGAACCCCAGGGTGCCACAGAACCCTGGTTGAGAAACCCTGCTCTGGATGTTACTGTATGCTGTCCAACATATACAATGGTGAAGGATGCTGATAATGATTAACAGCTACTGACCTTGATGGCAGTGCTACTGCCTCTGAAGGCCACCTGCTGGGCGACTAGTGGGCTTCCTTGTGCAGTTGGTTGGCCACTGTGAGAACAGATTGCTGGACTAGAAGGGCCAGGGGTCTGATCCAGCAAGGCCCTGCTTCTGTTCTTAATGTTCAGTAGCGGCAGCATCTGGAGAGTTGTAGATTCCCTGTCATCTCAGTTTCACTATAGGGAAGTTTTCTTGGGTAACACCCTGTATTTTTTATAGAGATTATTTTTTATTTGGATAGGTACCCTCCTTCCATGCCTTCCAAGCCTTTGCTTAAAAGGTCTTTGAAAATTAGTTTCAAAATTGTCTCAATTGCTAGCAGCTGATTTGAGCAGTTTTGTCATGATGGCTTACAATACAATGCTGTAAGTAGTTGCATGGCTGTATTAACTGCATGCAAACATCGCTGCTTTAGTCATGGTTTAAGAGAGCAAGTTTTTATTATTTCAGAGCAGAACTGTATGAAATAGGGAAGTGCAAAACCTTCCAAACTGACGATTTGCAATTATGTAAGTTCATACAAAGCATCTCTTTTTGAATTGCTGAAATAACCCTACCATGTCGTTTGCAAAATTTGCGTGATTGTTTTAGAAGTAGCTGTCTTTGCATGCATGTGCATGCACATCCCTTCTATTAAACTTTCAAATGCAGTTTTGACCAGAATGCATTGCTTAGGCAGTGATTTGTCAGCAACATAACCTCCATTCAGCTCCATGAAAAATGGAACCTTTTCAAACTAGCTGGTGAAAGAAAGGGTTAATATTGTTAAAACATGAATGCTAGGCAGAATTATAAGAGTGACCCTGTAGAAAATTTCACTGGAGGCCAGCATTTAACTTTGTTTTATATCACCACCTCCTTGTGGTCACTTCCTCTTTGGCTAGTGAAATAAGTCTAGTCTTTCTAAGTGTGCTGGACAGAGTCTCAGCGAGTGACAGCATCTGCCTGACTCTGGCTGATCTCTGAAGCTAAGCTTGGTCTCCTTGGTTAGGACTGGCACTGAGAGACCCTGGTTCTAGCACACCCTAGAAGGTCACTGGGTACCTTGGGCCAGTCATCTCTCTCACTTCAACCTACGCCACAGAGCTTTTGTGGGGGAAAATGGGGGGGGGGGCAATACGCTGACCCTGAGAACCATGTATTACTTTGTGTATTAATTAAGTATGTGCGTTTGGTTATGCTTTTTCCCTTGCCTCTGCCATCTGCAGAACATACACAGTCCATCTGATCAAGCTAAAGGACTGTTCATAGCTAACTTTTTATCAGGAGTGAGGGTTAAAATCAGGCTTATAATGGGAGCAGGAGCTGAACTTTACATATGGAGTAGTTGCTACTGCTCCATAATTGCAGCACTGTGTCGTGTTGCTATGGTTCCCAATGCCTGTGTCTCTGCATGATTTCCGAGAATGGGGCCAAGGCAGCCAGTCACAGCAGTGCTGCTGTGTACGTGTTCAGGGAGTTTAGATTTGTACTGGCAGGGAAGTGATTACAGAGAGCCAGGGATTGGGCATTTCCCACCCCAAATTGCATGTTTTTACAGTGTTCCTTTCTCTCGTCTTTAGGAGGTGGGAAATGGTTCGGATAAATTGTCTACTTCCTCCCTCTCTGGTCGTCCCTCAGTCACGGCTTGATGACATGAAATGTGGGATTCCGTCCTCTACCAAATGTTGGGGTGGGGTAATGTGGGGAAGGGAGGGTGCTGCTTTTGGATTGGCTCGGGCATGTTGTCATCAGAGATTCTTGGCTGGCGTGCCATCTGCATAGGCTGTGAATACTTCTCTCTGGCGCAGACCTTGTTCCTGGGGATTGCATCATCCCTGGGAGAGCAGCCAGGTCCGGAGCACTGTACAAAGACTCCGTGAAGCAGATGCGGCCTGTTCTGTCGCTGAAGCAAGTCCTCCTCCTTCCTGCTCCTCCTTCCCACAGGACTTCAGAAAGAGAGCTCTCTCTAAGAGCCTCTCAGTGGATGCCCTTTGGACTTCGAATCCCAGCTGCTTCCTGTACACCTGGCTGATGCAATGTCTGTCTTTGAAATCCCTGCCGGAATTTATTCTGGAGCTGTTTTGTTTGCCTTTTCTGGGAGTGGCCAAGCAAGCAGTATGCCTGTCACATGATGTCCTTGAATATGAAAAATCCAAAGCCAGACTAATAGATACAGAGCCTTCTCCTTTCCAGTCTAGCAACCAATCCTGTAGAGGGCATAGAATATGTGTACATTATGGTTGGTGGCATAGTATCTAATAATTTGCTATGGCCAGAATGAGGAATTCTTGTGGTACTAATAAGAACTTGACTTTCAGTTGTAGCTTACTGCAGCATTTCTATATAACCCAGGCTATTGCATGGTTTTTATCTCAAATTCATTCTTATATTGCTGAATTTTTTTAAGGAATTCATATTTGTAAAAATAATAGTAAAGCCAAAGACCTGCATTGACTCTTGCTGTTAGCCTCATATGCTTTTTCTCCCTGGTGGAATTTATTATAATGAGAAGCAAAATATTTGAGTGTTTTCCTTGATCACATTTGGAATCCCTTTTTTAGAAAAAAAAAACAATGAACTTTAAAATAATTGTGATGTTACTCCTTAGCAATAATTTTGTGGCTTTTATGTCCCTGAGAAAATTAGTAGTAGTAACCTTGCCAGACAAAAGGGACAGATTTGTTGACTCCTGATGCCAGCCAAGCTACATAGTCCATTACTCAAGATCCAGTGGACTATGAAAGCCTTTTAATTGTGCATCAGGCTTTTTTCCTAAAAGATTGAGACACAGGAATGTTTATAATTTAAAAATTACAGTTTTCATTTTGTAAATTTAGGCATTTGCCTTGTGATCACAAAACATGCAGTATCTAATATTTTAACATTAGACATGAAAAAGCAAAATAAAGCACCAAAATATATTATCCAACACTAAATTCTTAATTGGGATGTCAGAATTTTTTTTGGGGAAATTACATTTTTCAGTTCTGGTACAGTTGGTTATACTGTAAATGATACTGTAGAATGAATGCAGTAGGCTGTAGTACTGTATTCTCCTATATTATAGATGGAGCTCAAATATGTAAATTAGTTGCAGTCCTCAAGCATATAATATATTTTCAGCTCAGTCTTTAATAGTTAAATTGCTCAATCCTTTTTATAGGTTTCATCTGAACATGGACTGTGCTTTTATTTGTCTTCTGATTTGTAGTCAACTCTAGTTTCTTACTTCATTTTATGCCAGTTTCTTTATTGGCAAGCAATCTTGAATAGCTATACATTTATGAATGAATTATTAGGCTATAGTTAACAAGATACCTACCTCAGATTCACAGTGTCATTGTCCTATATATTTCTAATTTAAAACATTTTGGAAAGTTAATTGCTTATACTGGTTTTGTGCGTATGGTTAAGTACATATGGATCAACATATGGGGCTATGTAACAGCGTTCTGCGTGCGTCATGCGGCCACATGACCGTGGAAGCGTCTTCAGACAACGCTGGCTCTTCGGCTAACAAACGGAGATGGGCACCGGCCCCTAGAGTCGGACACGACTGCACAAATGTGCGGGGGGAACCTTTACCTTTTTATGGGGCTATGTAATGTGATAACAGCTAGTTTTGCACCTAATACCTGTATGTAAAAAAACAGATCCTAGCTTTAGCTTTCTGTTGTAAAAAATAAGAGCATTTATTTCTGCATTACAAAAGACCCATCTTCATGTCCCTGAGAAGCAAATGTAAGATCAAGTTTGTTAGCTAGAGCGAAAATGTATGAATAATGTCAGAGTTGATAGAAGTTCAAGTCAAGTTAGATATATGGACTGTTCTTTGCTCTGTATTGTTGAATGTTGGTTGAACATGCTTATGATCTAATGCCTATTATTTTAACATCAGTCCAGTTGTTTTGTTGCTATACTGTAGCTGATATCAAGCTAAGTAGTAATGTGCCTTATGCTGGCCTCCTCCTTAACTAATAGTTTCTGAGTGTGGCTTGGGAAAATGAATCCAGAAATACTGGGTTTTTTCTGAGCTGTGTCTAAAATTGCTCTGATTTTAATTCTCATTAAATCTAGTATTAGCAGCATGTATATTTTCTCTTTGGTCACTGACACAGTGTTAGTTATTTTGATCTTTTCTTGCTGTTTTCTCAGTTTCACTCTCTGGTATGCTTTCATACAATTTTCAGTATGACATTTCAGAAGCAATTTGACAAAGAATCTCAAACTTGTGTGTAACAGCTGTTTTTCATATTGATTTTGCAGAGCTATCAGAACTGCAAAAGCACTTTTAAAGTATATCTTGTAGAACAGGGGTCCCCAACCGGTGGGCCGTGGCTCATGGGGCTCCCGCCCGCAAACCCCGCCCCCTTCCACGCGATTGGCTCCCGCCCACAACCCCCCGATCGCCCCGGTCCGCAGAAAAATCGTCTTTTGAAACCGGTCCCTGGCGCCAAAAAGGTTGGGGACCCCTGTTATAGAAAGTATACTGCTTATAACAAGTTACGTTTCTGTGTCTCATGGTTATTTCCGCATAATTTGTTTTTAAAAATTATCATTAGATTTGAAAGTTGGACAGCAGCTTCAAATCTCTCTTCAACTACAGACAAACTTTTTCAACTTGATGGGGCTTTCCTCATAGAGAGGAGAGTAGTGATTTCTCTGCAGTCCTCTACATCTCAAAACTACTCTGGAAGATACCCCAACCCTCAGGAGCAGACATTGAGACCATGCAAGAAATTGCAAGAAAGAGTAGAGAAATAAAAAGCCCTGTTGAAGGAGCAAGTTTCTCTTTGCAGTGCATTATAATCCTAACATGTTAAGGCTGGAGGGAGCTATTAAGGCTGTTCAGTACAAATCCTTACTCTAAAATAAACCATTGTCAGTGGAATATCAGCACCTCACTGGGTAAATTTTTCTGTTCTTAAGATTTTTTTTTCTAATATTCAACCAGACTGCTTTCCTGTAACTTTAAGCCATTATTCCATGTTTTCTCTCTGGGATGATATAGAACAGATTGTGACCTAACTCTTTTCATAATACTTTATCTCTTTTCCCTAATCATTTTCATTGCTCTTCTGAATTTGTGTCAAGCTGACTGAAGTCTGTGGTGTTCACAAGTGGACATAATACTAGAAATAGAATCTGACCAACACATGACCATAGAACTACAGGTAGTCTTCGCTTGACCACAATTGAGACCAGAAATTTGGTTGCTAAGCGAAGCGGTCATTAAGCGAACCCGGCCCAATTTTATGACTTTTTTGCGGCAGCCGTTAAGTGAGCCACATGGTCATTAAGCAAATCACATGGTTCCCCATTGATTTCGCTTGCCAGAAACTGGCCAGGAAGGTCGAAAATAGCAATCACGTGACCATGGGATGCTGCGACGGTCACAAATGCGAACCGGTTTCCAAGTGTCGGGCCCAGACCAACAACGACTCTGAGTCAGTGTATTCCAACTCTAGTTCTTTATTGTTCTCACCGTATTGACAGAATCTTGCCAGACTAAAGCTACTCTAACTAACCTAAGAGTAAATAACCTAGGAAGGCTCTAGGGCGGAGCTACCTTGGACCTCTTAACTTTCCCAGCAACAGTGTCCGGGCTGCAAATCCTCTTATCTGCCTGGAATGCGTTCCCTCCCTGGGAACCAGCGGCAGCGCCGGAATCCACCACACCAAGTGCCCAAATTGTGATCACGTGACCATGGGAATGCTGAGACAGTTGTGTGAGCATCAGTTGTAAGTTGGTTTTTCAGCACCGTCGTAAGTCTGAACTGTCACTAAACGAATAGTCATTAAGCGAGGACTACCTGTATTAGCACAGTGCAAATACTTGGAAAAAGGTGCTCTAGAATGAATGGGAATGCATATGAAGTATCACTTTTTGGGTGGTTAAACCAGTCTCATCTTTTTCCCAGGATCATGCAGCTGCTTTGAAATCTGCTCCTGGCCAACTCTCCATGTTTACACATACACAGCTGCTTTGCTTTGCTAGCCCCCCACCCCACCCAAGATTCTTCTGTTGATACAGCCTAACATTAATTTTGTCTTTTTTGCAGACTTATCATAGTTACTGACTTTCATTCTTTGGCTGTTGTGGGTCTTCCGGGCTGTGTGGCCGTGTTCTGGAACACGGCCACACAGCCCGGAAGACCCACAACAGCCATCGAACTCCGGCCATGAAAGCCTTCGACAATACATTGACTTTCATTCTGTTTGTAAATAAATACTATTTCAACAAGCTTTTTAGAAGAACCATTGCCAACCAAGTATCCGGCATCATATATACCTGTACATTGGACTATTGTTTTCTAAGAGAAGAACTTGGCATTTGTATTGAAGTTTACATTGATGCATATTTTGTCTGCAGGTTACTTCTCTCTAAAAGTCTTTCTGCAGAGATATATCGATCTTTGTATCTAATTAGATATTTTGTTAGACCTGGGGAATTAAAGATGTGCATTGAAGGATTGGATAGACCCATGTGTTTTATGTTTTTTCTAGGCTGGGTATTAAGCTTAGTTAGGAATTTAGGAAACATAGCAGTGAAATATGACATGGAGAAACACTTGCGATTTTAAATTCTGAAGCAGAACAGTCCTTGGATATTTCTCAATCTTAAATTCCAACAAGCTGAGCATATTTCACATTAGTGATTTGTCTATATATAGTAAATATTTTGTAGAACATAAGCATTTTATGTGATTAGACTGTGGTGTTCAGTATTGGGATTTTTAATATATACCTGCACAGTAACTGTGCTACATGGAGCTGTCCTGGTAAGCACAGCATTCTGAGATTCTAAATAATTGAAAGTACATTCTTTCAAGAGCACTAAAAGTTTCAACAAATCATTTATCCTGCTGAAACATTCAAGAATAATATAATTTTAAAATATATAGCATCCTAATGTTCTTAGTGAGCAGGCAATATTGAGCTAAATAATGCAATGAAAATATAGTAAAATAATGTCAAACTACTTCCATCTAAAAGATCATTGTCTCAATTAGATAATAAATTTAAGATCATAAGGCCCTCAAGTGCTAGTTTTTAAAATACACTTGCAAAAATAAAATAAATAATCTGTTGTTTTATGTGGTAGCATTGAAAACATGGGTCTTATTGCAAATAATTTTGAGGAAGTGTTTGTTTTGAATGTATTAAACATTTATGATTCATTGATTCACGTTTGGTAACTTAATGGACATAAAATATCACCTAATATTGGTTGATCCTAAAAACCTAAGAAGAAAATGGGAACCTCAGAGAAGTCCCAAGGCTGCATGCTAAACTGGGAAGTTGAAAAAACATCTCAGAAGAAGGTAGATAAACCACTTCCATATTGTTGCCAAGAAAGCTACATGTCCTTGAAGTCACAAACTCAAAAGTGTTTTAAAAATACATGACACATCACACAGTGGCTTTTCATGACAATAAATCTTGGGTGGACTCAGTTCTTCCTTTCATGAGAAAGTAAATTGCCATGTGGTGAGATCTGTGTTTTTTATGATGATTCATGCTTTACATAGACTTCTCAAGATTTCTCTCTACATTTAATTATGTTAATTGTCTACCCCCCTGCATTATAGGACTTTTGCAGATAATGGAAAGTGGTGAAGTGAGATCAGTGTTGGAAACTCTACATAGATTAATATTTTTTTCTTTTTCCCTGTCATTTTGTGGTTGATCAGGAGAGAATACATCATGATCCATGTCCAGTTCCGTGCCTTGTGATCAGCAGCATAGTTTTTAAAGGAAAGATGCCCTTTTCAGTCTTTTTAAAAAAGTGGATGTTATCACCCTTTGTTGGACATTAAACATTTCTAAGAAACATAGGGCTTTGTGCTTAATGCATTCTGCAGGCACGAGAGAATACTAATGACTGGGCATCCTTCTGTTGTCCTGTCTGGGGCTCAATCTATGCTGAAAACCCTGCCCCTTTCTTTTTGAGAATTCAGAGATACAGCTTGTGAGATTCTGCAGAAGGGGATTAATCCCCCACAGAGCAGTTCTTTTGGTTTGAACTCAGACTATTCTAGGCCAAGGGGCACCCAGCTTCATTGTCTTATTGTTTTTATACACAAAACACTTCAGCCAGCTCTTGGTCTTGCCCCCAAGGGAGAATAAAGGTTGAAACAAAGATCACACTATTCTGTTGGTTTTACATCTTGAACACTGTGGCAGCCTCAGATTTGATATCTGTAGACCTGGTTAATGGAAAGCCAGTTTATATGGGCCATTTGTATAGAGCAGAGCTTTCCAAACTGTGTGTCGGGACACGTTAGTGTGTCTGCTGCAGTGTCTGGGTGTGTCGAGGCTGCTGCTACCTCCTGGCTTCCACGCAGGTCCTAGTGCCTGTCTTGTGCCTTTCTGCCTCCAAACCAGCTGTGATTCTGCACAGGTCCTAGTGCCTGCCTTGTGCCCTGCTGTAAGAGTCTGTTGCAAAATGATGCCCTGCTGTAAGAGTGTGTTGCGAAATGATGCATGTCTAAAAAGTGTGTCACCAACATGAAAAGTTTGGAAAGCTCTGGTATAGAGAAAGAATTGATACCACCTTTTTCTATTCAACTCAGTTACCTATACATCCACAGTCTGGCTAAACTGCTATCCATGCTGTTGCATAATTGGATTTTGCAGTATTGGTAAAGCTTTCTGCTAAATTTGAGTTGGGCTACACCAGCCAGTCTAATATTGGCTATTTCAAAGGTATCTTCTGCAGCATTCTACCTGCAAGAGCCAGAAAATGCTGTTGCTATTTAGCAAGACCTATTCATTTTCTTCTCCTTTATCCTTTGTGTCATTTGTATTTTCTGAGCACTCATCTAGAGTTCATATTATTGTGGTATTGGGCTTAATACCCAGTAGATTATTGGAATTCCAGATTGACTGGCAATGTAGATTGGCTGGTTCAACTATCACTTCTTTCAAAGGTCCCTATGATATGGTATTATGCATTTAATTTGTTTCTGAAGTGTGAGCTTGATATCCTTCCTTCCTTTGAATTTAGTTGATGATTTCTGGATGATAACAGCAGACCTTTCTCTCAGGTGGTAGCCAATTCTCTGATAGGACTGCAAAGTTACTTGTTTTGACCACCATATTAGGGCTGTTTGCCAAATCTGAAGGAAAGTTTTAGGGTTTTCATACTTTTTTTCCCCCTGTAGTATACATGAGGTAATATTTTTCTCAGAATACTAGTACAGCTCACTTTTACAGTTTTAGTGATGTACAGAGAGCTTTCAGAAAGAATCTGCAGTCTCACATGCTTTTTTCATGTAAACACGTACATATTTACAAATGCACCTCTAATGTCCCACTTAAAGACTTCCTTTTCAGAAATATTAACCGTATCCAGTGTAGCCCCTGAGCATGGGTGTTCCTTTTATGGCAGCAGATAGCTCTCAACTGTGCAGAAATGTCCTGAAGGGAATTCCCAGCCCTCTTAGCAGGCTGATGTGATCTTATGTCTCCACCCTCACTGAGAAGAGAACAAATAACAGCTTTTTCTAGGCTGACCTATCAGAAAAGTGATATTGTGTCTGACGTGTCTTGCGTGCTGAGAGATGGGATGTGTTTGAAGTTCCAGCTTTCAACATTTATACCAAGCTAGGCTAGGAATCAGTAAGAATCTAAAAACTGACTTCTTGAACAAATGGCTGTACAGGCTCAGTTGGCCTAAAGAACTGGAAGGAAACGCTGTAATCTAGGACAGAATAGAAATGTGATTTCTGTTCGTTATATCACAAATTTTAGCCTTGCATGTAGGCAGATTGTAGAGATAGGGAAATTCTTGAAAGGCTATTAAGAGGGGTAGAAATTGTGCCCTATAAACAAACTATTAATTATTTGTATATTTATCTTAGAAAAATAATGGTTTGAGAAAACAATTTGAGGCAGTGCAGCCATTGTAATTTTAGAATCAGCAATATTTACAAATGACCTTAGTGCAACTGCTTTAATCCAGGCATTCCTGTTGCCATTCCAGAATAAATAATTCCCACAAGTGTTCAGAGTTCTGCAATTGCAGTGCTAGTCCTTCTAGTGAAGTCCCTGCTGTAGTTGCACCTGAAAGGTACAAACAAGGTTCCTCTCCTTCGCTTGAACACCCCCCCCCTCTTTAGAAGCAGGTACAGAGAGATTGAATTCATTTGCTACCACAGAGCTTTCCAAACTGTGTGTCGCGACAAAACCCAAAAGTGGACGTGTGCGGGGGCATGCGCGCCATTGGCACGCCATCAGCGCTTCTGGGTTTTAGCAGAAAACGGGGCCGCCGCCATGCACACCACCGCGCATGCCACTGCACCACCGCCACGTGCGCCGCTGCCGCCGTTGGTGTGTCACCAACGGCAGCAGTTTGGAAAGCACTGTGCTACCATTTACAACATACCGTTTCCTTCTTTTTTTCTCCGTTGGCCTGTTACAGAATTGCTTCTCACTTGGCCTTTTTATACTTAGGTGTAAATGCCTCTAAAATAGCACGCCATATTTGAATGCTGTATACTTATCACTGCTTTTCTCAGCAGCATATATGAACAATGGAAAGTAATTCCTTTCCTGATATCTGCTTCTGTGCATTTTTCCAGTTAAAGTAATTGCATTTTTCTAACATAACATGATGTAGAAATAAATACATTCCTTTGTTTACTTCCACTTTGGGAGTGTTGGCTTCTCCTCTTCCATCCCCATATTAGCAGTTTTGTTCATATGGCTGACATTTGCAGGATAGACCTTCAAGCTTTTTATTCTGCTCAGCAGTCTCTCCTGAGGCAGTTTGAAAATCTGTGTATGAAATTGGTGCCCATATGGGAGTGAAACTTATGCAAACGTGATCTTCAGGCAGTGACATGCACCATTTGAAGTTACTACTTTCTGTTCCGCTCTCACTCTTCTCAACTTCAGCATGATTTGCAGGATAAATCACTTGGCTGTGGCTGTGAAGAATACAAGTGCAGTGCATTGTTTCTTTTTCCTTTGGCAGGTTTACCCATGTCCGTGACGTGTTGGCCGAGGCTTTGCGGCTGCTCCCCGCCCTTGGAGCTGCCAGTCACTATCCTTTGGACTCCGTGATCCCTGACAAACGTCATGAGCATTGCAATCCCTCTGGGAGTCACTACACCAGATACATCTTATTCAGATATGGCTGCTGGATCTGAGTAAGTGCTTCCTTGTCTGAATAGGTGGAGGGCATGGAATCAGAACTTGGTGTTCAGATCTTGGCTATTCTGGTGAGCCTGGGATAATAGAAAGCAATTAGCTTTGCAACAGGTACAGCCTCAGTTTACTGGTTTATCCTATACATGTTAGATCAAGATGAAACACCAAGGAGAAGCTGTTCTCCATCCTCCAAACTGCATTCAAGGAAAAGCACTTTGCTAGAATACTGCTTTCCCAAGGGCCTTTAATTCACATTCTGTTGTGTCATGCCTTGGTTGATAGGTGTCTTGCAAGAAATGAGCCCTGACAGTACTCTTCTTTTCCTCTCCTGTAGCCTAAGTTGCATGGTGCTGCTGATACAGATGGCTGTATGATGTGGGTAAGGAGGATCTTTCAGGCATCAGGCCTCTTGCCTATCTCAAACTGTTATGTGGATTTTCATCTTTCTAGTGTAGTGTTCTTTTCCTGAGGGAGGATTATTAAGTTGCTTGCAAGAAACATCCTCTGGTAGCTGCTGGTACAGGAACCCAAATCAAGTGTCCACAGGAAAGGGGAGGGCCAGAACTGAGATGGATGTTCTGTGTTCCTAGACTTGTCTTCAGCAATTTGTGACACTAAAGTGAACACTGTAACTCAGAAAGCCAGACATCCTGTTTAAGCCATCTGCTTTATAGTCTATACTCAAGGCGGACTAATCCCTATGTGTATATAGCCTCTCTCTACTAGGCTTTTGTGAGGCCCCTGCATACACAGAGCTTTCCTTTTCCTTGCTTCTTTCTAGTGGATGCGAAGTATGAGTGGACATTATTTCTGGTTTCTTTTCATAGCACGAATCTGATAAGCATAGTTAAGAAAGAAGGGTTTAACCACTGCAGCTTCAGTTGTGTGCTCAGCAGAAAAAAATCCATTTAGAATCTTGATTGATGCTGTTACTGATTGGTGCTAGATTTAGCTCAGATACACATCTTTCTTCCCACCTCAAAGGTTGATTTAATAGTAGTTGTTGGTGTTGGTGTTGAGGTTTTCTGCACTAGGATTCATTTTATTTGCTGTGTTTTGTCCTGGGCTGCCCAGGAGCATATGAGGTCACATGTCATGATAACTGCCAGTTGCAGTTGCAGTGGCTTTGCATCTTGTCATCTGGTATAAAGAGGCCTGGGAAGGCCATTCTCTTATACCTCCTATCCTTTTCCTTCTTGGGAATATGGAGGTAGAAACAATGGTGGCTAAAAATAGTAGTTGTGATAATATTACTCTGTAGCACTAAACTTCACGTTCTTGTAGGCATAGGGTCCATCAGCCTATAGTTCATCATACTGTCATGATCCATTAATTATTTTCAGCCAAATAGAAGCCACACTTTGGAAAACAGGACAAGTTATATAATTATTCTAGCAAAATGTATGGGCATTAGAGATATGAGTATAGATAAAGTAATAAGATAAGGTACTATAACAGGGTAGGTTCCTTCTGTCAGAGAGCTTGAAAACAAAACATTATACATATATGATTTATCAGTTGCTTTAAAGATATATCTGCCTTGATTTACCACAACAGGGCAATTGTTAGGGATAAAAATGATGCTGAGATCCTGCAGAGGGACAGGATTGCAAGGAAACAACTGTGGTATAATTACAGCTCTCTTCTTCATAGGAATAGCCTTTGAAAATGTACTGTGGTTGCAGAAAGGACATTTTCTGGACCTTATTCCCAATGTGTGCTTGCAGCAATGGCTTGCTCCGGCTCCCCCTTCTTAGTCTTTCCCTCTCTCTCCCTTCCATCCTCCATATAGATCAGTTTCTCCTTCTGGCTTCCAGCTTTGGCTTCCTCACCTAAAGCTTCTCCTGCTTCCTTTTCTGTAACAAGGACTCCCATAGCTTTTCACTAACCCGCTGGTTTTGTACATTTTAAGCTGCATTTTTCTGCCATCTTGTGGTAGAAAATTGCTGTTTCTCTCCAGTTGTAGAGATTAGGTATGCTATTCCTCACATAATTGTGTGAGAAAGCAGGATATTCAACACATTGCAGGTTTTACTAAATGAAATATTCAGGATCTATCCTTGCCAAGTTCACTCAAATTTCTGTCACTAAGAAACTGTATCTAGACTCATGTGCATTAAGGAGAAGCAGTAAGTAGACTTTGTGGCCTGGAAGGAACGTTCAGCTAAGTCAGAGGTCTGTAAACTTTGTAACCTGAATGGGCACAGAGCTGTGATTACAAAATAAGTCAGGTAGATGAGAAAGGTTATAAAGAATTTGAAATCCACTATCTGATGAAATGAATAAGTAACTAACAAATAGTTCAAAGATTGGTATGAGCACCTTTTTCACCCCTGTTTTCTCTTACTGGATACCAACTTTGAAACCATATATATGCCAGTCATCAGCCTTTTCTCCCTTCTTTACAACATAGCGTTCGTGGGTTCTGTCCCTCCTGTGCTCCCAAGGTGTGTCCATTCTTGGCTAGATTATTGTTTGGCATCATGAGTGAGCGCTGAGATCTGGCTAATTATGGGAAAAGACCCACTTCCTCTACTGATGGGTTCTGCTGTTGGCCCTTTTTGCAGCCCAGAGTCTGTGGAAGCTAGCCCAGCTGTTAGTGAGAAGAATGTGTATGCAAATCACGGCTACGGGGCCTCCCAGAGGCACAGCTACCGAGGGCTGCCTTATGCAGTGAGTACCTTCTCTGTTATCTGCAGTAGATTCGTACTTTATCAATCCCATTTCTCCCCTTCCCAGCTTCAACGTGACTGAGCTAGAGACCCTTGTTTTGTTTGGAGGGCATTTGCAGTATAGTTTTGGATTTATTTATTTTTTCATGGATTTGTGGAAAGCTTATTACAAAATGGAATATACTGGCTTAGATGAAGAGGCATGTTTTGTGGTTTTACTGAGAGAAAGCTACAGTGGAATTTCTAATAGCTTTTTAATTTTTTAAATGAAAATATTCATGTTTATGTGTATCATAAACCGTAATATTTTCAGAATCAGGAGGTTTGTGTGACTTTGCTTGCAGGCTTCTTATGTTCAATTGTGCAAAATTCTTGCATCTTAATATGTACTCCTACTTGCGTACCATCCTGATTCAGTTGATTTGTGGGCTTTTCCCTTTCCTAATGTGCTAGCTTTGTCTGTCTGTCTGTCTGTCTGTCTGTCTGTCTGTGTGTAACCAATCTTGAAGTTTCCCAAAGTCCACTTTTCATTTTTTCTTTTGCAGAGGTGCTTGGAAAATGTGTTCATTATTAATTTTTCAGGAGACTCAAATCTACCACCTTCTCTTGGGTTGAACAGAGGAAACAGTTACTCTACTTACTCTTAGAATGAATCCCAGATTAAGTATATGATCCTTGCTATCATATAGTTGATCACCTCCCAAACCTCTGTGAGCTTCTTTAGGCTTTGGAATGTGTCATTAGAGCTCATAAATTTTTGTAAGTCATTCCTATTTCTTTTACTGTTGTCCTTCCCCTAAATTTAAAATAGCACTGATGCAAACCTTTGTTTTTAGGATCATAATTACGGAGCTCCTCCTCCTCCAACCCCTCCTGCTTCTCCCCCTGTCCAGACCATCATCCCACGTGCAGAACTGAATGGTCTGCACTCTCATGATGAGGAGAATTCTGGTGACACAGAGAGCTCTTCGGAGGCAGAATCTATTCCCAGCTGGTGTCACTGCAGTCTCTCCCAAGATGGCTTCCTCATCAAATGTGAGAAATGCAGGTACGTTCTGGGTAGGTGGGCAACCAGATCGATGAGGAGTGTGAAGGAGGTTTCATGGCCATTCTCTTGACTCCCCATTGACTGAACCTGTGATTTATTATTATGGTATGGAGCAAAGGAACTAATTGGCAGCAAGTTAAAAAAGAAAGACAGAGTTTCACAACGCAGAGGCCAAACAGTGCCAGTTAATTAGATGAAACCTGCAAAAGATAACTTCCTTGTTTCAGCCAGCCAAATATAATTGGTTAAGCAGTCTCTATTGGACTTCTATGGTGTTAAAGACATTCTCCTAATCTTACTGTGGTGTTAGATACAGTGGGGCAAAAAAGTATTTAGTCAGCCACCAATTGTGCAAGTTCTCCCACTTAAAAAGATGAGAGAGGCCTGTAATTGACATCATAGGTAGACCTCAACTATGAGAGACAAAATGAGAAAACAAATCCAGACAATCACATTGTCTGATTCGGAAAGAATTTATTTGCAAATTATGGTGGAAAATAAATATTTGGTCAATATCAAAAGTTCATCTCAATACTTTGTTATATATCCTTTGTTGGCAATGACAGAGGTCAAAAGTTTTCTGTAAGTCTTCACAAGGTTGGCACACACTGTTGCTGGTATGTTGGCCCATTCCTCCATGCAGATCTCCTCTAGAGCAGTGATGTTTTGAGGCTGTCGCTGGGCAACACGGACTTTCAACTCCCTCCAAAGGTTTTCTATGGGGTTGAGATCTGGAGACTGGCTAGGCCACTCCAGGACCTTGAAATGCTTCTTACGAAGCCACTCCTTCGTTGCCCGGGCGGTGTGTTTGGGATCATTGTCATGCTGAAAGACCCAGCCACGTTTCATCTTCAATGCCCTTGCTGATGGAAGGAGGTTTGCACTCAAAATCTCACGATACATGGCCCCATTCATTCTTTCCTGTACACGGATCAGTCGTCCTGGTCCCTTTGCAGAGAAACAGCCCCAAAGCATGATGTTGCCACCCCCATGCTTCACAGTAGGTATGGTGTTCTTTGGATGCAACTCAGCATTCTCTCTCCTCCAAACACGACGAGTTGTGTTTCTACCAAACAGTTCTACTTTGGTTTCATCTGACCATATGACATTCTCCCAATCCTCTTCTGGATCATCCAAATGCTCTCTAGCAAACTTCAGACAGGCCCAGACATGTACTGGCTTAAGCAGGGGGACACGTCTGGCACTGCAGGATCTGAGTCCCTGGCGGCGTAGTGTGTTACTGATGGTAGCCTTTGTTACGTTGGTCCCAGCTCTCTGCAGGTCATTCACTAGGTCCCCCTGTGTGGTTCTGGGATTTTTGCTCACCGTTCTTGTGATCATTTTGACCCCACGGGGTGAGATCTTGCGTGGAGCCCCAGATCGAGGGAGATTATCAGTGGTCTTGTATGTCTTCCATTTTCTAATTATTGCTCCCACAGTTGATTTCTTCACACCAAGCTGCTTGCCTATTGCAGATTCAGTCTTCACAGCCTGGTGCAGGTCTACAATTTTGTTTCTGGTGTCCTTCGACAGCTCTTTGGTCTTCACCATAGTGGAGTTTGGAGTGTGACTGTTTGAGGTTGTGGACAGGTGTCTTTTATACTGATAACAAGTTCAAACAGGTGCCATTACTACAGGTAATGAGTGGAGGACAGAGGAGCCTCTTAAAGAAGAAGTTACAGGTCTGTTGAGAGCCAGAAATCTTGCTTCTTTGTAGGTGACCAAATACTTATTTTCCACCATAATTTGCAAATAAATTCTTTCCGAATCAGACAATGTGATTGTCTGGATTTGTTTTCTCATTTTGTCTCTCATAGTTGAGGTCTACCTATGATGTCAATTACAGGCCTCTCTCATCTTTTTAAGTGGGAGAACTTGCACAATTGGTGGCTGACTAAATACTTTTTTGCCCCACTGTACATCCCCCTAATCACAGAGTAGTAGTTGTGGTGAAATAGTAGAAGTAAATAGAGATTGGTGTCACCAGAGATTCTCATATAGAAGTAAAACTGGAGGCTCAGTTTCAGAGGGAGAGACATGTCCTTTATTTGTTTGTTTGTTTGTTTATTTATTTATATTTTGAATTTAGCTACCGCCCATCTCGCTCAAAGAACAACTCTGCTCTGGGCGGTTTACAATAACGCTTTAGGAGTCTTTCCTGTCCCTTCAGATTATCCCTACCCCGGAATATACTCTTTAAGCTTAGCTCTTAATTTTAGAATGTGTTCTTTCTAAAACTAAACGATGAAACTCTTGGGGAGTATGGAAAGTGCATTGGTTACATAACCCATTATTAGCTGAAGAAATGGCCTTGCATATCGGTATATAAATTTCTGATAGCCAGTAAAGGCATGTGGGCTTTATGTAACTCTTCAAGGTGAAGTCATCTGGCATTCCACTGAAGGCCCTAACCACTGCAGTCCATTTCATTTTAGGCAGTGCTGCCATTGAAAGCTCCAGTATCAGGTTTCTGTCATTCTTTTGTAGGGGAATTGGCAGGGGAAAAGTAATCAGATTCCGTCGCCGGAAGCAAGACAACGTGTCAGGTGAGTTCAGTCTGTCTGCTGCAACCAGATCACTGAGATTTATGAATCCGCATTCGTCCCGGTAGAGAGTACTTTTTATGCCTCCTTGCCTCTCATAACTCATTTCCATGAGGGAGCACTTCTTTGTATCCTTTCACAAATTGCTCCCCATGTCAGGGGTGTATTTGAAGAGCTGTGGGGACCAGTACAGAGCAAGTTGTTGTCACGAGAGGCAGGCGGCATGGCGTCTCTTCCCTAAAGTCACGCTGCAGAGCAGTATGAGGAAGCTTCCTCCGGATTATGAAAGTTGTCGGTGTGATACTTTCCATTTTAGGTGGAGAGAGCAGTGCAACAGAGAGCTGGGATGAGGAGCTCTCCCCCTCCACGGTGCTGTATACTGCCACACAGCACACTCCCACAAGCATCACTCTGACGGTCAATCGAGTCTGTAGAACCAAACCTAAAAAAAGGAAAAGGAATACAGAGAGAGCTCGTACGGCACCAAAAGCTAAAAAAATCAAGGTATGTAAACAGGAATGGCTGCCAGCGTCTCCAGCCAGTTGCTCAGCAGGAGTTTGGGAGATTGGCTTCTACTTTTTCATCCATCTTCCTCACGCTGATGCCTGGCCTTCCACCAAAAGAGAAAGGAAAATCCACAGATTTTGGTTTGCTTTTAGATCGGGCAGACTCTCTCCTCTTGCGGACTGACGGTAAACATAATAGACCAAATGCCCAGGAAGGCTGCTCTGTGTTTCGTTTTGGCTTGAAGTGGCATGCTGTTCTGTCTAAGCCTCCTAAGGTAAAGGTAAAGGTTTTCCCCGCACAGTCGTGTCCAACTCCAGGGGCCGGTGCTCATCTCCGTTTCTTAGCCGAAGAGCCAGCGCTGTCCGAAGACGCTTCCACAGTCATGTGGCCGGCATGACGCGCACGGAACGCTGTTACCATCCCACCGAAGTGGTACCTATTCATCTACTTGCATTTGCATGCTTTCGAATTGCTAGGTTGGCAAGAGCTGGGGCGAGTGCGGGAGCTCACTCTGTCATGTGGCGCTCGGGTCTCGAACCGCCGACCTTCCGATCGATAAGCCTGGCGTCTTACCCGCTGAGCCGTCGCGCCCCAAGCCTAACCCTAAGCCTCCTGCAGGGCTGCAAATGACGGCAGGGGGCATAGCATGCCCAGAAAGAAAAATGAATTTCTTCACAAGAAATAAGCATAATTTAATCTATTTATTTTTTTAAAAAATAATAAACTGGCAAGCGACTTGTAAGATTTTAGTCAGTCAGTCAAAGGCATTGAGATGAATGCTGAGCATTTTGCACATGTTACCAGTATCACAATGAAATATGTTTAAATAAAATGTTGGCTTATCTCATTTCGACATGTTTCCTAGTTATACCCTCTGTTGCCCTAGTTAACATCTCTTTAGCTCCAGATTTCAGACTTTTGATCTGAATTTCCATAGACTGAATGTTGTGGCTGACCTAGCAGATACAAATTTTGAAAGTTTAATATTTTGGGCCAGCAAGTATATTCAGAATTTAAAGACAACTTTGTGGACATGCTGACAAAATTGTTGCTATATGGGTGGAGTGGGTGGTGGGAATTGCCCATTCATAAAATTACTGTCAGGATCATAGCATTACTTCATGATGGGTGTAGCCAGTCACATGCTCATTTCCCAGAATGGCAAACTCTTGGGAGTAAAAGTAACTTGCCCAGGAATGACATAAATGAGATCTGTGTTACGAAACACAAAGCCACACTCTTAAACTGCCCAACACGTGGTTTAGATGTCTCCAAACCTCTCTCCGAAATAATTACGGGCTGTAATAGAGGCGCCACACCTAACGTTAAGAGAAGTTTGAAAGAGGAAGCACTTCTGCAGAGAAGTGGAGGGCTCTTCTTCACTGGGAGTTACTAGTTGGAGGCTGAACAGCCAACTTTGGGACATGCATTAATTTGGATTCTTGCACCAATCAGGGAGTTAGACTTGATGACCTCAAGGGCCTGTAATACTGCCTTTATCACTTGCAAAGAATTGACTTTTGATGGGAATTGAAAAGTGTACTGGAACAGATTGAGAAAAAAACTCTTCAGTATGTGTGTTGTGTTGATGTGTCCTCTCCCGTTCACAGTAGATGCTAGAAAGCAAATATGTATATGCAATACGGCATTTTCACAGCAGGAGCACAGAGGAATCTGAAGATACGAATGTCTCAGCCTAGCTGTTTTAAACATGCTTATAAGCTAATTATTTGATGAATTCTTAGAGCAGAAGTTATAGAAATGCTGCTGAGACTTTGCACAAATTAGATGTAATAATAACAGCTGTAACTGAAAGCATTTAAATTGTGAGCTTAATCTCTGTGGGCCTAATTATTCAAATCTGGAAATATACAAAGTAAAGCAGAAGTATCTTTGGATGCCTGGTGAGTGGCTTACCTTTGCACCAAATAATTCAGCTCTGTAGTTACATCACAAATGTTTCTAATGTGCCCATGCAGACCTATCTAATTTGTGGCAAGAAATAAACACTCTTCCAGAGAGAATTTTTAAAAATATCCTTATTCATCCATGATATTATTTCAAGGTGGCTAGCGTGATTTGTCATTAAAACAAAACACCACTATTTTTTTTTATTATTTTAAGCACTGATGCTTAAAAGCACTGAGCCTTTTGGAGAGCTAACCTTATAAAGTGGTTAATGATATCTGATTCTCATCAGGTATTATGTACTACAACTCCCATCATCTGTGACTGTCCAGACCCAAACATGCATATTCTTGGGGGAGAGCAGGAAAAAAACCAAGGATGTTGATGGTATGTGGGAAAGCAGGCTGGCTGGCCAGTCAGGAGAGAGTGCCCTGCTAGTTGCTGCTAAGGGAACAGAGGGACGATACACACCAGCCTTGCCCGTCCCTTTTTCCCCTCGGCTGCTGACAGTGCCCTTGGTTTGCTTCCTGCTCTTCCCCTCCACCAGTCACTTTTGCCTGTAAAAACCCCATTTCTGTATGTGGATCCAAACATCTGAAACATACAACACACAGAATTTTGTGTACTTCCCTAATGTATATTTAGAGGCAGAAAATGCACACGCGCAAGGGTCCTTGAGGACTGGAGGAAGGTGGGGGGAGTATTTTGCCATGCATACACCCATACAGACCAACATAGCATTCAGTCCCCAAGAGCTCTCCTATCTTCCAATCCCCTGCAGTGCTTGTTACCACCCTCCATCTTAGCTTTTCCTCATTTTTTTCTTCTACTTTGGGAGAAGCTATAGATCCTGTAAAAGGTTTTATTTGGGTATTTTGCCAACGAATGATTTGTTCTGATTTGATTTGAATTTGTGCGTCAAGTCGGTGTTGACTCTTGGCAACCGCATTGGTAGACCTCCTTCAGGATGATCCGTCCTCAACCTAGCCCTTCAGGTCTCCCAACGATGCCTCCATCTCCATCGTAATCAAGTCCATCCACTTTGCTGCTGGTTTTCCTCTTTTTCTCTTTAAGTTCCAAAGTGTCAGTACTTTTTCTGTAATTTCTATCTGACTTCCACTTCCATAGAGTGTCACAGGGAAAACCATTGCCTGCACAATCCTGATCTTTGTAGGTATAGATATATCATGGCATCTGAATATCTTTTCCAACGGCTTCATGGCTACTCTACCAAGTGCTGGTCTGCAGCATATTTCTTGACTGCTGGTCCTTTATTGTTGATAGTCAATCCTAAAAAAAAGTTATCCACTGCTTCACTTTCTTCACTGTTAATTCAAAGGCTTGTTGCTGTGCCTGTTGTCATTAGTCGTCTTTATATTTACTCTTAGTCTCATTTTTTCACTGTGCTCCTTGACTTTCATTACTGGAGCTTGCAGATCATTTGTATTTTCAGCTATCAGAATAGTGTCGTCAGCATAGTGCAGGTTATTATGTTTCTTCATCCAATTTTAAAACCATGCTCATCTTCCAGTCCTATCTACCCTCAGTATATATTCAGCATATAAATTGTATAAATAAAGAGAGAGATTATAGCGTGATTTCACTCCTTCACCAACCTGGGGCCAGTCTATTTTGCCATGTTATATCAGCTGTGGCTTGCTGTCCTATGTTTGCGTTTGGCATGAGGACAATGAAATGTTCCGGAATTCCTATAAGACATCCCACAGCTTGACATGGTCTTGAAGGCTTATCTATAATAGTCAAAACCAGTTCAAATATCCAGGATCTCCCTTTTTATATAGGACTCTAATCTACATTGGCTGATCCTAAGCATTATTTTGCTAGCATGTGAAATTAAGTATATTATATGATAGTTCAGACACTAAATTAAGTTTCCATTCTTTGGTATTGGTTGACTAACCTCATCCAATCTGCTAGCCACTGTGTTATTCTCTAGATTTGCTGGCATCATTTGGTTAAAACCTTTACCAATTCTTCTTCTGTTGCTTGCCATATTTCTGTAGATACTCCATCAATTTATGTAGCCTTCTGACTGGTAATGACTGGAGTGTTGCTCTGACTTAATCTACTCGTATTAGAGGTTCTTTTAAATAGGGAATGCTTTTTAAATTATGGATGACATCTCTACATAATTTCAGTATACTCCATCCATCTTTGTTTTATTTTCTTTGAATCAGTTACTATTGGTGTCCTTTAACATACCAATTTGAGGTTGGAACGTCGTCCTTAGTTTTGGAGATCTTTTAGAAAACTTTTCTTGTTTTTCCATATCTATTGCCATATTCAGTATATTTACTGGTGTCATTATAATACTGCTTTTTGTCTCTTCTAACAGCTCCCTTGAAATTCTTTGTTAAGTTCCTTCCTGAGATCTTTGTCTTTCTTCACTTTGGCTTCTCTTCTCTTCTCTTCTTGGCAATTTCCACCATCTGTTCTGACATCCAGTTTGCTTTCTTCTGTTTCTTGGTCTTTGGCAGTCTCTCTTCATGTTCATCCTTAACAACTTCTTTGATTTCATTCCACAGTTCCTCTGGTTCCCTATCAATGAGGTTCAACACTTCAAAGTGATTCCTGATGTTCTCCTTGAAAATGGTGGGTATATGCTCGAGATCCTATTGTGGAAACTGGTTAGCTTTGTTCTTTTCCCCTGGCTTCGCTTGGAATTTCACATGAACAGTTGACAGTCTGTTCCACAGTCAGCCCCTGGCCACATCTTTGCTGTTACGATTTCTCTGTATTTCATCTGGTGATGTCTGTGTACATAGGTGTGGTTTTGGGTTGTTTTAAGACTGTTAGCAATGAAAAAATCATTGGATTTGCAGAAACAATCATTG
Organism: Charina bottae; assembly: GCA_023362775.1. NCBI lineage: Eukaryota > Metazoa > Chordata > Lepidosauria > Squamata > Charinaidae > Charina > Charina bottae. Next base: position 40,040,346 of record JALMGJ010000002.1, read on the forward strand.
GATAGTCATTCTCCTGCTTAATTTCTGTTTCCTAGGCCATACAATCCAACTATATTTTCCTCCTTACTGCTTCCAACTTTGGCATTCGAGTCTCCAACCACAAGCAACATATCTTGCTTGCACATTTTCAACCAGATCAAACTTGACCATAAAATCAATCAGCCTCCTCTTCTTCTTCAACAGTGGTTGGAGCATAAACTTGGCTAGCCATCATATTACAGGGTTGCCTGCAAAGTCTGATTTATATTATAGGGTCATTGACTGTGTTGTATCCAAGTACTGCCGTTGCTGTATCCTTTCTATGAAAGCAGTGCCATTCCTTTCTTTATTTCCATGTCCTGGGTAGTAAACAGCGTGATCTTCTGACCGAAAGTGTCTGATTCCAGTCCATTTCAATTCACTGGTTCCTGAGATGTCAGTGTGAAGTTGATTCATTTAAACTTTCATTGGGTTGAGCTTTCGCATGCATGTTCATGCTTCTGATGCTTCACGTTCCCACTGTAATTCTGTCTTTGTATCTTCAGATCTTCTTTTTTTGCTTTGTAACATCGACAGCGAGATGTTCCGAAAACTTTAATGTTTCCATGATGTAAACACCATTAGCATTCCAAAAGGTCTTCAGCTCTTCCTCAGTAGCATGTTGAATGCCACACAACTTGAGGGCCAGTCATCCAGCCCAACATGGACAATCACTTTATCTTGTCTATTCAGGTAGTTTTCTTGGTAAAATGTAGGAGTGGTATACCATTACCTTCTTCTGAACAGTTCAAAATGATGTCTTTACCATTGTCACAAAAATAATCAGCATCTTTCTATATTTATTTTATTTTATTTTTATTTTCTATCCCGCCTCTATTATTTTTATAAATAACTCAAGACGGTGAACATACCTAATACTCCTTCCTCCTCCTGTTTTCCCCACAACAACAACCCTGTGAGGTGAGTTGGGCTGAGAGAGTGACTGGCCCAAGGTCACCCAGCCGGCTTTCATGTCTATATCTCTGCTGCCCGATACAGCTAGAATGACCCTCACACATTGGTTGACCTTGCTGGGAGTATATGCTGTTGGCTGCATAGGAATAATACAGTGAAATACACTACTCTTTGTGCATACAGTTGTTGCCCAATTGATTTTGCTTTATAGGATATATATTTGAAGATCAGCATAAATGAAAAGGGAATGATCAATATTTCTAGGTTGGTGAAGTCCTGGAAGGGATGACCTTTTGGGGGAGGGGGTATAGTGAAAGTAAACTGGGATCGATGCCTTTTCCGGTTTTCTGCATTGTAGTTTCTTGGCCCTCCCCTTTATACTTTAGAAAATGTAACCTTTATTGAACAGAAGCTCAAATGTCCAGGACATAAATACTGATTATCATTTCCCTTGTTCTGCTGACAGGCTTTTAGAGAAGGTTCACGGAAATCTTTGCGGATGAAGGTGAGTAGAACTACATGTTTAACCCTGATAAACACCTTTGCAACCAGGTCCCAAATATACTATATATGTGGGTCATTGATCTGTGTATAGTATCTTCACTTTAAAAGCTCCTCTGTAACATGAAATTAGGTAGCATTAGTTTAGTAAGTCATTTTCAAGGGCTACAGTGTCCTGCTGGCTAAACATGAAAGAATGAGGCACTAGTAAAGATGGTTGGTGATAATGATATTTCATCACATTTGGGAATCGATTTGCAAGCACTTTCTTCCAGTTCTTGATTCCCTAGCAATTTTTCACCTATTACCAGTTGAGCAGGAGAGCTTTTAAAAGGTGGTTGATCAAGGCTAATTAAGAATAAGGAGGTTGTTTCTATAGTCCTTTAGCGAAGGGCCATTTCAAAAAGTCCTGAGTATCTTTTACAGAGCCCCAAGCCATTCAGCCATTGAACTGACTCTGTTGTTTGATACAGAATTCTCCTTCAGAAGCCCACGCCCTGGATGAGAATACCACAGAGGGGTGGGAAAACCGTATTAGACTCTGGACCGATCAGTATGAAGAAGCCTTCACAAACCAGTACAGCGCTGATGTGCAAAATCTCTTAGAGCGCCATCTAAATGCTAATAAAGAATTTGTGGGCAAGGCGGCTGTGCTGGACACAATCAATAAGACTGAACTGGCCTGTAACAACACAGTGATTGGATCCCAGATGCAGGTAAAGTAGTGGGAGACAAGCCAGTGATAGGCTTAGGTGGGGCAATTACTGAGATGCTCTTCTGCTCTTAGATGTACACAACCTTACACGAAAGAGTTTGGGGAGGTATGAAGCTACAATAATTTTCTCCCTATCCTACTTACCCTCATTCAATAAGGTTATTTTCAAATACAGAAGTAGGAAACGTTTTCTATGGGTTTGGGTTCTCAGTTCTTGTTTTCAACCTTGCAGCTGCAGCTGGGGAGAGTAACACGGGTTCAGAAGCACCGAAAGATTTTAAGGGCAGCTAGAGATTTGGCTGCGGATACCCTTATAATTGAGTATCGTGGGAAGGTGATGCTCAGACAACAGTTCGAGGTCAACGGTCATTTCTTCAAAAAGTAAGAGCCCCAAATAATTTCAGGATAGAGGCCTGTTACGAAGTTGGGGGGAACAGTGTTTCTGTAATTGCTCTTTCTTGAAGAACAAACACAATGCACTCCCTCTGAGATTTTCAGTTAGTTGGAGATCATGCTCTTGATATGAGCCATTTTTTTCTGTATGGGAATTTATGCTTAAATAAAAGATCAGGTGACTGTGGTGATGCATCAGGTCATCCATTAAGGCTGCACGGAGGATAAAATGCTGTTCTTCCTTTCTCAGGCCGTATCCCTTTGTGCTATTTTACTCCAAGTTTAATAGTGTTGAGATGTGTGTGGATGCCCGCACTTTCGGAAATGATGCCAGATTCATCAGGCGTTCCTGTACACCAAATGCAGAGGTAAAGGGTGGTGCCACGTGGCATTTAGTATTTGGCAAATGTGACTGAATTTATGCTCTACAAATCAAGCAGAGATCATCCCATGCCAGTTAAGTGCAGAGGACTCAGACGATGCCCTGTCAATTTTATAATGGCGATGCTCTAGAACAGGGCTTTCCAAAGTTTTTCCCGCGGCGACACACCAACCGGCGTTGGTGTGTCGCCGCGGGAAAACCCGGAAGTGCGGCAGCGCGCAAAAACCCGGAAGCGCTGCTGCTGCTTTCGGGTTTTGCGCGCTGCAGTTGGTGTGTCGCCGCGGGAAAACCCGGAAGCGCTGATGATGATCAGCGCTTCCGGGTTTTGTGGCGACACACCAGACTGTGTGTGGCAACACACTTTTGTGTCGCCACACACAGTTTGGAAAGCTCTGCTCTAGAACATTTTTGTTTCATAGGATTGCTGCAGCAAAAAAAGGACTAGTACTTTATGATGTCATTAGTAGGTGAAATTTTGACCCACGTGCTTCTGCGGTCCTCATCAATAAAATTCCATATTGGATGGCAAAGCACGCCTTTTCAGTTTCATGTGCATGTGTTAATGTTACAAGGCAGTCTTGCTCTTCAGGAGCAACCAGCCACTGCAGGAGCTTTCATCAATGAAAAATGTTCACCTTTGCAGTAAGATATATGCCTGATTATAGAGTGTTAGCACTTCTGTTGTGTGTTGAAGGTTCGTCACGTGATTGCAGATGGGATGATTCACCTGTGCATATATGCAGTTGCTTCCATTGCCAAAGATGCAGAGGTCACCATTGCCTTTGATTACGAGTACAATATCTGGTAAGTTGTCTTGGTGCTGTTTGCTTATTGGAAATATCCCTCAATATTATTCCTTTCTACTACCTTTTTTAAAAAAAATATTTTATGCAGCATCTCGTGTGATAGGATCCCTTCTTTCCTAGACATTTAGCCCAAATAGCACATAATTTCTTAAGGTTTTGAAGAATGATACTAAAACGCTTATATCTTTTGTGGTGGAACAGCAACTATAAAGTGGATTGTGCCTGCCACAAAGGGAACCGGAATTGTCCTGTGCAAAAGCGGAGCCTGAACCCTGTAGAACAGCTACCTCCACCTATTCTAGACACCCTGATTGGAGCAGAGACCAGGCGTCGGAAAGCCCGTCGGAAGGAACTGGAGCAGCAGGGTGCAGCATCCGATGAGAACAGCAATCCCCAAACAGAGGAAGTCTCTGAGGGTCTTGCTGCAGTGAGTGATAATGAGGTAATGTCCCCATCATGAAAAGCTGGAAGGTCTCAGTAATGGTCCTCAAATCTTCTCGCAGTTGTGACTGCTTTTGAGGCCTCTTCTCTTTCTCTTTAGGCTGCAGATAAAGAAGAGAAGCAAGAAGAGGAGAAGGAAACTGCTGTCAATGAGCTGGGAGGTCTCAGTCAGGGCAGACGGGCAAGTACATTTTCCTCGACTGTTTTGTGATGGCTATTGTCTTTCCCACTGGGCATAGGATTTTCCTAGAATTTTGTGATAGGTTGTTGCTCAGTTAATTTCTCCAGATAGTCCTTTTTTCCCTAGGCCTGTGCCTCTTGGTTGTTATTGCTATTATAAATAACAATGTTATAAGTCCAGCACAGAAAATTGCATACAGGTTGCACAGGTTCTGTGGCAGTGTACCCAGTCTACTCAAAATGGCAAAGTGGTTAAATACGTTGGGCCTTGCTGCTGCCCTATTTGCTCTGTGACAATGCTGATTATCCCACTGCCTAACGGTCTCTTTACTTGAGCTGAAAGAGTTTGTCTCAAGTGTGATATAAAGACTCCAGAGGTAGTGGTTATGGGGGATCTGAATATTCACATTGAGGCTATGTAGTCAGGAGCAGGTAGATCCTCACATCAACTATATCGTAGACCGTATCTGGGACAACTTGTGGCAAAATCAGCTGCAGAAGACTTTGAATCCAGATAGTTTTTTTTCAAGTCTCTTGAGTATTTTCCTGCAAGTTTAGCTGTTAAATCAGGATATGGATGATGATGATGATGATGATGATGATGATGATGATGATGATGATGATTCCTGCAAACATACCTAATACTCCTGCCTCATATTTTCCCCACAACAACAACCCTGTGAAGTGGGTTGGGCTGAGAGAGAGCGACAGGCCCAAGGTCACTCAGCTGACTTTCGTGCCTGATGGAAGTCTAGAACTTACAGTCTCCTGGTTTCTAGACCAGCACCTTCACCACTACACCAGACTCCCTATTTTTTATTTATATTGTTTCAAGTCAACAAGATCAATCCTGTATTCCCTGCCCTCTGAACAACTGTATGCTAATTAGCCATCTGTTACTTTGTAATAGTACATACTAAATTACACAGAAACACATGTCTTCTTTGTAGTCACTGTTCTGACAAGTTGATCAATAAAACGGGAAGTCTGGGTATTAGGGTGTTATTTCTGCAGTTACCTCCGTACCCTCCATGATCTGTTGTTTGACTCCTGCCCCAGCCCCACTTGCTTCCCCTCTGAGCCTGTCCTGCTGACCTTGATTCCTGTTTCTGTGTGCCAGACCCGAGAAGATAGAAAGGTGGAAGCTATCATGCATGTGTTTGAGAATCTGGAAAAAAGAAAGAGGAGGAGAGATCTACCATCAGATAGGAGCAGCACGGATGCAGAAATAGTGGTTACTGCTGAGACTGCAGAACCAGAAGAAGTAAAACCTGTGCCAAATGAAAGTGAAGATGGCAGTCTGGCTTTAAATGTTTCTGTGGCAAGTGCCCCAACTTGTGTCAGTAGCATTGGAGTGAACACACGGAGATCTTCACAGGCTGGGGTAAGAAGGACCATAGAAATGTTGAGGATCGGTTTGGAAAATTGTGAAGTTGGTTTCATTGGCAGAGTAAAAACCCAGCAGCTTGTTTGGAAAATATAATTCTGTTGCGGGTGATGCCCGATTCCCATCAAGCATTGCTTGTGAATTTTCTTGTTCCAGCAAACCTGCTGTTTGAACCAGCAAGGCCGTTTGCTGGGAGCCCTTAGCTGGCAGCAGAGGTGGCGCAGATACATTCATTGTTTCCAGATGAGTGCTAGTTTTGGAGGAGTCCTAGTTTCAACTGGCATGTTGATCAATAAAAAAAGGTTATCCCATCTTGTGGGACTGAATTGCTGTCTACAAAGATGAGGAATCGGTACAGTTTTCATTCAGAAAGTTGTCTTGCAAGCTTTCCTGGGACATAAAATGCATTAGTCTTTCCAGGTCTTACTCCCTCAAAAGGGGGAACTAGAACATTTTTTCCGAGCGAGATCCTAAGTTCAAGACCCTGCCTTCATCCTCTAAACCCGCATGGCCAGCTCTTGCAGAGTGTAAAAAAGTAGAGAGCAGAGTAAGAATTCCTTGCCTTCAACAGTGATTTACATTGCAGGAGACAAGTACAGATAAAGCAGTCCCTAAATCAGCACCGCCAAAAACACCGAGGCCCAGGCCCAAAAGCCGTTTTTCACGCTATCGGAGCAGTTCGGCACAGCGACTAAGAAGACAGAAACAAGCCGCCAGTGCCCAGCAGTCCGAACTCTCTCAAGCTGCTCCAGAGGAAGGAAGTGGCGCGGGCACAGTGGCAGCAGCGGAAGTGAGCAGGGTAGAGGGCCCAGGCGAGGGGAGGCAGCAGGTGGCGAACTCTGATCCAGTTGTGACGGGCCCTGCAGGGTCGCAGGCCAGCCGGGCAGCCCCCAAATACCCTAAGACAAAAAAGGTAAATGGAGTGGGAAAGGATGGCTAGCGCATCCTTTCTTACAACCCCAAGAAGATCATTTTGCTTCATGCAGCTCATATAATGTGGCACATTTGCTTTGTCTGTTTGCTTATGGCTAGTGTCTTGCTAAATCGAACAGGGAAAAAAGGCACATTCAGCAAAATGTAAATTCGGATATTTCTTGATTTGATGCAGTCTTCCTCCACTGATTTTCATAACTAGTCAGCGGTCTAAAATAAAAAGCAAAAGCTTTAAGAGACTTAACTTGGGTGGTTTATCAGCATTCAGCTAAACCCAAATGCCTGAAATAATGCATGAATTGTATCCGACTATTGATAATCCATGGAATTTGCAACAAATCGATATGCAGAAAAATAAGGTTATTAAAGTTGGGCAGACAAAAAGTAAAAATGATGCCATTAGTGCACTTTTTTCTACAAGATTTTTTTTTGGCAAGGCAGTACAAAAATCAGAATTTTCCCACAGAATTATGAAGGGGAATGTAGGTTGAAATAAAACATGAATTGTAAAAGCTAACACAAGACTATTAACAGTGAATAATCTTAAGTGATGCCAACCCAGAATTGTTGAATCGTGAAGCAAGTATTATGATAAAGTCTTATACTTGATATATTGAAGCCAAGGAAAAATTGCATGTTTTCTGGTCCAAAAATCAAAAATGGCATTTACATAATCAGTTTTAAAGTCATTACTCATTTGTTTATATTTTAGTTAATACACCATCTTTTTAAATATGATGCACATGATGTCTGAAATTGCAATACATTTTAAATCTACAGCCCCAGCATTATAGAATCCATCATAAACATGGTGATATTCAAAAATACTATAACACACATAAAATACAATATGACGAGGAAAAATGTATCAGGTTACTTTTGTTGTGTGAGATCTGGAAGGTTTCTCGAAGACCTACGAACTGGCATATTTATTTGAGTGTGTGATCTTTTTTGCAAAAATGTTCTTCTTTGAATTAAATCCATTTGGAGAATTCTTTCCCATAATTATCAGCTACATTAGTAAAGATTACATTTGCATCCAAAATTAAATTATATTGAAATCCATTAATCAACCTGGTGTTTAATTACATAAGATACTGAGTTGGTTTTGTTTTCTAATCAGGATCAGGCTGAAGGACAGTAAAAAATCATTTTGGTTGTGAGAATTCACTGTAATTCAGAATTTTTAGTATGAGATCAGCTTGTGATGGGGCTGTAGGGTAGTGATAGAACCAATTTAGACAAAGTTCCAAACTGAATATCTGCAGCTTCCAACATTAAAAAGAAATCGGATGCCAGTCCCCTATCTGAGGCCTTGGTGTTTCCTCCTCTTTTCGTTGTCTCACTAACGTTTGCACATTCTTACTACCTTTGTATAGTAAAACACACCTGTTTCTGTTTCTAGTACCTGGTTACAGAGTGGCTGAATGACAAAGCAGAAAAGCAGGAGTGCCCCATTGAGTGCCCTTTACGTATCACCACTGACCCAACTGTGCTGGCTACCACCCTGAATATGTTGCCAGGCCTTGTTCACTCCCCACTCATTTGTACCACCCCCAAACATTACATCCGTTTTGGCTCTCCCTTCAACCCAGAAAGGCGAAGGCAGCCGTTTCAGCTGGATGGGAATTACAGCTCATGTAAAAAGGTATGTTTTCTGCTATGTCTATGCATTTAGTCCCCCTTCAAAAAAAATAAACTACTACACATTTCACACACAGAAAGAAGTAGGGGGAGAGCTTTATAAGATCCAACATTAGATGTTGAAATACTCACTGTAATGTATCGGTAGTGATCTCTCAGAGAATAGATACCTCAGCTTTAAATCAAAATCAGACTTCTGTAGATACTCAGTTTTGGTTTATTTTCTAGGCCAGTGTTTCTCAACCTTGGCGGCTTTAAGACGTGTGGACTTCAACTCCCAGAATTCCCCAGCTGGCTGGGGAATTCTGGGAGTTGAAATCCACACATCTTAAAGCCTCCACGGTTGAGAAACACTGTTCTGGGCTATTAAAGTGTATATCTAAATTTCTTAACTATATTTTGCATTAAGAGACAGTACCAGCTCTTAGACTGCCTAAAGCAGTTTTCATATTTTATGAGGCAACATTATGCTTGGCAGCCTTGGTGTCCAGAAGGCTTTGAGCTGTAGAATGTTATTTATAGCTTCCAGAATGCCCTAGACACTGTTTTAAAGCCTTCGGTTTCCTGACCTTAAAAGTTAATCAGTAGTTTTTAGACTTGAAATCCTAACAGTAGGTATCATGAAATATGAGGGCAATTTTTTAAACCTAATTATTTGACTTCTTTTTTTCTTTTCTTTTTTTGTATTTTAGCAAAGATCAAGTGGGAGAATAAATTAAGAGGTTTTTTTTAAATGCTACAGGGAAAAAGTAAAAAAAAATAAGTCTTAGCTTCTGTACATTGGATTGTGTGTCAGAAACCTGTATTGTGACACATTGTGTGTCAGAAACTTGTATTGATTAGTCTTTAAAAGGCTAATCCTAGGAAGGTACATAAAATGGAAAATATGTTTTGTTTTTAACCCAAAATAAACATGTCTGGTCACAATTTAGCCAAAATGAAACTTGGAACATTTTAATGAAACGAATTTTGGAGAGTTCTTACAAGTAGGTCAAAGCTGGTGCTCCTCACCATTTTCCATACAGCCTGCATGTGGCCTGCCCACTAATCATTCCAGCCCCTTCCTTTCCCCCCTCTTAGCCATTTCAGGCTTGTCATATAGGCCCAGTATGCTTGAAACTGCATGCACAGAGTGGTTGCACATCCCTACCTAATGCATTTTCAAAATTTTCTGAAGGTAAATGTTAAGCACTTGCTTTCTTAAAAAAAGAAGACAAACACTCTCATTTTATAGCAAACATAAGAGTATACATTTGTGTGGTGAATCTGAACCAACATTGACATACATTCACCCTGCCCACTCTTCATGCCCCAGTTGAGGATTTAGTCAATGTGTTTCATGCTGCATTCTTGTCAGAAATAGTTTCCACGATTGGATGGTAAGCAGCTCTCTTGGCCTGTATGAAATCTGACATAGGAGGATGAGTTGCACCTGCTGAATTAAATTCACATTTCCATGTGAAATTGTTGACTAGGTAGCTCATTGATTTTATTTGTTTGTTTGTTTGTTTGTTTTTTATCCCGCCTTTATTATTTTTTATAAATAACACAAGGCGCCGAACATACCTAATACTCCTTCCTCCTCCTATTTTCCCCACAACAACAACCCTGTGAGGTGAGTTGGGCTGAGGGAGAGGGACTGGCCCAAGGTCACCCAGCCGGCTTTCATGCCTCAGGCGGGACTAGAACTCTCAATCTCCTGGTTTCCCATTGGCTCCTTCCTAGGGCTGAGAGAGTGACTGGCCCAAGGTCACCCAGCCAGCTTTCATGCCTCAGGCGGGACTAGAACTCTCAGTCTCCTGGTTTCCCATTGGCTCCTTCCTAGGGCTGTGTGTGTGTGTGTGACTGGCCCAAGGTCACCCAGCCGGCTTTCATGCCTAAGGCGGGACTAGAACTCACAGACTCCTGGTTTCTAGCCCAGCACCTTAACCACTAGACCAAACTGGCTCTCCATCCATTTTGGATATAAACCAGTAATTTTCTTTGCATTTCTTCTTTCAGTTTAGAGCAGCCTTTTCGAAACTGGAGTCTGAAGATGTGTGGGAATTTTGACACTTTACATTCCAGTGTATTTGTGGGTCCCTAGGTTAAGGAAGGCTGGTTTAAAACATTAATATACACAATATTATGTGCTTCATTAAAATGAGAAAGTTTTGGCTCTGGTTTTACAACCTTGAGAGTTTCAATGTGGGAGTGATCTTTTAATTTTGCAATATTGGCAACTCATTAGCACAAACCCTGATAATGATGTGGATTACACATCTCTTTATAAAAATGTGCTTAGTTCTTAAGGCTTTAGAAATGCATTATAGAAATTATGAAGTGTCACTCGCTTAGTATTTGTGGAGTGGTAGATCTAGGTCTGCGCTGATTACCTTTCCGTATTCCACTCCATGTAGTTAGGTTCCCCTACACAAAAGCTGCTGCTGCTTTCCTCATTATTCTTAATTTATTTTCCACTATTCCATAATTTGCCAATTCAGAGGTGAATTCTTTGTGAAGTATATCAATGAGAAGAAAGAGACTACAAAATGAGATACTGCTTAAAAGTTCGACTTATCTTTGGTAGAAGATGGCAGTGAATGCTACCACTGGAATCGAGGTAGCCTGTTGAAAATCTCTGAAAACCACTGAAGGAATGTGCACTCAACAGGGTTTGTTTTTACAGCGTTGGATGAAGCAGGCTCTGGAAGAAGGAATGACTCAGACCTCACCTGCTTCCCAGGAGAACAGAACCCAGTGTCTATACCAAAGCAATGAGAGTAGTAGCGTTTCTGGCCTTTGCACAGAAAATACAGGTTGGTTGAGATGTCTTCACGCTTCAGTGATACATTGATGGGGAGGGAAACTATTTGGGTTTAGTCCTGAAGACTAATACTCCTTTTTATTATTTTAAAATAACCTTTTGTAAACAGAGTCCTGCAGCTACTCAGCTATGGCCACCATATACTTAAAGAAAAAGATCTTAGAGGTTAATGAGCAATAATAATAATAATATAGATAAGGAATGTGAATTTTGCACAATGTGCTCCTATCTGTTGATGCAGATTTTGTGATAAGGGAGAGCTTAGGAGCCTTAAAGGTCAATTGTTTAAATCCTGCCCTCCAGGACCCTGTGCAGCTCTGCATTTCTTAGCTCACCTGTTAAGCTGCCATAAAGACATGCAGCAAACCTGTGCAAGATGCATGGGTGGCTTTCCTTTTGCTGGGTGGTTGCCTTGGGTGAGATTAACCAGCTTAATGTGCACGCCTGAGTAAAGGGCCCTCTTCTCCATCAAGATCAAGCAATGGGTACTCATACAGAAAGTGTACTGCATGAAAAGTCAAAAGAGTTTTATGCTTAATACTTCTCTCCTAACGCTTTCTAGGGAGATAATTGGTTAACGAGTGGGCACCTGGTTACAGAGCAGCCACTCTGCAGCAGAGCAGCTACCTTGCTACATCTGTGAGCGAAGCAAAAAAGCTGAGTTTTAAAAATAGTAACTTTGCATCTGTCTTTGCAGAGGAAGAGGGTGGCGAACTCCCCAAGTCAGGGATCAGTTTTCCAAGGACGTCAGACGAGGCCCTAGGCAGTGTACAGATAACTGTTTGTTGCACAAAGGTTAGAGCCATCTAAAGTGGACAAAGCACTAGTTCTGAGCAAATTTGCAATGTTGAGTGAGTGAGAGCAAAAAAGTAGAAGGTTTTCTCATGATCTAAAAGATTTATGTGAATTTGGAGTGGTTTCTACGAGACCCACTGAAGTTGTCTGGTGGCATTACAAAAAACCCCAACAAATATTTGTCTTTTGTTCCAACTCAGATTGAATTGAATTGAATTGAATTGAATTGTACTGTGGTGTGTGGTGGATAGTTGGGAAGGACATCTATATGTAACCATGAGGAGGTTTCATGATCCAAGAACAAAGGGAAACTGGGCGGCTTTGTAAATAATTGTTTAGAGGAGATTGTTCATAGACTGAAAGTCAGCATCTTGGAGAGGAACAGCTTAAAGTACTTGCAGCAGTTAGTGAAATAGGAACTAATAGGGTTAAAAAGAGACTTGGCTGGGGAGCTATTCCACTGAAGACTTCTTAGCAGTTAACTTCCCTCCTTCCATTCGTAGGTATCTAGGGGCCACTGCTGAGCAAGAGTTTGAATTGTGGAGGATGAGAATCATTTTTCAGTAGATAGACAAACATGAGAGCAGTGGAATGTCCAGTGGAACAATCAGGTTTCACTGATGAGAGGACAGTTGTATGTTTCAGCCAGTGGGGAGTTAACGAGTCTCATTGGAATGTGGAGAAATTGGAATTCCCACATTGGCAGCATGGGAGCCTGTAAACAGCTTGCTGCACAGCTGGCAAAGTGTTATAAATGATCCAGCCATGGAAATCTGGGCTGATTGCATGGATTTTATCATCTTTCTTAGAGAACATCTAAAGACAGAATGTTTTGCATGTAAAACAAGCCCAAAAATGTTTCTAGGTGTATACTGAGTTATATGAAGGGCTTGGTCTGTTGTGAAAGTTTAGATTGTGTGTGCAAAGGAAAAAACCTCCACTGAAAAAGATGCAGGGACCCTTAAGTCCTTTTGTCATCAAGAACTGGTCTCTGTTGTGCAAAGAGGTTGCCATTATCCCAAAGATACTACTGCAGTAGTACTTGAATATGAGATAATGAAATTAATAAGAACTCATAAAGGAAGAATGCAGTTTGGGGTTGGGAATGACAGAGCAAAATAACTAAGGATAGTTCAAATTAATTGGGAGGTGAAAAGAGTGCAAAAATGAGGCCTGGTTGTTGGTAACAGGAACTTAACCACAGAAGAGTAATAGAGGACTAGTGTGCCTTATAGGAAAGCCATTGTGGTATGGTGGGTAAGATTTTAGATTAGGATCAGGGAGTTCCAGTTCCAGTAGATCCTCAGCCATGGAAGCTCACTGGATGACTTTGGATCAGTCAGTCAGTCACTTTCAGTCCATCCTCCTCATGTGATGTTTGTTGTGTGGAAAATTGGAGATGGAAAAGTAGAATATAAACCTAATGAGTAAATAAATAGGCTGCTAAAAGCATGACGTTGGATTAGTTGTTAGTTCCTGTTCAGCCTTGGTGTACGTCTGTGGCAGTTTTTCCACCTGCCAAATGAGTGTACCGAGCACCAGCCCAGAAGGGAAGGAAAATGAATGTGAATTTGTATGGAATAGGGAAAGACTGGTTGTGTAAAGACTTGAGATATTTCTCCCTTGACTACCGCTCTGTCTTGTGACAAGTTTTCTGTTGCTGGATTAGCCTAACAAAGCAAATAATTGGGGGTTGTTTGCTTTTGCTTTTTGCTTTTTCCTTTTTTAAAACTACTGCAAGACCTGAATTTGACTGCTTTCAGTTGAGCACTTTTCTCATTCTTGTAACATCCATTGAGTCCTGAAATTGTCCTCCTTTGAATATTGTCCCTCTTTTGAAGTTTTGCATTAGCATTGAGTGATTGTCAATGTGACAAGAGCCAAAACTAGAATTTTATGGGTACATGTAGAGGGATTAAATTTTGAGCACATATGAGGGCTTTATAATAGTAAACATCATCTAGATTGTATGTTAAGTTTCAGGTGTATTGAGCCCCCTGAAGAAGTGGAAGTCTCGCTATTTGATGGAACAGAGCGTTACTAAATTATTGAGGCCGTTGTCTCCAGTCACTCCTCCGCTTCCTGACTCCTTGGTTCCAGATTCGCTGAGCCCACACCTAACCACGTCCTCCTCATCTATGCCAGGAGAGGAGGAATGTCGCGGTGGCTGTGGTGTGATCTTCTCCCCGATTCCCTCCTTGGCTGCTAGTCGCTGCAATACTCCACTACAGTTTGAGGTAAGCTGAGCTAGAAGGTGGGGGAAGCAATTCTGCTTGCAAACCTTAGATGTGCATCAAAATTGCTTGGAAGAAGTACAGTTAATACAAGAGATGTATGAATGAGATTTTAAGAGAACCTCCTGAGTTCCAAGTCTTAGATACTAATAGAGCGATTTATCCATTCTCTTATTGCTATGTACATGAATACTGTAGTCCGCAAAGAGTCACTGGTATTATTGATCCCTCTCATGTCCTTTTAACCACTGCTTGAACTCTCTTTCCCTTTCCTCTGCTGGTAATTTCCAAAGATATTGCCAACCTCACAGAATCCTTATCTCCTGCATGCATTGCCTAGTAAACCTTAACTTCAGCAATACTTGAGCCCACGTTTTTCCATCTGCATTAGACTGGTTCATTAGACTATCATTCTCTTCACTGTTTGCCTGTTTTTCAAACCTTTTGTAAAACCTTAGATTTTAAGGCAGATGTGAGCTGTGGAAGACGTTGCAGTTTTGTACGTTTCTTACAGAATAACCCAAAGTCATTCTGAAATGTCCCATGATTATGCCCCATCTGTTGTGTGAGGTGGAGAGGCTTTCAGTTTGATATTTCAGTACTGGAAGATGTGGCTATCCTTGCATCTGCCACTCCTCTTAATAGAACTTGATGGAAATAATATTCTGTGGGTTGCTGAATCAGTCACCATTGAGGATTCAGAGGGCTTGACCCCAGTCTCTTACAGATTTTAGTACAGCTTATGATCCAGCTTCAGCCTGCTCACTGCTAGGGATTGGTTTGTGTTCTCTGCACTTACAAAAAAGTCTTCACTAGAACAGCCTATACTCCATGACTTCATAACCCAATTTGTTGTCTTTAAATTACAGCAAAAATCTTATTTTTCCCCCCAGAATTGGCAGTTTCTACTAGTTTTTCATGGTTTATTCCAGCCTTTCTCAACTTTTTGACCCTGGAAGAACCCTTGAAATATTTTTCAGGCCTCGGGGAACCCCTGCACATTCAGGCTCAAATATTCAAAAATTCAGGCCAGAAGTTACAAAATTATTATATTCGTTTCATGTGTAGGCCAGTATATATGCACTAACAGTGTTCTTAAACTAAAAATAAAGAATGAAACTTACCTCTTTAATGTGAAGTTGCCCAAATTTGAAATAATGTTTTAAATAAATTGTGATCTCCCAGGGAACCCCTAGTGACCTCTCGCGGAACCCGAGGGGTCCACGAAGCCCTGGTTGAGAAACCCTGGTTTATTCTGTTACTGCTATCCAGAGGGCAGGGATCACATTTCTTATTCAACAATTGCTCTGGCTTCTGACATTTCATTAGGCGTTTTTCATATAGTCTCAAATCTATTTTTGATAGAACCACAAAATTGCTCCCAAGAAATCCTCCAAAACTGTTTCTTCTTTTAAAAAGAAGAAAATGTGATACTGCCTACCGAGCTACAGTATAAGCATATTTGTTTCAGTTTTAAAAACAAATATGCTTATACTATAGCTCTGTAGGCAGTATCACATTTCACTGGAAGACATAGAAACAGACGGTTCTTAACCAAGCCAGTCTTACAGGGTATTGACTTGAGAAGAAGTTAGGAAGTTGTATCTTGACCCAGTTTGTGCTCCTGATTTGAAGGGCTCCTAATTTGAAGCTGGCACCGAAGGAGTATTTGTCAGAATCAACCCTGGTCACAATTACAAAGCCTTTCATCTTTGGTGGAAGCAGAACTGCTGCTTCTACTGTGTATGGCTGAGTCTTTTGTCCTCCCATCCCATTTTTGTGTAAGAAAGATCTGGGGTGCATTCAAACATGATTAAATACGTTTATTTTATTAAATATTAAATTATTATTCAATATATTAAACCAAGCCAAAGAAATCAACTATACACAAGAAATGCAAAACACAGTAACTGCACAAAATCAGCTAATATAGATACATGTGATTAAACTAGTCTTTAGCTGGTGTCACATTTAGCTCTATACTGGAGTTGAAGAAAACACTATATATTGCATGATTAGGACACTACCATAGTTAAGACCCTGACAGAGATCAATTTCTTTGTCATCTGAACTTGTGTTACTAGTTAAATTTTGCCTGATCCCTCATTTTACCCAGTTAAGAAATAAACCTCCAAAATAGCTTGGAGCAGGGCGAGGTCATTTTAAGCAAGTCTTCCTGTATGTCATACGTAGTATATCATTTGAATGATCCTGAAAAGTTTGCTCAGGAAGAAATCAGTTACTGTATACCTGCAGTGTGAAATCTCTTTTGTAACATAATGTATTCCTGGGTCCCATATTTGAATTAAATTATTTTAGGAACATTGCAGTTGCGATATACTTGAAGTAAAGAAGGTGGAAACTCATCCCTTGTAGTGTAACCAAGAGGTTATAGAGCCCAAATTCTTGCTCTTTTTGCTCTTGTCCTCTGATTATATTTTTTATTATTTTATTACTTTTCCTGCCTTTTCTATAGGAGCTCAGGTCAGAATATATAGTGCTCCAGCCTTCAATTTTGACATCCCCCCAATCCTGTGAGATAGGTTAGGTTATAAGATGATGGCTGACACAGAGCCATAAAGTGGCTTTCATGGCTGAGGATGGATATAAACCTGCCTTTCCCCACTCCTAGTCCAGAACTCAACGCACTGCACCACCATGATTCTCCTCATGATGGCCAGCAGATTTTGAGGGTAGCCTAGTCCCCCCACAGCATTCATCTCGTAGTAGGAAGAATATCCCCGGCACCGTATACGTCTGAAATAATTTAATGCTTATATGAAGGGAGTTTGGATGCAACTGCATGCCCAAGGAAACCTTTCTTACGCTTCATGTCCGTCTTCTCACTGTGAAGTAAGTACGCTAACTTCATGCCTGCTGTGGTTGCCTGTTGGAGAAGTAACAGACTTTCCTGCATAATACTTCACTAGTCACAACTGCTCTGCACTGCCTTCAGTGTCAGAGGGAGCTTGTCTCTGAATACCATCTGCTGAGCCCCATGACCAAGAGGTTATATCCCCATGTTCTGCTTCCCAGCTTCCTCTTCGCCCCTTTGGGAGCAGGCCTTTGGCTCAATCCAGTAAGCGCCTCCACTCAGTCTCTCCCCAAACCCTGCCTGAAGGCAAGGCTATGTGGAGCCAGCTCTGACTTGGCTGCGCACTAGTAGGTTCTGGTTTGGGGTTTTGTCACGCAGGAATGCCCTGCGCTCGCCCAGGCTGACTTTCTGAGGCCCAGACATAAGGTAATAGAAGACTGTATTCTGATTCCGATGTTGTCCTTTGACTTGGGCCTGAAGTTGTAACTCTGTCCTTTCTACTTGGTTGGTCTCTGAAGTCCGTGTAATGTTTTTAGTTCCCCCAACTGCTGAGGTCTTCCCCAGGAGAGTCCATTTTCCTTTTTGTTTCGCTCCAGAATAGCTGTGGCTAACCTCTATGCTTGGAGTTCTTCTTTACTTTATTTTATTTTGCCTCTTGACTTGTAAAATTAGATGAATAACAAGATGCTTTTCCCTCCTAGAACGTATCCTCCCCTGAGAGTACCCCTGCGCATAGGCCCGAGTCCCTGTCGCCCGAGGTAGTTATCACACCATCTCAATTGGAGGCGGAGAGTGTGTGCAGTTGGTTTGTGTGTTGAGCAAATGTGCGTTGTGGAGGGAGGAGGGGCGGGGGGGAAGCTGTGCAGGAGAAGAAGGAAGTAGATGGGGAGGAAGGGACTGGTCAGCTTCCTTTGTAGCTCCAGGTTTGGGCAGAGAACAGGGAAACGGGACACACGCCAGCTCATCCATCTTGAAGTAGCATTTCTCTGGAGCAGAGAGAAAAAAGAAACAAAAACAGAGTAAGCTCAAATGCCCCTGCTTATTCTGTTGAACCCATCTCCTTGTTTCATTGCAGCATAGATTATTCTGCTTCTGCTCTGTCCCCCAAGTCCAAATTCTTCAAGATACAAGTTCTGAATTCAGACTAATGGTGCCAATCAGTCAACACAAAGGAAGTTTTCATGAGGTTTTTTGGGGAGTCCAAGGCAAAAAGTAATAGAATTTAGAAGGGAAAAGAGGGATAATTGGTTGGACTGGCTATTACAGATGCAGGAGTATTTTATTATAGGTGCGTATTAATCTGTTTGTATGTTTAAGCTCTGCCTTAATGTTTAGTAGTAAACTCTGTCAGTTCTGTAATAAATGTTTAAGTAATGTAATATAAAGATCAAGATGGTCTTTCCATTGTCAGATGTTTAAGACAGTGTTTGTGTTTATTAAGCTTTCAAGGCAGCCTTCTCCAAACTGGTGGCCACCAACTAAGTTGGAATTTCAGTTCCTATGACTAAGAAGCCTGAGTTGGCCAGCAGACTAGGGAAGCCTGTTAGAAGGGTTAGCCGTAGTATTTCTGCTTAAAGAATAAGCTGTTTAAGACTGCGTTTTACTGTGCCTGTATTCTAAACATTGTATTTTTTGTTGTTGTTGTATGATGTTCTCAGTTCTGTAAGCTACCCAGATACCCTTTGTGGTCTTTATGTTTGTCTACCCTTATTTCAAACCAAGATGGCTACCCATAGTTAATAGAAGCCTGTTAATGTTGAGTCATGCTTAGTAATGTGCCACTACTGAGCGATTCTCACCTCCCCACCTCTTCCACTATGATATCCCAGTATAAATGCAAGCAGGCTGAGTTGCATGAAGAACCTTAGCCTCAGTTCCCTGAGTATATGTAAAAGGGAGGCACTCTTAGCTGAGTGAGGGCCAACGTTTGAAGTTGGTAGCCTGCAAGCAGAGTGTTGGGATGGAAGAAGTGCTCTATGAAAGCTTTGCAATGGCCAAAAAAAAAAAGCCTATGGATGACTGCTAGAGACAGATTCTGATCTGTAAATGGCATATACCTCCAGAAGAGATGTACTAGTGTAAGGATGATGGGCAGTACACTGCCAGCAGGCTACAGCAGGTTTCTGCAATCTGCTGCTCTTGAGACTAAATGGGCTAGAGATAATGTACTCCACTACCTCTGCATGGCTTCAGGTTGGAGAGAATAATTGAAAGACTTTTTAAAAATTTTAAACAGTAAAATGAATAGTCTCTCTGGATATTTTATAGCCCCACAGTCTTAATTCTGCTGAGGTAAGGAGGCCTTTTATGATAGCTTGGATAGGGATGGGACTTGAAACCAATAGAAAAGAGGGAAGCAGTACAGGATGCAAAAGAGTCATCTCCTTCTATTAGAACACACCATCCCCCTTATCTCCTGCTTGGCTTTAAAGCAATTATGCAGATAACTTGGGAAAGTTTCCTGTGAAGGAATCTTGTAATTCTGGCTACTAACATACTTTATGTAGAGAACCACCCAGGATTCCATCATCTAATGGCTGCTTCTTGTACTCTGCCATCTACACTTGTCAGTCTCTGTGTTGAGATTTCTGAATGATGTGTTGTGAGAAAAAGGCGTGCCTGTGATACATGGTTGTGATAGCTGTGCTGTAAAGTGGCTGGTTGATCAGAACATCTGGTGTGTGGCATGGTTGCTTGCCTTGAAATTTGTGTTGATTCTTCCCCTTTTATTGAAATGGTTGTGATGTTATATGTGAAATGGGTGACCTTGCAAAAACACCAAGGTGTTTTTGAGCATTAGCATTTCCATCCCAGATGGGGAGGGGCCCTGAAAATTTGCTGAATCTGCTGCCTAGAGGAAAAAGATTGACTGTACAGGTAGAGGAACAGGTAAAAAGCAAAACAGAGCAGAAAGACTGCAGCGGGTCAGGGAGCAAGTAGTGGGAAAGCAGGGTATGTTGTTTGTCCAAGGGGGAACTATTTGATAACAACCTCTCTCTTTCTTTCTTTCTTTTTCCCTTTTTCTCTCTCTTTGTGCCCCTTCTACCCGGTTCTCTGTCCCGTTTGATGTCCTTTTCTCCCCTGCCCTCCCCTGCCCTCCTGTTGGCTCTTTTAGCTCTGCCTTAGGACAGACCTTGACATGCCAAAGGCAGGATTCCTGGACGCCGGTGCTAACCACTGCCTAGAGAGAGCTTCGTTACTCACCGCGGGGCATTCTGACCCAGCATCCCAGCCCTCAGATACCAGCTTCTTGGGGAAGAGTGGGGAAACGCAGACTCTGCTCAGAAACTCTGACCAAGCTTTTCGGACAGAGTTTAACTTAATGTATGCCTTTTCCCCTTTGAACGCTATGCCCCGGGCCGATGGATTATTAAGAGAATCTCCCCAGATGGCCGATGGGAAGCTTCTGAATCCAGATACGGGCAGCTGCAGTTCTCCTGCAGAGGGATACTTTGGCAGGCATGAGCAGGCCATTCTTAAAGAAGCAGTACATGGCTCAGTGGCCCACTGCAGTGAGAGAACTTGTGAAGGAGTTAAACCTGCCCCCCAGAACCCTCCACAGAGGAAAAAGGTGAGTATGAAAGAAGTGGGGAGGGAGAAGGTGAGGGACAAGTGGTTAATCCCAAGAACAGATGATTCCTGAAGGAAGAGGGCAAGGGAAGGTGCATAGAAGGGTGACCTGGTTATAGAAATACCCAACTTGGAGGATCCTGAAAGACGTATGAGCATAGAACATTTGATTAAAATGGCAGCTGTGAAATTTATGAAGGGAGATAAATCATTATCTTTAGGTTCAGGGCAGATGTTTGTAGGATGCACCTTGTTCATTTTCTGCTGTGCTTTTGCTCATGGGCTTCCTCTCATATTAGGAAATGGGGAGGTTTTGAGCCAGCCTAATCTGAAATTTGAGCAAACACCAGTTTGCTAGGCTAATTCTAGATCTAGTTCTATGGCATTTGTAGTGAAAAATAGTTACCGTATCCTGATTTATCCTTCCTTACCCACACTCAGTCTCAGCTAGACTGATAATAGTTTTTCCCTCATAGGTATCTCTGCTGGAGTACCGCAAACGAAAGCAAGAAGCCAAGGAGGGAGGGGATTCTGCTCGATGCACGGGGGCATCTAATCGACTAGGTGGCAGCTGCTCTGGGGCAGATGTGGATGCTGGCATTGTGCCAGGCTCCGGGGGCCACACACTGTCCTCTCCACAACATGGCTTCTCCCCCTCACACTCCTCCCTGTCTCATCTAGAGGAAGTGAGCCCACCAGAACCAAGAGCAACTACACACTGCAAATCACAAGACAGCATCAGCAGTAGGTGGTGAGTGGTTACTTGTTATTCAGTCTTTAGAAGAAAATGTATATAATTCACATCCTGTATCTAGAAGTCCCCCTGTGCATTGCGGCAGGATAATCTTGTCCATCATAGCTGATGTTATTGGCCAAGTGGTCATCTCTAGGACTTTTAAGACTGTATTATCTTAGTCTGAGGAAGAGTCCCTCAGTACTAAGCATTTCTTACAGGAGGCATGGGGCCAGATTGGCTTTCCAGCAGCCAGTGCGTCATTCTGTGGAAAGTGTACAGCAGGAAAGCAGCTGATGGAGTTCCCTGCAGGAAGCAGCCTCCCTGCTCATCTTCCCTCACAAGAGAAGTCACTCTATGGAGCCAGAGTGAGTTGTTGAGCACAGCTGATGGGAGTAGAATTCTGTGGCTGGGAACTGGCCTTTGCAATCTATCTCAGCCAGAAAAATACAAAAGCGGCAGTGAAAGGGCTAGGCAGAATATCCTGCCCCTTGTGATCTGCCTCACTGAGGGCAAACCTTGCTCAGAGGTCCTGTTAGCTCTCATAATTAGTTACCAGGTACACACATACCCGTTGGGTTAAGCAACGAAGTGTGCGAAGTGTAGAAAGGGAGTAAAAAATAACAAATTGAAGACACCGGACAATGAGATAGATAAAGAAAGAAAAATACAGCTATACAGGAAATCCTCGCTTACCAACTGCAATTGGAACCAGCAACTCTGTCGCTAAGCGATCTGATCATAAAGTGATGAAATGTCATGTGACCGCACCCGACTTACGATATCAGTTCCTGCTGCGGTCGTTAGGCAAATCACTGCGGGTCATTAAGCACAATGTCACGTGACCGCGACTTGCAGCTTCCTTCCAGCTTCCCCATTGACTTTGCTTGTTGGAAGCCGGCTGTGAAGGTCGCAAATGGCGATCACACGACCACAGGATGCTGCGACCATCGTAAATGTGTGCCAGTTGCCAAGCGCCCAAATCCCAGTCACGTGACCACGAGGACGCTGCGATGGCTGCAACTTCAAGGACCGGTCATAAATCTCCTTGTTCAATGCCGTCATAACTTCGAATGGTTGCAGAACGAGTGGTCAAGGACTACCTATATTTAGCTTTTTGGAAGAAGATGAGTGTGGTTTTAAAATTGGAGGAAGAAACATCAATAACCTGCACTGTGCTGATGACACTATCCTTATAGCCAAAAATGCAGAGGATCTGTAAGCCCTAGTACTAAAAGTCAAAGAGCACAGTGAAAAAATGGGACTAAAATTAAATATAAAAAGACCAAACTAATGACAGCAGGTAGAACAACCAGCCTTAGAACTGACAATGAAGATATCGAAATGGTGGATACCTTCTGCCTTTTAGGATCAACCATCAACAGTAAAGGAACAAGCAGTGAAGAAATACGCTGCAGACTAGGACTTGACAGAGCAGCCATGTAGGCCTTGGAAAAATTATTCAAAGGATGAAAATAGTGCAGGCAGTGGTTTACCCTGTGACACTCTATGGAAGCAAAAGTTGGACTTTTAAAGAACAGGATAGGAAGAGTATTGATGCCTTTGAACTTTGGTGTCGGAGAAGACTCCTGAGAATACCATGGACAGCCAAGAAAAAAAAAGCAAATGGATCGTCAAACAAATCAACCCAGAGTTCTCACTCGAGGCAGAAATGACCAGGCTCAAATTATCCTACTTCGGAGACATGATGGGAAGACCCAGCTCTCTGGAAAAGGCTCTAATGCTGGGAAAGGTGGAAGGAAAGAAGAAGAGGACGACCAGCAGCAAGGTGGATGGACTCAGAGTGGCGATGAGTGCACCGTTGGGGGACTTGAAATAACAAGTTGGGGTGGATTGTCATGGAGAAAATCTATGTAGGTGGTTGCTAGGAGTCAAAAATGACTTGATAGCACATAATCAGTCAATTTAGCTTTTACCACACCGATTGATTGATTGATTGATTGATTGATTTCTCACCGCCCAACTCCCTCAAGGGACTCTGGGCGGTTTACAAATCAACAAAATATCAAACATTAAAATAGCAATTTAATTTAATTTTACCTCTTCATATCATTCTGTCCTTGCAAACCATCCTTGATTCCACCAAACCCATATACTGCTTCACACATTGCCTTTTGTTCTTTAAAAATTTTGCCTCTCTTTTTGAGAATCTCATCAATTTCATTCAATATGACTTCCTCAATCTTCCCTTTCTCTCAATCCATTCACTCTTCTTGAATACATTGATTTTGAGATCCATAGTCCTCATTGCATTTTGCAGCATGTCTAATATGTACTGCAAATCATTTGGGTCCTCAGCCAACAACATGACATCATCTGCATGTAAAAGTACATTTAGGTACAGATCTCCAACAGCAGAAAAGGCAGAGGAACTAGAGACCAAATTGCCAATATCCGCTGGATAATGGAGAAAGCCAGGGAGTTTCAGAAAAACATCTATTTTTGTTTTATTGACTATTCTAAAGCCTTTGACTGTGTGGATCATAACAAACTGTGGCAAGTTCTTGGTGGTATGGGGATACCAAGTCATCTTGTCTGCCTCCTGAGGAATCTGTATAACGACCAAGTAGCAACGGTAAGAACAGAGCACAGAACAACGGACTGGTTTAAGATTGGGAAAGGAGTACGGCAGGGCTGTATACTCTCACCCTACCTATTCAACCTGTACGCAGAACACATCATGCGACGTGCTGGGCTTGATGAATCCAAGGCTGGAGTTAAAATCGCTGGAAGAAACATTAACCATCTTAGATATGCAGA
Source organism: Charina bottae (assembly GCA_023362775.1). Lineage (NCBI taxonomy): Eukaryota > Metazoa > Chordata > Lepidosauria > Squamata > Charinaidae > Charina > Charina bottae. The sequence continues at coordinate 40,064,395 of JALMGJ010000002.1, forward strand.
TGATACCACTTTGATGGCTGAAAGCGAGGAGGAGTTGAGGAGCCTTATGACAAAGGTGAAAGAAGAAAGTGCAAAAGCTGGGTTGCAGTTAAACCTCAAAAAAACCAAGATTATGGCAACCAGCTTGATTGATAACTGGCAAATAGAGGGAGAAAAAGTGGAGGCAGTGACAGACTTTGTATTTCTAGGCGCAAAGATTACTGCAGATGCTGACTGCAGCCAGGAAATCAGAAGACGTCTACTTCTTGGGAGGAGAGCAATGGCAAATCTTGATAAAATAGTTAAGAGCAGAGACATCACACTGACAACAAAGGTCCGCATAGTTAAAGCAATGGTATTCCCTGTAGTAACCTATGGCTGTGAGAGCTGGACCATAAGGAAGGCTGAGCGAAGGAAGATAGATGCTTTTGAACTGTGGTGTTGGAGGAAAATTCTGAGAGTGCCTTGGACTGCAAGAAGATCAAACCAGTCCATACTCCAGGAAATCAAGCCAGACTGCTCACTTGAGGGAATGATATTAAAGGCAAAACTGAAGTACTTTGGCCACATAATGAGAAGACAGGATACCCTGGAGAAGAAGCTGATGCTAGGGAAAGTGGAAGGCAAAAGGAAGAGGGGCCGACCAAGGGCAAGATGGATGGATGATATTCTGGAGGTGACAGACTCAACCATGGGGGAGCTGGGGATGGTGATAATCCAACCCATTCACTGTCCTATGCCCTGTTTCTAAATCAGCAAATATACAATACTCATACAATATTTTCTCACGTACATAACATTTGTCAGTGACCTGCTGATGGGCAAAACAATTCTGATCTGTATATCCCTTGCCTGGCATAAAGCTACACTGCAGTCCCAAATTTTATTCATTGCCACCTCTGGTAGTTTTTCGATCAAAATTCTGCCAGCCTCCTTCCTAGGAACACTTAGTAAATCAGTCCCACTGTAGTTTTTGCATTTACTCTTGCTAGTTTTCCTATTATTATTCCATAGGGAATAATAACATTCTTCCAATCATTTGGCCCTGATGAAGCCTTCACACAAGCTAATAAGCCACACAGCCACTAAGTAAACCACAACCAGTAATTTAATTCTATCAAAATGGCACTGCATTTTCTTTACCTCTTTTATTCTTTGCTCTCTGTTTGGATCCGTTGCAGGTATCATTTCTATACACATAATACAATTATGTGTTCCCTCGCTTTCCTTTTTTGCAGCAAATCATTCATATGCATTTTTTTCATCCACAGCCACTTTCAGTTCATCATTTCACCAAATGTCCTTTTTCATATTTCCCACAGAGTAGGGAATAATTACTTCCATACTTCTAAAATATTTTATTTGCTTCTGTGAAAATCACTCGGCCATTTCTCTGTCTCTTGTAATCATAAGTGTGTTTTTTCTTCTTGCTTTACCTCTTTCTTTTTTGTCTCTGCCCATTATATAATATTTTTCTCTCATCATTTTGCAAGATGAGAGAAGTGTCTTTTTCATGCTTCCCATGAAAATAAACATTCTTTTCTCTCTGGTCCAAGTTCTGTGGCACTCTGTTCTTTTTCCTTTTCATCATCTTTCCACATATACTCTTAGGAGGTTAGTACTTTTTCATACAGGACTCATACTTTCTCTTCTTGCAGTTGTTCAACTTTCTAATTTCTTTCACTGATTTTCTTTTTTTCCCCATTTCCATTTTTTTCTAACACCCACTCTGACACTATCAAAAAGTGTGGTCTGTCCCATATTCGGAACTAACACCAATTCAGAACAAATGTCAATTAATGAATTGGAATTTTAGCCCTTTCATTCCCAATTAAACCTATACCTATACTTCATTAACGCCCCAGGATCAGTCCAGGTTTATATTTATTATATACTTCCCTTTCTCTTATTTTCACAGAAACATATCTATCATCTTTCATTCATAATCTATTTCTCTTATATTCCAAGTTGCAATCTTCCACATGCCATACAACACATTTTAATAATGCAGAGAAGGTGTAGACTAGGTTACTGTTAGTCTTCATCATAAGAGTATCACATACAGCATTTCCTACTAATGGTAAGGATTGTTCCAGTCAGTTGGCCAATTTTAGCCAGTATAACCCAAATACAACCAGTCTTAGTCTAGGCATGTTAATGCTAGTATATGCTAGTAGGATCTAGAGACCACATTGCAAACCCATATACTATGGCCTGCATCCCATTAATTTTTGGTACATTTATTTATTTATTTATCCCACCTTTATTATTTTTATAAATAAGTCAAGGCGGCGAACATACCAAATACTATGGTGGTTGTGGGTTTTCCGGGCTGTGTGGCCGTGTTCTGGCAGTTTTGGTTCCTAATGTTTCGCCAGTTGCTGTGGCTGGCATACCACATTCGACTATACATACCAAATACTCCTTCCTCCTCCTATTTTCCCCACAACAACAACCCTGTGAGGTAAGTTGGGCTGAGAGAGAGCGTCTGGCCCAAGGTCACCCAGCCAGCTTGCAGTAAATGTACACACACACACAGGATTTGAGTTAATTCTTGTAATTCTGCTTTCATTGGATTTATAGTTGGTGGCTTTCAAAAATAGGAGAAGGAAGGAGTATTAGCTATGTTTGCCGCCTTGAGTTATTTATAAAAATAAGGCCGGATAGAAAATAAATAAATAAATAAATAAATAAATAAATACATACATACATACATACATACATACATACATACATACATACTGCAATTAGCTGGGCTTTTTTCCTGCTTGAGTTATTTATAAAAATAATAAAGCCGGATAGAAAATAGATGATAGATAGATAGATGATAGATAGATAGATAGATAGATAGATAGATAGATAGATAGATAGATAGATAGATAGATAGATAGAACCAATCGAAGAGGATGGATGGATGGATGGATGGATGGATGGATGGATGGATGGATGGATAGATAGATAGATAGATAGATAGAGCAATTAGCTGGGTTTTTTTCCTGCTTCAAAATGTCGATGAAGGTTCTCAGTCATCCAGGTGGAACAGTCTGTGGCTTGAATCATGTCAACTGGATTTCTATTTTCTCAGTAGAAACGTTTCACTCCTTATCCAAGGAGCGTCTTCAGTCTGAGTAAAGTTAGTAAGGGAATCCTTAAATACGTTTCTAGGGTGGCTGTGTGACCTTGCACCTGGGGCTAGGTCATGGTTATTTTGAGATGTTTATTTCTAAGTCCCATTATCATCTAAAGGAGGATTGTTAAGATTACCCTGCTGCTGTTGAGCTTGCGAAATGGTCTTAATCTTCCTAGGCACAGAAGACAAAGCAGGAAGGAAGATAGGGGAAAGGTTGTGCCTGAGGCCCCCACCTCTATTCAAGGAAGGATTTTCCAAGTTGGCATAAATGGATTCCTTGACCCCTCTCTCAAACCACCTATCTTCTCTGTCTAAAATGTGAACATTAATGTCCTCAAATGAGTGTCCTTTTTCCTTTAGATGAAGATAAACTGCTGACTCTGGTCCTGTGGTGTTACTTCTCCTGTGTTGGGCCATCCTCCTGTACAAAGGTTGTTTGGTTTCTCCAATGTAGAGTTCAGAGCACTCCTCACTGCACTGGATTGCATACACTACATTGCTTTCCTTGTGTTTTGGAGTTTGATCTTTGGGGTGGCAAGCTAGAAATAGGGATCTATAGGAAACCCACACACACAGATCAATACCTGATGTTTGACTCCCACCATCCACTGCAGCACAAACTAGGAGTCATCAGGACATTATCACACAGAGCAGAAGCCATCCCCACCTCCATGGATTCCAAAAAGAATGAAAAGCAGCACCTGAGAACAGCTCTGAAGGCCTGTGGATATCCAAATTGGGCCTTCACTAAATCTAAGTCTACCAGACCTAAAACAGCGACAGATAGGGCTGAGACTCAGAGTAAACGGAAGAACCTGGTCATTCCTTACATGGCTGGCGTGTCTGAAAAGATAAAACGGATATTTGGCAAATACCACATACCTGTATATTTCAAACCCACCAACACACTGAGACAGGGGCTTGTACACCCCAAAGATCAAACTCCAAAACACAAGGAAAGCAATGTAGTGTATGCAATCCAGTGCAGTGAGGAGTGCTCTGAACTCTACACTGGAGAAACCAAACAACCTGGGCTGGTGCCCCCTGGGCGGGTGGGGCCCTACACGGGGATTGTTGGCAGCACAAGTAGGACACCGGGAGCAGACATTGGCTGCAATGCAATTTGAGGACATTAATGTTCACATTTTAGACAGAGAAGATAGGTGGTTTGAGAGAGGGGTCAAGGAATCCATTTATGCCAACTTGGAAAATCCTTCCTTGAATAGAGGTGGGGGCCTCAGGCACAACCTTTCCCCTATCTTCCTTCCTGCTTTGTCTTCTGTGCCTAGGAAGATTAAGACCATTTCGCAAGCTCAACAGCAGCAGGGTAATCTTAACAATCCTCCTTTAGATGATAATGGGACTTAGAAATAAACATCTCAAAATAACCATGACCTAGCCCCAGGTGCAAGGTCACACAGCCACCCTAGAAACGTATTTAAGGATTCCCTTACTAACTTTACTCAGACTGAAGAAGCTCCTTGGATAAGGAGTGAAACGTTTCTACTGAGAAAATAGAAATCCAGTTGACATGATTCAAGCCACAGATTCCTGCTTCAAACATTGTGCAGTTTATGGAGTAAGTTAGATCACACACCACAAGATCATGCATGTAAAAATTCAGTTTTTATTTTTTTAAAAAATGAAACCTCTCATTTGTTAAGAAGTTGCTAATACAGGCTTTTTAAAATGTGCGGCTGCTCTGTCTTTGCTTTCAGGCAACTCTTGAGTCCAACAGTAGCAACAATGAAGGTGTGAGCTCAGCCCCTACGCATATCATCATTCACCTCTGGGAAATGTGAACTCCACCTCTTCTCTCCCCTTTCCCCACAGGATGTAGCTACCTATGTAGACACTAATTTAAGAGTAATTGTTTGTAAATTTGTTGATAAAACATGGGGCACTAATCTTGATTATGCCGTAACAAAAGGATTTGAGGTTCCAGTTAGGATTAAGATATGGTTGAGGAATGTTTTCTAAAATTGACATACCTAAGTAGGAAACTGCTAAAATTCCCAGATGATAGATTGGGTGAGGTGTTATAGATGTGTGCTATTTAAAATACTTGGTGATAGTTTTAGCTCCTGTCTGAAGAAGTATGGTAAATAATAAAAAGTTCGGAATGATTTACCTAGAAAAATGTCAGCAAGTTCAGCAATTAGAGGCTTAAATATAGGTAAAGGTTCCCCCCGCACATTTGTGCAGTCGTGTCCAACTTTAGGGGCCGGTGCTCATCTCCGTTTGTTAGCCGAAGAGCCAGCGTTGTCCAAAGACGCTTCCATGGTCATGTGGCCAGCATGACGCACGCGGAACACTGTTACCATCCCACCGAAGTGGTACCTATTCATCTACTTGCATTTGCATGCTTTTGAATTGCTAGGTTGGCAAGAGCTGGGGCTAGTGCGGGAGCTCACTCCGTCACGCGGGGCTAGGGATTCGAACCTCCGAACTTGCGATCTTCTGATCGACAACCCTGGCGTCTTACCCGCTGAGCCACCACGCCTCTTAAATATAGTCATGAGAAAATCCTTATCAGTTGCATAAGAACTGAACATTTTTTCTGTGCAAGTTGAGGTATTCAGAGACCTGTATTTTCAACACCCCAACCCCACTCTCACATTCATTTAGTGTTGCTGTTGTCCAGTCCTACAGTGCAAGCAACCTTCACATCTTGGTTGGTTATATTTATTCTTGCAGTTCTATGTTTCAACCATAACAACTTGAAATGTCTTAGCTGACAAGCTAAGATGACTATTGAATAGTAATCATAAGCTATTTGCTTGTGACCTGGATTTGCCATCAGTTCTCCTAGTTAACACTAGAAGTAGTTTGCAATCTGATCATTGGATAATTTTTTAATTTGTCTGAATAATAAATCTGTAGCCATTGTGAGGCAGCTCTGATCCTGCCTATAGATGAATGTTCTCAGTAAATAAGATGCAATTTATTGTTTATACAAGCCTTAAATGTATTATTTATTTGTGTATTTATATAAACTATAGTAAGTAACAGCCTTTTTCCACAAAAACTTGAAATTCCTATATTAATTAATTCATTCTCTCTCTCTCTCTCTCTCTCTCTCTCTCTCTCTCTCTCTCTCTCTCTCTTGTGTAATAGGATGGTGCCCACCTCTGTGGAGCGACTTCGAGAAGGACGTGGCATTTTGGAGAAGGTTTTACGTAGCAGTGCTAAAATATGTCAGCGAGGAGAACCCTCGCCCTCTCGAGATAGCATAGGGGAGAGAGAAGTAGGTAAGTGGGGGTATATTAGAAAAGAGCCCTGAGACTGAATCTTCTTGGAAAGACTGAAATTACATTAAGACTCTACTTGTGGAGTCATGATTCTCTGTGGTGCCACTTCCACATGAAATGTTCACATGACTTGCAGCAGGCTGGTTTCTAAAGGTACTAAACAGCTCTCTGTTACAATAATCTCTAGGTCTGAATTTCCTGCAACAAAGGGAAGACTTTCCTGGAAGATACGGCCTGCAAAAACACCCTTTGATGGTGAAAAACTATTTTCCACTCAGTAAAGATACCCCATGGCTGACCAGGAGTAGCCACTTATTTCCGTACAGTAGCAAGTCACAGTCACAGATGCCCTACTTAAATAGGGGGCAGCCATGTTAGACACCCTAGTTTTAAAAGATTGTGTAAAAACCTCTAATGGCCCAATCAAGGTTGACACAACTATGAATGAAGGGTGCATTACCAACCACGTATCTTTTCCCCATGCTCCACCCCATTGTGTGGTCATGGGAAGAGAAACATAAAATGAGCTGCAGGGTAGAGTTTATAAAGCAATTTTCTTTTCATTGTTGTGAACTGCTCTAGAACTATTACTGTTCTAGTAGTAATTCCTCTTGTGCCTGTTGACATGACAGAGTTGGCCAAGGCAAGTTAAGTTTGTTCTAGTATGCCTTCCCATTCCTCTATACAGTATGAACTTAACTGTTCCCATGATATTCAAATATTCTCCAGTACACCCCTACCCCAGCATATAATAAATAAATAAATAAATATTGCTCAGGCCTTAAGTTTCTTGGGGTTGCATTTCCTCACAGGAACTCTTTCTCGCCTTATTTCTATGAAAGACCCCATTGGATATTTGCTATGATATTCTATTAATTTGTTTTAATTTAAATAGTTTTTCTTACTTTGAATGTTTTCATTGTATTATTATTGTTTTTCCTTGTTGTGAATTGCCAAGAGTCTGAGTGATTGCAGTGGTATACAGGGTGGGTGGGTGGGTGGATGGATATCACTTAATTGCCTGATCCAGGAAAGAACATGCATTCCTTACACTCACCTCTCTGGTTGGTTTTCTAGATGCTGTAGAAGGAGACTTACCAGAATCCCTCAGTTCTTCCTTTAAGGGCCCAGCTGTTTACAGTCCTTCTCGATACAGCTACCAGGTAGGGGAAGCAATAGCATGTGGTGAAGTTTGGGTAGTTAAGTCTCTGCCCGTAGCAAAGCATCTAGCCTCTAGGTTTTCCACAAGGCACCCAGCCCTTCCTGATCTTTTGAACGCATTTTAAATTCTTTAGTTTTAAAAAATATAAATAACGAGTGGCTATTTGGAAATACCCCACCTATTGAGAACTAAAATGTAAATCAGAGGTTGGTGGATGCGTCCTTGGGAGCCAGAGGGGGATGGTGGGTGGCAGCCTTGCCAGTTTGCTTTCTGCTCAAAGAGTGTGTTGTGACTGGCCATATCCTCCTATCACAGCCATTTTGTATGAGCATCCAGGTCATGGTCCTGGATTCCAGATGTATGTTCTCGTTCAAAAAGTTGGGGGTTCCTTGATCCAGACTTTCTTAAGAGGGTTATGGAAGCAGCTGAGCCACCGCTGAATATAATACAATTTTACTTTTATTGTTTTTCCTTCTAGCTCTTGCAGTCTGACAGTCCCCGCACAGAATCTCAGACGCTTCTTCAGAGCTCCTCACCGTACCGAGGACATCCCATCCCATCCCCTGGATACAGTTACCGGTCGCAGTCCCAGAGAACAGGACACCTTCCCCCACTCAGCTCTTCAGAATCCTCCATGTCCTCCGCCCCGTCGGGCTCCACGGACTCATCGGCTCTGTTTGCAGGGACCTCTGGGTATTACGGCAACCAGCATCACTCTGGCGGTGGAGTCTTGAAGAAGAACTGCCCTACCACTGCTGCTCCTAGTCCTTCCCATTCAACCGCTGCAGACTGTTTGCCGTCCTCTGAATCAGGGTCGCATCCCTGCATGGGAACTGCCAGCTGCACTTCTTCCTCCAGGCCCTCTCAGTCAGACTTACGGACTATCAATCCTCCTGCTTCCGGGCAGCCTGCTCTCTACCCGAGCTCCAGAGCCGCAGCACTTTCCAACTCGCAGCACTACCCTCACCGAGGGGGAGGAAGCAGCATTCACCAATACAGACTGCAGCAGCTTCCCGGGTCGGGCGTAAAGACTCAGACAGGCCTTTCGTAGGGCAGGACAGAATTGCCTACTGTTCCTTCCAGCAGGAGCGTGAAAGGAAGAGTGCTGGAATGGCAAAGGGCCAGGGGCTGAGGCCTCAGGACGTACAAGCAAGCGAAAGCACTGCCAGCCACCCCCGGCTTTGAAAAGAGGAGAAGGCGGCGGTGGTGGCGGCGGCAGTGGTGGCAGAGCCTGTAGCAAAGCATCTCCACAATGCCCGGGTACGTTGTAGAGAAAGCAAACAGTGCTGAGTGGCATGGCCTCTGTCTCCTGCCGGTGCCCTTAGCGTGTAGTCATCTGGGCAGGTAGGTAAGCTTGAACATGAAACAGTGCAAATCAGAAAATTAGGGAAGGGCAAAGGGGGGGCGGGGGCGTTACTTTAAATCCCAAAGTGCTCTCTGCAGAGTTGGGTTCCCAGAATGTTCTGGGTTGGGGAGGGTGGGTGGTGTAGTCCATTCTGATCATTCCAGTTGTAAGCAAGAGCATTTATTGTGTCCAGGCTCTGGGCAGGGACCCATGGGACAGGGCTGGTGGTCGCGCGTGTATGTTTGTGCACTCGTGTGTGAGTCTGTGTGTGTGAGGGAGGGAGGGCGGGCAAGGGGCGCAAGCAAGTGCTGCTGCAAGCAGTCACAATGACAAAGTCATGCCGAGTCTCAGAATTGAGTCTTGGGCAAGCTGTGCCCCATGATGGTGCCAGTCGGAGTGTCATCGCGTTCTGCAGTGCGATGATGTGAACGTGGTGGCTTGTCAGAGGGAACAGCTTTGTGTGGTGCGCTGCTCTGTAGCTTGGTTGTGTAGTCTGCGGAGGATGGTGAGAGAAATGCCCGATGCGGCAGCGACGCTGCTGCTCTTGCTGTCAGAAGTGTCCCCGTATGTGTGAGAGGCTCCTGCCGCCCCCCCTGGAGGCCCGAGAGCACTTCCAGGACCCCTGAATGCGCTGTCCAATTCCATACAGTTGCCAGCTTTTCTCCCTTGTTTACTCTCCGGCGTGTGTTTTTATTTATCTAATTTTATATTCAGTTATAACCATAGTAGGTTAGCAAATACCGGGCAGGTCTAACCCCAGTGCTGCCGTGGACCTTCTCCTTCCCTCCCTCTTGGACAAGATAATGCTGTGAGCATGTCTTCCCTCATTTCTCAGATGCAAAATCTTTTTTTTTTTTTTTTTTGGTTTTTCATTTTCATTTTTAATTAGGACTGTTACAGGATTCTCTAACTCACTGAAATCAGGTGTTCTTCATTCAATTTAGGGGAGACTTTTAAAAATATCAAAAGCAGAGAAGAAAAAGAAACCTTTCCTCAAAGTCTCTGGCTGTGAGCGTGTTGGGGATGGAACTTGTCACCCAGAAGGCGGGTGTCCTATATACTGTATAAAAGGGTGTCAGCTTCACTGGGCTTCGCAGCCTCCTTTTCCATCCTGTTGAGCATGCTTTGAGCATTGCAAGGGTTCTTCTGGAGAGCATCGGGCAGAGACGAAGCACTCTTCGGGGTGCTGGGAAGGGTAGGAGCCACCGGGAAGTTGGGAGGGGGGGCTGCAGTGCTGCCCTCAAGTGGAGTTGTACACTGTGCTGTAATATTTGAACTTTCACAAGAGATGTAATAATTTTGATAATAAAATACTTAACTTGAAAATCACTCGGTATGCTCTTTTATTGACTGGGGAGATGTAGTTTTATATCAAAAAGTTACAACACGTAACACAGTAGTGTGAAGTCCAAGATTCCAAATCTCATTGGAGGCTGGCTTCTTAAAATGAGGGTTGAGTGTTTATTCAAGACTTTGAAACTCATTAGAGGGGTCTGGCCAAAACTTCTACTAGAACTCGGGTTTATTTACAATTCTTGTGTGTCTCTCCCCCCCCCCCCCTTGGAATCTCGTGTATTTCAATAACTTTGACTTTGTTGTTCTTATTGAGGCAGAAATACATACATTTGTTGGTGCCTCACTGTTTTACAGTCTTTCATTTTATTTCAGTGAAATGGGAAGGGTAGGAAAATTACACTCTAATTTTCCAGCTTAGCTAGCAAGATTGCTTCAACTCCCCCTTTGTGCCACAGACCACTGTTAGCAGGGCAGGTGGGCAGCTTTTGTAACAATTACAGTGTGTAACTGAGCAGCTAGAAACCCTTAAACAAATTCTGTTTTCCTCATTTTTAAAAATACCGTTTTAACGCTTCTGGCTTTAGTTTAAAGCATTAATTTACATTCAGTGTGTGTCTTTGTGTGTGTGTGTGTGTGTGTGTGTGTGGAGGCACAGCTTGGAAATACAAAGACCAATATAAAAATAACAGTCTCCATCTACGCACAGTTAATGGATGCTGAAATTGTCAGATGAAGAGGGGAAGCTTCACTGCATGTAGCATCTCTATATAATCTCACCTCTAAATCTTAGATGCATCTTGACTTGGAGTGAAACAGACTGGCATCCTTTACGGGCTCTTTGAAATAATTCACAGTGCTGATGTGCAGATCTCCATCACTACCTTCTGAGACATTTGGTCTGACAGTTCAGGCAGGAAGCAGTGAAATTCATATTAGGTTGACGGTGTTTTGATTAGAATAGAAGTAATACTGTACAAGCCATATTAAAATGTTGATTGCCCAGCTTAAGGTATTTTTAAATTCTAGGTGCTTCACACATTCTGGCACCAATTTAATCACAAAGTATTCGCTTGGAATAGTTTTACTGTTCAAATTATTTAGATTGGGTCAGGGGTTACAATTGTGTGTATCTACACATTGTGATGCTTGGTGATCTGTTTTGTAAGTTGCTAGAGGGTGCCTGGGGAAACGGTCTGGATTTCTTCCCAAAATTAGCTGGGCAGCTCTCTCTTTCCAGGATAGAGGTCAGGAGGTCAGTGACTGTTTCATGTGCCGCAACATTTCTTTGAATTCTGAGGTTTCTAAGTCTCATACAGTCACAAATTTCAATATATATTGTGCAACATTATATTTAATTGCATTGCTGATAATCTTATACACACTTACCCAAGAGTAAACTTCATTAAATACAATGAGGCTTGCTTTTGAATAATATTGGATAGATTTACAGTCAATTTAAAGCCTTTGTGGCATTATAAATGAGGAGAATGGACTTTTAACAAATATTAGGAGGGGCCTTACTATGCACTTCCAAGTGGAGACATCCAAGGTCCAGGCCTCAGATTTTCTAATTCTAAGGATTGCTCTTGAGACTAAGGATTGCTTATAATTGTATATCACTGTGTATCTATCTTGGGACTACTGTAATTAAATGTAAGATGACTATACATTTTTCCATCTTGGCAATAGCTACCATCCACAAAGCTGAGTTAACTTCATAGTCTCAGCTAGAAAAACTGAATCAAGTTATTGTAGCTTTTGATTAGTTAATAGTTGTGACAGCCAAAGACAGGTTCCTCTTTGCAACTGCAGGAAGCTGCCGTTAATACACCTAACTCCTGGCATTCCTAGCCTCGTCCTTCTCCAGCTGGTTGAAGCTGAGAAAGAGCCCTATGTATTCTGGAGGAAGCAATACATTCTAGGTTTCCTTCACCCCTGTTAGTAGGAAATCCCACGAATTGATATAAACTCTAAGAGCGTTACACTGCCCGCATATTATCAAGGTAGAGAATGGGTGCTGGGTATGGTCCCCCTTTGTGGGCAGAAGGTGATGTATTGCATCAAACATGGCTGCATAACCACCAAAAGCCGATTCCAGCACCGATGCTCCTTTTTGGAAGCACTAGACTTAGAAGATGGTGAGCTCCTTGGGGAAGAATGCAGCATAACTTTATATAAGCTGACATCTAAAAGTATCGTGGCCAGAGGGGTGGTGTCCTGATACCAGCTTGACAACTATGACCTGAACTAAATCTCAAGGAAGTGCTCCTGCGCATTTAATACAGGGTCGGAAAAGATCTGTTCTGCTTTGTCCATCTGCAGTTTTCAAATCTCCAGATCATTCGCTTATTATAGTAAGTGCTGGCAACTACAGCCAAAACATACCCCTGAAAATATGGAAGGAAAGAATCTGCATGTTTGTAAAAGCTATGGAGTAGGAAGGAATGCAAAACAGTCTTTTAAAGAAGGAACCTAAAGGGGCATTCTCTCAAAAAACAAACAGCCCAACGATAAAAAAAAAAGCTGAGCTTCCTTAGAAGCTATCAAATGCTGGGAGTCATGGGGCAGGGGCGGGGGGGGGGAGAAGTGGAGTGAGGTGATGGATATTCTAGAGGATGGCACATTAAACAGAAGCTACTGCAGTGGGAAGGAAGGATTTTCTTGTAATCCCCCTTATTCATTGTTGACGAAGTTAGGGCTTGTCCACCTGCCAGCATTCCGTTTGCCTGCAGCTATCCGGTTCTTGTCACTAACCTACTTATAAGTGGAACTTCTTCCTTGATCCCAGCGTTCAAATGCTTTGTTTTTCTCCTTTGTGCCTCTGCAGGAGAGCAAAGTGTGGAGAATATTCTTCTACACCTGCTGCCCTGTGCTTGCCACTAGTACGTGCCCTTGGCACCAGCAGCATCATGATCAACTATCTCCATAGTTACGCTGGCAGGGTTGCTATAGAGACAGCTGGAGAAAGCCAGTGGCAGGCACCAGCTCAAGGTGTAACACTGAGTCACCGTGGTGGGCAGAGTCAGGAGCATCCCTGAGAGGGGAGGAGCGGGATGTAAGGAGTAACCAAAGAGGGCTGATTGTTGATGAAAGTGGAGGCTGGGTGGTCTGAAAGGTAGTCTGGAGAGAAATCCCTGCTGGTGCATTTAGGCAAGTGGCTCATAGTTCCCCTGCACTTTGGGAAGAAGAGACCAGACATACCAGCAGCAAAATGTTCTGTACATGTAAATGAGGGGGCAGTGTTTTGAGTGCAATCCTTCAGATTACAGACAGGAAATCCTCATGTTTGAGATGTGTCTGTGTGGGAGAGTTTGAATTTTTTTATTACATATAGTGAACTAGTATATCAAGCAGGTTACAATAAAGCTTTTTTTCTCAATAAAGCTAGTCTATTGTATACCCTGTTTTAAAGATGTGAGTGTATCCATGCTTACGTGTGTTTAACATGGAGAACATTCAGAACTTCTGGCCAGAACGTTGAATTGGTGGTCTAGAATTCTGTGTCCCTCGGTCTACCACTTCTTTCTGTAACAGATATAAAACAGTGAGGCTAGCTGCCAGTTCACTTTCTAGCACAGAATTATGCTTGCTGTGACCTTTGCACACGCATCCTAAAATCCTCTGACATGCTGAGGAGGTTTGCTAGTGTGCATCAAATTCCACACGGCTCATGTCTGATGAGAATGCAACTTCCATAATCCTCAGGCAGATTGTGACCCAACTAACCTGGTTTCAGATAGTTGCATTAATAATTATTTCCATGCCTACCTGTAAGGGACCGTGGTGGCTCAGTGGTTAAGATGCTGAGGCAGAGGCCATTAAGGCTGACAGCTCGGCAGTTTGAATCCCAAGAGCGCGAGCCGCATGCCGGAGTGAGCTCCCGGCAATTTGTCCCAGCTCCTGCCAACCTAGCAGTTCAAAAGCATGCAAATGCAAGTAGATAAATAGGTACCATTTCAGTGGGAAAAATCACAGGGACATGAAAGGAGCCTCCTCGGGCGTTCCCCGGGCAACGGTGATGTCACCGGCAAATCCTTTCACTACAAAAGCGCCTTGGTGCTTCTGACACGGGAAGGAAAAAATGCCTACCTGTATATAATAATATGAGAAACCTCAGTTTATGTTACTGAAAGATGAAATACCTAGAGTAAGGCCTTTTCTGTAGTGGCCGTTGAATTACGCAGCTCTCTCTCAGGATCATCTCTATGAAGAAGATGAGAAAACTTAAGAAAACTTTCATCAATCGATGTACGGCTTGGTGATACCAGAGCCTTGCAGATTGCTTTTATGTTCCTTGCTTGTGATGGCATTTTGGTTTCAACAGGATGCAGGGTCACCTGATATGAAACTGATAACATGATTGTTGGGGATTCAAAATGTTCAAATCTCAATTCTAACTCTTGCAACTGCTGTATAAAAGTGGGGGGAGGAGACTTCCGGTGGGGACATGGCGGACTGAACAGCTGTGCCCGCGAGCTCAGCAGGCAGAATTGACAACGCAGCAGTTTTTTAAGGCTCAGGCAGGTTTTTCTGAAGCCCAGGAGTGTTTTTCTGGAAAAAGGAAAACTCCTGGAATCACCCCATCTGTCCTCCAGATGGCTGCTTGCAGCCAGAAGATCGCAAACAGCGTTTGTGCTCAACTGGTAAGAGCCGGGAGGCTGGGACATCACCATTTTCCAAGCCACGCTGTAGCCTTAAAGCAGAGCTTTCCAAACTGTGTGTCACCAACGGCAGCGCGCAAAAACCAAAAGCGGCAGCAGCGCTTCCTGGTTTTTGCGCGCTGCCGCAATGGCGGCACTTCCGGGTTTTCCCGTGGCGACACACCAACGGTGGTTGGTGTGTCGCCGCGGGAAAACTTTGGAAAGCCCTGCCTTAAAGGGACACTAAGACCAGCCACCCCATTTCTAAATCACCCAATTTATATATATTTTTAAGTACGTGTGCCCTAAGAGAGGCTTTCTGCAGCAAGGAGAAGCGGGTTCTCTTGGTGCTTATTGTTATTTATGGGATTAATTTTTAAAAAATAATTCTTTTTAAGTTTTGGACTTTGTTTTCCATCCAAATATTAAGGAGGATTGAGAGTAAGTAATTGTCTCCCTGTTATTATTTTTGTACTAAATTTGAAGATACTAGCATTTTCGTACACGTTGAATCAGCTGTTTTGAACGTTTAGTTTTCTGCTTCTACTTTCTCTGGGGAACTGTCTGCATATCTCACTTTCACTTATGTAAACACATTCCGGAATTCTTTCATATCTTCGACTTTCGCTGGTTAAGCTACTAGGAGGCGCCATAATCTACTGTGTGAGACATGGAGGATTTTAAACAGACTTTCTCTTGACTTCCACTGAGGTTTTAAACAAATTCTTTCTGATTCCTACCAAGTTTTTATGCAAGGCATTCAGGACATTGTGGAAAATATGAGGTCTACAATGTGTCATCTGGTTGGGGATGTCGTGGGTGAAACTGAGGAATTTAACAGCAACAGAAATGTCTCCTTGACTTCTGTTGAAATGCTGGGTGAAGATCGGATAGTCGAGTTGAAGAAATTAAAGGGAGAGATCGAGTTGCAAGCCATAAGTGAAATTGATCTTCTGATGGAACGCCATGGAAAAGGGGTTATTATGTATGGGAGGTCTTCTGAAGAGAAGTTGGAATTTTTGAGGGGGGCAGTTGGGCTGTTCAATTTTTTTTAAGAAAAACGTTCTGTGTGCATTGTGAGTATATGTAAATGCTTTGGTTTATTTTGAAGTGGGATAAGGGTTTAATAAGGGGGCGTGGTGGCTCAGCGGGTAAGACGCCAGGCTTGTCGATCGGAAGATAGCAAGTTCAGAGGTTCAAATCCCTAACCCCACGTGATGGAGTGAGCTCCCACACTCGCCCCAGCTCTTGCCAACCTAGCAATTTGAAAGCATGCAAATGCAAGTAGATTAATAGGTACCACTTCGGTGGGAAGGTAACAGCGTTCCGTGCGCGTCATGCCAGCCACATGACCGTGGAAGCGTCTTCGGACAACGCTGGCTCTTTGGCTAACAAACGGAGATGAGCACCAGCCCCTAGAGTCGGACATGAGTGCATGACTGTAGGGGGGAACCTTTACCTTAACCTTTAAGGGTTTATCTGGATTGCTTTTAGGATTTGGCTGACTTCATTTATCTTTAATGATTTGGATTAAGATTATTAAGGTATAATAAAAAAATGTCTGGTTTTGGGTTTAATATGATTAAGATTCTTAAAATTGTTGTATTATCAAGTACAATGGCAGACAATTTATATGTTTTTTAGTTTGATCTTTATAGTAGACAGGAATGTATAGAATAGTAGTAGGAGGGAAATAAATAAATGTTATCTTTGGGGGGAAGTTGATTAGGATATATTAGGATATATATATATATACATACATACACACAAACACACAGAGTATATATACACACACACAATATATATATATATACACACACACACACAATAACTATATATATACGCACACACATGCACACTTTTAATATAAGGAGGGAGCAAATATATTTAGTGATTTTTATAATGTGCCAATGGAATGATTTATAGAAATAATGTGATTTTGGTTTAATATAGAGTAAGGGATTGATTATGGAAAATTGTTGTATATCCTTGCTGTTAAAAGTCGGAAGTCACCTCTTTTTGTAATTTAAAAAAAAATTCTCGTGTTTCCACACTTTTTTAGTTTTTTTCTTTTTTTTATCTTTGTAGTTTTTTGTTTTTCTGTAGCTTTTATCTTTGCTTGAAACTTAATAAAATTTACATATATATATATATATATATATATATATATATATATATATAAAAGTGGGGGGAGGGTTGCATATAGCGGGGCTGATGCTTGTTTGAGGCCATCCCCTTTGTCCACTGATCCACAGATCGATCGACTATGTTAAAGTAGCTTCATTGTCTGTGAGCATACGATTAGGCTGTCATCAGAGAATTTCATTGCTCGTGTAAAATGAACAGATTTGGAGGGTTACATTTGCAGAGCAGCCGTCTCTGGGATTGAGACCCACCAAGCCACCACCCACCACCCATGTGCAGAAGATGCAGTCTTGATTCCACTTCAAGTCAAGGTAAGCAGATACTTGTCTGATATTTTAAGCTCAAGTTGACCCTCAAATGTTAAGCAGCTTTGGTTTTACTCATCTGGCTTTTTCTTCGTCAACGTATCTTTAAAAGCCTGAGACGTTGAATGAACTTATGGCATGTTAAGAACACAAGTCTCTATTTCAACTTTGTACCTTTATTTTCAGCCGAGGAGAGAGGCAAATTAATATTTCCTTGAGCATGAGAAATCCCAGTGGAGTTTGTACAGGAGTAGAATCCTCCACAACCAAGTTCAATCCCAACAGTTTTTGCTTGGTGAAAAGAAAAAATAAAATATTGACTCTGAACAGGGGCCCTAAATACTGTGGCTTATTGAATGCAATTAATCAAGCCTCCTGTTTATTCTACCCCCGCCCCTCTTTTCTGCACCTGTGCCACCTCTGTGGTCCCATCTTGGTTAAAGGTCATTGTTCCTTGGGATGCGGGGGGTGTGTGCTTTGTATTTCCAGGTTCCAAATTTAACCTTGGCCGTTAGGGCTTGGGAAGACTGGAGGCCTGTAGACAGGCTATAAATATAATCATCTTCATCGTAGGTAGTACTGAGTTGTATGGAGTAGCTGTATGGACAGCCTTACATTTTTGAGGTGGATGAGTCAGAGCCATAAATGCCTTACTAAGAGTGTCATAAAACTGACAATTCTATTTCTGATTCCTTCCTGTGTGTTGTGTAGCAAGGAATTTGCTGCACTCTTTTTAAGAGCTGAGCTGATGTTTTCATCGGGCTGCCCACTATGATCCAAGAGCTTTCTTGGTAAACAGTTATTTCCTTCAATTTGAGCTTGGCTGCTGGTGACTTCATGCATGCATCCATGTAGTTTTCTTGGCAGCAGTAGGGGAATCATTGGCTCGTGCCTTCTTGGATGTTTTTTTCAACCTTGGTATTCTTGGTATTTCTTGCAGGTCTCCCATCAAGGTGCCACCCAAGCCCAACTGTGCCTAGACCAGTGTGATCAGATTCTGCCATCCGCGGAGATATTTTCCTGAGTCACCGTTGCTAATTCAGATCTCATCAGTAAACATGGGAAGTTAGATTGGTTTGCACATTTCATTTGTATACGCCGAGCCATGTTTGCTCTGTTAATACCCATATTTCCATTAAAAAAAGGCTTCAAAGTTTTTCAGTGTTTTTTTAACCACTCTAAGATGTCAACAAATCTCACATATCATACTTCAGACTGTATACTCTAACCCAGTGTTTCTCAACCTTGGCAACAGCATGGGGAATGGCTGGCTGGCTAGGGAATTCTGGGAGTTGAAGTCCACACATCTTAGAGTTGTCAAGGTTGAGAAAACACTCAACACTCAACTGCATTAAAAAGTGCAGGTTCCAATTTCATTCCTCCAGGATCCCTTCTTGTATATCTGCTTTGAGAACTATTAATTCTTATTCTTTGCTTTCTATTCTTTATCCAGTTAACAGTTCATGAAATATTGAGTTCTCTTACTTTATGATTGCCTTCGCTGCAAGGAGTTTGTGGTGAGGCGAGGGACTTGGATAAAAATGTGGGGTTGGGGTTAAGATCAGAGTATTTACCAGATCACTCCTATCTCAGTATTGTGGAGGCTTTAAAGAAACGAGCTAATGAGACAGAAATTCCCTTCCAGAAGCTGTACTACCAACTTACCTCTAACAGATGTTCTCCTCAGGACTTGGGTTCCAGTCAGGACAGATGTAGTATGTAACATACACATATATATGTATTGCAGGCATAGTTTTTCACTTCTCATTCATCATGGTGATTTCATCAGTATAATAAAACGTGTGAAGAACTGAAAGATATGGCTGCATGTTCTTATAATCCCTGCCTTAATCCTAATTCACAGCATCTAATTGTTATCACAAGAATGAATTCCCCATGCAGAATTACATGGAAGTGAAGTAGCCCACTTAGGCCAGTGGCATCTGCTTTCCTGTTTACTGCCTAGCTACAAGTTTAATGACACCAAAGGATAATATAAGTTTAAAGTTGTGGACTAAGTGCTCAAGGTATCTACACTTACCTACATCAGAATATACCAGCTGGGTCATCCTCATATAGTAGCTGAATATGGAATTTTCTTGCACATGTCTTTTCAAAGACAGCACACACCACCCTGTGATCAAGTACGTGTTCACTCCATGCAGTTCTGGAGTCGAAAGGGACTATGTGTAGGCCACCAAGTCCAGTCTCTTCTCGGTGCAGAAATCCAAATTAAAGCATCAACTGGCTATTCAGCCTGTGCTAGAACACACTAATGGAAGGGGAGCCCACCACCACTCTGAGGAAATTCACTCCACAGTTGATTTGTTTTTACTTCTGATTTTTTTTTCTAATGTTCAATTGGAAACTGCCTTCAACTCAACCCCATCCTTTCTGTGTTCTGCTCTATGGAGAATGGATCCCAGCCTCCTCCTATGCAACCACCTTTCGGATACTTGAAGAGTGCACTGCTCTCATATCCCCCTCAGCAGTCTTTGCTCAAGGCTTAAACATACCCAGCTCCCTCAATCTCTCCCTTTCTATGACTTCGCTTCTAATCTTCTCATTATCTTTAATTCTCTTCTCTGAACCTGTTCCAATTTCTAAGAATCTTTCATCAAGTACTATACCCAGAACTGGACATAGGACTCAAGATGACGTCTGACTAAAGCAGAATAAACTGTAACAATTGCTTCCCACAATTTGGACATTATGCCGTTGTTGATGTTGACCTGAAATTGCTTTCTGCAACCACATCACGCTGTTGGCTCATATCATCACATCAACTGCAATTTCCAAGATTATTTTTCATTATTAAGCTTGGTATCTCCCATTCTATACTTGTGGGTTTGATTTTTGTTTCCTAAGGACTCTGCCCATGTCTGTGTTAAATTTATTTCTGTTGTTTTCAGGCCATTTCTCTCTCAAGGTTGGAGTACTAATCATTCCACCCAATGCTGGGTCATTTGCAGATTCGATCAGCATTCACTATTCATGTTTATGCTACTTGCAGTTTCTTAAAGATGTGCGTGCACATGCATTTGTGTGCGTGTACACACAACACCACATTCTAAACTCCTCTCATACCCTCCCAAATCCAGCTGCTCAGCCCGCAATAGGTACCAAGGTTTTCCACCCCCAGATGAGAAGGCAAAATGATCTTGGTCTGATCAGGTTCTGGTCCAATCCAATCCAACTTGAATTTTACGTTTTCCAGTTAAACTTTTGTGAAACACTGTATCAAACTTTTTTTTTTTGGTACTAAAATACAGGTGTATATTACAGCTACTGTATTTCCTTTCTCCATCCATCTAGCCATTTCCCATTTACAGCAATTCCATGTCTCTGGCACATGCTGTAGAACATGTAGACGTATGGATCCGGTCTGCCTTTTCTCCCCCCACCCCCGGGTCAGGATAATCTTTTCCCAATGGCTCACACTATGCTAAATAGCGTTGCAGCTTGTGGAGTTAGTTGCAGCTTGTGGAGTTAGTTGCAGCTTGTGGAGTTAGTTGCAGACGAAAGCTGCTTCATTGTTCCCAACTGCTGAACCCTTTACTAAGGTATTTTTTTTATTTTTCTAGAATAAATAACAAGAAAGTGGGAGTGAGATCTGTGAATACAATAGAATATGCGTGTCTGGGCCCGCAAGGCACAAAAGCCTTTAATCTGGTTTATTTAAATGTTTTTTTCTCTTGGCAATGATTCCTTTATGTCAAGGAGAACTGAGGGCAGTGCAGCTAAATAACTTTAGGTCCTGGACTTGATGCTCTTATGGCAGGAGCTGGGTTGAAGGGCAATGTGTACTACATTACACTTAGAAATGTGGTAAGCTGGCACAGCTGTGTGTGGGAGCCCACCAGTTAATCCAGTTGAATGGAGCTCTGGGCTTCTGCTCTAAGATACTCCATTGCATTTCCTGGCCTTTGGCCAGTTAACTCTGAATGAATGACCTTTGAATTGACTTCCCACGTTTTGTCTGCTGCTTGCTTGTCTTTCCCCTTATCTTGGGATTTGGCTGGGGATTTGGAGAGGAAGGTATACTCCATAAAAACACTTTTCAGTACCTCAAGGAACCTGCCAATTCCCTAGGAACATTTGAGTTACATCACAATACTTGATGGCTGGTTATCAAGTAGCGGCACTCTTACATTAATTGGCAGCTTCTTGGTAGTCTCATCATAGTGTTACGCTTTGGCAAAAACAGTAATATGACCGTGCTACAATCATGGCTGTAGGCCTCCTCCATTGGTTACGGTTTATCACACTTTACTGTTTTACCCGCAGGGTAAAGCTAGACATGCTCTTAATTGCTGTTTTTAACAGTTAAAAGCAACTTTTTGTGTGAATCCAGTCACAAACATAATGCTGGGTGGAGAGGCGGGGATATAACTTTTTATCCAGTGTCTTTTCCCTGATGAAAACCACTTCCCTGAAGCTATTTACCCTGTGAAAGGGAACTTTTCTTTCAGCAGGAAAAAAGTAGCAACTTGGGAGAGAACTCATCGAGACCAACCCCTTCAGATGCCACCATCCTAATTCAAATCCCCACCTCATCTTGCTATTATATGGTGGGAGATACGACCACAGATCTCCTGTTGCTTCTTTTTGTGCCTTCAAAATCTGTAATGATACACGTCGTCGTCCCCCCCGCACACACTTTTTTCTCCCTATCTCATGGGTTCCTTTGTGCTTTTCACTCTTGCACAACCAAGTTCTAAGCATGCTTCTCAACTGGGACCTTCGTTCCACTTGCTCAGTGTCAGTTCTGCCATTAAGAGGGCCAGCCAACCCACCAAAACAGCAGAAAGTGGAGCACCCTTGAGGAGATCAAATGCTCAGCTACTGTATGTGATCGATATTTGGACAGCCATGGGGATGTCCTTGGGGTGCTATGCCTCAGACACCAGAAATTCTTAGCTCGTCTCTGCATGCCCATCTGCCTTCTAGCTACCTGCCTCTGGAGCTTTTGGCCCTCTTCAGGCCCTTGGTTGTCTTAGCTGTGAAAAAAAAATGTTCTTGGGACTATTGTCAAGGTTGCTATTGCTTGTTTCATGGTCATAGTATCTTTATAGTACCAATATACTATATGCTGATGGGAAGTGTGAGAAAGGGGTTTGATGGGCTAAACTGACATGTGTCTCTATGACTCCAACTTGGATCATTTTCCTACTCTGGAAATCTCTCTGATAAGTGGCTTGAGGCCTAGTTTTGATGGGAACCTTTGTTCCATTAATCCGGGACAAAATGGCTACTTCTGTGGAACTATCTCAGAATTCAGCTCAAATTACGAGGGATTAGCTGCTATCCTGCTGCCTGGAGGGAGGCACAACTGTTGAGACATTTAGGACAGCACAGTTCTGTCTTAGTTCTTAAATGATGTTGGGACTGTGAAAGTGGGTGGTGGCTGGATTTTGGGGTAGGGGGGTCAGTTTCTTAGCTAGCCTTTGTCTCTCTGAATGCTCAGCCCACAACAGAGGCATGGCTGGCATCGTAGCATGCCCCGTTTCCTCTCTCCACTCATGGCTCCCCGAGTCACAACGTTGCTTTTACTCAGAGGGATGAAGCACCACATATTTGAGAGAAATAGTGTTTGGCGTGAGCCTCACACCTGAGCTGCCGCCCTGGCCAGCCAGATGCCAACAGGTGACATCCCTAACCTTGGCCCAATCTTTGGCTCCTTTGCTTACTGTCCGGCATGGGGGGTTCTAGCCAAGAATTACATTCAGTGTGCAAGGACTCATCTTGCAGGCTGAGATTGGAGAGATCCCACAATGAGCAGAGAAAAATCAGCTGACCAGACCCCTCCCTATTCCCCTTTTTGTAGACTTCAAGGTGCGGCTGCGTTACCTGGGCAGAAGGAGGGGAAAATGCAAAGTTCTGGTGGCTGAAATCCCCCAAGCGGAGGGGATCTGGGCTCACCTTACCCTGTTCAGAGACAATTTCATTTACACATAAAAGTATCAAATGGGCCAGCCTCGGGCACTGCATGGTACTGAACGGCTGCAGGGGTGAGCAAAAGGGCCAAAAAGTTAAAAATGGGGAAAGACGGGGTAAACAGGCGCCCTAGTAGTTTGTGGCGGCGGCAGCGGCATCAGCAACATCTTGGCATCAGCTCTTGCTTCACGGGGAGAATGGCCTTGGGGTCCCTGCTGGATGCTTCTCCCAGAAAGGAGGAAATCTCGAAAAGGAAGTATTAAAAAATTCCAGGGACGTCATTCCTTTTTCAACGTACAGTTGGAAGGTGCATGTTTCCTCTCCCTAGAAGCCGTAAGTGCAGGTTGGGGAAGAGTTTCTTGGCCCGCCTTCCCTCCATCAGCAGCCAATCAGCAGAGGGAATACAAGTCAAAGCTGGCAAATCATGAGGGGCGACCATGTCTCTGGAAACGGCGCGCAGGTGAGGTGGGCGAATTCTGAGACCATGGAGTAGGATGGGGTTTCCCCCTGGTTGGCAGCCACAAAAGAAAGGCCGTGAGGGAGATGAGGAGGGAAGGATGAGAGTCCAGTCCAGGTACCAGTGAAAGGGGGCCTCCTGCCTCTTCTACATTATATCCTCTGTGAAGAAGAAAACGCGTGTCAGTAAAAAAATATTAGATGCTCTCCACAAAACTGCACAATTCTCCGTACAGGTAGTCCTTGCTTAACAACCACAATTGGGACTGGAATTTTGGTTGCTAAGCGAAGCAGTCATAAGCGAATCAGACCTGATTTTATGACCTTTTTTGCACCGGGCGTTAAGCGAATCACTGCAGGTGTTAAGTGAACCATGTGGTTGTTAAGCAAATCACACGGTTCCCTGTTGATTTTGCTTGCCAGAAGCTGGCCAGGATGGTCAAAAATGGCGATCACATGACCATGGGATGCTGCGACAGTCATAAATGCGAACTGGCTGCCAAGCCCCCAAATCGTGATCACGTGACTGTGGGGATGCTGCGACAGTCGTAACTGTGAGGACCACTCACAAGTCGGTTTTTTCTGCACCATTGTAAGTCCAAACCGTCACTAAACAAATGGTTGTTAAGCGAGGACTATCTGTAATAGGCATTATTATTATGTGTACATAACCTGCACAGAGGAGGGGGGAAGCAGGGTCCGCAGTCTACATCAGCGTAACCCTAATTGGTCCAGGAAATGCTGAATTCCATAAATAGTGGTACTGTGCTGTGTAGGTTAAAACATTATGCAAAGTTTGTGAGGTCTTGCTTCTGGCTATCGCCCAAAGGGGACAGGAAACTGGAACTATGGTCCTTTCTTGCTTCTGAGGTTTTATTTGGGGGGGGGGGGCTCTCAAGTTTTCTTTCATAAGGGCTAGATGTCTGCTAGTGGTTTTATATTTTGGGGGGGTTGGGTTGTTAGTCTTTCTGACCCAGCAGAATGTTGGAAAGCAGACTATGCAAAGAGACGTGGTTTCTCTGGCCACCAGCAGACTAACCCTCTCAAAAGGAACAGAATAGGACTGAATTGAGGGTGAAAGAAGCAAAACAAGGCTGAGTTAAAAAATGGGTTGGATCCTGCTGGGGTTTGAAAAAAATATCCAGAAAAAAGCTCCCCAATGTATGGGAGAGGCAATTGGGCTGTGTCTTGGGAGTGTTGCTGATCTCTCCATTGTAAGCTCTCTCCCTTCCTGGTCACGTGACCCAGAGCAGAGCGTGTGCAGCCACTGGGTGCTTCTCTGGGTGCTGCTCGTACATGCGCGGTTGTAACATACAGACTCCTCCTATGGCCACTGCTGGCAAAGGAATTGGTAAGATTTCCAGAAGCCACACTATGCGTGAGTCCATGCTCTTCTTTTTGAAACTGAAATCAATAGTGTTATTCTGTGCCTACAATCAGATTCATCGACTATGCCTGGCCTTGGAGACTGAAACCCCAATCACAAGGAAGGGGGGAACTGCCTCTCAGGCCTTGGCTCAGGTGCCTTGGAAGTGTGGCTCTTCCGACATTCTTAACTGCAGGGTGATGTCCCATTCCCAGCCCATTCGGAGCAGGACGTTCTCCTGTTCCTGAGTCCTTTATTAAAATCTCTCTGAACAGCTCCCACTCAAATGAAAGAAGAAGGGAAAAAAAAAGGGGGGGATTGGGAATGTCTGTGCAAGTAACCCCAGAGCCTGTGCGTGTGCATCTGCCCTCGCTGGTAGCTATTCTGTATAAAAGCCAAAATAAATGTTGCATACGACATGCGGGATGAGAGAGCTGGAGGAAAATCCCACTGACACCAACGTCTCAATGGACTAGGGGAGGGGTTAATGTATCCCATCCTTTCCCCACCAGCTGAGTGCTTTAAATAGGTGCCCCCTGGGTGCCAATTTTTAGTTCAAGGCTGAGCAATCGGGGGTCCTAGGGCGGCATGTGACCCCAGGGCCCCGGTTTTGCAGCTTTCAGGCTCCCTCTAACCCAGCCTTTCTCAACCTTTTGACCCTGGAGGAACCCTTGAAATGTTTTTCAGGCCTCGGGGAACCCCTGCACATTCAGGCTCAAATATAGGTCGGAAGTTACAAAATTATTATATTGGTTTCATGGGTAGGCCTGTCTAGATGCATGAACAACGTTCTTAAACTAAAAATAAAGAATGAAACTTACCTCTTTAATGTGAAGCTGCCCGAATTTGAAATATTTTTTTAAATAAATCGTGATCTCCCAGGGAACCCCTAGTGAGAAACCCTGCTGTAATCATTGCTGCTGAAAATGTCAGCTGTTTTGAAAAGAACGGTCCAGCCACTAAAGTGGTGTTTCTCAACCTTGGCAACTTTCAGATGTGTGAACTTCAACTCCCAGAATTCCCCAGCCAGCCAAGCAATTCTGGGAGTTGAAGTTCACACATCTGAAAGTTGCCAAGGTTGAGAAAAACTGCACTAAATGTTACCCAACCCTAGTTTAATTCAAAAGCAAGGGGTGTGTGTCCTTGCACATGCACACACAATATGTCAACTTACACACAGATCAATTTTGCAACCTGTTCCAAAGCTTTCACAGTTCTGGAGAACATTGGTTTAGGCTCAAGGGAGTCCTGTTGTCCTCATATCTTGGGGCAGCTATGTTTGGGAATAAGACAAGGATACCGCCCGCTAGAAGTCTCCCAGATGGAAAGAAATTTTCCACCAATGTAGGATCTGCACTTAAACAGCTTCCAGCCCCCCAAAAGTGACTGCAAGCGGAGTGTGAATTCACACAGACACAATTGAAGGTGGTTAACTGCTCACCAAAGAGGCTGCTTGATTTGAGGCATCTCTAACTTCATGGGGATGTTGAGCGTAGAAATGCAACATCTAAACAGCCCCAGGATTGAGCAGTTCTGAGTGTGAACCAGCTTGACCCCCTTCCCTGGGGAATGCCATTCCCATGTTTGGACATCCTAGGTCCTTTGTCATTCCAGGAGACTGCAATTTCCTAGTACAGTAAAGGTAAAGGTTCCCCCACACAGTTGTGTCCGACTCTAGGGGCCGGTGCTCATCTCCGTTTGTTAGCCGAAGAGCCAGCGCTGTCTGAAGATGCTTCCACGGTCATGTGGCCGGCATGACGCGCGCGGAACGCTGTTACCTACCCACCGAAGTGGTACCTATTCATCTACTTGCACTTGCATGCTTTCGAATTGCTAGGTTGACAAGAGCTGGAGCTAGTGTGGGAGCTCACTCCGTCACGCGGCGCTCGGGTCTCGAACCTCCGAACTTGCGATCTTCCGATCGACAAGCCTGGCGTCTTACCCGCTGAGCCATCGCGCCCCACCCTACTACAGTAAAGACTGTTTTATCCTGAGTTAATACAATACCATGGACAGATCCCAGTTCCATATTAGCACTTTGGTTGCCTGCTACTGAATATCAAACAGCTAGCTAGTCCTTCACTCTCTACCTGTGCATTGGGATGGACGGGAAGATAAGGTTACATCTGCTAACCCAGTTACCTGACAGCAGTGCATCCTGCAGAATATCAGGAAAGGACCATGTGTGTTCTCAATTAGAGGGAGAGCTTAATTATTTATAGTTGTACATACAATATACAGGGTAATTTTTGCAACACATTGCGGAATCTCTGAATATTGCGGGTTGTTGGGTTGGCTGGAGGCCCTATAAATCTTGAGGGGAAGGCTGGAGAACCATGGGCTTATTCCATGGGTACACCATAGGGACCAGAAAGCTACTAAAGAGCCCTACGGGTCCTCCTTAAGGAAGCTAAACATGACTGTACTGTCATCCGCAATTTTTTTCAAGCATAACAACAGAATATTGGAGCACTTTGGCAAGCAAATATCCACCTTTTAGCGCTCGGTGTGAGTTTGTTTCTTTCTTGGCTGGTTTTTAAACTGGCCTCCCAAGAGCAGAGTGAGGGTTAGTGGCAGAGCAGATCTGACACACGGCCTGGGCAGCAGTGAAATGGCCAAGATGTTCTGTGAGTCGGAGATTCTTAGCCCAAGAGGATAGAGAAACAGACTCGAGGATCTTGAGGATGCTATAAGTGAAGTATTCAGGCTTGTTCTTGTGAGGATGCTAGTGGTGTAGGAGACTTCCTGTAATCGTGCCCAGGGAAATAAACAATGACCAAAACATGACCTCCCCCATATTCTGAAGACATTAGGCTGGCCATAATTTTGGGATCTGTCTCAGAAGGAAGCACTGGGACTGGGGAATTGCAGCCGTGAAGATCATCCCATTCTTGTATTCATAGAGACAGGATTGGTTGAACAGGAGTGGATGTTCCTAAATATGTAACAAACGTTTCCCCAGAAAGAGGAATGAGCTAGACAAGAGAGCTTGATAACATAAATGTGGGTGTGCACATTTCCCCTCTGCACCCTGATCCTCTTCTCCTAAGAAGGATTTGACAAACTGCAGCGTAATATCCTCCTAACACAATTACATACTAGTGAACAAGGACAAGACAGGACTGGATTAGGTCCCTATTAACACAGGGAGCACAGACTAGACCTCAGTGAGGCCACACCAACACAGAGAACTTACCGCAGTGCCAACAAAATCTGCTGAAAATATAAAAAAAGAAAGTTAGGGTTGTGGTGTGGTAGGATTGTTTACCTACCGTTGCCTTGGGCCTATAAGTGTCTATTCCTTGCTCAGAAGCTTCGGATGGCCATGCGGATTGTAAGAGGGCTAGAAGTAGGCATTGCATATTGCCTGTAACCTGACGGGTAGCCAACGGTGGCAGCTTTGTGCCAGTTCCGTGATGTTCAATCAAATCCTAAACAGTAATTATTCAGAAGTAAGGGCTGTGGATTGTAATGGGATGTGCTTCTTTGCAAATGTGTTTGAAGACCACAGAGTCTCATTTAGTTTAGGGTTCTCCTAAGGTGGCATTGGATGAGGACCACTTTTCATCTAGAATTCAAGTAGGGGACCCTCTACTCCTTAAAAAGTGAGGCAAAGTGTTTCTCTCTTCACAGCAGCAATCCACCCTTCTTCCATTAACCCTTTTGCCTTTCTGTTCTCCTAAAATCGATGCTTTCTCTGGTTAAGGAGGCCATAAAGCTCTCTCCCCCATCGCTACTTAAAATCTAATACAGATGGAATAGATAGAGTTGTCAGCTCTTCAGTGGGTTGTTTTAGGTGTGAATTTAACAGCAATTTAATCTGCAGGAGTGAAGCTTTGCAAAGCGCAGGAATAATCAGGGGCTGCCAACTAACTGCAGCAGGCAACGGTTGAAAACCTGCCAGCTTGGCATCATGCTATTTTAGTTGGGGGGGGGGGGGGGAAGTAGCATTTGTGGAAGTTTCTAAAAAAAAATAATCAGCAGCATGGCTAGGCCATGAGTTTATCCTTTGGATATTGTCTTACAAGCGTCTTGCTTTTTATGGGCTATCGGGTACCATCTGCGTCCCAATCCCTAACCTTTGAACAGAGGGAGTAAGAATAGCCTCCCCAAGAAAATGTGACAGTATTTGGAGCCTCTCAGTTTAGAATAAAAGTGGGTTGGGGACAAATGTGATATAGTATATAAAAGCATGCATCAGGTTAAAAGAGAAGTTTTTCTTCCTCTGATAAAATATAAGAATCCGGGGCCATACTGGAGCTACATGTGGGCAGATTCAGGATGAACAGAAGGAAGTACTTCTTGACACAGTAAGCTGTGGAATTTGCCACTATCAGAGGTGGCGATGGGCACCAATTCAGATGGTTGTAAAAGACAACTGGACAACAGTTACCAATAGAAGAGAATCTCTGTAGCTCAGGGTTGAACTGTGGAGTCCTTGGCGCGCTCTAAGCTTGGTTGTTGGCTTGCAGACGTTTCGTTACCTGACTAGCTAACATCTTCAGTGCTAGAAGGGAGTGGGGTTTGTGGCTGAAAACCTCACTCCCTTCTAGCACTGAAGATGTTACCTAGTCAGGTAATGAAACGTCTGCAAGCAAACAACCAAGTTCAGAGAGCCCCAAGGACTGGAGAGCAGTTGCTCACAAGTTCATGGATGATCAGGCTTCCAGTGGCTGATTCTTTTGTTGACCATATTTAAGGCAGCTGTCCTTAAATGCCAGTTGTTAGGAAGTGGCAAGTAGGAGTTGGCTTGTTGCCCCAATCATATTATGTCCCCGTTGGGGGAGATGGGCGGTAATATAAATCTAATGAAATAAATAAATAAATAAATAAATAAATAAATAAATAAATAAATAAATGTTATGATTATGAGCTTAAAAGTGGAATGTATCTGCTTGGCAATTGCATAACAATGAATGCTGGTATAATGCACGAGATAAGACTGCAAACAGAATCTCTGGATGTCTTTCCACATATGAATGGAAAGGGGGATTTGCTTAGCTCTTTATTCCTTCCCAGCACCACTTCTTGCTGTTTCAGCAGTTGGTTCTTGCTGGCAAATCTGCCTTTCCTTAATACAAACAGATGGACCAAACCCAAAGGCCAGGAGATTTATTCTGATTAATTAAATTTCCAATTAGGCACCTCTGGCTCTCTGGCTTTCATCTAAGTCTTGGCAGGACCAGGAGAAGCACAAGTAAAGGCAGGTAGTGTCTAGTTTGAGGTGGGAAAAAATAGGACTGACCTAGTGTCACCCAATGAGCTTTAAGGCTCAATGGGCATTTGAATCTGGACTTGTCTATTCATTAAAAAGATAAAGGTTCCCCCCGCACATTTGTGCAGTCGTGTCCGACTCTAGGGGCCGGTGCTCATCTCCATTTGTTAGCCGAAGAGCCAGCGTTGTCCGAAGACGCTTCCACGGTCATGTGGCCGGCATGATGCTGTTACCATCCCACCGAAGTGGTACCTATTGATCTACTTGCATTTGCATGCTTTCGAATTGCTAGGTTGGCAAGAGCTGGGGCGAGTGCGGGAGCTCACTCCGTCACGCGGGGCTAGGGATTCAAACCTCCGAACTTGCAATCTTCCGATCGACAAGCCTGGCGTCTTACCTGCTGAGCCACCACGCCCCTCCGTCTATTCATTACCTAACACTTTTATCTACTCCCCCAAGTGAGGCACAACTTTGTTTGAGCACCATAAGAAAAGAAAGGATGCACAGGGAATGTGATTTTACCTTAGAGGTGAATCCTTGCCTTTTGTGATAGCAGGGATGGGGGCAGAAGATGCTGGGTTAGCCAACACAACTTGGTTATCAAAGTAATTCATTTGGCAGGGGAGGTCTGCACAATAGACTGGACAGGGTTGTGATACTTAAGGTATTGTCCACCCCAATGCACAACAATCTCTGAATTAGCACTGGATACAGTAGACTCTTCTCTTGGGGGATTTCAGCATCCCTGTGGAGGTTGCCCATTCAGGAATGGCTCAAGATTTCATGTCCACAGCGATGACTGTGGACCTGTCCCAGCTGGTATCTGGCTCCACACAGGCCGCATGGCATGTGCTGGATTTGGTATTCTGTTTGGCCAACTGATCTGAAAATGGCAGAACTTTCTGTAACTCGTGCACAAATAACTCTCCAGTCAGTTTTATTCTGGCAGCTGCTATAAGCCTCCGCGGGGTGGATGACAAAATAAAATGGTCCGGACCAGATGCCTGATGGATCCAGAACATTTGCTAAATGTGTTTGGGGAATGCACCTCTTTTCTGTAAGCGGTACTGCTGACCTGGTTGAGATGACATTATCTCTGTCCTCTAGAGCTCAGTCAGCACTAGGGAGCTGACTAGTAGAGGGTTGGAGTGCAAGGGAAGGAACTCTCATGATGAATCAGACCAAATCCTACTCCACAACAATTGGTGTACTGAAGAGGTCTTACTTTTCTGCCTCCAACAGTATTTCTCCATTCCGTGCAGCATTTCTTCCATGAAGATGTCAGGAGAGGGGAGTCAGAACAGAGACTTGCTGTGAGCAGTTTTCATTACAGGTAGTCCTCGCTTAACGACCACAATTGGGACCAGGATTTTGGTTGCTAAGCGAAGCGGTCATTAAGCGAATCCAAGCTGATTTTACAACCTTTTTTGCGGCAGGCGTTAAGCAAATTGCTGCGGACATTAAGCGAGCCACATGGTTGTTAAGTGAATCATGCGGTTCTCCATTGATTTTGCTTGCCAGAAGCCAGCCAGGAAGGTAGAAAATGGCGATCACATGACCACGGGACACTACAATGGTCATAAATGTGAACAGGTTGCCAAGTGCCCAAATCGTGAACATGTGACCGGGGGGACGCTGTGACGGTCGTGTGAGGACCGGTCGTAAGTCGGTTTTTTTCAGCACTGTCGTAAGTCCAAACTGTCACTAAACAAATGGTCATTAAGCAAGGACTATTCTGAATTTGTTTCAATTTGGACTCCATTATTGGGGCAAGTCACTGGGATTGAACCTTGACAACTGCTTGTTGGGATTATATGGATTCTTCTCACCTTGTAGATCTTGGGAACGCAGACAGGGTTTGCGACGAGATGAAGGCAACTACCTACTTGCCCTTAAGTTGGGACTCATCCCATGGTTAGGGAAGGTGATCAGTGCCTTCTTGAGTGCAGGGTGTGTCCCTGCATGTTTAAAGGAAGTAATTAAAAGACATTTTTGAAAAAGCTTCTCCTGGAAGATCTTTATAATTGTATGCCAATCTCAAATATCCCATTCTTGAGTGAGATGATTAAGAAGGTGGCCTTACAGCTCCAGATACATTTGGATAAAACTGATTTTCAGGACTCATTTCAACTGGGGTTTCATCCCAGATATAGTATTGAGGCTTCTGATTGCTTTGGTAGAGGACCTAAACTGGAAACGGTGGATGTGACCCTGTTTGTTCTCTTGGACCTTTCAGCATACCATGGTCATTCCATTGACCGTGGTATCTTCCTGGCTGTCCATCAGGGTTAGGCCCAGAAGGTGATGGTGGTGGTGGGGGGACCTCTTTCAATACCTAGGTTGTTGACTTACAATGTTCTACTGCATTCTCCCTCGTATCCTGTGCGGTCTGACTTGTTATGAAACCATCCCAACCTTCTAACATCAAGGAAACAAATGCTGTATAATCAAATTAATAGGCTGGATGAGGGAGGAAAAACTGAAATTAAATCCAAACAAGATAGACTGCTATTATTAAAAAAAAAAAAAAAAGCTGTACTCTGTTCTGGATGGGGTTGCAGTCCCCCAGAAAGAACAAGTTCCCAGTTTGGGAGTGTTCCTTGGCCCCCCCGTTGACCCTGGATTTGCAGGTGACAGCTGTGGTAACAAGCACATTTGCACACTTACTGTATAGGTAGTGTGCCAACTGCAATCCTTTCTTTGTTGGTTGGACCTAATGACCACTACCCATGATTTGGTTACACCCCTTTGGCTGCTGCAATGTGTTTTATGTGGGGCTACCTTTGGGCAGTGTCCAGCAATTGCAATTGTTGCAAAATGTGATGGCCAGGCTGCTGACCAGTGCAAGGAACAGGGATTCTTGTACTGAAGGATCTGCACTGGCTACCAATTGCCTACTGGGCACAGTTCAAAGCATCGGATTAATCTTCAAAGCCCCAAGTGGCTGAGGGCCTGATTATCTGCAGAACTGCCTCTCCTTGTAGGAAGATGCCCAGTTATTCAGAACAGCAAAGGGGGACTCTTCTGAAGATGTTCCTGCTGGCAGAAGCTTGACCCTTTGCAGAAGAGCCTTCTCTTATCTGATGTCCAGGCACAGAAGAACGGTTTGGCTCCCAGTATTTAGGAAGGCCGCAAAAACACACCACCTTTGCCACAAATTTAATTCTTAACTCTTTTTGTGACTGATTGTTACTTGAGTTTTGATTGTAACTGTGTTCATTCTGTCTTGTTTTATGCTTCGTATTTTTTGCTGTTGTCCTAAGCCACCTTGAGCATTGGAACAAACAGAAAGGTGGGGCATAAATGCAATAATAAAGGAAACTGCGGCAATCTCCCAATAGCTGTTTTCCCCTTTTTGCAAACTGAAGAATGGGTGGGCAAGGATTCCATCAAAAGGTCAGAAATGAAGGGAGCAGTGGGAAGCAGAGAGGGATCTAGGATCAATGTCATCCTCTATTCATGCCTGCTAGAACCTTATCCTTTTCCCAAAGTCAAATCTGAATATATAGGATTCTAACATTGCTCCCTAGTATTGAGTTAAATGCTTGTAATTCCAGGCAATAGAAAATAATTTCAGTCCCTCCACATCCAGACATGCATTTTATAGTTTAGATATGAAGGGAGCCTATTATAGTTACCCCTGAAATATTTTGTTTTCCAATATTTGAGGGGACGATTGCTGCTTCACAGCCTCAGCCACATGCAGAAGGGACAGGGGGAAGCTTTGCCTTGTGTGTCTGTGTGTGTTTGTGTATGCAAAGCAGGCACACTCACCTTTGTTCTCTGTTTTGAGCTCCTCGTGAAGCAGGTCGTTCTGCCGGTTGCCGAGGACAAAGGCCAGGAAGGAGAGGATAAGGGCATTCAAGATGCCGATGATGGCTAAGATATAAGCCCAGCGCACAGAGCAGTCGCCCAGCGAATACTTCCCCGTCTTCTCCCCGCACATGTCCCTGACGGTCTCGGAATCCCAGCCATCTGGGAATATCATGCAGCCCAGCACCAGGCAGAGAGCTGGACAAAGAACAGAGGAGGGAAGACGGGTCACGTCAGTTGATCTGTCTTGCAGATGGAAGGGAGCCTAGCACAGTGTCTCTAAACAAAAAACAAAGTCTGTGCTTAAACTCGTTCTACCCTCCAAAGAGAGAGATTTTCATTCCCCAAAGGTTCCATGATGCACATTCAATGCATTTTTTAAATTTTTATTTATTTTCTATCCCGCCTTTATTATTTTTATAAATAACTCAAGGCGGCGAACACACCTAATACTCCTTCCTCCTCCTCTTTTCCCCACAACAACAACCCTGTGAAGTGAGTTGGGCTGAGAGAGAGAGACTGGCCCAAGGTCACCCAGCCGGCTTTCCTGCCTAAGGCGGGACTAGAATTCTCAGTCTCCTGGTTTCCCATTGGCTCCTTCCTAGGGCTGAGAGACAGGGACTGGCCCAAGGTCACCCAGCCGGCTTTCATGCCTAACGCGGGACTAGAACTCACAGACTCCTGGTTTGCCATTGGGTCCTTCCTAGGGCTGAGAGAGAGGGACTGGCCCAAGGTCACCCAGCTGGTACTGAATCACTCACTAATGAAATCTGAGCAAGATTAAGATTTATTTATTTATTCTCTATCCTGCCTTCATTATTTTTGTAAATAACTCAAGGCGGCAAACATACCTAATACTCCTTCCTCCTCCTATTTTCCCCACAACAGCATCCCTGTGAGGTGAGTTGGGCTGAGAGAGAGTGACTGGCCCAAGGTCACCCAGCCGGCTTTCATGCCTGAGGTGGGACTAGAACTCTCAGTCTCCTGGTTTCCCATAGGCTCCTTCCTAGGGCTGAGAGACAGGGACTGGCCCAAGGTCACCCAGCCGGCTTTCATGCCTAAGGCAGGACTAGAACTCTCAGTCTCCTGGTTTGCCATTGGCTCCTTCCTAGGGCTGAGAGACAGGGACTGGCCCAAGGTCACCCAGCCGGCTTTCACGCCTAAGGCGGGACTAGAACTCTCAGTCTCCTGGTTTCCCATTGGCTCCTTCCTAGGGCTGAGAGACAGGGACTGGCCCAAGGTCACCCAGCTGCTTTCATGCCTAAGGCGGGACTAGAACTCTCAGTCTCCTGGTTTCCCATTGGCTCCTTCCTAGGGCTGAGAGCCAGGGACTGGCCCAAGTTCACCCAGCCGGCTTTCATGCCTAAGGCGGGACTAGAATTCTCAGTCTCCTGGTTTCTAGCCCATTGCCTTAACCACTAGACCAAACTGGCTCTCTTTTTATTTATTTACTTATTTTTATTTCATTTCCATGCAAATGGAACATGTATTCAACTCATGTTGTCTTGGGGTGGTGGTGGTGGAGATTGCATAGTATTCCCTTCCCCTCCATCCTCAACCTGTTGCCTTTCAGGGTGCTGGACTACAACTGACATCACTCTCAGCCAGCGTAACCAACTTGCATGAAGTTTGGAGAGTTGCAGTGTGCCTCATCTGAAGGCTGCAAAGTTAGCTCAAGCATCACTCCTGTGTTTTAAAGCTTTCCTTTAAATTAATGAAAGCTTGCCAATAATAAAAATTTTAACAACAACAGCTGCTGCTGCTGCTAACTTTTCAAAATACTGTGTGGAAGTATCTTTGGATTAATTGGAAAATGATCATTGAAATGTAAAAATGGAAATGCTTAATTATTAAAAGGGAAGATTACAGGTAGTCCTCATTTAGTGACTGCCTCAGACAGTGACTGTTCACAATTATGCCTTCATTTATGATCTTTGCAGTGTTACCTCTCTCTCAGTCATGTCATTACAGTCAGTCAGTACACATTGTCCTGTGCCTGACCCGTCTTTTCTCCCCCACCGCCCCTCACAGGTCAGAGATTGCCTAAACAAGCAATCTCTTCCTGAGCTGTTTTTCTCTGCAGCTCAGCAGGTCCCTGAAAAGTGCTTATGGGCTGGGCTACTCCCTAAAACTGACAAGACTCTAATCAGTTTCACACTGAAGGCTTTTGTTTGCCTCCTAAGGAAAGCTGAAGTAAAATCATAAGCACAGTTGTAGTCTTGTGATTTTCACTTAGCAACCACTTCGCTTAATGGCCGAGGCTGAGGCCCTGCGGTCGTTACACGAGAACTACCTGTATCTACTTATTTAAGAAGAAAGCTATTTAACAGGAAAATACTTGTCAATAATTTTCTAATATTTCAAAAGTTTGCCAGAGAGCAGATGCCAAAATAAGTCTAGGGCAAGAAGTGGTGATTTTTAACCTCAAGAAGCCAAGTTTATGTATACATATGTATATGTATGTATAAACTTGAGCTTCTGAATGAACAGCAAAAGCAAGCAAATATCCATCAGCTATCCTCTTTCAGGGTAAACAACATTCTGTAAAGCACAGAAAAGGAGTAAGAAGTAGCCAGCCAGAGAACTTAAGGGCATGAGATAACAGAAAATATACTTAAATCTAGTTCAAGCCAGTGCATGCTTTCCTACTTTTGCAAACTATCCTTGTTTCTACCACATTCATACAGTACGTTGTGTTTTGTTCTTTAGCCAGGTTTAAATATTAGCAGAAACTTTCATAACCATTTAAGAGGAGTATAGGGAAAGCCTTGCTAGACCACCACGCTATACCTCTGTCCAGAAATCAAGAGGAAAGTTTGGTGGTATGGAAAGCTCTGCCCCCACACTCACAGCCTCTTTCCTGTGTGTTGCGCAGTGTTACGGCCTTTAATCAGGAAGTCGTTTCAGGGCAGCGATTGATGGATTCCCTGCTGCCCTTTCCCCCCCTCCCTCCCAGCATCACCTGCCTGCTGGAGAATTACCCCCCCCCCCCCACTCCTTATCCTGAATGTGGTATGGTGGAGATGGGGAACTGCAGGCATCTCCCACCCCTTCATCCACTATCCCTTTTATGCTCCAGACCAGTGTTTCTCAACCTTGGCCGCTTTAAGATGTGTGGACTTCAACTCCCAGAATTGGCTGGGGAATTCTGGGAGTTGAAGTCCACACATCTTAAAGTGGCCAAGGTTGAGAAACACTGCTCCAGACAGTCAGTGGAGCGTTTTCTGCTTGGTTTTTTTGACAACACAGGATCATTGTCCAGCTGTCTGCCTGTCTGTCTGTCTGTCTGTCTGTCTGTCTGTCTGTCTGTCTGTCTACCTACCTACCTACCTACCTACCTACCTACCTAGGAATATCAACCTCTCAGCCTCCAAGAAGATTCAGAGGTTGATACCCCCTTGGCAAAAAACAGCCTATATTTTTCAATGGTGCTGCACTGAAGACCCCATCCGTTCTGCTGCTCCACCCCATCTCTTCACCCACCCACCCCCCAAGTCCCTCATCACCAACCTGATGGCCTCCTACCAGACCCCCATCCACGTGCCAATGCCGATTCCACCTGGGCTTCTCGCACGATGTGGTGCCAACGTCCTCTACGTCATTTGCAGCTGGGGCACCACTACCCATTTTCTCATGCAGCTGGCAATTACTCGCAGGCCCTTACACGCCGCCAAGCCTGGCAACAGGACTGGCCCCCTGTGCTGCCCCAAGGAAGGGAGGAGAGGTGGTTGGTGATTCATTCTTGGGAGGCAGTTGATCGAAGGCTGCTTGCTCAGGCTAGTTTGCTCCAGTGTAAAAAGGAAGCCCAGCCCAGCCCCGCTTCCTTCAGCTTTGACAGGAGCTCCGTCTCAGCGTGAACTACTTCCTCAGGAGTGAAGAGGAAGCTGCTAAGGGCAGGCCACCCACAAATCAGTTTGACATCTCCTGGTCAGTACTGTCGATATTTATTTCTGCCACGGCCCCTGAAGTCGGTGTTTTGCTGGGGGAGCTACTTGGTGCCTTTCTGCAAATCCTTTGACACGACCTCAGGTTTATATGGTGCTGGGCACTGAGCATCCCTTTGATGCTGAGCTGGGAGTTGAAAATCACATAATGGTTTTCCTATGGATAGAACGTGTGTGTGTGTGTGTGTGTGTGTGTGTGTGCGCGCAAGAGAGAGAGAGAGAGAGAGAGAGAGAGAGAGAGAGAGAGAGAGAGAGAGATTGATTTCTGGTCCCGGTAGAAGAGAAGTGCCACAATGAAAGCCAGAACTTGGTGCACCGTGGGGGAGGGGAGCTGTCATAAAGGTCCCTGGAACCTTTATTTTGGGGTATCAGTGGGAATATTGATCTCATAGAAGACTAGCATTCCATAAGCTTGACATTCTTTTATCCAAATCACAAGAAATAGGAAGAAATAGACTTTACTGATCCACTCTCTCTGGCAGTCATAGCAAAAATGGCCATGGATGGGCAGAACCCGGTGCCCAGATGGGAGGGAGCAGTCCCACAGCAGCTCTGCCAGGCCACCTGGAGCTCAGCAGAACACCGACCTCCAGCCGGTGACTGCCTGGGACCAAGCAACTTTTAACTCCTTCTCTCCCTGAATTCCATCCTTTGGCATCTCCCTAGGAGAGACAGTGGGTTATAGAATAAATAAGAGCTGCCCAGTAACCTGCAGGCTTCTCACTCCACAATAGTATTTGTCAAATGTTTTTCAGGAGTGGGGAATCTGTGTCCCCCGGATTATTGATGCTGGTCAAAATGCTGACCAGCTTGCCCAAATTCCAGGGATAAGGGGAGCTTCTTTTCTAATATCTGGAGGACCACAGCAACCTCACCCCTACCTTAGGTGATACAGGATTCGGTCCTCTATTTCCTTCGGGACTGTGCTTTTGGTTAGACCTGGGTGAACAGCTTCTAGGTGGCTGGAAGTCCCACTTTTTAATCTTTTTTAGCACCTGAGACTGCAATGCAGAGCTTTCCAAACTCTTCATGTTGGTGACACACTTTTTAGACATGCATCATTTCGCGACACAGTAATTCAGTTTTACTAGCAAACTGGAGGTTAAACTAACTAACTTATAAGAGTTATGGACACATACATAAGTTGTAATAGTGAAATGTATGGGGACACAACATGTCTCATGAAAACAGAGTTCCCCTTTACAGCAGGGCAAGGCTTGGACAGAGCTCCCCTCTTACAGCAGAGCACAAGGCAGGCACTAGGACCTGCGTGGAATCCTGGCAGGGCTCGGAGGCAGCAGCAGCGAGGCGCTTGAGGCTCTGAGCGTGGGACTCAGACGTTTCTCGTTAGGTTCGCATGACACACCTACACACTGCAGCCAACACACTAACGTGTCGCGACACACAGTTTGGAAAGCTCTGCTGCAATGGATACAGTTTTAATGTAATAACATTGTAGTGAATAGGGAGGGCTGGGGTTTTTCATATTTTGGGGGTGGTTTTTCTTTGCCCTTTTCTTTTCTTTTTTCTTTTTGCATTTCTTTTGCAAATCTGCCATCTAATGCACCTTCAGAATTTGGTGGGTTGTCACCATATTTCAGTGTCATAATGTCCAAGGGATCTCGTGGTCACAGAAAATAGGCCTGTGGTCCATTCCCTGAATTAGCTGATGGGCTATACCCCTTTCTCACTTCATATATATATAGAGCCATTCATATATAGAGCCAGTTTGGTCTAGTGGTTAAGGCAACGGGCTAGAAACCAGGAGACTGTAAGTTCTAGTCCCGCCTTAGGCATGAAAGCCGGCTGAGTGATCTTGGGCCAGTCCCTGTGTCTCAGCCCTAGGAAGGAGCCAATGGCAAACCAGGAGACTGAGAGTTCTAGTCCCACCTCAGGCATGAAAGCTGGCTGGGTGACCTTGGGCCAGTCCCTCCCTCTCAGCCCAACTCACCTCACAGGGTTGTTGTTGTGGGGAAAATAGGAGGAGGAAGGAGTATGAGGTATGTTCGCCGCCTTGAGTTATTTATAAAAATAATAAAGGCGGGATAATAAAAATAAATAAATAAATATAATTCTATGATTAGAGCCAGCTTGTTTGGTAATTATAAGTAAGCTCGATCTTTTTCAGCCCTCAGTCAAATTAATGATAAAGAATTAAGAACTCTATAGGGGTCTCCAATAGGTTGATTGACTCAGGCCAGACTCTTAGGCCGATGTTCATTCCCTAATCTGATAGCACCACCACCATTTTGCAACAGATTAGCTGTGGAATTCCTGTCTGGACTGAATGAGGAGGGAGGAACAGAACTGGCTTTGGGCATATTGAACCTACCTGGGATGGGGGGACAGCACACTTATTAATTCAACCAGGCAGCTTTATGAGTCATCCCAGCTATTCTTACCTTGAACAGATGCTTATATATATTCTCAGGTACAACAAAGGGAAGAGGAAAGAAATCTCTTCCAAGAAGTGCTGGGCAGAGGCGGGGAAGACAAGATGACAGGTCTTGGTTTGATTTCTTTCATCCTTTTCTGTAGTGCTCATTCTTTTAGACTGTCTTAGTTTTTTCTGCTACAGATGACACCAATGGTCAGTGGTGTGCTTCAGTTTTTCCTTATGCAAAATGGATGCCCTGAGATACGTTATGTTTTCCTCTGCTCCACAAGTCTCTATTTTGTTCTCTTGACATTATGAATTTGCCAGCAATTTTAACATGAGAAGCATTCATTCATTCATTCAATCAATCAATCAATCAATCAATCAATCAATCAATTTATATAGCCACCCATCTCAAACCAGTGACTCTGGGCGGCTAACAATAATAAAAACAAACATACAATAAAAACAATACCAAAAAATTAAATATAAATATAAATACAGCCGAGAGATCTTAAAAGCCATTGGTCTTAGCACAACCATGAAACGGGGCCCTTCGCACACTTGGGGCCCCAGGCCCGGGCACAAAGCCAGGTCTTCAAGACCTTCTGAAAAGCCGAAAGGGTCGGGGCCATCCTAATCTCAGGAGGAAGGATGTTCCAGAGGGCAGGCACCACAGCAGAAAAGGCACGTCTCCTGGTCCCCGCCAGCCGACATTCCTTGGCTGACGGGACACGGAGCATGCCCATCCTGCTGGACCGGATTGGATGGGTAGAAACAACTGGGAAAAGACGGTCCCTAAGGTAACCTGGTCCCAAGCCATGAAGGGCTTTAAAGGTGACAACCAGCACCTTGAATTGCACCCGGAAACACACTGGCAACCAATGCAGCTCTCGAAGCAGTGGTGTCACGTGTGCTGAGTAGCCGACACTATTTACAACCTGGGCAGCTGCATTCTGTACCCGCTGAAGCTTCCGAATGCTCTTCAAGGGCAGCCCCATGTAGAGCGCGTTGCAATAGTCCAAACGGGAGGTCACGAGGGCATGAGCGACAGTGAGAGTTTTGGTGAACTGGGGTTGAAACAGAAGTGGGACTAGAAATGTTATCTTACCTCATATAAGGGGATGCTCTGTTTTTTCCTTCAACAATAATATGATTAATTATCATGCCATCCATGTGCGTAGCATGATAGGACCTTGAGAGGTGCTGTGCTGCATCAGATCAACCTCATGCATCTGACAGAGTCATAAGCCAGGTACAAATGCAGCAACACTCCATCGCTGCGTGTTTGCCACCATCGAGTCCTGAAAGATCTACTGCCTTTGAACATAGTGTTTCACCCTGAACATCGGAAATAGAGGGAATGTGAATTTGTCTTAATCCCATTCTAGAGCCATGTAACCACTGACTCTTTTATTCAACTACCTCCCTGGCCATGAGGAACTTCTCTAAAATTTACAAGACAAGGAGTGGGCAACCTAAGGTACCCGGTGGTGGTGATGCTGAAATTCGGTGTCAAAATGGTGAGTGTGGGGCTGTGCAAGTTTTGTGTGTGTGTGTGTTGGTTTTTTTCCTCCCAACATTAGGATAGAAATACGAACGGTAGGCTAAGCACTGAAATTCAGAACGATGATTTGGGGCAGGTTTTGAGGGATTTGAAGGTATTTTGCACACAGATCTTTCTTCTCATCTCCCTATTTCACCCCAAAGGTGCAGATATTAAAGCGATGCTAGTATGAAATCATTCATCCATCCATTTTGCTGGTAGAAACTCTGTGGGAAATGTTCATCAGATACCATTAATGTGTATAGTTTTGTTTCAGTTCCAACACACACCCAGACACAAACACCCAGAGACATACAGTATAACTTACATACCTATACAACCAGCAGCCCATCAGTATAAAATACTAATCACTTTCTTGCATATCTCTTGTTGAAGATCATTATTGCAAAGCATTTGGCAAGTTCAATACTAGATTCTGTTGTTTTTATGTTCTATTCTAAACTCAAACCTATTCGTATCTACAGCAGTAAAAGTTCTAGAATAACACCATTGTTTCAGATCTGGAATCTGTGCATTTATGTTAAAAGAACAGCCCTGAGAACTGCCTCTTCCTTCCTTTCCTCATTTGGTAGATTTGCTACATTTGCAAGGGGCGTGGTGGCTCAGTGGGTAAGACGCCAGGCTTGTCGATCGGAAGATCGCAAGTTCGGTGGTTTGAGACCCAAGCGCCACGTGACGGAGTGAGCTCCCGCACTCGCCCCAGCTCTTGCCAACCTAGCAATTTGAAGGCATGCAAATGCAAGTAGATGAATAGGTACCACTTTGGTGGGATGGTAACAGCGTTCCACGTGCGTCATGCCGGCCACATGACCGTGGAAGCGTCTTCGGATAGCGCTGGCTCTTCGGCTAAGAAACGGAGATGAGCACCGGCCCCTAGAGTCGGACACGACTGCACAAATGTGCGGGGGGAACCTTTACCTTTACCTATAATGCATTACCTTGCTAGGCCCCACTGCTCTTCTCCAGAGTGGATGAAAATGATGTAAAATTGCCCTTTCCAACCTAAGTATCCTTTTTGATATTTCTCATAGAGTAACTCCAGACCCTTCTGTGGCACTCTGTAATAGAATTCTTTTCACTCTGTT
The DNA here is from genome assembly GCA_023362775.1 of Charina bottae. NCBI lineage: Eukaryota > Metazoa > Chordata > Lepidosauria > Squamata > Charinaidae > Charina > Charina bottae. The sequence continues at coordinate 40,107,408 of JALMGJ010000002.1, forward strand.
CCAAGCAGCTTCTACATCCTCTTTTTCCCCCATTTCCATTCATTCTTTGGACAATTTACCTATCTTGTAATACTTTTTCATACAAGACGCATACTTTCTCTTCCTGAGGTCTTTCTTCCATATCCTTCACTAATTCTTTCAAAGGATCATCATAAACAAATCAACACGCTTTTAGATTTATATCCATGCCTCTGCCATGTGTACACACGACCACATTTAACCTTAAACCATATATTGGAAACAGGCTATTTTCTAAGCAGATACTCACTAAACGACCATAATTCTCATTCATTCTTGGATCTACAAATGGCACAGTTTCTTTTTCTGTACACTCTCTTCTCATTCCTATCTATCGATTAATGTCACCTAGCATGCATTTTTTTAAAATCCTAAATCACATTTATTCAGAATGTTGCAGTACTTTCCCCATAGGTTACCCCTGGTTCTTCTATTATCATCCTTCACGGGAGCATAATATGCAACTATCACCAGCCGAGAGAGTTTTACTTTTGTATGCATCCATAACAACATGATGATACCAATTCATTCTCTTCCTGATGTACTTTTTAACCTTTTCATTCAGAATTACACCTACACCTTTACTCCCCCTCCCATCTTCACACCTTCATTCAGATTACATCCAGGCTTGCTTACTCTTAGTTCTATTGATTATTCATGGCTACATCAAACACCATCACACATTATCTTTTGTATATTCTCCCAAATGTGCTCTATTTATTTTACTTATTGCATTTGTATCTTGGGGTATTTTTTTTCTGAAAGGAATTCATAGTGGCATCTATTAGGTCCCCACCTTTACTATCCAGAGATTGGCCACTCCATACCTGGGTCACTTCAGCAAGCTCTCACACCATGCCTTGCCTGTACCCCTTCTTGTGGCATTTTCTACCTTCTAAATGAAAAGCTTCAGAGATAAGTCAGCTTCTGCACATTCTAAGAGGTTCTTTTATAAGTATTATTTTACAGATTGCATAACTGAGCATCAGCCCCAAAACCAGGTTCTAAGTCCAAACCCCAATCCCGGTGAATCTCAGGTTAAAGCCAGTTTGGTCTACTGGTTAAGGCAATGTGCTAGAAACCAGGAGACCGAGAGTTCTAGTCCCGCCTTAGGCATGAAAGCCGGCTGGGTGTCCTTGGGCCAGTCACTCTCTCTCAGCCCTACGAAGGAGCCAATGGGAAATGAGGAGACCGAGAGTTCTAGTCCCGCCTTAGGCATGAAAGCCGGCTGGGTGACCTTGGGCCAGTCACTCTCTCTCAGCTCAACCCACCTCACAGGGTTGTTGTTGTGGGGAAAATAGGAGGAGGAAGGAGTATGAGGTATGTTCGCCGCCTTGAGTTATTTATAAAAATAATAAAGGTGGGATAAAAATTAAATAAATAAAAAAATAAAACTCAATGTTTGAGAATTTGGTCTATTGTATTTTACCTGATCTTCTCATAGTTATGCTGTAATCATGTCTCAAGCAGTTTTTAACAGTTCATTAAACTAAGACTAGTGACTTCTGGCTTTCCAGCAATCTACAAGAACTTAACAATCAACAGAAAAAAGGTTCAAACAAAGGAAGGAAAAGTTCAGGTTCCCCCAGTCTAAGCCACCTATATACTTCCTCTTTAATTAAGTAAATAAATAAGTAAACAAGCAAACAAACAAACCTCTGCCTACTTCAATATTCCGCATGAGGAAATTCTGTCTGATTGAAAGGAGCACATCTGTATACAAAGTGGATGCTGTCCTACACCTTTCTGCTTCCTCCTTTACCTTCTTCACTTGCTCCCTTTGCTATGTGGTATTATATATTCCCCCCCCCCCTCCCCTTATCATATTTTGGTCTAATATTCATACCGACAACATGACTATTACCTGATGGCTAGATTCTTTGTGGCTGTAATCCCAGTAATTGGAATCTATTAAAGAATCTAGAAGTATAGATGCTTCATACAGTAGGAGATCCCCTACTGTAGATTATCCCCCAGAGATAAGACAGACCCCTTCACTCCTGGACTTCAGAAAAAAATTGAAAACCTGGCTCTGTGATCTCGCCTGGGGCGAGAGGGAAAGTGGTCAAGCTTCGGGATGGCTGATTTTTTAGAGCCGCCACAAATATTTTAAATATGTTCAGCGTCACTGCGAACCACCTGCCACTTGGTTTTAATTTAAAGTTATATTTATTGTATTTGTATTTTATCGTGTTTTTACTGTATTTTACTGTTATTGTTATAGCTGTGAACCGCCCAGAGTCCCTCCTTGAGGGGGAGATGGGCGGTCATAGAAAATAAATAAATAAATAAATAAAATAAAATAAAATAATAAAATAAAATAAAATAAAATAAAATAAAATAAAATAAAATAAAATAAAATAAAATAAATAAAATAATAAAATAAAATAAAATAAAATAAAATAATAAAATAAAATAAAATAAAATAAAATAAAATAAAATAAAATAAAATAAAATAAAATAAAATAAAATAAAATAATGAAAGGGCTACATCTTAAAGGGAGGCAGGGCAGATAAGAAGTCAGTGATGGCTTCCCTTGAATTGGAGTAACGAGGTTAATTTACTTAAACTCCTCCTCATGGCTTTACTAACCTCCTGAACCAAGAGACACACCAATTTACACTTGATCTGCAGCCATGGATCACCCACGGGTGCTGTTTATCAGCAACTGAATTGGACATGTGTCTCTTCTGTTTGGGGGGTTTTGTGCTTTTCTTTTTTTAAAAGAAAGATGGGGAAAAGTGACTTTTGAGCAATCTGCTCAGGTTTTCTGGGTGTTTTGCCTGTGATATAAATTCCTAGGCATTGTTTTCTCCTTTTCCCCCTTTCCTTTTCATTTTACAACATATATGGAATTTGTATAATCTTAATTATTTAGAGTATTCTGTTTATAAATAGTTGTATAACAACAAAAGAGGAATTGGATGTTTGCTTTTGTTGGTTGCAATGTTAAGTTTGTATCGCTATTACAATTATCTAACAAAGGCTATGTCTGTATCAGTAAAGAACTCTGTGTGAAGATTTGAATTTGTGTTGCCAATCTTATATGCAAGTATTTGTGCTGTAATATTTTGCTTTGTTTGACCCTCTTTGACATCTTTAGCTTGACTTCTTGATGATTCTGCATAGAGTGCTGTAGTATCTCTCCATTTCCTTTTTTTTTTGTCCTCCAGCGTACATCATTTTTGTGCTTTTCTTCATTCCTTCTCAAGCTTGGTTCTCAATAGTTTGGGGGGGGGGGTTGGATAGAGAAAACATATTCATATTCCCTGAGAGATTATGGCCAGCAAGTTGCCATGAAAAGCACATTCACAGTTTCCTTGCAATAAGAGGCGAGACTGAGCATGCAGAACAGAAATAATGTGGAAAGGTTAGCTGTCCAGGACAGGGAATAGCATCTGAACTCTAGAAGGCCTGGAAAAAGAGAGGGACCTACATTTCAACCGTCTCCCCCAGCCTCCCGCCTCCTCCTGCTCCTTCAGGGAGCATATGGATGACTAAAAATTCACCATCAACCATAGAAGCTGGCACGATGGCCATAAATCAGTATCCAGGAAGAAAGATCTGTGGTTGAGTCCCAATGTGCAATATTGCCAAGTTATTATTTTTTAATCAAAGCTAAAGCTATTTAAAACATTCAGCAGGGAAAATCACAAGTTATTCTTGTCTGTTCTTGCTCCTCCATTCTGAGACACCATCCTGTGCCTAGCAAGCAGGGATTGTCTTCTAGTCTGTTTTTGCATAGGGCTAGAAAAGTTTAGGTGCTGCAGATTAATAAGGTTTACAATAGTTGTTGTTATTTTAAAAAGCCTCACTCATCACCCCCCCTCTTGCTTTTTAAGAGGCCGGGCAGCAACCCAATCTGTTGAGGTTTAGCAGCTTTGTTGCCAAGCTTCTTACTCAGTGCCTGGAGAATCTGAATGGGAGAGAATGGACTGCAGCTCAAAACCAAGTGACTCTCAGATCCTGGCCCCCTGGATCTGGCGGTTTTACATCTTTGACTCTTCATGGGGTTGCACTCTTCCAAACAGAGTTGGTGCACAATCTGGGGGTCCTCCTGGACTCATGCCTCCTGCTCAAAGTGCAGGTGCTTTGCACGGGTTTGACTTGTGCACCAGATGTGCCCATTCCTGGATTGGGAAGCTCTACTCGCTGTCACTCATGCCGTACAGTAGCCACCCCCGCCCCCAATTGGACTATTGCAATACAAGTTGCCCTGGCTCTCAGTAGGTTTCTGAGTGCAATTCAAGATGCTGGTTATCACTTTTAAAGCCTACATGGCCTGGGGCCAGGTGGACCGCCTACTGTACCTCCAAGGGTTTCTGCCCATCCTATCAGTTCCAACAGGGTGGGAATGCTCCAGATCCCCTCTATTAAACTCTGTCATCTGGTAGGACTGAGGAGACTTCTCTGGGACTTCTCTGTGCTGGCTCCCACTCTAAGGAACACCCTCCCCCTGAGATTCAGAAGGCCCTGACCCTCTTGGCTTTTCAGAAGGCCATTAAGACTGGGCTCCTTCCCCAGGTGTTAGGGCCCAATATATGTGTTAGAGGAGCCCAATATTCATTCATTCATTCATTCATTCATTCATTCATTCATTCATTCATTCATTCATTCATTCATATATTTCTAACTTATATCAGCGGCACAATATACCTGTGCTGTTCTGTGAATTGCTATATGGTGCCTTGGAGTTCTTTGTATTGGATTATTTTAACTTTGGTTGGTTGGGGGGGTTCTTTTTATATTGTTTTTTGTAAATTGGTTGTTAGCTACCCAGAGTTATGTATTTAAGATGGGCGGCCATATAAAATTTCTAAATAAATAAATAAACCTGAGACTTAAAGCAGGGATCCCCAACCTTTTTGGCACCAGGGACCAGTCGTGGAAGACAATTTTTCCACGGACAGGGGGCAGGCGGGGTTTGCAGGTGGGAGCCAATCACACGGACATAGCCTTTTAGAGATGGGGCAATCAGAAGTGTACATAGTGTTTCAAATGCATGGTAGGTTTCTATGAAGGCAACTCCCTCCATCTAGAGAAGCAGTTATCTAGTTATAGTATCTGATGCTGGAGATAATTGGAGCAGGTGAACAACTTGATACCCTATCTGTGAACTGCAGGGGCATCTGGCCATTAGTGGGGACCAATATATCTAAGATTTTTTTAAAATTGAGTATGTGCTATCAAGCTAGACTTTCCCCAGGATGATTGGTCCTCAACTTGACCCTTCAGATCTTCCAAAAGTGCACCCATTGCCGCTGTAATGGAATACATCCACCTTACTGCTGGTCATCCTCTTCTCTTTCCCAGCATTATTGAATTCTCAAAAGAATATCTAAGATTAGAGATAAGTAACTGGGTGCCTCCAGATGAGTTCCCTTATATAGATCCTCTCTGCATTAGCAATTTATAGCATCATTCAACCTTTATAGCAGCAATATAAAATCTATCTTTGTTAGTGTGGTATCACTCCAATGATGGTTGCATGATGTTACCAGTCACTAGTGCAGAATTTTATTTATTTATTCATTTATTTAATGTTTATCCCGCCTTTTAATTATTTTTATAAATAACTCAAGGCGGCGAACATGCCTAATACTCCTTCCTCCTCCTATTTTCCCCACAACAACAACCCTGTGAGGTGAGTTGGGCTGAGAGAGAGTGACTGGCCCAAGGTCAGCCAGCCGGCTTTCATGCCTAAGGCGGGACTAGAACTCTCAGTCTCCTGGCTTCCCATTGGCTCCTCCCTAGGGCTGAGAGACAGGGACTGGCCCAAGGTCACCCAGCCGGCTTTCATGCCTAAGGCGGGACTAGAACTCTCAGTCTCCTGGCTTCCCATTGGCTCCTCCCTAGGGCTGAGAGACAGGGAATGGCCCAAGGTCACCCAGCCGGCTTTCATGCCTAAGGCGGGACTAGAACTCTCAGTCTCCTGGCTTCCCATTGGCTCCTCCCTAGGGCTGAGAGACAGGGACTGGCCCAAAGTCACCCAGCCGGCTTTCATGCCTAAGGCGGGACTAGAACTCTCAGTCTCCTGGCTTCCCATTGGCTCCTCCCTAGGGCTGAGAGACAGGGACTGGCCCAAGGTCACCCAGCCGGCTTTCATGCCTAAGGCGGGACTAGAACTCTCAATCTCCTGGCTTCCCATTGGCTCCTCCCTAGGGCTGAGAGACAGGGACTGGCCCAAGGTCACCCAGCCGGCTTTCATGCCTAAGGCGGGACTAGAACTCTCAATCTCCTGGCTTCCCATTGGCTCCTCCCTAGGGCTGAGAGACAGGGACTGGCCCAAGGTCACCCAGCCGGCTTTCATGCCTAAGGCGGGACTAGAACTCTCAATCTCCTGGTTTCCCATTGGCTCCTTCCTAGGGCTGAGAGACAGGGACTGGCCCAAGGTCACCCAGCCGGCTTTCATGCCTAAGGCGGGACTAGAACTCTCAGTCTCCTGGCTTCCCATTGGCTCCTCCCTAGGGCTGAGAGACAGGGACTGGCCCAAAGTCACCCAGCCGGCTTTCATGCCTAAGGCGGGACTAGAACTCTCAGTCTCCTGGTGTCTAGCCCGTTGCCTTAACCACTAGACCAGTCTCTCACCATTGACTTGTTGATGGAACTGAGAGCAACCAAAATTCTAAGCCAGCTGACTTCCCGAGTTTAAATTTTTTTAAAGCATACCTCTCAGAATGTATTGGGGGAAGGAAGGTACTGGAGATGGGCTTTCATGGCTCTCGTGTGAGCTACTCAACAGGCCAGCCATTCCTGGGAAGAGGTAGACTTTCGCTGATCATGACAAGGCTGACTCATTCCAGCCCAGAATCTTTGCCCCTCCAGCCCAGCCCAGCCTGCTCTGACCGCAATAGCTCTGACAGCTCTCTGGCCCTGAATCAACTCTTACTCAGCATTTCTGTCAATTGATGACTTGGACCCAGGACCATTTGTACGCAAAGCCGGCATCTGCCATTTCGCTATGAGCAACTCTGATCTAGATGCGAGGTTTTCTTTTTTAATTACTGCAGATCAGCACGGCTGGCTCTACCCCTGCAAGAAATGTTTTCCTCCTCCTCATCTCCTTTTAAAAAGCCATCCAAACTAGCAACTGTTGACGCTGCTGGGGGAAGAGTGCTTGGAAATTCAAAAGCGTGAAACTCTTCTGTAACATTTGGTTGGCCTAATGATGGTAGTGACTAGCCAGTTCTTCTTCCTTTGGTGCTTCCAATGGCCTGCAGAGAAGGTTTGGGTCAGTAAAAAGAGACACTTCTTGGGCAAACGGCCTCTTAATCCTTTTCTCCATGGCAACGGCATGCAGGCAGCACAACCACTGCAACATGGTGCACCCTCCCTCCAAGAGATCATTGCTCTCAGAACTGCTGGCTTCAATGCATGGATGGCCCCAACAGTGGAGATGTTAGACAGCTGCCTATAAATGAAAACCTAAGAAAGGCCAGCCAAGCCTCCACTGAATTCCCTAATCCCTATTTTCCCATGAAGCAAAGCTGAAATTTCTTCCAAAATATCTTTTTTTCTGCAAGGATTTTTTCTCCCCCGCTCCTTCCCTGGAAAAAAAGAATCACTTTGCAGCGTATTACTGCATTTTTTTCAACATTTCCTCCTGCAGTGCCCAGGAATGATGCACGATGGTGGAGTCAACCTAGTCCTTGCTTGCATAAGAGCAAAGAAACAGAACATTTTAAGAGAGAGGGGGGAAAGGAAAAAGAAAAATGCTGTACGGTGCCAGTGGGCAAAGAAGTGCAAGATTTCTGACCTTGGAATGAGCCATTATGAGTGGCCTGGTTGCAAAACAAGCCTTTTCAACTTTAGAACAGAGGTAATTTCAAGGCTTTTGTTGACTTCTATTAATGGGCAGCTCAACTCCTACAAAACTGTTGAAAAAAATCTCCTTTCTTCCCATGAAAGAGCAGTTGCCCAAATTTTACAGCCAGCAAACATGTGGAGAATTTTAGGAGACTGTATTCGCTTCACTCTTTGAAGGTTCTTGCCCTTGGAACGTTTATTTATTTATTACTTCAATTTTGAGGCCGCCCAACTCCATAGCAACTCTGGGCAGCTTACAGATAAAAATTAAAACAAAATACATCAAGAGGAAAAAAGAAGGCATCTAACCGGAACCAACCCCCCAAAAGCTGAAGAGCCAATACAGGTAGTCCTCATTTAGTGACCACAACGGGAACCAGCAACTCATTCGTTAAGCGAAGCAGTCTCTAAGTGAAACCACAACTGCTTATGATCTTATTTCAGCTTTCCTTTTGCTTTACAGACCTGCAAAGGTCGTAAATGCGAGGATTGGTCAGAAGTTACTTTTTTATCACCGTCATAACTGCAAACGGTCACTAAATGAGGACTGCCTGTAGCTAACTAACCAAATAAGGGGCTCAACCCCCATTCTAACAACCAGGTCTTAAGCAATGTATGAAAGATCAGAAGGGGGGGAGCAGTATGAATCTCCATACTAGGGAGTCTGGAGGAGTCAGAATTTGCCTGCTGAGCAAGCAACACATTCTTCTGAGGTGCTGCATGCATCTCTAGCTCACAACATCTGGATCTCTCCCACCGTGGCCTCTTTGAATGCTCTGGTCGGCTATTCCACAAGCCTGGAATTACTTTTAGAGCTCTCCTTAATCTCACCGTATCGATCTCAGCACGCTCTATTCCATTCCGTTTTCAGAGAGAAAACAGCAAAAGAAAATCTTAGGCAAGAAGTTAAATCCAACTTGGTACTTTTTCTGAGAAGAAAACTCTGATGATTATCCAAGACCTGCTGAGCCACTGTAGAATTGGGGGTCCCGAATGTGGCCCCCTTTTCCTTGCTCTAGGGTTCTTGGATGCATCAGCCCGAAATTGGGTGCTGATGGCTGGAGCTGCGAGAGATGACATGACGATAGCTCCTCTGAGTTAATTCAAAGTAACCGAACTCAGATCTTGGCAATGGAGAGGAAAGATGAAAAAGACAGAACCATCATCTGCTCCTGATCCTTTGGCCACTATAGGAGCAACTTCCACAGAAAAATGCACACCGGCATCTTGCATAAAAGCTTGCTCCCTATTTGATGACATTCTGATTGGTCTTCATGATGGTCATCCCTCCTGTGGATTTCAAAGTTTTCAGTGTGTTTTTTTCCCCATGCTTGACATAATGAATCTTCCCCCCCCCCAAATCTTTACAAAGGTTTTGGTTTTTAAAGAAAAGGACTTGTAAGACACACATATGCAACATTTGCACTGTTTCTCCAAGTGACCAATTATAAAAATTAATGATTAAAGAGTTTAAAATAGCCCATTATACTGTAATAATAAAAGAAAAATGTGACTGAGGGCGACCTGTACTAAGATCCAGGGTATGATCTGAAAGCTGCTCTTTTATCAGCCACCAAACCAGTCTCTCTGTGTTACGGCATTTACCAGAACTGCTAAGGGAGGTGTGGGTCAGGCCTAACAAAGCTGAGCCACATCCGGAGCAGTAGTGAGCAGTCTTTAGTTTACAGATCCCTTGGAAGGGGCCACAGAGGTTATCTAGTGCAGTGTTTCTCAACCTTGGCTGCTTGAAGATGTGTGGACTTCAACTCCCAGAATTCCCCAGCCAGCCATGCTGGCTGGGGAATTCTGGGAGTTGAAGTCCACACAGCTTCAAGCCGCCAAGGTTGAGAAACACTGCTCTAAAGGCTTTTGGGCTCTCACTCTACCCAAATACAACATAATCTCCGGGTAGATCTGTACCAAATTCCTCTGATGAAGGGACACAAATAAGGCAGTTTGAATGCATCTGCATTAGTTAAAAAGAAAGTGGTCTCTGAGCCTTTTTGTATTACACATTTGTGTTATATTTTCTTTGCATACTTCATTGTGGCATATTTCTTGCCCTCCTTTTTAAAGTTTAAATAGTTGGCTTTTTTTCACCTTCAAGTCAGTGTTGACTCCTGGCAACTGCCTGGACATGTCCACCCAGTTTTATTGGCAAGATTTTTGGAAGTGGTTTGCCCTTGCCGCCTTCTTCCTAGGGCTGGGAGAGAGGGACTGTCTCAAGATCACCCAGATGGCTTTGTGCTTAAAGTGGGATTAGAACTCACAGCCTCCCAGTTTCTAGCCTGGTGCCTTTAACCACTACACCAAACTGGCTAAAGGTAAAGATTTTCCCCCGCACAGTTGTGCAGTCGTGCCCGACTCTAGGGGCTGGTGCTCATCTCCGTTTGTTAGCCAAAGAGCCAGCGCTGTCCGAAGACGCTTCTGCGGTCATGTGGCCGGCATGACGCGTGGAACGCTGTTACCTTCCCACCGAAGTGGTACCTATTCATCTACTTGCATTTGCATGCTTTCGAATTGCTAGGTTGGCAAGAGCTGGGGCTGGTGCGGGAGATCCCTCCGTCACGCAGGGCTAGGAATTCGAACCTCCGAACTTGCGATCTTCCGATCGACAAGCCTGGCATCTTACCCGGTGAGCCACCACGCCCCCTACCAAACTGGCTAGAGCTCATTAAATAAGATTTTCCAGAATCTTTGTTGTGGGTTCTCTGGCCTTCCTTCCTCCCTAACTCGGAACTTTTATCCCCATTTCCCCCCTTTTACAGGATAGGGAGGCTTCAGTAATGACTTCCCAAAGACCACACCAAGAACCCATGTAGACTCAAACACAGGAACAAGCCCGAAATGTCTGCTCTTAAGAAAACAAGAAGATGTTTCTGTCTAGCTATTAATCGAACTTAGACCTACCTTGCCAATCCTTCAAGGCAATTAACCATAACAAAATACTAATGACATTCAGCATTGTACTTAAAACATAAATACAGACTTGAGTAAAAAGAAAGCAACAAACTCAACACAAATAAACAACACTCGCCAATTCAAAGCTTTCTCAGTAAGCAAATCAGCTTAAAAGCCAAGAGCCAGTTTCAGTCAAAGTGTCTTAGAGCTAAACTGGATGAAAAGCAAATTATTTCTTTTGTTGGATCAGCTGGTAGCCTCATCTGTATCTGGACCATGATGCATGGGATGGGAATCCAAGTCTCTCCTACACACACCCATCCTATTGGTTAAAAAGAAAATGGCTCACCCCCCCGGGATGTAAGTTGGTGGGGGAGGGGGGAAGTACACTTGTATGCTTTTTGGAGAAAAAAAGTTTCAACAATTTACTGTATTTCTATACCACCACTCTCTCCAAGAGCACCTGGAGGTTTTCTTTTCAATCCCTCTGGAGAAGACAGTATGAAACTTATTTCTAATGTTCCCCAATCTATAATAATAATAATAAGCTATTCACAAATGCAGGTTAGCATTTGATGTTCTACTCCAGAGCTTTCCAAACTTTTCATGTTGGTGACACACTTTTTAGACATGCATCATTTCGCGACACACTCTTACAGCAGGGCACAAGGCAGGCACTAGGACCTGTGTGAAATCACAGCAGGTTTGGAGGCAGCAGGGCACAAGGCAGGCACTAGGACCTGCGCGGAATCCTGGCAGGGCTCAGAGGCAGCAGCAGTCGCGACACACCCAGACACTGCAGTCGACACACTAACATGTCCTGACACACAGTTTGGAAAGCTCTGTTCTACTCTTTTCTTAGTGCAGGGCTTTCCAAAGTTCTCCCGCGGCAACACACCAACCGCTGTTGGTGTGTCGCCGCGGGAAAACCCGGAAGTGCCGCCGTTGCGGCAGCGTGCAAAAACCCAGAAGCGCTGCTGCCGCTTTCGGTTTTTGTGCGCCGCCGTTGGTGTGTCGCCGCAGGAAAACCCGGAAGCGCTGATGATGATCAGCGCTTCCAGGTTGTGTGGCGACACACTTTTGTGTCGCGACACACAGTTTGGAAAGCTCTGTCTTAGTGTAAACGAACAGGCCAACAGAGACTGAACACTATGGAGAACTTTCATAGCCACTTATATGAGGTGCTTTTCACTGAGGTTATTTTCAATTTTCACCAATCAGACATAGAGTTTACAGTAATCCAATGTACTGTAGAGAAATCAGCCTTGTGTGGGAATCCTAGTAGCTTTGTTCACTTATAAAGTTAAGCCAGGGTTTTAACAACCAAGAATTGTAAAGAAGCGACAGTGGCCAGGTTTGTACATAATTCTAATTTACATTGAACAGGTTCAGGCATTGCACTGAGCCAAAACCAAATCGACTTTCTTATCGCTTAGGGCCATGTGTTAAGCTGGCTGTTCTGAAAAGGAGCTTGAAGGGAGGTTGCATCAAAAGCTCGATGTCTGCAAAGGCTTTGATGGCCCCCTGTGTCTGACAAACCCTTAGAAGTAGTCATTCCGAAGGAAAGTGCAGTAAAAGATGATAAGCCATGTTTCCAGTTTGCTTGTAATGATGCAACACGGATGTGCAGGGTTTCTCTCATTCCAGAGTGCAGGGCATGGAATAAGGCAGAGCTTTCCAAACTTTTCACGTTGGTGACACACACCAACGGCGGCGGTGGCAGGGCGGCCTGCGGTGTCCTGGTCTGTCGTGCAAAAAACCCGGAAGCGCTGATGGGGGAACTGGAAGAAGCGGCACCCCCATCAGCGCTTCCGGGTTTTTGCGCGACACTCCAGGACACCGCAGGCGAAACAGTAGTGTGTCGCGACACACACTTTGGAAAGCTATGGAATAAGGGATTTAAATGACAGAAAATCTTCCTAACAGCAAAAGCACGTCAACAGAGGAACCAATTCCCCAGAGAGGTGGTCCCGTCCCCCCACCTTTTTTTTACTGAATGTATTTAACAGAGGCTAGACAAGGATGCTTTGATAGGGATGTTTTAATCTGGATTCCTACACTGAATGGGGTGGTGGTGGACGTGATGCCTCGGTGGTGCCTTCTAATTCTAGGATTCTATCATTCTCCTGTTTAACTAAGCTGGAGTATATTTCATCTTCAGTTAGCTGGGTTCAAGTGGGTAAGAAAACATACAAATGTACTCCTTAATTATTAAAGGGGTGCCTTTAAAAAAAAGTAGTAGCATGCAGTTCTCAAATGTCACTGAGAGAATCTATCTGTGGGCACAAAACCAGCAGGTTGTCCAAGAGCCCACAGACATTGTTGGCGGGAGAGCTACGTGCCCTGTGGCTGTGGTAGATTCACTCAGTCAAGAGAAATGTGGTGATAATTACTGAAGGAAGATTAGATCAAGCACCCTCCATATATCTTCTGAGTCACAATGAATTGCTGTTTCTCTCCTCTGTCCCCCCCTCCCAAGTTCCCTCTGTTTCTTCTGTCCATGTTGCCACAATGGCCTTTTGATCCATGCTCTGTTAAGACAAGATCAACATTCATCATGTGGAAAATGTAGATCATTAAATGACACGTCAGTTAATTCTGCACCCAGCAATACCTGGGCTCTAAAAATCACTTTCCCCTCGGAATGTCATTTTACAGGTAGTCCTCGCTTAACAACCATATGTTTAGTGATGGTTCAGACTTATGACGGCACTGAAAAAAACCAACGTATGATCGGTCCACACACTTACGGCCGTCACAGCATTCCCCGCGGTCACATGATCATGATTTGGGCACTTGGCAACTGGTTCGCATTTATGACCATTGCAGCGTCCTGTGGTCATATGATCGCCATTTTTTACCTTCTCGGCCAGCTTCTGGCAAGCAAAATCAATGGGGAACCACGTGATTCACTTAAATGACCACGTGGTTCGCTTAACAACCACCGCAAAAAGGTCATACAAATGGGTCGGATTCACTTAATGACCGCTTCCGGTCCCAATTGTGGTCATTAAGCGAGGACTACCTGTATGTCACTAGTAACACCACCAGCATCAGATAAGGAAGGGGAGAGAGAAGTACAGAATCTGCTCTTTGAAATATTCAAGCCTAAATGCCAAAGGTAAAGGTAAACCTTTCCTCAAATCAAGCTGATTCCTGGGGACAAACTTGTGCAGCACATTGTATTCAAAGATAAAAATCTACTGTGGGTATGCAAGGATGCAAACATAGCACCTGTCTGCTGCAACTCCTTAAACCATTGTTTCCCCAGCATTTATTTATTTACTTATTTAGCAAATGTATATGGCCATTCTTCTTAATCAAATAACTCCAGGCAGCTAACAAGGCATAAAAGCAAAACCATACAGTACATGTAAAAACAGTAAAAAAGAACGTTGTTCTTTTTTACTGTTTTTATATGTACTGTATGGTTTTGCTTTTAGGTAAAAGGACACCAGGTAAAACTAATCAAGTCCTCCATCAACCCAGAGCTAAACACAAACTTGGCTTCGCTAACATTTGGGCCCCAATGCTTAAGAAAAGAGCCAGGCCTCCAAGGCCTTATTGTGGAAGGCTAACAGGATCGGGGCCATCCAAATCTAGGGGGGAGGCTCTTCGATGGGGCAGGTGCCAGGGCAGAGAAGTGCACCCCCTGGGTCACACTAGATGTTTAACAGAAGGAACCAGAGTCTGTCCACCCTACCGGATCTGTCAGGACAAGTGGAAGCCATTGGAGACAGGCAGCCCTGCAAGTATCCTGGCCCTGTGCCATGTAGCAGCGGTCCCCAACCTTTCTGGCACCAGGGACCGGTCATGGAAGAAAATTTTTCTACGAACCGTGGGGGCAGGGTTTGCAGGCGAGAGCCAATCGTGTGCACCGGGGGTGGGGTTTGCAGGTGGGAGCCAATCGCACACACCGGGGGGCGGAGTTTGCAGGAGGGAGCCCCGCGGCCCACTTCCTAACAGGCTGCGGCCCAGTAGTGGGCCATGGCCCACAGGTTGGGGACCCCTGCCATGTAGGGCTTTATAGAGGACAGCCAGCACCTTGAACTGCACTCAGAAACCTACCGGAAGCTGGTGCAGAACATGCAGCAGTAGTGTTATGGCGGCAAATCATGGAACCAGCCTTGGAGGAAGGAGGAGAACTCACAAAGAGCAGTGCTCCCATCCCCAAACCCTAAGCCAGTCCAGATGGATACCACAACTGATGAAATCAAAAGCCGCCAAGAGATGCAGCAGGACAAGAACACGGTAACCCCCCAACCCCAAGCCTAGTAGAGGTCCCCTACAAGTGGAACTGGTGCCCTCTTGGAACCCTACCTGGGCCTGAAACCAGACACATCCATTTCCTCCAGCTGGAGCTGCAAGCCTGCCACCTTCTCAACCACTTTCCCCAAAAAGGGAAGGTTGGAGACCAGATAAAAATTGTCCGGTACCACTGGCGCCAGCCATGGCCTTGTGAGGATCGTGGTCTTTGGAGTCTCAAATCAGTAACACTTGATACAAGCCATGTAGGATATATGAAGTTCCTTTATTTGAGATCAGCACCAAGCTCTGCTGAAGCCAGGAATGAAATCTCCCGCCTAAAGGCACTCTTTAAACACATCCTAATCTATCTCCTTTCTCACCCCTCCCCTCTGTGTGAATAACGGTTACTGTAATTCCTTTGTTTCTCGGCTTCCCTGCTCTGTGTCAGATTGTACCAGTCCAGCTACCTGACCTTGTAGCCTTGTTGAATAAACAGCCTCTAACGTCTCTGCTGGAATGCAAGCCCTCCCCCCTGTTCTGTGAAATGCAAGCAAGCCTTTCCTACTCTAAAGCACTAATAATCTACACGTGTCTATTTTACAATTCTCCCTTACATTTCACTCCATGTCAGTGGGATGGGTCCAGATGCAATCGTCTATTGCAGAGCTTTCCAAACTGTGTGTCGCGACACAAAAGTGTGTTGCCACACACAGCGTGGTGTGTCGCCACACCACCCGGAAGCGGCGGTGCGCACATGCATGGCCGCCGCCATGCATGCGCGCGCCGCCGCATGCCCCCCGCGCCGCCGCACGCCCCTCCCGTGCCGCCACTGCGCGTGCGCGCCACCGCACACACACCCGCGCCGTTGCCGTGCGCGCGCGTGTCGCCGCCGCCGCCACCGGGTGTGTCGCCAGCGGCGGCACTTTGGAAAGCCCTGGTCTATTGCCTCTGGAGCCCTCCAACATGACCGGCCTCTTGAGGGCAAGGAGACTCACTGCTTCCTTCAACGCAGGTGGCACCATCTCCTCCCACATAGAGGCATTTACCACCATCTCGAGCCAATGACATGTTGTCTTCCAGGAGGTCTTAACCAACCAGGGGGAAACATGGGTCCAAAACACAGATGGCAGGACTCAAATTCCTAAAGACCCGTTCCATTTCCTCCAGTCCAAAAGACTTGACCTCCCTCCAAATAATCAGACAAGACTGTGCCGCAGTAAATTTCACAGGACCTGCACCGTCACAAACTCTGAACAAATCTGAGCGACTTTATCCAACAGATGCTGAGAATAATCCTCACAAACAACCCTGCAGAGGGTCTCCTGGTCCCTCCTGGGCAAGGAGTTACCTGGGTTACGGGGCCACTGGCTGGCTATCTGCGGACCCAATAAGGCCAGAGAAATAAATGTTTTGCTGCTTTTATCATTACAAGGCATCTGTCATACATTCCAAAGCTGTTTTAATGACCTGCAGAGGGGTGCTACATGTAATACCACTGGGTATTTTTGCCTTCAGATCTGGAGTACTGCACAGTCCTAGTGGATATATCCATGTTGTTTTCTTTGCAACCATATGGAAGACCATTGACTTCTTCCAAGATGTTTTTTCAACATCCCCATACAGATGGCAATCCCGAGATTTCCCAGAGGTCTCCTGTCCAAGTACTAACCAGCTCTGGTCTCACTTAGTTGCTTTTTTTAAAAAAAATCAGCAAGATTGACTAGGTAGTGTCACCTGCTATGATGAAATGACAAAAGCCCAGAATTTTTAAAGCTTATGACGTTTTATGTCTCCCAATAAAATGAGATGGGCTTCTCTGACTTCTGACTCTGATCCCCCCTGACTTCCCATCTGGCACTCCTGCTCAAATGCAAAAAGGAGCCTCTTTCCATGGAAAAAACTCTTTTAGAGGACAGAAATGCTCATAGGTAAAAGGTAAAGGTTCCCCCCGCAGATTTGTGCAGTCGTGTCCCACTCTAGGGGCCGGTGCTCATCTCCGTTTGTTAGCCAAAGAGCCAGCGCTGTCCGAAGACGCTTCCACGGTCATGTGGCCAGCATGATGCACGCGGAACGCTGTTACCATCCCACCGAAGTGGTACCTATTCATCTACTTGCATTTGCATGCTTTCGAATTGCTAGGTTGGCAAGAGCTGGGGCGAGTGCGGGAGCTCACTCCGTCACGCGGGACTAGGGTCTCGAACCTCTGAACTTGCGATCTTCCGATCAACAAGCCTGGCGTCTTACCCGCTGAGCCACCACGCCCCTCATAGGTACTTCATCGAAAAAACAGAATCAAAATTATGGTACAATTATAACATTCTTTTTGCAGATGGGAACATTAAGATAAATACAGATTCTTATTTTCCCATCCTGACCCTCTTATCCAGAACTATTCTAATGCAAACCAAAAGAAGATTACTACTGGTCATCTATCCTTACACCTAGGCTGGGTCACAGATCACAGTAGAACAGTGTTTCTCAACCCTGGGAACTTGAAGATGTGTGGACTTTAACTCCCAGAATTCCCCAGCCAGCGTGCTGGGAGTTGAAGTCCACACATCTTCAAGTTCCCAAGATTGAGAAACACTGCAGTAGACTATAATTTGGCCTTTTTGCTTACCATGTAAATCCAGTCCTGATGGTTTTTAACCCATGGCATGTAGTGTGATGTGTGAACCTTGCCAGTAGACACCTATATATACTGTACCTATGGAGAGGTAAGTCCCACTGCATTCAGCATGATGTTGTCCCAGTAAGTGTGCATAGGACTGTAGTTTAAGGTAGATTCAATTGCTTGAAGGCAGGCGTGTGACCCAAGATGCACTTGAATGTGTCTTTACATCAGGCACATTAGACACTGCCCATAAGTGTCCTGCCACCATGGCTATTTCACTGACCCTTGCCCTCCAGCATTGATCAATTTGCACAAAAGGTAACTCTCACTGAATCAGTAACATTGCATGATATTGTTTTATTTTTTATTTTTATTTAGCAAATTTAGATGGCAGCCCATCTCACTGAACATGACTCTGGGCAGGGTACAACAACCATTAAAACTATATGTCACAACCATTAAAACTCTTAAAACAATAAACATAATAAAAATAAATAAAAAGCAAGATTGTGGGAGAATAACAGCCATCTAAGAGCCAGTTAGGTGCAGTGGTTAAGGCACCAGGCTAGAAACCGGGAGACTGAGAGTTCTAGTCCTGCCTTAGGCATGAAAGCCGGCTGGGTGACCTTGGGCCAGTCCCTCTGTCTCAGCCCTAGGAAGGAGCCAATGGGAAACCAGGAGACTGAGAGTTCTAGTCCTGCCTTAGGCATGAAAGCCGGCTGGGTGACCTTGGGCCAGTCCCTCTCTCTCAGCCCTAGGAAGGAGCCAATGGGAAACCAGGAGACTGAGAGTTCTAGTCCCGCCTTAGGCATGAAAGCCGGCTGCGTGACCTTGGGCCAGTCCCTCTCTCTCAGCCCTAGATAGCAGGCAATGGCAAACCACTTCTGAAAAACCTTGCCAAGAAAACTGCAGGGACTTGTCCAGGCAGTCTCCGAGAATCAGACACGACTGAACGGATAAAAAAAAACCAGCCATCTAAGCACAATACAACCATGTTGCAGGCTCCTCATGGGATCCCCATGTATCAGCATAAAGCACAGGCATCCATTCCCAACCGCAATGATGCCCAAATGAGGAAACATACATCGTAACATCACGGCACAAATACTTGCCCCGTGACATCATATTAGGCTGACCATACGTCCCATTTTGAACGGGACAGTCCCGTTTTTTCACCTTTTCCGGACCGTACCATCGTTTCCTTAAAAAACTCAATTTCATCCCGTTTTTTAAGGGATGGAGTGCATGCACGTGTGCGTGCCTGCATGCACACGTGCTGGCGTGCGTGCCTGCATGCACACGCGCGTGCCAGTGTGCCGGCGCACACACGTGCGCGTGTTAGGGTCCCGTTTCCGTCTCAGGGAAATATGGTCAGCCTACATCATACGCAAATCCATAAGCAGCGGGGTTTGCATCACAGCACCACAATGCTGTTTCACCCCTTGGCCCGCCCACCCCCAGGTTTCCCTGCAAATGAAGGAGGCCTGATGTCCTATATGTTCTATCCTGCCCTACGGTGGGAGGGTGACCTGTATACAGGCTTGGCAACAACATTTTAAAAATCCAGGGAATACCTTACTTTATAAACAAGGAAAACTCCAACCTGCATCATTACACAGCCAGACCGGTGGTTGATATTGGGGTGGGGAATGAGTTGTATGCTAGTGGAAAAAAAGACAAGCTTCGTCATTCCTCGCTCCAAATTCAAAGAACAAATCCAGTGTGGGAAGAGGCAAACCCACCAGCCATTCTCGCCTTCAGGAGGTGACAAGGGCACGCAGGGACAGCGATGGTGGCCCCCACAGCAGGGTGGGCATCACGATGCCGTGAAAACCAATATATGAGCAGAACCCGCCCTTGGGGTCTGCCGCGTTCCTTGCCCAGCTGAACGCAACGCTTCAGAAGATCCTTTCAGTGTTCAAAGTGGCAGATTAGGCTGCTCTGCTGCAAGCATCCGCTTTGTTCAAAGAATGCCCCGATGGGGACACAGGGATTCTTAGGAAACAAAAAGAACGAGAGGCTGAACAGTTTGCCCAGCTTCAGCCTGATCTAACTGTATCCGGGGGTGGCAGAGAAGGTGGGGAAACCTCTGCAGGAACGTGTCCTCCAGCTGGAATCCTGGAGAGGACCTGGGTGAAGGCGCCCTCCCCTTGCTTCTGGGATTGTGCAATTTTGCCTCCAAGGAAAACGCATCTGAATATTAGATCCGCTTGGTAAGACACGCATCAATTGGCATTCAGCATCGGTCATCGCTGTCCAATCCTCCTTTCCCTTGTGTCCCACAATTTCCATCAGATCAAACGGTGGAACCTGAAAATGAAAGCGGTCACAATGGGACCCTGGAACTGACATTGGTTTCTTTCATGCTAATGATTAGAACTAGTGGTGGTGATCATTGGAAGGTACTGGATTTCAGCTCCTGAGAGTCATTAGTGTTATGCTGTGGCCTAGGAATCACCGATTCCCATTAGGGCGATTGCAGTACAATTCCCAGATGTCCACTAGCATGGCCACTGCTGTCCATGATACCTGGAACGGTGATTGAGGTACATCCTGAAGGCACCACAAATATCCAGGCTAGAATGTCGAAGCGTGAGTAGGCAGATTCATTTTTATATCCTTTCTCAGCTGTAAAGCTATCAGGAGGAAGTTGGGCAAATTGGTTGTTTGCACCCAGTAAGTTAAACCATGATTAACTGAACTATGGTGTACCAAATTAATCCAGTTGTCTTGATCCATACAAGACACTGAACGACAAAATAACCATAGAGGTGGTTTTGCATGACTGCTGGTTAAAATACATTTACCTAGCAATTTATGGTTTAGTCAATTGCAGTGTTTCTCAACCTCAACAACTTTAAGATGTGTGGACTTCAACTCCCAGAATTCCCCAGCCATCCTGGCTGGGGAATTCTGGGAGTTGAAGTCCACACATCTTAAAGTTGCTGAGGTTGAGAAACACTGGCCTATTGTATCAAAACCCAGCCATTATCTTGCCCCCAACTTACCTTGTAGGATGATAAAGGAATACAGTATCTCAAGGTAAAGGTAGGACTAGCTGTAAACATCTGGATGATCATTAGATGCAAGAAAGAGATACAGAAAACTCTTCTTCCTTGCTGACGTCTAGTGGTCCTCCAGAGTTTTGCAGCCCAGATATGACAGCCCTAATAAATAGCTCCACACCAGCCCAGCATCTCTCTCAATACATTCTCAAACCTTTCGGAATCAAAGAAGGCCCAAACGACAAAGTGTAGGCAGGATAAATTAAGCAATTAAACATTTGTCTCCTTGTGCGTTCTAAATACAGATCTTGGCTTTCCCAGCAAGCTGAATTTGAAGTTCCCACTCGCCCCGTTCCTCATCAACATGCAGCATGCATAATAGCCATGAATAACAACTTGGAACCACTTCAGAGCTGAACATCCCTGGATGTTTCCAGACTAACCGTTCCTAATGCTGCCAGTCAAAAGACACCGGGCAGCCGCTCTGCTTTTCCTCCTGACAAATATTTTGGTGGCATGAAACAAAGGCAGGAGAAGCGGTGGCAAAGCAGGGAGATCAAGGGATTTCTCCCCCATCCATAAAATTTGGTTAAGTGAGTCATTGTGATTGTCCAGCCATACAGCACATCCAGAAAGAAAGAATAACATGCCTGCATCTTCCCAGACTATTCCAAACCAGTACCTGGCTTTCTGACTCATTTTTTATTGCAGTGAACCATGTTTGGTCTAACCACAGTTTATTGAATAAAGCACAATTTATCACATTCACACAACTTGCTTGGCCATAAAAATGGCCTACAAACTAAAATGGCTAGGTTTGCACAACATTTAATTAGATTTAGTTTAGTGTTTAGTTGTGTTTAGTGTTTAGTGCAGAGCTTTCCAAACTTTTCATGTTGGTGACACACTTTTTAGACATGCATCATTTCGCGACACACTCTTACAGCAGGGCACAAGGCAGGCACTAGAACCTGCGCGGAATCCTGGCAGGGCAGGTTTGGAGGCAGCAAGGCACAAGGCAGGCACTGGGACCTGCGCGGAATCCTGGCAGGGCAGGTTTGGAGGCAGCAAGGCACAAGGCAGGCACTGGGACCTGTGCGGAATCCTGGCAGGGCAGGTTTGGAGGCAGCAGGGCACAAGGCAGGCACTGGGACTTGCGCGGAATCCTGGCAGGGCAGGTTTGGAGGCAGCAAGGCACAAGGCAGGCACTGGGACTTGCGCGGAATCCTGGCAGGGCAGGTTTGGAGGCAGCAAGGCACAAGGCAGGCACTGGGACCTGCGCGGAATCCTGGCAGGGCAGGTTTGGAGGAAGCAAGGCACAAGGCAGGCACTGGGACTTGCGCGGAATCCTGGCAGGGCAGGTTTGGAGGCAGCAAGGCACAAGGCAGGCACTGGGACCTGCGCGGAATCCTGGCAGGGCAGGTTTGGAGGCAGCAAGGCACAAGGCAGGCACTGGGACTTGCGCGGAATCCTGGCAGGGCAGGTTTGGAGGCAGCAAGGCACAAGGCAGGCACTGGGACCTGCGCGGAATCCTGGCAGGGCAGGTCTGGAGGCAGCAAGGCACAAGGCAGGCACTCGGACCTGCGCGGAATCCTGGCAGGGCAGGTTTGGAGGCAGCAAGGCACAAGGCAGGCACTGGGACCTGTGCGGAATCCTGGCAGGGCAGGTGTGGAGGCAGCCAGGCACAAGGCAGGCACTAGGACCTGCGCGGAATCACTGCAGGTTTGGAGGCAGCAAGGCACAAGGCAGGCACTGGGACCTGCGTGGAATCCTGGCAGGGCAGGTTTGGAGGAAGCAAGGCACAAGGTAGGCACTGGGACCTGCGCGGAATCCTGGCAGGGCAGGTTTGGAGGCAGCAGGGCACAAGGCAGGCACTGGGACCTGCGCGGAATCCTGGCAGGGCAGGTTTGGAGGCAGCAGGGCACAAGGCAGGCACTGGGACCTGCGCGGAATCCTGGCAGGGCAGGTTTGGAGGAAGCAAGGCACAAGGCAGGCACTGGGACCTGCGCGGAATCCTGGCAGGGCAGGTTTGGAGGCAGCAGGGCACAAGGCAGGCACTGGGACCTGCACGGAATCCTGGCAGGGCAGGTTTGGAGGAAGCAAGGCACAAGGCAGGCACTGGGACCTGCGCGGAATCCTGGCAGGGCAGGTTTGGAGGCAGCAGGGCACAAGGCAGGCACTGGGACCTGCACGGAATCCTGGCAGGGCAGGTTTGGAGGAAGCAAGGCACAAGGCAGGCACTGGGACCTGCGCGGAATCCTGGCAGGGCAGGTTTGGAGGCAGCAAGGCACAAGGCAGGCACTGGGACCTGCACGGAATCCTGGCAGGGCAGGTTTGGAGGCAGCAGGGCACAAGGCAGGCACTGGGACCTGCGCGGAATCCTGGCAGGGCAGGTTTGGAGGCAGCAGGGCACAAGGCAGGCACTGGGACCTGCACGGAATCCTGGCAGGGCAGGTTTGGAGGAAGCAAGGCACAAGGCAGGCACTGGGACCTGCGCGGAATCCTGGCAGGGCAGGTTTGGAGGCAGCAAGGCACAAGGCAGGCACTGGGACCTGCGCGGAATCCTGGCAGGGCAGGTTTGGAGGCAGCAGGGCACAAGGCAGGCACTGGGACCTGCACGGAATCCTGGCAGGGCAGGTTTGGAGGAAGCAAGGCACAAGGCAGGCACTAGGACCTGCGCGGAATCACTGCAGGTTTGGAGGCAGCAAGGCACAAGGCAGGCACTGGGACCTGCGCGGAATCCTGGCAGGGCAGGTTTGGAGGCAGCCAGGCACAAGGCAGGCACTGGGACCTGCGCGGAATCCTGGCAGGGCAGGTTTGGAGGCAGCAGGGCACAAGGCAGGCACTGGGACTTGCGCGGAATCCTGGCAGGGCAGGTTTGGAGGCAGCAAGGCACAAGGCAGGCACTGGGACCTGCGCGGAATCCTGGCAGGGCAGGTTTGGAGGCAGCAGGGCACAAGGCAGGCACTGGGACTTGCGCGGAATCCTGGCAGGGCAGGTTTGGAGGCAGCAAGGCACAAGGCAGGCACTGGGACTTGCGCGGAATCCTGGCAGGGCAGGTTTGGAGGCAGCAGGGCACAAGGCAGGCACTGGGACCTGCACGGAATCCTGGCAGGGCAGGTTTGGAGGAAGCAAGGCACAAGGCAGGCACTAGGACCTGCGCGGAATCACTGCAGGTTTGGAGGCAGCAAGGCACAAGGCAGGCACTGGGACGTGCGCGGAATCCTGGCAGGGCAGGTTTGGAGGCAGCCAGGCACAAGGCAGGCACTGGGACCTGCGCGGAATCCTGGCAGGGCAGGTTTGGAGGCAGCAGGGCACAAGGCAGGCACTGGGACTTGCGCAGAATCCTGGCAGGGCAGGTTTGGAGGCAGCAAGGCACAAGGCAGGCACTGGGACCTGCGCGGAATCCTGGCAGGGCAGGTTTGGAGGCAGCAGGGCACAAGGCAGGCACTGGGACTTGCGCGGAATCCTGGCAGGGCAGGTTTGGAGGCAGCAAGGCACAAGGCAGGCACTGGGACTTGCGCGGAATCCTGGCAGGGCAGGTTTGGAGGCAGCAGGGCACAAGGCAGGCACTGGGACCTGCGCGGAATCCTGGCAGGGCAGGTTTGGAGGCAGCAGGGCACAAGGCAGGCACTGGGACCTGCACGGAATCCTGGCAGGGCAGGTTTGGAGGAAGCAAGGCACAAGGCAGGCACTGGGACCTGCGCGGAATCCTGGCAGGGCAGGTTTGGAGGCAGCAAGGCACAAGGCAGGCACTGGGACCTGCGCGGAATCCTGGCAGGGCAGGTGTGGAGGCAGCCAGGCACAAGGCAGGCACTAGGACCTGCGCGGAATCACTGCAGGTTTGGAGGCAGCAAGGCACAAGGCAGGCACTGGGACCTGCGCGGAATCCTGGCAGGGCAGGTTTGGAGGCAGCCAGGCACAAGGCAGGCACTGGGACCTGCGCGGAATCCTGGCAGGGCAGGTTTGGAGGCAGCCAGGCACAAGGCAGGCACTGGGACCTGCGCGGAATCCTGGCAGGGCAGGTGTGGAGGAAGCAAGGCACAAGGCAGGCACTGGGACCTGCGCGGAATCCTGGCAGGGCAGGTTTGGAGGCAGCAAGGCACAAGGCAGGCACTAGGACCTGCGCGGAATCACTGCAGGTTTGGAGGGAGCAAGGCACAAGGCAGGCACTGGGACCTGCGCGGAATCCTGGCAGGGCAGGTTTGGAGGCAGCAAGGCACAAGGCAGGCACTGGGACTTGCGCGGAATCCTGGCAGGGCAGGTTTGGAGGCAGCAAGGCACAAGGCAGGCACTAGGACCTGCGCGGAATCCTGGCAGGGCAGGTTTCCAGGCAGCAGGGCACAAGGCAGGCACTGGGACTTGCGCAGAATCCTGGCAGGGCAGGTGTGGAGGAAGCAAGGCACAAGGCAGGCACTGGGACTTGCGCGGAATCCTGGCAGGGCAGGTTTGGAGGCAGCAAGGCACAATTCAGGCACTGGGACTTGCGCGGAATCCTGGCAGGGCAGGTTTGGAGGCAGCAAGGCACAAGGCAGGCACTAGGACCTGCGCGGAATCACTGCAGGTTTGGAGGCAGCAAGACACAAGGCAGGCACTGGGACCTGCGCGGAATCCTGGCAGGGCAGGTGTGGAGGCAGCCAGGCACAAGGCAGGCACTAGGACCTGCGCAGAATCACTGCAGGTTTGGAGGGAGCAAAGCACAAGGCAGGCACTAGGACCTGCGCAGAATCACAGCAGGTTTGGAGGCAGCAAGGCACAAGGCAGGCACTAGGACCTGTGCGGAATCCTGGCAGAGCTCGGAGGCAGCAGCAGCCGCCGCGACACACCCAGACACTGCAGCCGACACACGTGTCGCGACACAGAGTTTGGAAAACTAGTGGTGTTTAGTGTTTAGTGTTTAGTGTTTAGTGTTTAGTGTTTAGTTCAGTTTAATCCCATCCCATCCCATCCCATTGGTTTAGGCACCACCCTACTCCAAACGACTCTTGGTGGCTCACAATGTAACCAAAAAGATAAAAGACAACAATTCAAAACAAAACCAGCAAAACGGATAAGTAAAAGTGGATAAAAAACAAGGCAAATCCAGCCAACAAGAGAACTCACAAGGGGCCCCAACCCCACAAAGCCCAAGGCCAGGTTGAACAGCCAGGTCTTCAAGGCTTTCCAGAATGCCCTCAGGGTGGGAGCCACATGGATATCAGGGGGAATCTCATTCCAGAGGGCAGGTGTGCCATGACAGAGAAGGTGCACTTCCTGGGTCCCAATAGATGACACTGTTTAATTGAAGGCACCTAGATTGTGGCAACTCTGTTGTTGTTCTACTCAGCTCAGAGCCACTATTCCTATAGTCAAGAAATATGATTGGGGAATACAAATCTTTAAGGCTGCATTTACAAATGGTAAGTTGTTTTATGAAAATGTTTACACTGCAGCAATCTATAATGTGAGAGCCAGTTTGGTGTAGTGGTTAAGGCACCGGGCTAGAAACCGGGAGACCGGGAGTTCTAGTCCCACCTTAGGCACAAAACCAGCTGGGTGACCTTGAGCCAGTCCCACTCTCTCAGCCCTAGGAAGGAGAAGGCAAGGGCAAACCACTTCTGAAAAACCTTGCCAAGAAAACTGCAGGGACTTGTCCAGGCAGTCGCTGAGAATTGGACATGATTGAATGAATAAAAAAACCCCTACAATGTATAGGTGACTTATTGTCTTATGTGAACAGCTCTGTTTTAAAATGGTTTATCATAATTAGGATGAATTCCACTCAATCATTGCCTTTCAATATATAGGACCTATATACAAGGTTCTTATACAGTATATTCCAAGAGGCTCAGCACGCACCAGCATGTAACCCACCCTAGTCTGGGCTTGGAAGCTAAGCAGGATTAGACCTGGTTAGGGCTTGGATGGGTGAGCACTAAGAAATGCAAAAGCTCTTGATTAAACGAATAAGTTGAAAAACATCTTGGAAGAAACTATGCCAAACAACATCGGCACTGTTTCCAAGAAAATTTAGTGGACGTATCCATGAAATCATCAAGAATCAAGCTTGAGGGAGACTTGCGTTAATAACATGCCAACAAATTAACACAGTTCACCAGATCTGAGACAGGACATTAACTTTGGTTTAAGAGAACAAATTGAGAACATGAAAATGTAGGAAATGTCTCTGCTGTGTCAGGGGGGATATTCTTTTTCTCCTAGGGAAGGTGAATGACAGCCCCTCTCCAATCATTCTGGCTGCCCTCTTCTATACTTCTTCCATCTCTATTATATCTTCTTCCAAGTGTGATTACTAGAAATGTCCATGGGACATAGCTCAGACCTCATCAGCATACTGTATAGTGAATTGTTTTGCCTCAGTGTGCATAACTCTGAACTTATTTAAATTGAACGATATGTCGTTTGATTGACTATTCTCCAGTTTAAAGCGATCCTTCTAGATAGCCCGGAAGACCCACAACAGCCATCGATCCTTCTAGAATTCTTTACAATCACTTTTGGACTGCACCACTGTGAATAATTTGGTATCATCTGGAAGCTTGGCCGGCTCACTGCTCACCCCTAAATCAATGCAATTTATGCGCCAGTCCCAACCATGAGGGATTCTGCTTCTCCTTCACTAAGAAATTAGCCCATTATTTAACTTAAATCCATTTAAAATCCCAGCTTCTGTCACAGCTGCATTACAGGGCCTTGGTTATTCCAAGGATGAGACACTTCGCAAAATACTTTGGTGGGGAAAAAAATGGTCTAAAAGAGAATCAGGGAAATAACGGTCCCATCTGCGAGAATGCTAAGCAGATATTAAGAATATCATTACAAATATTATTACTTCTGTTTGACAAAGATGGCTTTGGCAGCCTCTTACCTTATTCTCCCCCGGACATTAATTTTTTTCTGCTTCGGTTGAGACTAGATCATAAATAACATCTTTGAAATCTGAGAAAAATGTGCAACTCAGCAATTCTGGGCATGGGTACCTCTCACACACATACACAATCTTCCCCCTCCTTTTCTTACTGCAGCTCCTCTGCGCTGCCAGCAATTCCCTGGATCCTCAGAGAGTCTGTGCATGTATCTGCCTCCCCGCTCCCGCAATAAACACATCCCCCAGCATCTCTCGACAAAGTGGCTGCTGAGACTAAAGGAGGTAAAGAACAGGCAAGAATTGCCGGTGGCTTTTTCCTAATCCAGTGTTACTGGGGTGGGTGGTAGAACGTGATACTCTCTATTGCAGTGTTTCTCAACCTTGGCCACTTTAAGATGTCTGGACTTCAACTCCCAGAATTCCCCAGCCAGCCATGCTGGCGGGAGAATTCTGGGAGTTGAAGTCCACATGTCTCAAAGTTGCCAAGGTTGAGAAACACCGATCTATCTGGAAATATCCTGGTGTTTATTGCATAATTGTTATTCTTTCTTCACTCACCCTTCACAGAGCATCTACATAACATTAACCACAGACCTAGCCAGCATCTTCTGTCTGAGGATCCTGACCTTTGTTTCTGCCCAGGAATTGACTACATTGCTGGCTGGGGAATTCTGGGAGTTGAAGTCCAGACATCTTAAAGTGGCCAAGGTTGAGAAACACTGCTCTATTGTGTGTTGCTGCTGTGGTTGTGGTGGCTGCTGTGTGCCCCCCCCCCCCCCACAATCTCTTTCCCAAACATATGCTCCAGTTCCTGCCTGTCTATATACGCTCAACTCTGGCCGAACTGAACAAAGGTCCCAACTTTAGCATCCTCCTCAGCAGGGACCAGCTTTTGTCCAGTCTGCAGCTCTCCCTCCTGTCTCCCAAGGTCGTTCCCACATATCAGTACAAGTTCCTATGAAGAAAGGTCAAACCACCTTTCCCTTTGAAAGTTCTGCTAGATTAATTGAAGGCTGGAGTTCATTGCAAGGAAAACCCAGCATTGTTCTGGTTCAGAGCCCAGGAAAAAAATAGTTCTCAAAACCACACAGACATCATGTGGTCACGCCTGAGTTGGCTTATGTGGAATGCCGTAAGTGATTCTATATTTTATTTATTTTATTTATGTTCTATCCTGCCTTTATTATTTTTATAAATAACTCAAGGCAGCAAACAAACCAAATACTCCCTCCTCCTATTTTCCCCACAACAACCCTGTGAGGTGAGTTGGGCTGAGAGTGTGTGACTGGCCCAAGGTCACCCAGCCAGCTTTCATGCCTAAGGCGGGACTAGAACTCTCAGTCTCTTGGTTTGCCATTGGCTCCTTCCTAGGCCTGAGAGATGGACTGGCCCAAGGTCACCCAGCCGGCTTTCATGCCTAAGGCGGGACTAGAACTCTCAGTCTCCTCGTTTACCATTGGCTCCTTCCCAGGGCTGAGAGACAGGGACTGGCCCAAGGTCACCCAGCCGGCTTTCATGCCTAAGGTGGGACTAGAACTCTCAGTGTCCTGGTTTCTAGCCCGTTGCCTTAACCACTAACATGCTCCAGCCAGATAGTTCTTAAGATTTTAGCTTTCAGATGCAGTCCTGGCAGCCTTATTCTGGAACAGCTCTCTTGTTCCAGAGAAACAGATGGGTCCTGGTCTGGCTGGAAGTGCAAGGTGAAGAATCTATACCCCTAGTGCAACATGCATCCTACAGTTTAATGTCACATAACGCACAACCTAATTTCAAACACCTTTTGCAAAAGATCAATCTAGGCCAGGGATTCCTAAACATTTTGCCATCACATCTCCCTTTAGTGTAATCTTACTGTACCTTTACCTTTACCTTTAGTGTACACCCCCCAGTAAAAATCCAAACACCAAAATGAACAATGAAAACAATGCAATGAAACTTTGGCAAAGGTGAATTTATTGTAACAATGTACAACTAAAAGGTTCTTCACACCTCCTCTGGACTCTGTCTGCACCTCCCCAAGGGAGGTACACCTCACAATTTGGGAAACCCTGATCCAGACCTTTGGATAGAATGATCTACCCTTTCCCTGGCCACCCACTTTACGGGGATGAAGATACCAAAAGAAGACGCTCCAGAAAGAGGGGAGGAAGAGAAAATATATGCCTAAAAAAGGGAATGTGAAAAACAGAGAGACCATATTTCCTCAGCCTACTTGACAGGCTGGTTAAGGACCTACCAGATGCATTTGAGCCACATCCAAAACATGTTTATTATTAACATTTTGGTAGCTTAGCATGTTGTGCAAACTCAGCCCATTTAGTTTATGATTTAATGATCGTGCAAACCCAGAGAGATGGGTTAATGCAATGCAGACAAAGGAGAGCAAGGTTCGCATTGTCTGCTAAACTAGTGTAAAATGGGTGTGTGTGGTTCAGTATGATCTGGGAACCCAGCCCCTGTCTTAGCATGTTGTCAGAACTATGCCATCATATTAAGCCATCATATGATTCCATCATTAGATTTGCTCTGAGGGGCCCTTTTTTACAAACTTAAGAATATTCTGCCTTTGGATCCCATTTTATTCATTATATTTTAAATTATTACTTATTATGTATTTTATTTTATTTATAAATGTATATTAATGATTTTAATTCTGTTGTAAACCGCCCAGAGTCCCCCTTGGGGGAGTTGGGCGGTGACAAATCCAATAAATAAATAAATAAATAAATAAGTAAGTAAGTAAGTAAGTAAGTAAGGTTTATTCAGAGGGAGTTATGTCTACACAGCAATTGCACTTTTTAAACCTGATTTTAGTATGAACCCAGCTAGAGGATGACTTTATCCATTGTTTGCTTCAGCAATGTGGTTCCTCAACAGAAACATCATTGGCTTTCCCTAGTCCAGTGTTTCTCAACCTTGGCAACTTTAAGATGTGTGGACTTCAATTCCCAGAATTCCCCAGCCAGCCATGCTGGCTGGGGAATTCTGGGAGTTGAAGTCCACACATCTTAAAGTTGCCAAGGTTGAGAAACACTGCCCTAGTCTAACCAAGCTCTGATCTGCAGAAGAATAGACCGCTCTGTCTGGGCTTCAGTGTTTCTGCAAATTGCAGAATAGAGCAAAGATTTGCTCTAGATTTCTGCAGAGCAAAGGAGTTCTAGATCTCAGGCAAGTTATTCAGCCCATCCTTGGGTGCTATGAAGAAAGGGGGAGGGAAATGTTCTTAGGGCAACACAGGGGATCAGCACAACTCTGAGAAGCCCCCACAGCAACCCCATGTGTGCAGAGTCTTCTGTCCCAAGCCTTGAGCCTCTATCATGCCTGTTTCCTGAGGGTTCCTTCTTCTTTTCAACAGCTGTTTTGGCCTGCTTGAAGAAGTGGCGGTGCCTAGCTGACCGTGGCTGATCTCAGAACCTAACCAGGGTTGGGCTTGGAAGAATTTCCACCACCTGAGAATTCCAGGGTTATACTGGGAAGTCAGGAAACATTCCAGAAGAAGTGATTCACTTCCATAATGTTGCCAACAACTCTGCAAGAATGTGATCCCCAGACATTGAGCCCAATTCTAGGGCATCTTTGCTTTTACTTTAATCTGGCCTAATCTGAAACAGGACTATCCCACTTCCTGTTTCCACTCTAGACTAGTCTGACCATACGTCCCGTTTTGAACGGGACAGTCCCCTTATTTAAACAATTCCTGACCGTCCCATCGTTTTAAGAAAAATATCCATTTTGTCCCATTTTTGAAAGTTCTGCACGTGCGCACGCGCCCACGCCCACCCGCCTGCATGCGTGCCCATGCGCGCACCCGCATGCACCCACGTGCACCCGCACGCAAGTATGCACGCACGCGCACATGCGCGCGCACCCACTTTGTCCGGCGAGCCGTGGGTAGGGTCCCGTTTTTCTCTCAAGGAAATATGGTCAGCCTACTCTAGACTGAAGCAAGATACTATTTAAGCCAACCAGAGAGCCAATGCCACATGCTGGTACTGTTGGGCACCTGCCAGTGCCCATTCTTAATACAGACCCACTTTGAATTTCCAGAGTCCTCCTCCTGTTCTGCAGCCCCCTCCACTTGCCCTGCCTGCTCCAGTGTGGGAAACAGCCAAGGACAGGGACCGGGGAGACTCGGGTTCAAGCCTCCACTTAACTATAGAGCACCTTGAATCCATCTCAAAGTCATAAAGTGGGGGTCTTTTCCTTTTATGTTTCAGTAATACATTGTTGTTGTTGTTCAGTCGTTTAGTCGTGTCCGACTCTTCGTGACCTCATGGACCATAGCACACCAGGCCTTCCTGTCCTCCACTGTCTCCCGGAGTTTACTCAAATTCATGTTCGTTACATCGGTGATGCTCTCTAACCATCTCATCCTCTGCCGTCCCCTTCTCCTTTTGCCCTCAGTCTATTGTATTCTAGTGTATGAGTAATACATACAGTATATCAATAAAACATTTGATAAAAAAAGAATGGAATGGTAAAAGTGGATAGAGAAAGAGAAGAAAAGTAATGCAATCTGGAGTACATCAAAATGTATCTGTAGTGTGAAGGAAAGGTACAATGATTTCAATCGTCTGTACTCAATATTTCTGTTCAGAAAGACATCTGTACAGATGAAGGCAATCTGCTAGGCACCGCTTTGCTGACAGAACAAAAATTGGAAAACAAAGCTGAGCACATCAGCCTTTCACTGAGACTTCCTTCAAGGTTCTCTGCTCTTGTGATCATTTCTCAGCTGTTTTTTTCTCCGCACTTTTAAATGCCAGCATTTGTTCTTGGGAAGATAACATGAGGGGGGATCTCCTCCCAATGCAGCGATATGAGCTTCTTAGGATATAACAGGAAGGAAGGAAGGAAGGAAGGAAGGAAGGAAGGAAGGAAGGAAGGAAGGAAGGAAGGAAGGAAGGAAGGAAGGAAGGAAGGAAGGAAGGAGATGCCAAGGGCAGGAAAACAAATGAACGGCAAGAGGTTGGAAGCAAGAGAACACTGTGCCTGGTCTAGCAGTGTAAATAGCAACTGTGGTTTTGACAGGGCCCTCCCTTCACTACACACAGAGCACGCTCACTATCAATAGTCTGCGTTGCCATCCATACGCAAGCCTCAGTGTTAGAAGTGTGCCTTACAAGCAAGTACACACATCCAGTCTTTCCTCGTCTTCCTCTCCTTGCTTAAACCAGATGGATATATTGACCAGAGCACTGAAGATTAACACTTGGTCATCTTGTCTCTTTTTCCTCCCATCCAATGCTGCAGGGAGATAGCTTGGCCTTTCCTATTAAATTTAAAGTGCTGCAGGTATATTTATTCAGGGTATACTCGGCCAAAAACAAGAAAACAAATAAAAAATGGATCACAAAGACTGATGGAGCTCATACATTATGCTAAGTCGTTATGCGGAAGTGCTGTGGAAGCCCAGCCACTGCAATTTATGAAGCATGGCTCCGTGTGTGTGAACCTTCCAACTGCGGTTTATTCAACAAACCATGGCCTGCTGACTGCATAAAGCCACCAAGTAGCTTCAGAGTGCCTTTGGACTGGAGGCCGTTGCAGTCGGTCTGGAGCAGCTCAAGCCAACATCAGCAAATGGTGTAAGTTTTCCAGGATAGATCTGGAGAAAGGACTGGAGAGAGCGCCAGAGAAGGCAGCCAAGCTTTTGTCTTTCCTTAGATATGGAGAACATGCCGAAGACTGGGATTGTCCCAGACCATCATTTATTTCAAAGACTAATATCTCGCCTTTCAGGACCAACCTTTTCCAAGTGGCCTGTTATCAAAATACTGTAAAGATAATAAAAATGAATGCTATAAACACTATCCATACAAGAACAGCAACGACATTAGCATTTCATTCATTTTCAGCAGTTAAAACAAACACACAAGTATGTATTAAAGGATGTATTAAGATAAATCCGATTTGAATTCTACCCCAAACGCTAAACTCACCAGAGCAGTTTATAATAACCAAACAGAACGCCAACAAATGAAGAATAATGAAACCGTAACCCTGAAAGCAGCATAAGTACAACAATAAACATGATTCACAGTAAAACCAGAATGAAAACATAGATTTGGACAAAGCAGAAGCATGAATTATTTAAACTATGGGTGTTCGGGTTTTAATTTAACTTGTTTTCTTACCAGAATACTGATGCGCGCCAATGAGAGCTGGCCGCAAACAGCACCACAGCACAGACCCCAGGGTTACGGAGCAGCGTGCCTCTGGGCACGTGCTCATCCGGGAGATTTGTGAATGTTTTCTGAACATGCTCACCACCCCTTCCCACAAAATCCATTCTTGGATTTACCCCCAGCATTTTTTCCCAGTTGCATAAATTAGGAGAAGGGGAAGAAGTTTTCAATTGCGGTTTTCTTAAGAATCCACATTTTTATTGAGCCAAACCAAACCATTTTATTGAAGCAAACCATCTCCAGTAATGGGCTGCTCGTGATTCCTTTAGGGCCCTAGGAGTCCCCTCTAGTTTTGATTGTTGAAAACTAACAGTACCGTATCCCTCCATTTTGAGATGGAAAACAGATGAAAAGTTCATCCAAGTCCTAAAGTAAGCAATTCACAGATTTAAAAAAAAAACACAAGGAAAATTGCAGCCCTTAATCTCCCTGCAAAACAGGGACGCGGTGGTTCAGCGGGTTAAACCGCTGAGCTGTAGACTGCTGATCAGAAGGTCGGCAGTTTGAATCCCCGCGCAACGAGGTGAGCTCTCGTTGCTAGTCCCAGCTCCTGTCAACCCAACAGTTTGAAAGCTTAGCAAGTAGATAAATGGGTACCACCTTAAGTGGGAGAATATGCTGGCGTCCTGTCGGGGAGTCGGCCACCGAATCGGAAGATCTCTGGAATGGCGGCGGCAACGACAGATCCCGGAAAGAAGCAGTTTCATCTACAGGACGTCAGCAGCCGGCTCCGACGCAAGGCATTGTGGGGCTTGTAGTCCAAGCCACGGAACAGTCGGTTCCCTTACCCCTTTCCTTAGCGCACGGTTAATGAAATTGTATATGTATGAAATGTTAATGAAATATATATATATGTATGTAAGCCGCCTAGAGTCCTCCGTTATGGAGGGGATAGGCGGGGTATAAATACGATAAATAAATAAATAAATAAATAAATAAATAAATAAATAAATAAATGTTACAGGTGGCCCAGGGCCTGCAGGAAATCCAAGCCTCATGATCTTCCAGGGAATGCTGGGGACCATCCAGTGACGTCACTGGAAGGGTGGGGCTGGCATTTTCCACTCATTTTTTTTTCTGTTTTGGGAAGTTAAGGATGGAGGTGGGGGCAATGGGTGCAAGAGGCCTCTGAGAAACCACTCCTGTCTCCAACTTAACTCCCCCCCCCCAAATCCTGGCAAATGACCCCGATTTCTAGTCCTTAGGAATGATTTCAGGCCATCTGGGGGGACTTTGGGAAGTTTTACAAGTGAGGATGAGAGTGGTTTGCCCCCTGCCCCCGAACCTCATCCTCTCATCTCTACCCTTAAAAAAGCCAAAAATAAACCATACTGAAACAATGGTTGGGTTGATGGGTAGGGGGAGAAAATAGGAAGGATTAAAGATGGAAATGGGAGCATCCCGAAGTCTCCCAGTCAATTTTCATCCTTAACTATGGTAGGTAGGTATGAACACGTATCCCACACATAAATATCACATCAGTATTTATTCATATATACATGACAAGCTACTTTCAGGGCATAAATTTGACAAGCTGTCCCATGCAACAGATTTTGTTGTTGTTCAGTCGTTTAGTCGTGTCTAACTCTATAGCAGTACAATATATAACCAAAATCACTGAATTATCTGACACAAACATAAACACTATTTAAAAAAAACAAAAGCAGCAATACACATAACAGCTCTTAAACGTTTCAAGCAGCAACTTTATTTTAGGCTTAATGTTATTTTAAATTTGATGCCAAAATAAATTAGTTTTTCCAATTCACACAGTTGTATAGTTCAGGGCTTTCCAAAGTCTTCCCGCGGCGACACACCAACCGCCGTTGGTGTGTCGCCGCGGGAAAACCCGGAAGTGCCGCCGTTGGTGTGTCGCCGCGGGAAAACCCGGAAGCGCTGATGATGATCAGCGCTTCCGGGTTGTGTGGCGACACACAGTTTGGAAAGCTCTGGTATAGTTGAATGCAGAGACAGCTTGGAGGTCAGGGAGTTCGGCAGTTTTAAGGCAGCCCCCAAGAAGGCCCCATTTCTCATGTCCATCATCAGCCAGATGGACTAAGAGGCAAGCCTATGAACTGGATCTCTGAATGCCTTCCAATAAGGCTTAGGTATGATGATGTGATGAAGATAAAGAATAGATTTGATGGAGTGCCTGAAGAACTTGGGACTGAAATTCATGACATCATTAAACATAAAGCAAACAAAAATATCCCCGAAAGCCAAAGGAAGTGAAATGGCTGTCTGCTGCTGAAAACCTGAAGGAAGGCAGATAGTAAAAGGCAACAGAGACAGAGGAATATTTGCTCAACTAAATTCTGAGTTCCAGCCCAAACCAGAAGAGACAGAGAATTAGACTTAAACAAGCAGTGCAAAGAAATTGAGGATGACAATTGAATAGGAAGGATGAGACATTTAAGAAGCATACAGAAATCAAGGGAGTTTTTTTCTGTAAATTTGGATGCCAGAAAAGACAGAGGAATCAAAGTTCAACCAGAGAAAGAAGACAGGAATAAGGGATGACACCAATATACAGAAGAACTGTACCAAGAAGACAACAAAATTGATGATATTGATGAAAATTTGGATGCTGAACTAGAACCAGACGTCCTGGAAAGTAAAGTTAAATGGGGCTTGGAACATACAGAATCGCTAACAACAAAACTGCAGGAGTTGATGAAACATCAGCAGAACTGTTGAAGATGTTGTAGGTGCAGTTTGTAGGCAGATGTGGAAAACACAACAGTGGCCTCAAAAAGGCTAGTGCTAAAGAATGTTTGTGCTCCTGAACAACTGCACTCATCTCGCATGTCAGTAAGATGATGCCTAAGATTTTGCAATCCAGAGCTCAACAATACATTGAACACAATTTGCCAGTTCTAGACTCAGAAGACGCACGGGCTGCTGAGATCACACTGCTAAGGCAAGAAGGGGGCAAATGTCAAAACATGCATGGCAACATTGCATGGCAAACTCTGCCTCTTCTCCATGCGCCTCATGACATTGCACACATCTGCATAAGGTTCAGAGGCTTGACTTGTAACATCACAACACAAAAGTCATCGTTCTGACAAAAACTCTAGATTCACCTCTGGGAAAAACAATGATCCCACTTGGATGGCTGGAAGCAAGGAAGAGGGTGCAAAAGGAATTCTGTGGCTCAAAATTAAAAAGCTAAGATTATGTCAGCAGACAATACCAAGCCACGGCAAATGGGCAGAGAAGTTGAAGTAGTAGTTCTTCCTAAGCTCAAACATTCAGGGGGATGGCAACCGTAGCCATGAAGAATTCTACTCCTTGGGAGAAAGACAAAATTTTGTTTATTAAATTTCTATCTGCCACAATCAACCAGCCTCTCGGCAGTTTATTACAAGTAAGAGCATAAACAACAGCAGCAGTGACATTTTAATCCACAAAACAAATTAAAAACCCCTGAAAACATGACAACAGTAATAATAATCAAGCTATCAATAATCATTCGATCAAGGGTATCCTATCTCTCTCCATAAACCCTCCCCCAAAGTCCAGTTTTTTAAATAATTTTTGGAAAGCTAACAACATGGAGACAAGGAATTCCATTACATAGGTAGCGCCACTGAAAAGCAGTACCTACTTGGCTCCACCCCATACTTCTAAAAAGTGGGGGATTACCAGTAGTTAACTGGGACTGCGGTGGCTCAGTGGTTAAGACGCTGAGGCAGAGGCCATTAAGGCTGACAGCTCAGCAGTTTGAATCCCAAGAGCGCGAGCCGCGTGCCGGAGTGAGCTCCCGGCAATTTGTCCCAGCTCCTGCCAACCTAGCAGTTCAAAAGCATGCAAATGCAAGTAGATAAATAGGTACCACTCCGGTGGGAAAAATCACAGGGACATGAAAGGAGCCTCCTCGGGCATTCCCCGGGCAACGGTGATGTCACCGGCAAATCCTTTCACTACAAAAGCGCCTTGGTGCTTCTGACACACACACACACACACACACACACACACACACACAACCAGTAGTTTCTCCTAGAGCACATACGTTGGGCATGTCAATTCCAGTTGAAGAAGAGGGTCCTGCAAGTAGTTCAGTGCCGAACCATATATGGTTTTATAGGAAACAACCAACTTTTTTAATTGCACCAGAAGTTAATCAGAAGCCAATGCAAGGCCTGAAATACTGCTGTAATGTGATCAGAGTGGCAAGCAGCAGCCAATTACAAGGCCACTGAATTCTGGGCCAATTGTTGCTCCTGAGAGTCTCAGAAGCAGCCACATGTAGAGTGCATTGCACTTGTCAATCAATCAATCAATCAATCAACCAATCAATCATTGTTTTGACCACCAGTTGTAAC
Source organism: Charina bottae (assembly GCA_023362775.1). Lineage (NCBI taxonomy): Eukaryota > Metazoa > Chordata > Lepidosauria > Squamata > Charinaidae > Charina > Charina bottae. The sequence goes on from JALMGJ010000002.1 coordinate 40,145,385, forward strand.
AAATAAGATAAAACCTGCACAAAAATGGCCAAATTAAAATTCCTTAAAATGTGCAAAAATCAGTAAGAACATAAAAACATTGTTATTACAGCAGATAAAATAGTGGAAAAGCATTAGGAACTTTTGATAAAATCATCTCTCTATTTAGCAGCAGCCCGTGCAAAGCTTGCGAACCTCCACAGTGGGGTCTCCTTGTCTAAATTCATTCAATATTCAGTTTTATGGGAATAGGAGTACCATTGTGTACACCTAAAATAGTTCTGGGGAGCTTATTTTGAAAGAATTCCATATCATAAGGGGTAGAAATTCCCCATAACTCTTGTTGTTGTTATTGTTATTCAGTCGTTTAGTCGTGTCCGACTCTTCGTGACCTCATGGACCATAGCACGCCAGGCCTTCCTGTCCTCCACTGTCTCCCGGAGTTTACTCAAATTCATGTTCATGACATCGGTGATGCTATCTAACCATCTCATCCTCTGCCGTCCCCTTCTCCTTTTGCCTTCAGTCTTTCCCAGCATCAGGGTCTTTTCCAGTGAGTCCTCTCTTCGCATTAGGTGGCCAAAGTATTTGAGCTCTACTACATATGAAAAGTAAGGGACTAACTTGGGTTTTGAGCCAGTTTGGTGTAGTGGTTAAGGCACTGGGCTAGAAACCAGGAGACTGAGAGTTCTAGTCCCACCTTAGGCATGAAGCCAGCTGGGTGACCATGGGCCAGTCCCTCTCTCTCAGCCCTAGGAAGGAGCCAATGGCAAACCAGGAGACTGAGAGTTCTAGTCCCGCCTTAGGCATGAAAGCCAGCTGGGTGACCTTGGGCCAGTCCCTCTCTCTCAGCCCTAGATAGTAGGCGATGGCAAACCACTTCTGAAAAACCTTGCCAAGAAAACTGCAGGGACTTGTCCAGGCAGTCTCCGAGCATCGGACACGATTGAACGGATTAAAAAAAATACCCTTAGACTTTAGGAGAGTTAGGATTGGGGGAATTTGTCGGCCACCATTCATATACCAGAACTTTATTATTCCTGCCCAAGCTTTCTCAGTTTTTTTTTTTTTTTTGGGGGGGGGGGCTAATAATGAGAACACCAACTACATGGAGCAGTAAAAAGGATGCCCACGTATCTGTAAGAGAGAACCAACTCTATATTATGTTCCCCAATTCTCCAATTGTGCCTTTGGGAATTTTGGGAGTTGAAGTCCACACATCTCCAAGTTGCCAAGGTTGAGAAACACTGCTCTATTCTGAGCTCAACCTAATTCCTGGTCATGTGACTCCGAGTGGGGCAATTATTAGGGGATGGAGAGGATCCTGGAAACCATGCCCTGCAAGCTCTCCCTCCCTCGTTTCTGTATTTGGTTATTTCTGTATTTGGTTACCTTTGTTTTTTTCAGCATTCACGATTAGACAATTTGAAGAGCAATAGCTGTCTAACTGTCTGTGCAAGCCCATCCGAGAATGGGACATAAGCAGTAAGTCATCTGCATAAAGTAATACGGATAAGTTCCTATTTCCCACCTTTACTGGGAAAAAAATCTCCACTCAGGGCTGGTACAATATTTATGCACTGCAGTAGTCTAGTTGAGTAGTGATGAGGGCATGAGTCACTGTGACAGATAAATATTAAAGTACACTAACGAAGGTAGGTATTATCAAGGCCACGGTCCTCCCAGCAACAACACACACTGTGAAAGCTGGATCATCAGAAAGCTTGAAGGAAAAAAATGATGCCTTTGTATAGTGATACTAGAGAAACTTGTTGAGAATATCATGGACTGCAAGAAGAATTCAGTACTACATGAAGCAAAGCCAAACTGTAAGGTCTGTAATGAAGTTAAAGCTTAAACATTTTGGACACATAATGTGAAGAAAAGAGTCACTGGAGAATGTCCTGATGCTTGTAAAATCAAGAGTAATTTTTTAAAAAATTAAAAGGGCTGACAACAAGGGAGCTAGATATTATTAATGATGACCCAAGCATGAATTTACAGGAACTCAAAGAAGCGGTTACTGACCTGGTGAAATGACGTCCATCACATGATGAAGTACTGGAAGGAACTGAACAAGCAAACAATCACCCTGCCTCATACACAACATTTCAAAGGGCCCAGTTGTGGTCCTCCATCTTGTTTCTCTTTCCACAAAATAAATCATTGCAGATGAAATGAGAAGAGCTGTACATATCTAGGTAACACTAGAGACTTTGCATCCAGAGACAGCCCAGTCTGTAGGCCAGAGCTTTCCAAACTGTGTGTCGTGACACAAAAGTGTGTCGCCACACACAGTCTGGTGTGTCGCCACACAACCCAGAAGCGCTGATGATGATCAGCGCTTCCGGGTTTTCCCGCGGCGACACACCAACGCCGGTTGGTGTGTCGCTGCGGGAAAAACTTTGGAAAGCCCTGCTGTAGGCATTCACAATGGAGACAAAGGGGGAAATGACAACATGTATGTGATGACATCATGCCGCAATGTACATACTTGCATCAGGCACTATGATGCAAGTACATAATCACGGCATTTGCATGATGACATTGTTACATGTGTGTTGTCATTTTGGCATCACCACAGCTTATTACAGATACCACAGTTCCAATCAATCCTCAAGCATTACGGACTGTGGGTCAGAAACAGTATTTTCAAGGGGAGCCAGAAATATGTCAGCAAATTCCAAAACTGGTACAGAATTGGTGTCTCATGCCATAATCACCTATCTCCCACTGATCAGGTAGGCATGTTCTGTACCAGTTAAGATTTCTAGCCCATTTTCAAAGACAGTCCTAGATAGAACCCATTGTCTAAGCTGGATATAACCAGTATATTAGAATATGTTTCTGCCCAGTTTCCAACACAGGAGAAGTAACACCACAGGACCAGAGTTAGCAGTTTATCTTCATCTAAAGGAAAAAGGACACTCATTTGAGGACATTAATGTTCACATTTTAGACAGAGAAGATAGGTGGTTTGAGAGAGGGGTCAAGGAATCCATTTATGCCAACTTGGAAAATCCTTCCTTGAATAGAGGTGGGGGCCTCAGGCACAACCTCTCCCCCATCTTCCTCCCCACATTGTCTTCTGTGCCTAGGAAGATTAAGACCATTTCACAAGCTCAACAGCAGCATGGTGATCTTAACGATCCTCCTTTAGATAATAAAAGGACTTAAAAATAACATCTCAATATAACCATGACCTAGCCCCAGGGTAAGGTCACACAGCTACCTAGAAACATATTTAGGATTCCCTTACCAACTTTGCTCAGACTGAAGAAGCTCCTTGGATAAGGAGCGAAACGTTTCCACTGAGAAAATAGAAATCCAGTTGACATGATTCAAGCTACAGACAATTCCACCTGGATGACTGAGAACCTTCATAGACATATCCTTTTGGAGAACTTATTTGCTAGATTTAAACATAACAACAACTAACGAGTGTCATGACGATAATATGTTATACTACGTAGCCTATTTCAACCAGATGCCCTTCATCTGTATTGCAATAAGTCAGACTTCCTAGTCAGCTGCTGACCTTGCTGGCTGAGAATTCTAGGAGCTGTTTCCAACACACCGAGGAGGGCTATGTTAGAGAAGGCTACACTATGGTTATGTCATGATAGATTCTGTTTTAGTTCCTCCAATCAGTAAGCAGGAGACATGTAAGACTTAATCTTAAACTGGTCCAAGTCTCCAAGTTAGTTCTTAGTACGAGAGATTAGGTTTGAAAGATGCGATACAACAGCAAAGGAAAACACCACCAAAGTTTGTTAATATCTTTCCATCATTATCAAATAATGCCAACAGCCATTTCCAGACCAAAGAGTACAACTTTTGTAATGGAAAGTGAGAAAGACCTTGGGAGACGGGGCGAAGAGATGCTGCCTAGGGAATGGTCAGATAAGAGGCAGCATAGCCCACAGCTGGATAGTGGGCAGGGCAAGAGGCTCAGAAGGGAACCTCCTTAGTTTCTCAGGCTGTAAAGGAGACAGCAGGAGAATTGTACTTTCAGACTTGCAAGATTGATGTCAGCCTTCCCAGGTAGACCTGACAGGAAACACGACCAGATAAGCTTATTCTAAAGCTATGTTAACAGAATCTTTCAAGTCTGAAAGTACAATTCCCTTGCCGTCTCCTTCACAGCCTGAGAAACTAGGGAGAATTGTACTTTCAGACTTGCAAGTTTCTGTTAATGTACCTTTACAATAAAGTGGAATTAGCTTATCTGCTCGTGTTTCCTGTCAGGTCTACCTGGGAAGGCTGACATCAATCTTGCAAGTCTCTTATCTGACCGTTCCCTAGGCAGGATCTCTTCCCGGTCTCCCAAGGTCTTTCCCACATACCATTACAACTTCCAAGCCAGCTGGACCTTCAGTGTTCAAGCAGTAGCTGTAGAGACAAATGCTGTAGCTCTAGGGACAAATGCAATTGTTCTGCCTGCCCTTTTTTTTCAGTGCAACCATACCAAGGTATGAGAAATTGTACGTACATATGCCCGTAGTCTAATCTCTAGTTTTCTTTCTCATTCTCTTGTGGCTTCCTCTGTCATAATCTATTGCATCGATGTGCTTGTCCTCTTTAAAGCCTCCCAATTAAAGATGACAAGTACCATCTGCAGAGGAAGAGAAGGTATGCAGAGGGGAGGGGGGAATGTGTCAAAAATGCAGTCTCTTTCAAAACGTGAGTTTTCCGTCTACTCATTCTGGGAGGGCTCTGGGTTTTTGGAACGAGTTCTGGACACTTTTCTCTACCTGTGGATTTCCCTACTGCTTTCCTTCTGGAAGCAGTTAAGATGACCGATTAAGTCAGACCAACAGACTGATGAAGGAAAATCTCCCATTCAAACTGACTGGTGTTTTGAAGAGGGCAGATGGTGTTGTTGTTGTTTTACATTTGGAATCCAGGAGTTTCTTTCCTCTTAATTAGATTCTCCTTCCTTTGGGGGGTGGGAGAGACCGTGTTGTCTGAAGCTAGAGTTTCCTAGGAAGCTTTAATTAGAGCCTTCCCTGATTTGTGAGCCACTAATTAGATATCAAAGATTTAAAGTGTTTTCAAACATAGGCATTGTCTTGGTTTGGAGTTGCATTTATGCCTGGAATTCCTTTCCCCAGCAGTAATGTGAAATGACCTTAAGTCTAGCTCACACTCAGAATACTTCAATGAGCAATTTAGGATAGGATTCTTTAGGTTGGATCCTGGTTAGGTAGCTATATTAGCAATGTTTTTCTGAATTGATTATCTGTAAATGTAAAAAACCCCATTTCAGCTGTGTCCTGCTTAAATGTTTGGGGTGAAAATACTGAATACGGATGTCTAAAAAGTTTGTATTCTCCAAAGGATCTTAGGGTGTGTGTGATCTTAAGTTTCAGTCGAAGAGAATATATAAACAGAGAGCAAGTCCCACTCCCTTTTCACACTGAAGATGTTGCCTAGCCTGGCAATGAAACGTCTGCAAGAAAACAGCAAGGCTCAGAGAGCACCAAGGACTCCACAGATCTTAAGTTTGTTTTTTGAGTGTTTAGCTTGCTTTTGCTCCCTTTCTCTGTCATTCTCTCTCTTTTTTTTCCTTTTTAAATTTGCTTCAAGCACTCTTTTTTTTCCTTTTTAAATTTGCTTCAAGCACTCTTTTTTTTCCTTTTTAAATTTGCTTCAAGCACTCTTTTTCCCCCCTTGTCTAGCCTTGTGAATCCCACAGGCAGAGAACTTGTGTCCTACTTTAACTTGAAGCATAGCTCTTTATGCTTCTGCTACTTCTGCTACTTGGGCACCTGGGGGGGAGCGAGGGACGATATAACACCCCATTTACCCTTTCCCCTGTCCTCACATTATGTGAATGCAAAACATCATTCTAGATTCTGCACAACTATCAACACCTAAAAATCAGACCAACAATAGCACACATCCCTGATGAAGAACTAATTTTCTTGGTCGGTCACTTTTGGAAAAAAGCAAGCAGTGGCAGGCTAACTCCCACTTCTTTAAAATTTAGAATCTAAATGATTTTGCTCTCCTAAATTAACTCTGAATTAACACTCCTGGATAACTCAAGAGGGCAGAAAATCGGATGTCCTTTTTCAGGACAGATACTCATTCCTATTTTAAATGGAGAAGCTATTTCATCTGTCTTTCCTGCATTTTAGCTGTACCTTTAACTTTGAGGATAACTGAAATGTTTGGGGAAGGCTGAGTGTTGGATGAAGAATAGGGAAATATTTTGCTTCCATTGCCCTCCTCAGTAAAGTATCATTCCAGTCTTAATCTAACGGTTCCCAAACTTTTGCTTTGTGCCGCCATCTTGATTGGCATCTTAGCCTATTCAAGCCATATCTTTCTTTATGTATATGATACGAAGGCTAAACAGGTCTCAACCAATGAATGTTATGGTTAACTTGCAAACCATTTAAATAAGTAACTTTATCTGACCAAGACAAAGTTTTGTGAAACAGCTATTTGGTAAGGGAGATAATATTGCAAATTATTTGGGTGTGTTATCTCCTAGAATCATGGGTTCAATATGACATGTTTCTACTTTAAAAAAAACCTGTCCATATTATTTAGCCGAGAAAAACTGCTATGTTCAATAAATATTTTGAAAATGTCACCACTTTGGCAACTATTTTATCAACCCTCTTTAGTTCAATAATCTATTAATTAACTATACAGTTGATAAGCTAAAAAGAGCCTTTATACCTTCTGGTGTGCCATCCTTATATGCTTTTAGTGGTCCTCCAATCTCTTTCTTTACCGTGTTCTAATCTTTTTGCCCCTCCAAGTCTTTGGCAGCTGAGCTGAATAGTTTTCATTATGGTGTTTCACTCTGGACTCCCAGTTACACTGAATGGAGAGAATACTGCTGGTTTGTGGAAAGAATACCTTGGAAAAATCTGGCAAAAATTCACAAAGATGTCATATGCTATCTAACGTGTCAGGAGCAACCCTGAGTAGAATTCCTAATCTGGAAACCTTCCCTGTTCAAATTCTAGCCATATCTTCTTCCTGTATACTGGCAATGAGAACAGCATTGCCATGTAAAATCCAGACTAGCCTTTTAGGGTTACAAAACCCTCAGATCATCCTTTTATCAAATAAGAAATTTGCAGTGTGAAATTTCTGCCACATGGAGTAATAAGATTTGAAAATCAGAGTGGGGTATAGATAGAAAAGGCCATTGTGTTTTACTAGCTCTCTGCAACCTGGGAGTCCTCCAGATATAAGGACCTCAACTCCTAGGATTCTCAGTAATGGCCATGCTGACTGTGGAATTCTGGAAACTGATGTTCACACATCGGGAAGGCATCAAGTTTAGGGAAGGCTGTGCTAGAAGCTCAGATCTTCCCTCGCTTTGTGGAAGCAATTCAATTCTCTGATCAGATATCAAGCTCCCATTGAGCTATATCTGGCACAGAAGGAAAGGATTGCTTGTCCACATCTGTAAAGTCCAATCATAGCTATGTAAGCCCCTCAAGAGCTCAAGCACTATCATCTGAGTGTGCTTTTGCCAGCAGTGAGGAACCTGTTCCCCTCAAAATTTTGCTGAATTACAATTTTCAGGAATTTCAGCCACGATAGCCAGTGGTTAAGAAATTCTGGGAACCGCAAGTCAGTAACATCCAGAGGACTATAGCTTCCCTATCCCTGTGATACACCTGTGGCCCTCTTTGCTTCTCTGGCTTTACATCACATTGGCCATCAGGTCTTTCCTAGCATATAGCAGTCTTTCTCAACCCGAGGCTCTCCAAATGTGGTTGACTTCAACTCCCAGAATCTTAGCTAACATCTGGAAGGCACCAAACCAGAGAAAATTAGCTTGGAACAACCGCAGCACAAAACAAGCATTAGTCCCTGCTTCTTTCCATCACTTAAAAATAGCCCATCATGAAGAGACGTCCTGGTCATCATGGCCCCTTTCCCAGACTTAATGAAGCTTAACTCAGACCCCAGCAAGCCTTTTCTATTGATCCATTAGTCCCTTTTAGAGAGTCTGCTTTCTGCTGATCAGACATTAACTCACCACTTCGTGCCTCTGTGCTGAGCTTGGCAGCTTGGCTCATTTGAGATTAAAGTCTTTCTTCCTTAAGCTGGTCCAGCAGTTGGATTTGAGCCCATTGCATAGACTTGAAAATGCCTTTATAATGAGGAGGTAAACTTCCCATTTCATTTTATGGGAGAGATATCTTGTTAGTCCCTGTCTTCATTATATGTCTGCTAAAATCTCCCACAGTTTCAGACAGCGGTTTTACTCCCAACACTGCATGCACCTTTATAGCAGACTCTTTGTCTGCCCTACCTGCTTTAAAATTGAAAATCTGAGTTCCTGTCTTTTTGTTATTATTCCACCTCCCATAGTCTTCCTGGGCATTCACATTCCTCAGTAGTTAGGTTCACACCATATGCCTAATTTGGCAACAGAATTATTCCATTACCTGGGTTTGCACAGTAAGTTGAACTATAAAGAAATGTACTGGACTTGCATAACATACTGTGCCACAGACAACTGACCAAGGTTAAAATTAACCAAGTTTAGTGTGTTGTATAAATGAAGCTGCTAGGTCTTTAAGTGACCATCTGGTTAAGCATGTGTCATCCTTTGCTCCCTTGGGCCTTCAGTACCATGGACAGAGGCCCAGAAGCCATAAGGAAGTTTGACCAATCTATCAGATTCTGTATCTGACTCCCCTTGACAAGGAACTGGCCTTTTAACTCTTTTTAAATCAGGTTTTTAATCTGGCTGAAACTAAAGGTGGTGGGGTTTTCCTTTTTATTTATGTAAGACATTTAATTGAATAAGTAAATATAATTTATTTACTATTCATGCTGAAAACTGTTCCTGGTAACTTATCTGCAGAAAGATTTGGACACATCAGGGCTTCCTCTGTCACCAAATCAATCCCAGATGGAATTACACCAACATTAACAAAATTCTTTGTTGGGGTCACACATGAGCAATTCGTATGGTAGTTACACATAAACACACACACACACACCCCTCTGTGACCCCCCGAAACTGTCACAAACATTACACAAACTAAACAAAGCAATTCTATTCCAACAGACTATGGAAATCTTGGGCTGTCATTCATTTGATTTTACAGGGCAGGAATTTTATAGGCTTAGAGCATGGTTCCCTTCCAGATGTGTTGAACCTCAGTTCCCCAAATCCCTTGCCATTGGCCATGTTGGGTGGGTTGATGGGAAATGAAGTGCAACTTATCTAGAGAGAACTAAGTTGTCTACCACTGGCCTACAGAATCTCATTCACAGTTTATGGTTATCTTAAGGGGCCTCCTCAAATCTTCTATATTTGGAGACACTATACAAGCATTTGGGATACCTGTTCTATTACCAAGTCTCCTACTTTGAGAATGTAATGCATGGGCCTTCCCTTCTGTCCCCAATACAACCAAATAGTTATTCTTTGAGGGTTTTCCACTTTTAAGAAACCATTACATCATATTACTTAGGCTGTTAAGATTGATTCTTTTTTTCCCCTGCCTTTAGCTCTCCCTTCTAAGCAGGGAAGTCCTCCCACTCATTCTGTTTTGCCTCTGCTTTCTCCTTTCCTATTTCAGTTTCTGTCGTTATTGGGTGGGGGGGATACAAGGTTTTGTGGAGAGGCCCCCCCTTTTTTTTGCAAGGTGGGTCTGCCCTCCGCTCCCTTACCTGCCAGTAGCTGCATCCAAGCACAGATCTTGTAGACCGTGGCCGTGTTGCAGAAGAAGAAGAGGGCGAAGCAAGTGATGCAGCCCAAGATCAGCACCATGGAGAGCAGCACGAAGAAGGAGGCGGCCTTGAAGGCGCCGGAGGGAATGCTGCGGAAGTCGGCGAAGGAGCCGTGGCAGGTGAGTTCCCGGTTGTTGCCTTCGTTGCCCACACAGTAGTGGAAGAGGCCGAAATAGCCCGGCTTGGGCGTGCTGACGCTGTCGCCGATCCAGTAGGGCTGGATGAAGACGACCACGTTGATGATGGCGAAGCAGATGGTGAAGATGGCCCAGAGCACGCCGATGGCCCGCGAGTTCCGCATGTAGTTGTCATGGTACAGCTTGGAGGCCTCCTGCGACGGCAACATCCTGCCGGGCGGCTCCGAGCGCGGGGCCCCGGCGGCGCAGAAACGGAGAGGGGCGCCCCGGCGGCGCGGGCGGGCGGCGGCGGGCGCCCCGGCGCTTCTCCCCTGGCGAAGGGCGACTAGTCTCGGGAGCCCCGCGGCACCGGCCGAGGGAGGACCCAAGGGGGGGCTGCGAGGGGCCAGGCCATGGGCCCCCGGCCTGGGAAGGCGGCGGGCAGGGAGCCCTAGACACGCTCGCTCGCTCCCTGCAGCTTCAGCCGCGACTCCATCTTGGCTGTTGCCGCTGCCGCTGCCTCGGCTCCTGCTGGCTCGCCCGCCCGCCCGCCCGCCCGCTTCTTCGCTCGCCTGGCCGAAGCTCGCGCTCGCGGCGGAGAGCGCGAGCGCGTGCGACCGCCGGGGCCCGGGAGGAGGAAGTCTGGAGCGGGAAGAAAAGGAGGTGGGGAAGGAAGCAGCGAGCTCCGGGGCAGCTTCCCAAAGGGAGGGGGCGGAGAAGTAGCGCCACGCACATGCGCCCAGCACGCAGGTCAAGGGAGCGGGAGGCCACCGGCCGGCTCCTGCTTGCCCGGGGCGCCCGAGGCGGCGGCGGCGGCGGGGCAGCGAGGGCAGGGGCGCCCGCCGGGTTCCCCCTTGCCGCTGAGTCCTTGCCCCTTCCTTCGACAAGCCCGAGCGGCGATCATATCTGGTTGGCGAAAATACGGACGGCCACTAGAGGGCAGCAAACCCTCTGCTTCTTTTGGCGGCCACTTCTAGCGGTCATCCGAATGTTGGCAGCCCAGACAGGGAAACCCGACGCGCCGGGCCCCAAACGAAGCCGCAGCGGAGAGCGGCGCAGAAGGAAGGCGGAAGCCAGAGAGGGAGGGAGGGAGCGAGGGAAGGAAGGAAGGAAGACCCGCGGCAGCCGCTGCTGCCGCCTCCACCTCCGCAGCTGTTCCCAGCCAGCTTTCGCCCAGCAATAGGCGCTGGAAGCGGAATCCTCGGGGCCCCCGGCGGCTTCTCCAGGTATCCTGCTGGTCGTTCTTTTCATCTTCTCCCTCTCCTTCCAGCTTCTGAAGGGACGAGGTGCCCGTTCTCAAAGCTGACGCTGATGGAAGTTATGTCTAAAATCTGTTGGGCTATAACCCAATGCCAGCCTGATGGGAACTGTAGTCCAACCAACTCTGGAGGGCATCAGATGGGGATTATTTTAAGGCAGTGTGTCTCAACCTTGGCAACTTTAAGATATGTGGACCAACTGGGGAATTCTGGGAGTTGAAGTCCACGTATCTTAAAGTTGTCAAGGTTGAGACACACTGCTTTAAGGACTCATCATTACAATGTGACAGAAGAGAAGCTTCAACTCCAGAAGTTGGACTCAGTCCTGGAAGGTGCAAAGCCGAATCAAGACAAGCATATGCAGAGTGCTTCTCTTTTCTCCTTCAGAAGCTAATTTCTGCCTTCTTAAATAATTTTTAAGCTCAGTTTTCAAGGGAAAACATATTTCCCAAAGTGTTTGCATCTATTAAAATTGAATATAAAATGCTGGCAATACACACAGCATTGCAGGGTGGGGGGTGGGGATATAGGCCCTGCCCTCAGTCTGACAAACTAAGTAACAAGGTAGAAAGGTTAAATGGTTTCAGTACGAAAATGGTTTTAAGAAACCAACTAAAGCCCTCCAAAACATCTTAAGTGAACCAAACGATTCAGTAGCCCAAAAAGAAAAAAACAGGAGTGTTCTACAACATAAAGTGTAAGGACTGTAACAGCCACTATGTAGGATGGTCAGGTAGAAGGTTAGCAGAACGCATCCAAGGGAGGGCTCACTGGAAAAGACCCTGATGCTGGGAAAGACTGAGGGCAAAAGGAGAAGGGGACGGCAGAGGATGAGATGGTTAGATAGCATCACCGATGTGATGAACATGAACTTGAGTAAACTCCGGGAGACAGTGGAGGACAGGAAGGCCTGGTGTGCTATGGTCCATGAGGTCACGAAGAGTCGGACACGACTAAACGACTGAACAACAACAACCATCTCTTTGTTGTTGTTTTGTTTTCCAATTTTTGTTCTGTCAGCAAAGCGGTGCCTAGCAGATTGCCTTCATCTGTACAGATGTCTTTCTGAACAGAAATATTGAGTACAGACGATTGAAATCATTGTACCTTTCCTTCACACTACAGATACATTTTGATGTACTCCAGATTGCATTACTTTTCTTCTCTTTCTCTATCCACTTTTACCATTCCATTCTTTTTTTATCAAATGTTTTATTGATATACTGTATGTATTACTCATACACTAGAATACAATAGACTGAGGGCAAAAGGAGAAGGGGACGGCAGAGGATGAGATGGTTAGAGAGCATCACCGATGTAACGAACATGAATTTGAGTAAACTCCGGGAGACAGTGGAGGACAGGAAGGCCTGGCGTGCTATGGTCCATGAGGTCACGAAGAGTCGGACACAACGACTGAACAACAACAACAACATCCATGAACACCAACTACAGTAGCAGTCAGAAGACACAATGAAAACTCCTTAGTCTCACAACACCTGGACAGACTCAACCATAGTTTCATCTGGGGAACTGTGAGCATCCTAGACCAAGTTAAATCCAAAACCTGGAGGGAATTCCTGGAAGCTTGGCATTCAGACAAATCAGCCATCAATAGACACATAGAGATAAACCCCATTTACACACCATTCAAAAGAGACAATAAAAAAAGGTAAGAAGGAAAGCAAAAAGACCAGAACACATCCTCTCCAGCAACCAACACCCAGATAAGCAGGGATTATCACCAGACAAACAATCAGGCAGAAAACAATACCCTAATCAAGGAACTACCAAGGAGAAAAGCACACCCCCACCAAAATTGGCAGGGCAAGCTACTGGATATAAACCCCACTCTCACTAGCACTGATGAGGTTACCTAGTCAGGTAATGAAACATCTGCAAGCAAACAACCAAGGACTCCACAGAAATGGTTTTAAAAAGCAGAGGGAAATGAAAAGTCAGCTGACAAAGCCAGAATCACGAGGTGAATTGTTTGGTGATATTGAGGCATTTATTACGTTTTTACCAGACGTTTCCTCCAAGAGGCTTAGAACAGTTGAAAAGTATCTTGCCACTTTATCCTCATAGTAAACCTAACCTAAACTGTTGGTTTGAATGCTGCAGGTAACTTCTGAAAGGCTTAGTACAGCAGAATGCAACTGCCCTGATCAGTCCAAGAAAAAGATCAGAGTTTAGCTAAATCCAAGAGCACCATCAGTGATTAAGCAGAAGAAAAGTCAGACCTGCAGGACTTGAAAAAGGATGATGAAGGCCAGAGGTTCCTGAAGCTGCAGTATATCTGATCTCTCAGGAATCAGATTCCCTCTGGAGCATGGAGGAGCATCTTCTGGCTCTCTAAATATTGTTGAACTCTCAACTTCCAGCAACTTTAGTCGGCATGGCCAGTGGTAATGGTTATTGCAGTCTAACAACATCTGAAGGGACACACATTTGTCACCCCTGTTGAGAAGGAGAGACAAAGATAACATCATGGATAAACTATAGGTAGTCCTCACTTAACGACCACAATTGGGCCTGGAATTTTGATTGCTAAGCAAAGTGGTCATTAAGCGAATCCGGCCCAATTTTATGACCTTTTTTGCGATGGTCATTAAGCAAATCACCATGGTATTAAGTGAACCACATAGTCATTAAGCGAATCACGCAGTTCCCCATTGATTTTGCTTGCCAGAAGCCGGCCAGGAAGGTAGAAAATGGCGATCACATGACCACGGGACACTGTGACGGTCATAAATGCGAACCAGTTGCCAAGTGCCCAAATCGTGATCATGTGACTATGGGGATTCTACAGTGGTCATAAGTGTGAGGGACCGCTCATAAGTCGCTTTTTTCAGCACTGTTGTAAGTCTGAACTGTCACTAAACGAATGGTTGTTAAGTGAGGACTACCTGTAGAAGATCTGCATCCAAGGGATGGCATTCAGTTTGACTGACACTAAACTTTTTAATAGGCCCTGGATGATTATTATACCACACTTCCACACCTTAATTAGTCATCCTTTCAGTTTTTCAAAACCCTTTCTTAGAGAAGATATTTAAAAAAATTAAAGAATTGAGAAAAACAAAGAAAGTCTAAACATCAGATCAGCAATGAGTCTACAGTTTAAAAGTTGTGTCGAGATCCTGATTGTAGACTGAATGCAGTTCTCAATAGCAGCATCATGGGCCATTTATGCAAAACAAAAAAGTGAAGATAACGTCAAACCCTCACCATATCAATGGCCAGAAATGTGATTTGTGGATTTCTGAATGCCATCATTCCCGACACATACATACACCCATATTTTTTATATAGGCTAAGGCAGTGTTTCTCAGCCTTGGCAGCTTGAAGATGTGTGGCTGGCTGGGGAATTCTGGGACCTGAAGTCCACACATCTTCAAGTTGTCAAGGTTGAGAAACACTGGGCTAAGGTGAAACTGGAAACGGTGACCCTCTTCAAACTGATTTCAATGGTTAGAATCATAGAGGTGGAAGGAACCTAAGAGGTCATCAATTGACCTCTTAGGTCATAGGTCATTCTCCCACTCAGAATAGACAGTATGTGGCTTGGTAGAAAAGTCAGGGTTCACCAAAGCACGGTTTGAACATGAACAAGCCACAACTGATGGATTCAGGACAATACGTCACACAAACCATGGTTTATGAAACACAGTGGCTGGGTTCAGGCAACATACTGTCAAAACCAGGCAAACCAATTATAGTTTAGTGTCTTATGTCCGTATAATGTCCTCCTTGCTCACTGCAGGATTCACTACACCAGCGGTCCCCAACCTTTCTGGCACCAGGGACCGGTCGTGGAAGAAAATTTTTCCAAGGACTGGGGGGGCGGGGTTTGCAGGCGGGAGCCAATCGCGTGCACCAGGGGGCGGGGTTTGCCAGCGGGAGCCAATCGCATGCACCGGGAGGTGGGGTTTGCAGGCAGGAGCCAATCACGCACACCGGGGGTGGGGTAATTGCACGCACCGGGGGGCGGGGTTTGCAGGAGGGAGCCCTGCGGCCCACTTCCTAACGGGCCGCGGCCCACTAGTGGGCCACAGCCCACAGGTTGGGGACCCCTGCACTACACCATCCCCAGTAGGTGACTATCCAGACTATGTTTGAAAACCTCCAGTGAAGGGGAAGAAATCATTCTATGTGGTAACTATCCCCTGATTGACAGCTCTTATCATCAAGACATTCTTCCTAATCTGAGGTTCCTTAACCCCGGATTGCCCCTCTTCAGCTTCACAGCAGATAATATTTGCATTAAGCTGTATTTTTTAAAATAGCTAATTGCATTGTTTTCCCAGTCAGTGAAAGCTAAGCCTGAAATGTTTATTGAATTAATGGAAAAGTGATTAATTATAAACTGGGAGCAGCAAGCTGTATCATTAACAGGAAAGGATTACTCCTTTCCTCTCACATAAGAGGGAATGCCTTTGATAACCCTGATGCTATCAGGTGCCTCATCTAAAAGAAAAGAGAAAATTGCCCCTCGCTTCAGAATTGTTTCTGTACCTCTGTCAGCCATGCAAATTCAGGTGATCGGTTGTTCATCACATATAGTTCTATAATCCATGAACACTAACTGATTCGAGCAGGTGTCATAGCTCTAGTTAAAACCTGTTCTAACTCTGCCATCTTAAATTGAAAGATCTCTGGTGTCAGTCAGGGAAAGATCTCAGCTTGATGCATTGGAAATCTGCCACTCAGAATAGACAGCATGTGGCTTGGTAGAAAAGTCAGGGTTCACCAAAGCACGGTTTGAACATGAACAAGCCACAACTGATGGATTCAGGACAATACGTCACACAAACCATGGTTTATGAAACACAGTGGCTGGGTTCAGGCAACATACTGTCAAAACCAGACAAACCAATTATAGTTTAGTGTCTTATGTCCGTATAAAGAAGTTTCTTGTGTTCATAAACTGCAGAATATTGGTCAAGGCAGCCAAACATTCAACAGTCTCCTGTGAAAGAAGATGACAAAAAGTAGAGTAGGCTGAATTATGTTACCATTATATGGATATAAAACTGATTGAATATTTGTATTCAATTAGTATATATCAATGGCTCAACATTAAATTGAAGAGGATGGTCAAGTGGCAAGTTGCAGGGCTCTGTTCTAGGCACCGGTGCCACTCAATATATTATATACTACTTGGAGGAGGATGCAGAAAATATCAGATTTGTGGATGACCCAAAGATAGGGGAATAGCAAAAACTTTACAGGACAGTCTCAGGTTGCAAGACCATCTTGTCAAGCTGGAAGAACTAGATGAACGTCAACAGAGACAAATACAAACTTTTTAAATTTGAGTAGGAAAAACCAAAGGCATGAGTATAGGGATGGGGGGGGCACCATATTGAGAACAGTATATCAAAAATGATCTAGGTGGTTTTGGTGGATCACATGGTGAACTTGAGCCAACAATGTGATGCAGCTGCAAAAAAGGCAAATGCAATCCTAGGCTCCATTAACAGAAGTATTGTGTCAAGGTCAGAGAAGTAATTGTCCTTCTCTATTCTGCACTGGGTCAAACCACACCTAGAATTATTGCATCCAGGGAGTCATGGCGGAACGTCGACTCTAGCTTAGCTTTATAGCTAGAATCACAGAGTGGCATTTTTCTGGTGGCTCACGTAAGATTTGAGCCCCAAAATATTCCCTGGAGTAAAGGGGAACTCAGAGAATCACCCCTCAAGTCTTCTGGACAGCTGCAGCTCGCTGGAAGGTCATGAACAGCTGAGAAGCGGGGGTTTCATCTTGTCCAAGCCGCTGCTGAAGCCTTTTAAACGGACACTAATTCCGCCCCCCCATCTTTTAAATCAACACTTTTTTTTGTCTTAAATTTATTGCATTCTAAGAGGCTATCTCTAATACAGAAAAATATCTTCTCTTAGTTATTTTTTCATTATTTTTGGGATTATTTTTTTTTTTGCTTATATATCTTACGTATTTTAATGGATTATAATTACAGCAAGCAATCTGGAAGTTGTATTGTTTTACTGAAGTTTTTATTTTTTAAAGTGGAAAAAGTCTGTTCTCTATTTTTTTTGTATGGGAAAAGTTTTTTCGTTAAATAAGATTTGTTGGATTTGAGGATAAAGTTATTTTTGGACTGTGAGAGAGAGAGAGACGTAATAGCTGATGCCAAGTATCTGAAGGGCTATCTTGGAGTCTCCAAAATTAACAGAATCGTTCAGAGTGGCTGCAGAACAAGAAACAAGGGGTTTACATTATGTAGGGCAGAGCTTTCCAAACTCTGTGTGGCGACACACAAGTGTGTCGCCACACACAGTGTGGTGTGTCGCCACACAATCCGGAAGCGCTGATCATCATCAGCGCTTCCAGGTTTTCCCGCGGCGACACACCAACGGCGGCGCGCAAAAACCTGAAAGTGGCAGCAGCGCTTCCGGGTTTTTGCGCGCTGCCGCAACGGCGGCACTTCCGGGTTTTCCCGCAGCGACACACCAATGGCGGTTGGTGTGTCGCCGTGGGAAAACTTTGGAAATCCCTGATGTAGGGGTTAGCTTAACCAACGCCATTATGCTTCTGGAAACTGCTTGCGAAAGGGAATGAGGTGAAAGGGAACTAGGGAACTAGATAACACACGACAAGGTTGTTTAGAATACCAGGAGACACGGAGACTGCTGAGCTCTGGAAATACAAATACAGAGACCTTACATGCTGTCTCACTAGGAGAGAGTTCGTTTATGCTTTCTTACTGAGCTTGGCCACCCTATATAATTGTTGGAGCTGCAATGTGTGGGTGTGGTCTCTTACTGGACGCTCATTGTCGCAGTGTCGGTAGAGAATCACCCAGTCTTTTGTTTTGGCCAAAATAAATGCTGTTCACTTTGAATCCAAGCCTCGACTCAAGTCTCTATTTGGGATTCTGAAACTTGGGTGAAATCTAAACCTTACAATTACAATGTCAGCCCCACTAGGTAGACCAGACCAGAAAATCAACTCCACAGGAAGGCTAAAACTCCTTGTACTGAGATTGGTTATAACAGAATATTGCAAGTCTGATTGGGCTGTACCTCCACTTCCTCTTATACTCCAGTGAATGAAGGAGGTGTCTTCCTGAGCCACTTCTGAATGTTCCAGTCTTCTGGACTTAAAAAAAACATTTCAGCCCCTTTTGCCTAGGTAACGGTTCCTGCAGGTTCCCATCAAGATCATCTTCCTCTCTACAATAAGGAAGTACATTTTGTGTATTGTCGAAGGCTTTCACGGCCGGAGTTCGATGGCTGTTGTGGGTCTTCCGGGCTGTGTGGCCGTGCTTCTATCTGTGCTCCTGCCCTCTGAAGATGCCGGCCACAGATGCTGGCGAAACGTTAGGAACCACAACTTCCAGAACACGGCCACACAGCCCGGAAGACCCACAACAGCCATCGAAGTACATTTTGGTCGAGCATCAGGAAAAATCTCCTAACTGTAAGAGCTGTTCCACAGTGGAACAGTGCAAAAAGATTGAGGAATTGGCAACACTAGCTGTGAATTCTGGAATGTGAAATCCAATGCATTAAAACAGAGCTTTCCAAACTGTGTGTCGCGACACAAAAGTGTGTCGCCACACACAGTCTGGTGTGTCACCACACAACCCGGAAGCGCTGATCATCATCATCAGCGCTTCCGGGTTTTCCCGGGTTTTCCCGGGGCGACACACCAATTACAGCGCAAAAAACTTGGAAGCGGCAGCAGCGCTTCTGGGTTTTTGCGCGCTGCCGCACTTCCGGGTTTTCCCACGGCGACACACCAACGCCGGTTGGTGTGTCGCCGCGGGAAAATCTTTGGAAAGCCCTGCATTAAAATGAGGCTGGCTTACAGCATCTCCAATACATTCGAGAAGGCGGATTTATAGCATCCCAGGTATGGCTAACAGCCCTGTAGTGGATCAGTCAAATAAGAGGGTGAGAATGCACTGATATTCTGCTGCAGTTCCAAATCGTATATCTTAACAATAACTTTCATTGCACAAGTGTGTTAACTGAAACTAACAGAAATGCTAGAACAAATATAGTAACATTACATTCCTAAGGATGCATTTTAGTAAAACCATCAAGAGCATTAAACAGCTAAATGCAATTCAACTAATCCTGGCTGGCTTTTGAAAGGTTCATATTTGAGTAGAATACTCATAACCATAAGCAATTTATACTTCTTTCCTGTGGAACTGATGCTATGCACCATTCAACAAGAGTTCTTGCTACAAGTTAACAAAAGTGTGGCCCTTAAAAAAGATTTAGATCGTTGGGGAAAACTACAACTATCATTATTGGGGAGAATATCAGCGATTAAAATGAATATATTACCAAGAATTCTATATCTTTTTCAAACAATACTTATACTGACATCAGAGGAACCATTTAAACAGTGGCAGAAAGACATTTCTAAGTTCATTTGGCAAGGGAAAAAACCAAGAATAAAATATAAAGTCTTGCAAGATTCAAAAGAAAGAGGTGGTTTAGGACTCCCAAACTTGAAACTATACCATGCAGCTTGTGGTCTGGTATGGCTTGAGGAATGGATTGTTTTGAGAAATGAAAAATTATTAAATCTGGAAGGACATGAATTGAGATTTGGATGGCATGGATATCTGTGGTATGATAAGGCTAAAATAAATGTGGACTTTAAAAATCATTATATTAGAAGATCCTTGTTGAGAATTTGGAATAAATATAAATCAACTTTATGTTATAAGAGACCTTTATGGATTTCCACGCAAGAAGCTTTTTATAGAACAGAAGTAAGAAATAAAGATAAGTGGCTGACATATAAGGACTTCTTAAAAAAAGAACAAGGACACTATGTGATAAAATCAAAAGAAGAACTTGCCCAAGAAGGTTATACCTTTCAATGGCTCTCCTATATGCAACTTATAGAGAAATTTAAATTAGATTAAAAAAAATTAGAATTTGAACAAACTAAATCAGAATTTGAAATACAATTATGTGAAAATGATGAACGCTTAATTGCTAGAATGTATAAATTATTGTTAAAAGGAGAAATGGTAGAGGAACAAGTTAAAGATTGTATGATTCAATGGGCGAAAAATATTGGCCACAATATACAACTTCATCAATGGGAAGATATGTGGACTAAAGGATTAAAATTCACCTTATGCTACAACTTAAAAGAAATTTTTTATAAGATGATGTATCGATGGTATATGACCCCACAAAAACTCTCAAAAATGTACGGGAACATATCCAACTTATGTTGGAAATGTATAAAACAAGAGGGGTCTTTTTACCATATGTGGTGGACTTGTAACATTGCAAAAGAATTTTGGACTGAGATACATTCATTGATGCAAAATATACTACAGATACGAATACCATTTAAACCAGAATTTTTTTTACTTGGAATTTGGGAGGTACAAATAGAAAAACATTTCTCTAGAATAATACAATATATGATCACAGCAGCAAGACTCTTATATGCACAAAACTGGAAAAATCAAAGTGTACCAACAATACAGGATTGGATGTTGAAACTATTAGAGATGGCAGAAAATGATAAATTGACTTGCTTATTAAAAGACAATTCAAATTGTTACTTTCTTAAAGAGTGGAAACCTTTGATGGACTATTTGCAAAAAGCAGGAGGAGTAAAGCTAATATGGGGATTTGATGATTAGATTATATATAAATAGTATATAATAGACAAGAAAAGTATATGAATGTTATATGAATAACCAGCATGTAAAAACAAACTATCTATTTTATTCTTATGACCATAGTTGGATCGGAGGTTATCCAATTTCTTTGTTTGTGTTTTTCTTTCTTTTTTTCCTTTACTGCACTTTTCTTTTCTTTTTCTTTTAATTTGTATTTCTATTTCCGTTTCATTCTTAACTTTTAGCTTTGTATATTTAAAATCCAATAAAATTAAAAAAAAAAGTGTGGCCCTAACTAATATGCAGATCCAAGGTTTTAATAATTGCTGACATGTGCTATTGCTGGGATCCACATGAGTGATTGTAAAGATGCGTTGGGGACGGAGAGAGAACAAGAGAAAATCCAAACAGCAGCCCATAATGAATATCAGAATAATTTCCGAGGGCATTTTAAAGCTGCTAAATTAATTTAGCAGAAAGCAATGTTGCTTTCTCTTTCCTTCTTCAGACAGTAGCTTCAGAAGAAGGTCTTCAGATGTCTGAAAATGGGCCGTGATGAAGCTAACTCACCCATTCTTCTCTGGGAGAAACTGCAAAGGACGGTGCTCTGATGACAATTCATTTATTGATTTATATTTCAAATTTCGTCACCTCCCATCTCACTCGAGAGGCTGCATGTTTTTACATAGAGAAAAGGTCTGTACACCTTTCCGTATTGCATTTCTGTGTATGCCAAGTCTGGAGATCAGTGTCTCAGTCACATCCTGCTGGCATCTTGCATCTGCTTCTGAGAATCTCTACTCTCAGACAATGAAGTTTCTAGCCTTTAAGGCTGGAAAGATAAATGCAAAATTGCAGTATGCTGCAAAACACCTAATGGGGAAGGATTGGAATAGATGATCAGAAGTAGTGAGTACAGATTTAGAGTCTTTATCTTTTCTCATAACTAGCAGAAGCAGAATAAATTGTATAAAATAATTTATACTCCTCATGGGATTCAACTCATGTTCGCTTAGAATTTGGATTGTGCTGATGCATAATTTTGATTCATTCATTCATTCATTCATTTATTGCATAGCATATATATCGCCTAATTGAGAGAATTTTGACAAGTGGACTGGAGGAAAGGGGACATGATTAAGGTTTATAAAGTTACATACAGGCTGCACAGTGATAATTTTATCTTCCCCTTTTCTTATATTAATAGACCCTGGGATCATCCAGTGAATGTATGTATCTAGACCAGTGTTTCTCAACCTTGGCAACTTTAAGATGTGTGGACTTCAACTCCCAGAATTCCCCAGCCAGCCATGCTGGGTTGAGAAACACATGCTAGCTGGGGAATTCTGGGAGTTGATGTCCACACATCTTAAAGCTGCCAAGGCTTAATATGTCACGCAAACTCAGCCAGCTGCCTTGTCTTTTTTTAAAAAAATTGTGGATAAACAAGCCACAGATTAAGAGGTTGTGTGATCCAATCAATAATACCTCAATATCGGCTCCTGGTCTGATGATCCTGCAGTCTAAATCTAAAAGAGAGAGAGAAATGAGGTTGGAGACACAAGAATAACAAAGCACTAGAGAGAAAAGCAGGCTTGGGGGAACCGAGGGTAACAGAAGGAAAAGAGGACTGTGCTTTCTGATATAGTGTACAAAAAGAAATAGTGCTTTCCTTTTTGTGCATTTGGGCAGTTACACTGACAGCCAGGAGGCAGGCACCACACGACCAGTTTCATCCTTTTGGGGATTCATCAGACATGGGTAGCCAGATGTTATTCTATGGAGTTCAAACCCTCTACTAGGAGTAGAACTCATGGACCTTTAAAATTAAGAGGACTATGAACAGTACGTTAACTTTAGGAGCTATCCAGGTTCTGATGCTCAGTGGTTTGAGGTCTGTCTGTCTGTCTGTCTGTCTGTCTGTCTGTCTGTCTGTCTATCTATCTATCTATCTATCTATCTATCTATCTATCTATCTATGTCTGTCTCTGTCTGTCTGTCTATCATCTATCAATCATCTCTCTCTCTCTCTCTCTCTCTCTCTCTCTCTCTCTCATCAGACTAACACTTGGTAGAGCAGCCATGTAATCAGAAATTAAATGCAAAGATCAGAATCGCACAAGCCATGGTATTCCCTTCTATGGAAGCAAAAGTTGGTCTTTGAAGAAGCAGGATAGGAAGAGTGTTGACACCTTTGAACTTTGGTGTTGGAGAAAACTTTTGAATGTAGTCCTCTGTTCCTAGGACGGACACATTTGAATTCAAATTGAAGAGCAATTATGCATAAAAATGCTGCACAGATTTTTATTTTGGTTTGTTTAGATGCTGCAGAAAACCAGTTGTGTGAAAATGTAAACCTTAGGATGAAAGAGTATCCTGAACATGTTAAGATTAACCTTGTTGGGGAAATAAAGGACTTCTATGGTCAATTCAAGCAAAAGTGTCCACATGAAGGATGTTGATGCCATCCAGATCTAGATCATGTTATCATGCAATATAACATTCATTTGGCTTTCCCAAATGTAGAACCAAGATTGTGAGGCCTTTTGAGTCCAGTGGTAACAAACGGCTTAAGAAAAGGGTCAGTTTTCTCAGGTGAAACAGACTCAGAATGATCTGTAGACAACAATGCTGCAAGAAACCTTTCTGCACACATAACGTGCATAGAAAGTGATCAGCTTCATAAGCTCTTCATAACCTCCAAACATCAACAAAGACTTTGCTTTCCGAAATCCATCAAAGAAAATGGCTTCGGTTTGGTACGAAATGCAAATCAGACATAATGCAGGTGGTATGGTGTCTCAGTTAAAATTAGTTCTAATGCAAGCAGAGTTTTTATAAACTATCTGCTTTTATTAGATGATTAGCACTTCTTGGCATTTTTGGCAAGTATAGGATTGGGGTTAGAGGTAATTAAAAAACAACCTTGACTGCTTCTAGTTTTATTATTATTTTGTTAAAATTATTTTTTTAACGCTGTGGGACCTCAAGCTTTCCCTACCCCAGGGCCTCAGTGTGCCTTAATCTGGCTCTCTGCTACTTCCAGCCATCCCCCCTTACTTTCTTCCTCTTTTCCCTTCTCTGCAGCCACGGAAGGGGGGGGGGAGGTAAGGATAGCTATGATAGTTTGCCAAGTGACCAACCTTAATCCCTTTCCTGCTGTTGCTTCCTTGGTTTCTCTTCTCCTGCCCCCTCCGTCCTTGAAAGAAGATGCCATGGCAAGTGCCCGTGCCAGTGAAATTTAGTATCGCATCGGTATTTCTCCAGGGACCACGTAAAGCTCGGAGGCTGTGCCTTTCTGGCCTAAGCCAATTCACAGTGAGGGCCGCTTGGAATGACGGTACTTTGCTACTTTGGCTGTTTGGCAGTGGCTCTTTAAAAACACTGCCTGGGATCACACGGTACAGAGGACAAATGGGGATTTGCATGGGTCCTGCAAGCAGCCCCTGCTGGGGTCACCAAAATGAAAATCTAAAATATTTTTTGCATGGCCAAAACCTTAGGTGATCGCGGAATCTCGCAAGATTTTAGCATTCTTGGCTGAAAACTGGTTAGGCTTGGCCATTTAATTTTTTTAAAAAATATTTCGTTCTGTACATTTAATTTCATTTTGGGATCATGTAGACTCCGTTTAGAGTGGGGTCATGCATACCATGTGCCTGCAGGTGCCACACTGACAGCTTGGGGGTCCTGTGGTTACTTTTGATGGTTATGCAGTCAGTCTGCATTAAAACAAACAAACAAAAACAGATTGGGAACCATGTGTTTTCTTTTTCACTTACAGGTAGTCCTCGCTTAACGACCATTTAGTGATGGCTCGGACTTACGACGGTGCTGAAAAAACCAACTTACAACCGGTCCTCACACTTATGACCATCGCAGTGTCCCTGTGGTCATGTGATCACAGTTTGGGCGGTTGGCAACTGGTTTGCATTTACGACCGTCGCAGCATCCTACGGTCATGTGATCGCTATTTTCGACCTTCCCAGCCAGCTTCTGGCAAGCAAAATCAATGGGGAACCATGTGATTCGCTTAATGACCATTGCAAAAAAAAAAAGTCTTAAAATCGGGTCGGATTCACTTAGTGACCACTTCACTTAGGAACTGAAATTCCGGTCCCAATTGTGGTCGTTAAGTGAGGACTACCTGTAGTGTGGACCTAGCTACTGTAAATCATTTACCTAGTCTTGTAAATCATGGCTGATGACAGTGCACTGTGTGAATCCAACCAACTAACAAGCCAGGGCTTAGTGTGATATGTGAATCAGGTCATGCTGTCAGCGTTTTCAGAACGCTTTCAGAAATGTGATGTGTTCTTTGCCCCACTGGGAAATAATTGATGCATTCCAACGCATTCTATTGTTCGTTTTAGTAAGATGGCAAATCCTTGTTGCAAGCCCAGGCTCTGAATAGAGGGCTGCCCCTGAACTCGCTCCAGCAGGGCCCAATGTGAGAAATGCCCTAGCTTTTTGTTACTACTTGCAGGAGTGCAAGTATTTAGGCTGAGAAGCTGTATGCACAGTTCTCATGTGAAAGGGTACTTCTATTCCGTACGAGACAAGCCGGCGACCTCCTTGCCAGAGCTAGCTCATCCCTAGCATATTAGGAATGGAGACATATTGCTGCAGACCCTGCAACCCATCCTCGTACGGTGCTTGAGCTACGGATCTCAGAGAATTCACCTTTCCGATGCCGGTGATCCCTGGGGTCGCAAACAAGGTGGGTAAGAAAGAAGAGAATCCAGAAACTGCTGGGAAATGCAAGAATAGAAGTCAAAGAACGACAGTACTTTGCATCTCAGTCTCCTGTTCCTGAAGTAGGAAAAAAGGGGTTGGGGCCTGTATCACAAGCAGGAAAGTCCGCACTGTGACGATGTGACCCTGGGTTCTTTGGCAGCCGGGTGTGCTTTTACCATTAAGGAGGACAGTGGCAACACAACGACAGAGACAGCGGAGGCTGCTTTATGATGCTTTTACTATATACAACTATTTACAACAAGTAGGAGCTTCTGTGTACAAAAGTGTCACGTTCTCTGAGCCTCTTTCTCAGGGTTATTCACAACCAACCACCCCCTCCGTTGCTAATCTACCAGCGATCCCTACCTTCTCCTCCCCCCCCCTCCAGTTTCTCACGGAGAAAGGGAACTGGTTGTGTCACTGCAGGGTGTGCTCAGCGTGTCTTGCCTTCCTGGATCTCACCATTCAACCCTCTGCATCGTGGTTGCATGACGCACCTCCCTCCGGGTTTTCTGCCCAGCCGTTCCTGGTCTGGGGCTTCCCCGAAGACCCCAAGCGTCGGTCTGCAGCCAGCTGCCCCCCTCCTTCCCCATCTGCCTTGGAGTTTGGGTGCAGCTCGTCCTTCTGTCTGGGGTTTCCTTTCTCTTCGGCCAAGGAGAAGCCTCCCGTCGACTTCTTCATCCTCTTCTCCCTCCCAGGGCCAGGAAACGGCAACTGCACACACACTTACTGGGATGTTTCTCTCCAGCCAAAACTTCTAATAGAGTCTCTCCAACAGCATGTTCTGCAACCCTTGCTAAAAATTATTTTTTTTTATTTTTTTATTTTTATCCTGCCTTCATTATTTTTATAAATAACTCAAGGCGGGGAACATACCTAATACTCCTTCCTCCTCCTCTTTTCCCCACAACAACAACCCTGTGAGGTGAGTTGGGCTGAGAGAGAGGGACTGGCCCAAGGTCACCCAGCCGGCTTTCATGCCTGAGGCGGGACTAGAACTCTCAGTCTCCTGGTTTGCCATTGGCTCCTTCCTAGGGCTGAGAGACAGGGACTGGCCCAAGGTCACCCAGCCGGCTTTCATGCCTAAGGCGGGACTAGAACTCTCAGTCTCCTGGTTTGCCATTGGCTCCTTCCTAGGGCTGAGAGAGACGGACTGGCCCAAGGTCACCCAGCCGGCTTTCATGCCTAAGGCGGGACTAGAACTCTCAGTCTCCTGGTTTGCCATTGGCTCCTTCCTAGGGCTGAGAGAGACGGACTGGCCAAAGGTCACCCAGCCGGCTTTCATGCCTGAGGCGCAACTAGAACTCTCAGTCTCCTGGTTTCCCATTGGCTCCTTCCTAGGGCTGGGAGAGACGGACTGGCCCAAGGTCACCCAGCCGGCTTTCATGCCTAAGGCGGGACTAGAACCCTGTCTCCTGGTTTGCCATTGGCTCCTTCCTAGGGCTGAGAGACAGGGACTGGCCCAAGGTCACCCAAGCAGCTTTCATGCCTAAGGCAGGATTAGAACTCTCAGTCTCCTGGTGTCTATCCCAGCACCTTAACCAGTAGACCAAACTGGCCAAACTAGCAAATGGGGCAACATACCTCTCCATTTCTATCCTCTCTCTTTCTCTCTCCCCTTCACAGGTCAGACCAGCAGCATGTTCCCCAGCAACTGAGGTAGCGGTTCCCCCCCAACAGCTTTAGTCCCCAACACAAGGCTTGACCAATGGGAATGCTGCCTACCTCTGCCCCACAACAGACCTGGCTAGCACTCCAAGGCCACGCCTGGCCTGCTTCTCCCATTCTTCTCTCTCCTCCGACTGACTCAGGCCAGCACCACAGCAGCCAAGCCAGGCCACTAAAACCCATTTGCCACACATACTCTACCGTTTTGTTTGCAACTGTATTTTACACCATCGTCAGCAACATTTTCAGCGGATGAGCATCACTGCATTATTTGTTTTTAAAGGGGAGGTCACTGAATACGATCTATGGTATCAGCGCGCCGTGAGGCCGTGAGTGCCTCTCTCATATCTCATAGTGTGCAGATAATGAGAGTCACAGCACTTTTCAATTTGCAGTGCTGTTTTATATCATTACCACTTAACATTTAGATAGGAAGCGCTCAGATCACTTGAGGTGGATCATTCCAAGAGTCCTTGCAACAGCTTTCCAAGCAGGCAAGGGAGACTCTCTGGATGCTGCAGAGGATGGCAAACTGACGCTGGGCAGCTAGCAGTGGCACCCTGGCATTGCTGGTGATATTTGACCCAGGGACTTCCCAGCTCACAATGTAAGCTGCATCAGCTCTCCTGTGGCTGGCTAGGGGGCCCTGGATGGAAATCCATCAGGAGAGGGCTGTTCACAAAGCTGCATGTCCAAGGAATGGAAAGGCAACAAAGCAGTGCTTGGGCGCCATCTAGTGGTTGTATTATATTCGCTTCATGGGTAGGCCTGTATATATGCATGAACAGTGTTCTTAAACTAAAAATAAAGAATGAAACTTACCTCTTTAATGTGAAGTTGCCCGAATTTGAAATAATTTTTAAAATAAATTGTGATCTCCCAGGGAACCCCTAGTGACCTCTCGTGGAACCCGAGGGTGCCACGGAACCCTGTTTGAGAAACCCTGGGTTAAGGCATCAGGCTAGAAACTGGTGAGGCTGTGAGTTCTAGTCCTGCCTTAGGCATACAGCCAGCTGGGTGACCTTGGGCCAGTCCCTCTCTCTCAGCCCTGGGAAGGAGGCAAAGGAGAAACACTTTTGAAAAACTTTGACAAGAGTTTGTCAAACTGCAGGCACTAGTCCAAGCAGTTGCCAGGAGTCAAAAATGACTTGAAGGCACACAAAAAAGTTAGCAATAGCAAAGCAAGCCAAGGGAATCTTCTCATCATTTATCTCTCCATTAATAAAAAGCTGTTATTCTGCTGTAATCTACCACATATGTTATCAAACTGCCCCGGACTTGGGTGCCTCTGCTATCATAGTCAGCTACTGAAGGGCCACTTTACAATAACAGATGAAGAAATGCCACCCCCCAGCCCCTAAGGGAGGTGGAGGCACTTATGACCTTCCACATGTATTTTGCACCATTGGCCACTATTGGCCATTGGCTTTCAGTTTAACTTGCTGTGAGAGCTAGACCACGACATCAGAGGTTCTCTACCTTGGTGGCTTTAAGATGTGTGGACTTCAACTCCCAGAACTCCCAGAATTCTGGGAGTTGAAGTCCACACATCTTAAAGCCACCAAGGTTGAGAAACACTGCATTACATCATGCCACCATATAGTAATAGGTTTTATTTGCATGGGAGCAGCATCATTCATCATTGGCGATCACTTGTAGGCAAGTAAGATTGTCTTCCAAAGGTAAAATTTTAACGGTGGATCCGTAAGTGGCTATAAAGGCCAATTCTGGATCCGCACAACCTCCCACAATGAGGGCATAGGTTTCCGGGTGGGAGACGGTCATGATGAGGGTTTGCCTGATGTGCCTTCCTTTTAGCTCTTTTCTCCTTTTCGCCCTGTACTCGTGCTTCTTCAAAGTCCATAGCGCCGCCGCCTCCGAAAAATTCTGCAAAAATGGGAGCAGCATGCATGCAAACACAACTGTTTTTAACCTGGATGAAGGATTCATTGTGTTCTCTGAACCTAACCAGTATTCCACGTAAACCCAGACGGTGTGGTTCGTATATAATTTCAATGGTTACACAAATGTGGCCCTCTAGGTGGATTTGGCAGAACCAGCCAGGCTCGCCTGAGGTTCTATTACGACACAATCCCAGTCCCCCCTCCCATTTCTGGAGGATTCCAAACTTCCAGCTCCGCCCACCAGAGATCCAGCCCTGCCCTCCACTCAGTCCTCCCTCTGCAAACGGGAGGTGGTGGGGAAAGGGAGCTTTCGAGTTCCCTCCAGGCGGGCTCGCGGGGAGATTCCGTCGCGTTCCAATGGCGTCATCGTCGCGTTTCCGGAAGCGGAAGGCGATTGGGGATGGCGCTGGGGCGAGGAGTCCGGAGCTTGGGCCCGTGACTGCGGGGGTGCGGATGGCAAGTGCCCGGGGCGGCTCCGGGGAGCGCGCCTTGGGCGAGCTGCTGCTGGAGTTCTCGAGGGCGCAGTACCGGGCCCGGGAAAGCGGGGGCGCGGCTGGCGGGAGCGGCACCGCAGGGAGCGGCAGCAGTAACAAGGTGAGCCCGTGGCTCAGCCCGGGGGAGGAGCGGCTGAGGCTATCCGGAGACCACTCCGTGGCACCACCCTTCCCAGCAGGGCGATGCATTGGCAGCTTAAGGCGGAGACGGACGAGGCTCCTGGCGCCGCCCGCGGGTCTCCTCCACCGCGCCTGCATCCAGACCCACCTGGGAAGCTTCTTGCACTGGACTTTCATCTGTCTTAAAGAGGGTGGGCTGTGTTGCTTCTCTGGAGCCGCAAATCTGCAGCAGTACAACAGCCTTAGGGACTAAGAGATGTATCAACCGTTTAAGTCAGTGTTTCTCAACCTTGGCCGTTTTAAGATGGGTGGACTTCAACCATGCTGGCTGGTGAATTCTGGAAATTGAAGTCCACCCATCTTAAAACGGCCAAGGTTGAGAAACACTGATTTAAGTGGTTTGCATAGTATGAAGCCAACCCTTGTGGTCTGCATGCTGGCTACCTATTAAAGAAGTGGTGCCCTATTTGTTGCCATTTTTTATCATTTACCTGTTCCTGATATAAAGCTGCGTCAAAAAATTAGAGAACTGAAAAGCAGTTGGGAAATTTCATGTATAAAGTAATGGGCATTGTTCCCTAATTTGGTGGGAACTCTTTAGTGCAGACTTCCTAATTCTGTGCAGATTCCAGCTTTGTCATCTCATAAACCCTAACCCTTACTTGTAGGAAAATTATTCTGCTATCTTACAGGATAACTATTCTAGTTTTTGCACGATGACTATTTCTACTTAAAATATTTCCTTGCCAAAGTTGCCAGTAAAGGTTACTAGTCTTTTGAATGATAAGCATTTTAAATGTATGCTCCTCCATGAACAAATATGGCTATTATCTTGCAAATCCATGGGATAAATTCTAGCTGCTTAGAATATCTCTTGCTTGAATACTTTGTATTTTAATTGATATTAAATATCAAAACTAAACATTCCCTTTTTTGGTTATTAATGTTCTAATACTAAGGCCATTGTACTTGAATGCATTTGTACTTTGCAACATTGTATTTGTAATAACTGTTTCTTACCCATATAGGTAGAGCACATTGAGAAATGCTGCGTTGAATTGTTCAGTAGGGATTATTGCTACAATCTGATCCACAATGTGAATGGCGAAATCTGCAGTCATTACCCACGTCTCATTGTCGTTTTGGAATATGAGAGCAGTGACCGAGAAAGGCACACGTAAGTCGTGACTGCCCTGGGAAGACTCTGTGTGTTTAATATTTAAATTAGATTGTTATTTTTGTGGAAAATGTGATACTTGCCAATGACCAAGTAGAAATAAATATGTGCACGTAAATCTGAGTAGTGCTAAACGTCGTATTGATTGACTGTGGTCAAGATTATTTTGTGCTGTTAATATGCTGCTGCTCATGAGGGTGCTTCCCTCAGATTTCTGAGGAAACTTTCTGTGCAGCAATTGTACTTCTTCCTGTGATTGGAAACACTTTGATTTGGTGACTAAATAGTTCAATATTGGATAGCAGAGTACAGAGACTTGCTTCAGACAGCACTGAGAAAGAGGCCGGGGAATGATGAGCATAGAAACAAGTACCTGGTGTACTAGAACCGGTCCTGATCTTGGTAGGACTAATTTTTATTAAGCAACAAAATTGAGTTAATATTGTAGCCCTTGAAGAGTCACTTTGCAGATACCTAACATCCTACATAGTGATGCTTTTTTCCTATTGAAAACTCTACAAATTTTGTATATAGCATCATGTGAAATAAAAGTGGTTTGTATTGTACGTTGTCAGAAATACCAGTGAACGTGTGTAAATGTTGGATTACCTCAGAAAGAATTGGATAACCCTTACAAATAGACTTCATAAATCTTACTGGCATTGTTCATGCATAGTTTTACGCACTAAAAAAGAGGAGTGCATTTTTGTCTAATCATCAATAGTTTTTTGTGTGGCTGCTTACATTCATGTTGTGTATGATTTTATTCTGACATTAATCCCATTAAACTCAGCAGCAGCACTGAAGTTGGAAAGTACAGGACTTCTGTTTTATTGCCATAGGTGACCAAGCAAGTTGCTGTTTACAATTCTAATTCAGACTCTTCTATGCATAGGTCACGAGTCATAGACTGCATGACATTTCATATGATAGTGACAGCTATGTAGAAAATCTGTTATATGATTTATGTCCAGAGCTGAGTGCTAGAAAGAGTAGGCCTGATTCTTCTCCACCCAGTCTTCATTTCTGATAACTTTGCTATACTTTGAAATTCATCAGCTTTATGCATACCTAATTTTCTTTGTGTAAGTAATTTCTATACAGGAATGCTCATACTTGAAGTGTCATGAGGATTGTTTCTGTAACCCTTCCTTCCTTCCTTCCTTCCTTCCTTCCTTCCTTCCTTCCTTCCTTCCTTCCTTCCTTCCTTCCTTTTATTTTTATCCCGCCTTTATTATTTTTATAAATAACTCAAGGCGGCGAATATACCTAATACTCCTTCCTCCTCCTCTTTCCCCCACAACAACAACCCTGTGAGGTGAGTTGGGCTGAGAGAGAGGGACTGGCCCAAGGTCACCCAGCCGGCTTTCATACCTAAGGCGGGACTAGAACTCTCAGTCTCCTGGTTTGCCATTGGCTCCTCCCTAGGGCTGAGAGACAGGGCCTGGCCCAAGGTCACCCAGCCGGCTTTCATGCCTAAGGCGGGACTAGAACTCTCAGTCTCCTGGTTTCAGTATATAGTCCCTTGTGCTAAACATATTCAGTAACACTTCATTCTGCAGTGGCAGTCTTTCCTATAGCTTGAAAGGGGCTGTTTGTAGCTGCAGGTTTCTCTTCCTCTTCTTTTTTTTATTTTCTGTGAATAAAGTATCTGCAGATTTCCCTCATGCGCAGCAGTGCTTAACTGTACTTCCTTTTAATATACCCATCAGCGGCAGGGTATTTCCCTTGTCCTATGTTTTCTGTGCCTGAGTGGCTTTTGATACCATTTTTGTGTGTCTTAATTTAGTTTCTCAGAGTTAAACTTAGAGCCCAGAGAAGTAGCGACTTAGATAAGATGCCCACTTAGATGTACTTGATAAAGCAAAAGGTTGAGCAGTTGGTGATCCTTAGGCTGAAGAATTGGCTTCTCCAGATATTTTCTGCACTTTTTTGGTAGCAGTAAGAAGAAATGGAGACTAGAACAGGATTGATACAGCAAAATCAATCTTTATTGTTATTTTAAGCTGACAGAAGAATGATACATCCTTAAAACACAAATTTACAACCCAAGAGGCATATTTCTTTCTGTTTCACTTCTCCTCTTTCTTTTAGATTACATACTTTACTGCCTTGCCTCAGTCCTAACACCTAACCCGGAGGGAGAAGGATCATGTATTGGACTTTCTTGAACAAGCCACAAGGCACATTTGCATACAGTATCTCTGCTTCAGGGCAATCTAGTGCCATGGCTTGTATAATGGTAACTTGCTCCATTCGTGACTCTGCGTACTGCCCAAACCCAGTGGGAACTTAAACCACAATCAATTCCTAGAATCTGGACACTGAACTGAGTGGTAGGACTAGCCACACACCAGAATTGATTCTCCAGCAACTCTGTTGTCTCTGGTTTGACTACATCTCCCCCACCTGCAGATACCTAAGGTGGCCTCCCCCCACCGCCATGTACAATGGCTTAGCCTTGTTTGTTTATTTCCTTTGAAAAAGAGGCTGGCCAGCAAGCTGGTCACTCAAGAGTAGCCAAGTCTTCAGTTGCAGAGGAGGGAGATGGGCAGATTGCTGCCAGCATTTATGTATATGCCTACCTCTTTTACAGTGAATTAGCATAAGCCAAAACTTGGTGTGTCGTGAAAATGTACCCATAGTGGCTTGGCCTGCACATAATAATGGAAAGATGCCCTTGATTCAAGTTCATTTGGTGGCTTCATCCAGTTACAGGTGGTTTGTCATTCCCTTCTTTAACTTCCCAGTCTAGGATATCTAGGCTGTCTTCCATCCAAGTATTTAACAGGCTTGACCCTGTTTAGCTTCCCAGATCAACCGCTGAATCCTGTTTTCCAAAGCAGAACGGCTGGGCGTAGAGATGAGTGAGTATAAAGAAGACGTGTTCCAACAGTCACCATCTCCAGCTATTCCTTCCCACTGGCTCTTTGATTGAATTAATTGGGGTCATGAAGGGGGTGGAGAAAGATCTAGATAACCCTCTCTCCCATTCATGGTCACTCTAATTCCCATTGAGCCATCAGGCTCCCAACCCCGCCCCCCTTCCCCAATGCTTAGAAGATGAAAGGTCTGAACAAGAAACATTAGATACCAAGGTACTACAAAAGTGATTCCTAGCCCTGGCTACAGAAGAATTGAGGCCCCTGCTGGAATTGCTGATCTTCCTTCCTTCCTTCCTTCCTTCCTTCCTTCCTTCCTTCCTTCCTTCCTTCCTTCCTTCCTTCATTCGAAGAATTGAGACCCCTGCTGGAATGGTTGGTTGGTTGGTAGGTAGGTAGGTAGGTAGGTAGGTAGATTAGGTAGGTAGGTAGGTAGATAGATAGATAGATAGATAGATAGATGATAGATAGATAGATATTTCGCCCATCACACTATAAAAGTGACTCTGGGTGGTTTACAAATAAAAGTTATAAAAACCACTATAAAAATACAAAAAATAGAAGATAAAAGGGAAACTAAAAGGCGGAGAGAGCATCCTTAAGCCACCAACGGGGCTCCCTATCACTCTTGGATCCCCAAGCTAGTTGGCGGAGCCAGGTCTTGACGCTCTTCCTGAAGGCCAAAGAGGGGGGGCCAACCTCACCTCAGGGGCAAGATGCTCCACAATATAATTGTCTGTTCTGTGATGCTTCAAATGGATGGGGCTCAAGGGTCGGGGGCGCTTGTGTGCTGCCCGTTTTCAGCAATTGTGGTTGAATAAAGCCACACACATGAGGTTGGGAGCAGCCAGCAGCCTGGAGGTTTAAGGAGCCAATTGAGCTCCTCCAAAAGGACACAACAAGATTATACCTTATTAATGGACACTTCAAACACTGGTTTTTGAGATCTAACGTTTGAATTTTAGACGTATTTCCAATCACTCAAATCAGTATAACCTCAAAACTCTTATTTAAGATGGTTTAGCTTGGTTGGAGCCATTCCTGCATTCGGTGTTTATTTGTTTTCTGTATAGCAGGACCTTTGTTCTTCAAGGACTTTTTTTAATTGGCAACCTAGTCAGCTTTCCAATCATTAAAATTTGAGACCATTTAAATGAGGGTAGGTTAATAACGTTGGGAGATCACTGGATCCCACAGCTCCCAGTTCTTGCTGCTGTGATTCCAGTTTGTGCCTACTAAGATCCATCTTCTTTCCTGCCATGAATTCCTAGGGCACAGTGCACCTTTGTGACGAAAAAAGTGCTGACCTAAATCTGAGGGTATTGCTCAACCTGAGAAGATTTGTGTTACTTATTGTAAACCACTTTGAATTTTAGAATAAACAGGAAGGTTGTGTATAAATTCAGTAAATGAATAGGTTTCTTATAAAAAGCTTCACAGCCTTTCTGCCCATTGTTCTTATAAGAATGAACACGTTTTCATCTTGCAAGATGTTCCTTGTGTGGTTGGAAAAGAACAAAATGGAATATTGACTCATGTTATGGACGATGTAGAACTACCCATACACCATCTTCATAATCAGTATGAGGATTAGGAGAGGACGATGCTACTTTATGGCTGCCCCCTAAGTGTGTTTTGCTCCCTTGCAATGTCTCTGGCAGTTTCCCTGAAGTGAAGGCAGGTTTTCAGGAGCAAATTTTATGTGTTTGTAATGCATGGTGATGGGGTATATTTTATTTATTTATTTCTATTTATTAAATTTATATGACCGCACAACTCCCCCAACGGGGGACTCTGGGCGGTTCACAACAAAAAGTTAAAATACAAATATAAAATTACAAATTAATAACATCACATAATGTGTGGTTATTATTAAGGTTATATATTTTGACCTTCTGCAGGGAATGGGGTATAGGTTAGCCCTGCTATGTGGATAAGAGCATGGGCACCACAGAAGCTTCCTGCTTTTGCCAAAATGACAAAATCAGCACTGCACCGCAAGCTGCTGCCTTTTCAAGCATGTATGCCACTTAATGACACACATATAAAGGGGGTGGGGCTTGTTCTGCAACAGTGCAATGTTGCTTTCATCATTCTGCCTTGCTTGAGACCCCACCACCACCACACCCTGCAGATATTTCTGGCTAAAGGCAAGAGCGGGCAAAGGATTTCACGTTCTGAAGTGCCCTAAATTAGTCTAAAAAAGAACTTCCATACTGGACCCACTGATAATGTGATCTCTCATGTCTTCACCCCTTGGGAACAACAGCTATACCTTCCTTAAACTTAGAAGTCAACCGTGTTGCATAAAAAGAACTAGAAATGGGTTATCACTTCGAAAGAATTGGTCATGGACAAGTTCATCACATCGGTGGTCTCTGCTAAAACACATACTGTACCTAACCCTGAGGAACCGTGAACAATCTCAGAGAAAACCACTGAACATCAGGCAGACAATAAATAATGTATGATGAACCCAGGCCCACTTATTTAGGAAATAAAAAGTTGGTGGTTTCTCAGTTTGTTGTTGCTGTTGTTTTAAAGAAACTGAAAAGAGTGAATCCTGACACTCTGTGTAGATCAGTGATTCTCAGGCAGGGATGGGAGACATGAAGTTCCAGGAAGGAGCAGGTAGCGCACCACCTGTCTTTGTTTCTGTCTCCTCTCCCTCGGTTCAGATGTCCTCACCTAGCAAAGGACTTTTAACTGGTTCCATCATCCCACAAATTCTTTTTTTTTTTACATAAATTTTATTAGATTTTTAAATATACAAAGCTAAAAGTTAAAGATGAAACGGAAATACAAATACAAATTAAAAGAAAAGAAAAAGAAAAAAAATAAAGAAAAAGATATACATAGAAGTTGGATAACCTCCGATCCATCTATGGTCATAAGAATAAAGTAGATAGTTTGTTTTAACATGCTGGCTATTCATATAACATTCATGTATTTTTCCTTGTCTATTATATACTATTTATCTAGAATCTAATCATCAAAACCCCATATTTATTTATTTATTATTTTATTTATTATTCAAATTTATTCCCCGCCCATCTCCCATGCAAGGGACTCTGGGCGGGTTACAATAAATAAATTGTAAATAATAATATTTAGCTTTACTCCTGCTGCTTTTTGCAAATAGTCCATCAAAAATTTCCACTCTTTAAAGAGTAATAATTTAAATTTTCTTTTAGTAGGCAAATCAATTTGTCATTTTCTGCCATTTCTAGTAGTTTCAACATCCATTCCTGTATTGTTGGTACACTTTAATTTTTCCAAAACTATACATATGTAAGTAAAGAGGAAAAGTTTTTCTATTTGTGCATCCCAAATTCCAGATAAAAAGAAAAAATTCTAGTTTAAGTCTTTTAATTTATACCCAACCATACTATTAATACTATGCATATAAAAGTAAAAAGAAAAGAATTTTTCTATTTATACAACCCAGATTCCAAACAGAAAAGAAAAAATTCTGGTTTAATTCTTTTAAGTTATACCCAACCCTACTGTTTTTGATCTCTCACTATAATATTTCTTCAGATTCTGCTCTTTTGTAACTTTTCTCACAAAATATCTTGGCAATTTCTTATCTCTAACGTAACGTGAGTCAACTCTGAAAATTTTATCTATCTCAGAGTCCATGTCTTCTTCTTCTATCTCTAAGTATTGAACTAAAGCATCAACTATATATTTTCTCATATTCTCAATTTTTCTAGGGCTCCTCTCAGACTCAAAAAAAATTCTTCTTCTCTCATTTCTGCTAGTACAATAGCATCTAAATTATATTCCATATCTTTAGTAATAGAATCTGATTTAATCTCCGATTTCTTAACCTGACCTTGTGTCTCTTTAAAATCCCCTGGAAAAATATTTGCAATTTCTTTGACAATCTGTTTTTCATTTCTAAATTCTTTTTTTGAATCTTCCTTCATCACTTCCATTTTCTCTTCTACTTGTTGATCTAGAAGATTGTCTAGATAGAAAGAAAAAGGAAAGAAGAGGGATAAAAATTATTAAAGATTCAAAAGAAAAAAGGGGGAAGAGAGGGGGAAAAAAATCCACATACAATAAAAAAATAAAAAAATAAAAATAATACTGCCTTTTCTTAATAGATGTTGCATAAAAAAAGGGCAAAATGTACTTTGGTAAAATCAACAGTTCTCACATGAAAAAAATAAAAGATAAGAGTACAACGGGTAAGTCCTTTAGCTGTAGTCAAAATATCCTTGAAAATGTAATAACAATCCAGTTCTCAGGCAAGCTTATAATCACAAGTCCCAAAGAGGAGAGAGAAGAAAAGGAAAAAAAGAAAAAAAAAGAGAAGGGGGAAGGAGAAAGCCCCAACTCCAAATGTCTTCACTCTCCAAAACAAAAAGCAACAAGAAAGTCCACTAAAATCCCATATAATAAGGAAATTCCAAAAACTGTTCAAAACAAAGATATTCCAAAAATACCCATTATAATCCAAATAATTTCCAAACCCATTACAGGGAAAAAAGGAAAAAAAAATACCATCTCAAGATGAAAAGCAGAAAAGAAAAAAATAGAATAAAAGGCAGACCGTTAACCCATTTGAATTCAAAATCCAGAGAGGAAAATAGATTAGTCCCACTTCGGTAAATAAGCCATTCGTCAATAGTCAATGTCACTCCATATCACCTCCAAGTAAAGTCATTATTCTTTAAACTCCCACCATTTCTCAAGTCGTCTTTAGCAAGAAAGTTACACAAGCACCAGCAATATCGATCATGTCCATAGAAGGATCTTAGCAGATAATATGTAAAATTAAAATAAACACAAATATAAAACAGTGACTAAAAGTGCTGAATTTAGGTGCTACATATCTGAAAAGATTTCGCTGTTTCCTGCAGAGCAATAACGATGGTCCTTCCAGTCGCTTTCATCGCTTCAATTTCCTTTTTCCCGTGGTGGAAAAACGGGAATTAGGAAAGAGCGACGGTTCCGGCGACCCTTGTGGTTTATCTTCTGATCCCCTTTTCTTCAAAGGGGAGATTTCAGCAGTTTTATTTCTTTAAAAACCGCTGCAAGCAGGCAAACAGCGGAGCCGAGCCAGGAGCGCTCGGTTCAGCGCACCGGCGTCTTCAGCACCCGGAAGCGATCTCCATCATCCCACAAATTCAATGCATTCTCATAATTGCATTCTCTCATCGCAATGTAATTTTAGGAAAAGGGAGGTCAGTTCTAACCCTCTCTTCATTTTTATTGGTCCTTTTTTCAAAAAGGCATATATTGCTTCTCTTCTACTCCCTACAACAGCGGAGATATGTCAGGCTGAGATATAACACTCCTTTATGAATTGCACAGTATTCCTAGCGGGGAGATGAGAGCACGTGCTTCAGCAGCAACCCCTCTGTATGGGGGGGGGGAACTTGAATCAATATTCTCCTTGATCAGGAATCTTGTGAGCTCATAAATGAATTCAGCTGAGAACGCTTACATCTCTCTGCCGACTGTCCTCCTCAAATGGGGAGATGGGAGCAGGACCAGAGGCACTTTCCACATGTTAATAGCCGAAGGCTGGCACAGAATCGCCCATGGGAGCATTTATCCTAGATCTCTGTGGTTCCCATCTGGTGGCTGCCCCTCGCTGGCTCTCTGGAACAGGCTTCACTTCTGTTTTTGGGTTTCTTTGTACATGGGCATGTGGGGGGGCAGTGAGGTAGGCACACCCGCATGGCATTCTGCATGCAATTGCTTGCAGAGTAGATTTGAAGAGAAGACTGGTGCTGGCCTTGCAGGCAAGGAAGAGGGAGAGAGTAGTTTGAAGTTCAGAAGCTGCTTCCTTCCAGCCCCCCAAAAATATTTCGAATAGTCCTAGTTCTTAATGTTGCAACCAGATCTTGTCACCCTTTTTCTCCTAGCACAAGAATTGCACTGCCACACTCTTACGTTGCATTCCACTTCCACTTGCATACATCTGAATAAGAGAACTGGATTGTCCCAGCTGTTTGTGGCTAGGATGACATCTGGCTGATAAATGCCTTAATAGGACAGGGGAGATCATGGACATTCCGACATACAGTGTACAAGACATCAGGATATCGTGGTTTTCCCAAGTCTGGAGCACAACATCTACCATTCATCATGCATAAGTAATGGCCGTGCTGCTGGGAATGATAGAAGTTGTAATCCAGTGCATCTAGGGTTCACCAGGTTGGGGAAGGTTGCTCCCTGCCTTGATTTTTAGTGTGTGGTCTTCAGAATTCTGGTAACTCTTTCTTCACAACAGCTGAGATAGGACTTTTATCTCTCCGCACGTCTTCAGTGAATCATAGTTTCCTTCTTGCTCCCTGAGTATCTTGATACACTAATTGAACACAAGGGTATATGTTGAGAGAACAACCTTAGTCATTTTTTCTGTGTTTTTAAATTGCCCCCCTTCCCCCCATCCCTTGGCAGTGGCTGGCAGTGGAGCAGTTATGTGTCCACATGATGTTCCTTCTCACACAACTATTTTGCTGGATGGATGGATGGATGGATGGATGGTTGTTTGTTTGTTTGTTTGTTTGTTTATTTATCTATCCAACTTATATCACCGCCCATCTCCCCCCACAGAGGATATATGAACTGTACAGAGTCATAGAATATTCTATGGGATGTTCTACCTTAGCTGGCAATGCTTGCTCCATGCTCATGCTTTTTAGAACTCGTAATGCTATACTTTATGTATCTTTCATTACCAAAGGCTTGGGTTGTCATAGCAATGTCATGGCTTATAGAGGCTTTTAAAAGTGACTGGGAAGCTTAATGGAGTTGGCATTAAATCATAAAAACCTAAGAAGAATCGTGGTGGATCACCTCAAAATTCAATGTAGTTTAGAATTCTCTTCTTACTGTGGCCAACCAGAAACTTAGAAGCGAGTCAGAACTCACTTCTGTTCATGTTCCCAAGCAGCCAGTAACAAGAGGTGTATTGCCCCCAATACTAGAGAAAATGTAGAGCTATAATAACTGAAGGCCCTGAGAGATAAATTCATGCAGAAGACTAATCTTTTTTGAAAACCATCCAAGGCACGCACGCACATGCGCGCACACACACTCTCTCTCTTTCTCTCTCTCTCTCTCTATAGATATCTTCGATTGGTATCTATCTACTGTATATATATATATATATGATTTCGTCACCGCCCATCTCACTCTTGTGGCAGTGAATTCCAGAGTAGGATGATGCAGAGTAGTGATGAAACACTCCTTTTTCTCTGTCCTAAATCTCTATTACTTGGTCTCATTGGATGACTCCAGCATCTAGTGTTCTGAGAAAAGAGGGGAAAAATTCTTCCTGTCTTTGACACCTCTATCATATTCTCCCTTACCTTTTTTTTTTTAAAGAAAGGACCTAAAGAAGCTCTAAATCAGAGCTTTCCAAACTGTGTGTTGTGACACAAAAGTGTGTCGCCACACTGTCTGGTGTGTCGCCACACAACCCGGAAGCGCTGATCATCATCAGCGCTTCCGGGTTTTCCCGCGGTGACACACCAACGTCG
This sequence comes from Charina bottae, assembly GCA_023362775.1. Lineage (NCBI taxonomy): Eukaryota > Metazoa > Chordata > Lepidosauria > Squamata > Charinaidae > Charina > Charina bottae. The sequence goes on from JALMGJ010000002.1 coordinate 40,186,580, forward strand.
GCGTGCAAAAACTGAAAGCGGCAGCAGCGCTTCCGGGTTTTTGCGTGCTGCCGCAACGGTGGCACTTCCGGGTTTTCCCGCGGCGACACACCAACGCCGGTTGGTGTGTCGCCGCGGGAAAACTTTGGAAAGCCATGCTCTAAATGTTGTGACGTTTCTCAGAAGTGCTGTAATATAATATTTGAGGTGTAGTGGCTAGAAAAATGCACAAAACTCTAAACGTTACTGAAAACTATAAAGTTTTATTTTTCACTTTTTTCCTAACAATTTGCAGTAAAAAATGTGCCCTTCTGTAAGTCATGCACAAACTATGTGTTAGAGGCCCAGGAAGTCACTGTACTTTGGGCACAACTGCTCATGAAAGTATGACTCAGGCTGAAAAATGGTGGCTTGCCTGCCTTTTTTACCACAACAAGGTGAGAAATTGCAGCTGTGCTGTGTGAAACACTCCACAACTAGTATTTTTTCAAATGTTTATGCTGATGTTTGCAGGAAAGCACTGAATACAACATCTGTATGCTTATTTCAGGGTTGAACATTACATAATAGGTGTTGATTTATACATGCGTCTACTGCCTTTCTGTGAAGGCACTTAAGACAGTAAATAGTTTTAAAATAAAATTTTAAAATTTAAAACAAAACATAGCCATGTTGGCCAATGAAGGGGGAAAAACATCCATAGTAAGCAATCCCTTTTCTTAGAGCCAGTCCAACATTTCACAAAAGAGTATATAAGTTTTTGAAAGTTATTTTAAATAAAATAGAAATAGCTGCAACGTGATATGTAAAACAAACGCCAACAACTTTTCTCCTTGCTTTGTAGCCAAAGTGTACCTAGTCCCAAGGGAAGTGAGAGAGGAGCTGTCCAAATAATTCTCTGGAGCCAGTTTATTGGCCCTCCAGGAATGGTTGGCGCATTCCCAAGTGCAATTTGGAGTGCTAGTTGCAACTTTTTATAAACCTAATGGCTTGGCACTAGGATGCATTGCTGGCCTACCTCCAGGGTCTAGAACAGGGTTTCCCAACCTTGGCAACTTTACGGTGTGTGGACTTCAATTCCCAGAAGCAACTTTAAGGTATGTGGAATTCAGTTCAATTCAATTCAAGTCCACACACCTTAAAGTTGCCGAGGTTAGGAAACACTGTCCTAGAATGTACTTTAATTTTTTTTAACAACCCCGGAGGCCAAGCTGGGGGCTAAAGAGCAGTTGAAGAAGAGAGGCTCTTAAAGGAACAAAATAGTTTCCCCTGCCAGGATTAGCACTGCAAAGATTTATTTTTGCTTAGGTAGGTCTTTCTTCCTTTGCCATTATATACTCAACTTTTATAAATGTATTTTATGGGAGAGGAAGAAGGTAGTGGCTAACCATTCCAAGAAAACTGCCAAGAAAACTGCACGGATGCAGTTGGCAGGAGCCAAGCTTGACTCAAGGGCCCCTTTACCTTTTTACATTACGATATAACTTTTAATTTTTTAAAAAAAAATTGATGATGTCAACAAGCGTAGAATAGAATTAGTCTTATTTTTCCAGGCAGTAACTCAAAGCAGATTATTTGCCCCCAGCGGTTTGGATAGCAAGTCATGGAGTAAGGGAATTACTAAGAATGAAAGAAAAGAGAGCAGAGAAGAAATAGATGGCCGGTTGACCAGGACTGAATGTGAACCACTGGAACTAGAGGCAGTGTTGGTGAAAGTGTCCATGTTGGAGGATCCTTTTCAGGCCTTTTTGGAAGATGGTGGGCAGTGCCCTGTATCGACCAATGTATTTGACACTACAAAGTGCCCAAGAAATCAAATGGGAAACAGGCCAGCTGTTCTGAATGTGTTTGGCACAAAGGTGAACGTTTTCCCCTTTCCTTGCACATCGCTTGGCTCAGCATCTCGCTGAAAGGGGAAATGCTGCTTTTCCAGGCTCAATGCCTGAATGGGGATCCAACTTCAACCTCCTGAAGGAAGTAAGCAGATTTAGGCGAAATATTTAGCAGAAATATTCTGATCCGGCTACTGGAATAAGTTTGAAGTGAGCAGGTGGTAATTGGCACCTGTTAGGGATGTGGGGTCATTGGCCTTGTCTCTTTCTGGTCCTGACAATGTCCTTCCACCCAGCCACCCCCTTCATGGCTCCTCCTGATACAGTGGGTTGTAATCCACAGAAGCTTCTGCTACTGTGTCTCTTAGCTTTTGTGATGTCACAAAGACCTTTTTTGCTTTCATTAACCAAGTTTTCTTGGGACAGAACAGCCTGTTTCTCCTTTAATCCTTCCTGTCTGTTTATAGTTTTGAAATAAAGCATGATACTAACATGTTCAAATCATTATTTAAGATATGGGTTGGCTTCAACTTGGCATGCAAAAACACATAGAGAAGCTGGCTAGATAACTACTTCTCTTTGCAGCCTGTTGTCCTGATTGATTGATTGATTGATTGATTGATTGGTTTTAGATTTACATCCCAGTTTTCCTCTGCAGCCCCAGGGCAGGGTGCATAGCTTTCTCCTACTTTCTCCCCCATAACAACAAGCCTGTGAGGTAGGCTGGACTGAGAGAGAACGACTGACCCAAATCATAACAACAGGTAGCACGTAAATTTTGGTAAATCAATAAATAATCACCCAGTGAGCTTCCGTGGCTGAGGGGGGATTTGAGCCTCACTCCTAGTCCAATCTCTCATCTATACAGAAAAGGGGCTGAATGTGCTTTTAATGTGTTGTTGGCTGCCCAGAGTCATGTCCACAAAATGGGTGGCCATATAAATCGATTCAGTGAATTGAATAAATAAAATAAAATAATTTCTCTTGAGTAAGAATGAATGAAGACGTTTTTATTATGACCTCTGGCCAATCAATCAGTTCTTCAGTCTTTTATAATAGTTGCACACATTTCTGTTTCTGTATGGTCAGTGGAAGGAAACTTTCATTCCAGCCAGTTGTGCAAGCCAATTTTAATACAAAGGGTTGGATTCAAAGATGCCATTCTGAGGATGGTAAAGGCACTGCTGGTGGATCAGATTCCCCCATCCAGATATTTGCTTGGGAGAATTGAACACACTTCGGGAGCAGATCTGGAGGCTGCAAAAGAAGACAGAGGAACAGGGAAATTTTCTTTTCTGAGCAGATCAGATCGTGTTGGATTTAGTCCAGAGTCAGATTAGCATATAGGCAGTTTGGATTTTTTTTATTGCAGAGTCCTAAATCCGATTTCATTGAGAGATTGTCAGATGTCTAGGATTCCCTCTGTGTTATCCAGATTATCCTGAATAAATAATGCCCCTGTTTTATCCTAACGTTTTGACTGTTTTGGAGCTATTTGTAAGTGAGATTAACCATATAGTGAAGGCTTCCATTGGTTTCCCTTCTGGGTCAAGCTTTGCAATTTGAAGAATCATTGATAATTTTGAAGAGAATTTCTAGTTTTCCTAGCTAGACATGCACCCTCTTAAACATGCAAAGGGTAATCATTTAAAAGTCGCTCTTTTGAGGGAGATGGGTGGTGATGAAATTTGATAAATAAATGAAAATTTTAAAAAGCTGATCAGTTAGCAAACGTGCATACCTATGTATACCAACCACCCTGTGGTAGCGACAGACAGACCCAGATGGGGTGGTGTGTTTTTTATTTTACTGTACAAGGGAAGAACAGCAGTGGTTTCCCAATCAGCAACTAGAAAGAGCTGAGTTGTGTCTCCCTTACTGCGTGGGCAGAGTGTCTTCTACAGATTATTACACAAATTTCTTTTCAAGAATAGTTCTGAAACCCTACCTGACATTTCAGTGGTCGAGAGTAGAACCTCTTTCACAAGAACTATGATCCGTATTCTTTTGTCTTGGCATTTGAAACATGTCTTCATTTTTATTTCTGAGACATGGAAAGGGAACAGACACCAGATAATTCATTGCTACATTATGTTTCCTTTGTTAAACTTCCATAGTGAAGATGCAAACGTTTTCTTCAAAGTCAGCCTTTGGGAGGCCAAATCCTTTGTGTAGGGGGAACAAAAAGTGACTTCAAAAGCCAGCATGGTACCATATAGTAAAAAGTGGTAGATTTGGGAGCCCTGGCGACTTGTCCTGCTCAGCTGTGAAGCTCCTGAACATTCCTCTGTTGAAACTGCCAAGCAGAATTACTATATATGTAGTTTTCCATTTTTATACTGCCTTCTCACAAGACCCAGAGAAGTGTAAAAGTAACATATTTGTCCCCCCAAATCTACCTTTCTCTGATTTTTGTAATGCTGTTTGCAGTTCTAAAAATAGACATCTGAGAGGAAAGTATGTGTAAAAGGGCATGTTTCAAGAAGAATGTACACAAAAGTACGCGCGGCCATTTTTAAAAAAAAAGAAGCTAATGCTCATTATAACAGTAAAAAACCTTTACTTAATGCCAATGTTATTCAAGTACGTATATGTTTCTAATAGATTTACATGACTGTTGTGTTTTTTTTTTTTGCTAAAGCACTTTTTATGTGTGTTTTTTCCTTCTCTTTTTGTAATTAAAAATTTAAAAAATAAATAAATAAAAGAAGAAGAAGCTAATACTGAATGGATTTAAGCTGGGGGAAAAAATTAAAAATAGCTGTGTGAAACCAAACTTTAAAGCAGTGTTTCTCAACCATGGCTACTTGAAGATGGGTGGACTTCAACTCCCAGAATTCCCCAGCCAGCATGGCTGGCTGGGGAATTCTGGGAGTTGAAGTCCACCCATCTTCAAGTTGCCAAGGTTGAAAAACACTGCTTTAAAGCATCATCTTTCCCTTTCGAGACCAGAATATGCTACATTTCCGTAATGTAACCTGCACTGAAGGTTGAGTTTTTCGACCAGAAACCATTGATATATGGGGTGCCTCCCTTGTGGCCACAAAGTTTGCAAAAGCAGGAGGTTATTTGACAAAGCACGTGCCCCTCTCCCTTCTCAAACTATTGGCCTCAAAAGGGACAAACGGGCTGCCAAGCTGTTGAAGGCTGATGGTACAGTGGCCAAATGCCCAGGTGGGAATTTGCATGTCTCCGGATGACGCTTCTCTCCCAGACCAAATGGGCGCCCATACAAATAATGAACTGCTTTGCTTCCCGCAGATTCGAAAGCACCGTCCAAACTGGCAAGCTGCAAGACCTTATCCACCGCAGTAAAATGGCCAGATGTAGAGGACGGTTTGTCTGCCCCGTTATCCTCTACAAGGGAAAGGTAAAGCTGTGCGTACCCCGTACGCCTTTCATAGATTGCTTGGTTCTGTTTTTGTGGAGAAGGACCATGGTAGCCTTTGCTGGACTAAAAACTAGGAGGCCCGAAAGATGGCCAGACCTTTATGTGCCAAGTGTGTGAGTCTCCTGCTTCTTCTCACCATCTGAAGCTGCCCTCTGAGAGGCAGCGGAGGAGGTGAGCCGTTCTCTAACTTGCAGCCTTCAGCTTGTCACAGTTTTGTGGTGGAAAACATGGAGGTTTTGGGGGTTTGGGGTTTTGGTTTGTTTTTTGGATAGCTCAGGCTTTTTTTGTTACCTGTTAACATTTGCTGCCTTCTCTTCTTTGGATGAATGTCCAGAAGCCCTTTTTATTTCTTTATATTTATAATATAAAGATAACACTTAGCTCAGAGCTTTCCAAACTTTTCATGTTGGTGACACACTTTTTAGACATGCATCATTTCGCTACACACTCTTACAGCAGGGCACAAGGCAGGCATTAGGACCTGCGCAAAATCCTGGCAGGGCAGGTTTGGAGGCAGCAAGGCACAAGACAGGCACTAGGACCTGCACAGAATCACAGCAGGTTTGGAGGCAGCCAGGCACAAGGCAGGCACTAGGACCTGCGTGGAATCCTGGCAGGGCTCGGAGGCGGCAGCAGCTGCGACACAACCAGACACTGCAGCCGACACACTAACGTGTCCCGACACACAGTTTGGAAAGCTCTGACTTAGCTTTAGTGTAGCTTCTTTTAAAATTAAGAACTTTAGTATTACATTTCCCCAATGTTCTTGCTCTTTCTTAAATTAAATCTTCTCTAATCATCTTCATTAAAGTTTTGAAGGAAGAAAGAACGTGATAAAGAGTTGATAAGCATTGAAAGGGTGCTGCAAATAGTGATTGCATAGGAGAATGGGAAGGAATTGCAGCCCTGAGATTAGTAAGTACAGGTAGTCCTCACTTTAACAACCACAATTGGGACTGGAATTTCGGTTGCTAAGTGAAGCAGTCAAGCGAATCTGACCCAATTTTATGACCTTTTTTGCGGCAGTTGTAAAGTGAATCACTGCAGGTGTTAAGCAAACCACATGGTTGTTAAGCAAATCATAGGGTTCCCCATTGATTTTGCTTGCCAGAAGACAGCTGGGAAGGTCGAAATTGGTGATCATGTGACTATGGGACACTGCAATGGTCATAATGTGAACCAGTTTGCCAAGTGCACAAATTGTGTTCATGTGACCGTGGGGACGCTGCGACGATCGTAAGTGTGAGTACTGGTCACAAGTTGTTTTTTTCAGCACCATCGTAAATCCGAATGGTCACTAAACAAATGGTTGTTAAGTGAGGACTACCTGTAATGAAACCTGTGTTGTAAACTGTGCAACTAACTAACTGGAAGGGCCAAGAGCAAAACCATTTTGATTTGGGATAGGCCTGAAGGAGAATAGAATCCATTGCTATTTCTCTGTGCTGTTATTGGTCATTGTCTGTCTCCGCAGCATATATGCCGATCGGCCACGCTGGCAGGATGGGGAGAACTTTATGGGCGCACAGGATACAACTACATTTTCTCAGGTAAGAGAAAGGAGGTTTGTAGAAGGCATAGTTTTACTGTTGATAGTTTTAAACACATAGTTTTACTACTATTTGAAGAGAAAGGGAGCTTCTTTGGAAATTAGTGGGGATTGCACACTTAAGCGTGGAGGAGGAAGCCATGCTTGTACATCCTGTTAAGCCATCATATGGGCTGCTTGGTTTAGGTTAGTGTTATGTATGAATCCAGGCCCTGTGGCTTGTAAAACGTGGTTTAATGTTTAGTGTTGTGCATGCATCAAGTTAAAACAAATCATAGGTTAGTGAGTGCAATGTATACATTTAGCCACTGGTTATTTCAAGATGGAAACCAAGCTCCTGTGTCGCTTAGAGAGACTCTCATGGCCAGATCTAGCCACCAGGGGAAACTTGTTAATCTTTTGCTTCAGAAACCACCAAGAGTTATTAATTAGTCTTAAAAATGTTATTTATTTGTCAATTTTCTGTGCCACCTAAGTCCCAAACAACTCTGGGAGGCTTTGCAAGATTAAAAAGACAACAGCATTATATATAAAATGAACATACAATATTATATAAAAGACCGACAAATGTAGGAGGGAATAACGTATCTCAGCATCACCCCCCAACTAAAGGGATCTGCCTAAAACATCATAATCCAAGGCCTGTGGGGGGAAACCTGGTTGTTAGAGACTGCTTGAAGGTGGGCATGGGGAGGGCTGTACTGATCTCTGGATCCAAAATTATTATTCCAGAGCAGTGTTTCTCAACCTTGGCAACTTGAAGATGGGTGGACTTCAACTCCCAGAATTCCCAGCCCAGCATCTCCAGCATAAGACAGGAGAAGGAAAAAAAATGTTTGTGAGCCTGCTGGAAAAGGTTAAGGGCTCCAAGTTCTTCCTTGACCTGACATGCTCTTAAAATGGCATACAGATAGTCCTCAACTTACAACCACAATTGGGACCAGAACTTCTGTCACTAAGCTGTCGTTAAGCGAATCGTGCCCAATTTTACAACCTTTTTTGCCATGGTTGTTAAGAGAATCACACGGTTCCCCATTGATTTTGCTTGTCGGGAGCTGGCTGGGAAGGTTGCAAATGGCGATCATGTGACCCCAGGACCCTGCAACCATCGTAAGTGCGAGGACTGGTCATAAATCACTTTTTTCAGTGCTGTCGTACCTTTGAATGGTTGTTAAACAAATGGTCATAAGTTGAGGACTACCTGTAATTCATTTATTCTCTTTTGGAAAGAAAATATTCGGAAATGGCTTAAGAAAAATGGGGAAAAGTAGGATGTCCCACCACCCTGCAAGCCAGCAGGGCAGTCCAACCAGACAGTTTCTCCCGCTTCCTCCCCTGTAAGACTGTTTGCCTGTATCTACGGTGAGCTTATGGGAGGTCTGTGAGAGTGACCTGTTGTTCCCACTTCAACTGCTGCGAAGTCTATCCTGTCTTTGCTCCAGTTCCCCATCAGGAGAATGGGTTGGGAATCCGGAACAGAACCCTCTCCAGCTGGCCCAGACTCGGGTGCAAGAACAAAACCCAACTGAATTGCTTTCAGTGGCTTTGTGGGCTGGCCCAGTAAGCATGATCTCACTGGACTCATTCACAGTGGCAAGGCCATTTGGACGGTCTCGTTTGCTGAACTGGTGGGAAGTCTGCAACTAGCTGGGAGAAGTACTAGGTCATGAAAAGAGCTGTGGACCTGTCTCTCTTTCCCAGTCCCAAACCACAGTTGCTATAATTCATCACAACAAATGATGTGGCTGTTAATTTGCTGTCCTCTTCCTTCGTTGTTTTTTTTTTAATGGCTGTTTGTAGGTGGTTCAGATGATGCCTGGGCAGATACGGAAGACTTGTCGGAAGAGGACTCTGCTTTCAGGTCTGTTTGTTTCCTGTGTTGATGGGTTGTATATAAGATTATGACTTCTTTCCTGAGATCGATCTCTCTTTCTCCAACTTAAAAACATCAGAAACTTCCTTCTCTGTTACCATGGCAGATAGGAATTTAAAAAGCATTTATTTTGCTAACCTGGAATTGCGGGGGGGGGGGGGGGGAGGTGGTGGTGCTCCTTAACTCTCTGTTGTGCCGTGCAAAAAAATTAAAACATCCCTGGAATTTCAGAAGTTGGTGGTTGAAACAATAGCCCTTGTCCTGTGGTGTAAACTGGTGTGTTTAGTCATAACTATTTTATTGGGCCTGGGGAGGGAAGACGTGCATTCGGTGGCTCTCAGGAGGGATCAGTAGAGCCAAGACTCACGTAGAAGATAGGATGGAAGTCTTACAACATTGCTGTGGATTTTGTTTAATATCTATTTTATTTTAATTTCAAAAGGTGCCCTTGAAGATACTCAAAGTAGCTTATGGCAGATTTTTTTTAAAAAAATGATAATGATAAATTTGAAATCGCGCTGAAATCTCAGCCAAAAAAAACACGCAAAGAATAAAATATTTTGCACATTTAATAAAGTATTATAATTTCAGAACTTAAAATCACTTAAAAATCTTCTCTGTAGGCCAGGGCTTTCCAAAGTTTTTCCCACGGCGACACACCAACCGGCGTTGGTGTGTCACCGCGGGAAAACCCGGAAGTGCCGTCCTTGCAGCAGCACGCAAAAACCCGGAAGCGCTGCTGCCGCTTTCGAGTTTTGCGCACTGCAGTTGGTGTGTCGCCGCGGGAAAACCCGGAAGCGCTGCGCTTCTGGGTTGTGTGGTGACACACCAGACTGTGTGTGGCGACACACTTTTGTGTCGTGACACACAGTTTGGAAAGCTCTGCTGTAGGCCTTGCTTATTCCCTGGATGTGGGACAGCCTGCAATATCTGTGCATTATCATCACTTCATTTAACTCGCTTGGCTTTCCCTCCAATCTGATTCTGGAGATGGTGATTTTTTGAAGGGATTGAGGAGCATTTTGGACCTTCCAAAAGCTGGTACAAAAATGCTCCAATTTGAGAGGTGAATTGGGGAGCCGTTGTATCCAAACTAATCACATTTTCCAGGATTATTGTGTTTCTTAGCATGTCTTTCTCACCAGCTCTTGAGAACTTCTTTTCACTCATTTACACAGAGGACTTCAGATGGTTTTAGTCCTGAGTTGGATGCCATCTCTTGGGGAACCGACCTTGCACAAACCATCTTGAAATGAAGGGGACTTTCAAAGGGATCATGATCTTGGCCCCCACAGAGCATTCTGGCTGTTCTGGCGTGTAAGGCTTCCTAAGATCTCTGATTCCCCACAGTGGAATGCTAACCCTCATTTTTCCTTCATTTCAGAAATGCAGACTCACAACTCTTTGACAAGGTCCGAGGTCACGACATCAAGCTCTTGCGGTATCTGTCGGTTGCATACATCTGTGACTTGATGGTGGAGAACAAAAAAGTCAAGTTTGGCCTGAAGTAAGCACCGCTGCATGCATGCTGTGCTCCGGTTGCTGCAGGAAAATTTCAAGCAACATTCCAGCAGAAGAATGCTGCAGCCAGCGTAATGTAGTAATCAAAGAGCTGGACTTGAGCCTCAGCGACAACTAGATTCTAATCCTTATTCCACCATAAACCTCATTTGTTGACTGTGGGCAAATCGCTGTTGCTCAGCTAATTAGTGAGGTTAAAAGGCAGGAAGGGATCCTGATTGCTGCCCTGAGGTCTATGGAGGAAGGGCGGGGGAGGAATAAAATAAGAAACTAAGATTCCCAGACGATGGTAGCTTGTATTTTCTTCTGCCCTATCCACCGTCTCATAGAAATAAGAGCCACGTTTGTTTGGAAAGCTGAGAGAGAGAACTGACCGCAAAGGCTATCTTACAGCCTTAATTGTTGAGAGCAAGATTATGTAGTTAAGCTCTGCCAATGTAAAAAAGAATAGACCCCAGGGATTTCTAGGCGTGGCGAAGTGGCTCCCTAATGTTAGCCTGCCTTTGCTAAATGTTGCCAAAGGGTTTGACCCCCACCCAGGGCGTTTCCATCTCTCTTTCAGCGTGACTTCTTCTGAGAAAGTGGATAAAGCACAGCGCTATGCTGACTTCACCCTCCTTTCCATCCCATACCCAGGTAGGTGGGGGTAATATATTGATCTTGGGCAGTAGCAAAATAACTGACCTTGCTGCTCGTAAAATAAACTGGGAAGAGAAGATACTCCAGAAACTCAAGGAGGTGAAAGACCAGAAGGTGCCAAGGGCAGTTTTTAATCTTCACGTGAAGTTGCATTCCAGGGTCCTCCTGCAACCTATCCACTGTTCATCGGGAACAGCATGTGGCAACTTTTCAGCTGATTGAAGAGCTCTTTTTGTTCGTTTCCAAAAGCGCTCGCCCAAGTTAAAGGTTCCTCCATCATAAGATATGTAATAATTGTATCAGACAATATTTATTTAAGATGTGGGGTGTGGATTGCCTTTTCTTCCCCATCCCTTTTGGAAGCCCGCTCAGCATCTGTTGCAGGCTGGGATAATATACCGTGCGTCGGCAATTGGAGGATTTAGTTTGGCTTCTCAGCGCTGTGATGAAAATGGGTTTCCCCTTTCCTCTTGGCTATTTTCAAAGCTTAACTTGCTACAGGTTGTTCTCAACTTACAACCATTAGTTCAGTGACCGTTCGAAGTTACGACGGTGCTGAAAAAATAGACTTACGACTGGTCCCCAAGTTACGGCCGTTGCAGTGCCCCCGCGGTCACGTGATCAAAATTTGGGCGCTTGGCAGCCCGCCCACACATACGACCGCAGGGGCGCTTCCACTCCCCCCACCTGCCTATCTCTCCCCCATCTATGCCCGCCCTGCACCCTGCCTTGCAGGGCGGCAAGCAGCCCCAGAACTGCATGGCTCTTGGGCTGCTTGCTGCACTGCGGCTCAGGGGCTCCCCCTGCTGGCGAGGCATGCCCAGCCTGGCCCTTTGCGCCAAGAAGCCCCTTTGTGCCGCACTGCTGGGCCGTGCTGGGACTGGGCTTTGCGCTGCGGCTCGGGGGCTTTGCAGGAAGACGGAGAAAGCCTCACGAATGGCCAGCAGCTTCCAGCGTGAGCCCTGACAGCAGCGGGAGCAAGAAGACAGCAAGGCCAGCTGGGGCGGCGGAGCGCAGGGCGGCAGGGGTCTCGGAGCGCAGGGTGGTGACTGCAGCTGGGACTGGGCTGGGGCTTCTTCCAGCCTGAGAGCCGCAGTGTGCAAAGAAGCCCTTGAGCTGCAGCGTGGCAAGCAGCCCCAGAGCCGTGCGGTTCTGGGGATGCTTGCCGCCCCACAAGGCAGGGTGCAGGGCAGCCAAAAGAGCAGAGATGGGGGCGAGATAGGCCGGTGGGGGGAGTTGGAGGCAGTCGCTGACCTTACTGAGGCTTGGGGCTGGGAGGGACCAAGCCTGGAATGGATTGGATTGGGGTGGGTCCTCGCCTAACGACCGGTGAAATTCGCTGAGCGACAGCAAGGGAGAGTGCCGGGATTGCTGTCGCTAAGCGATGAGGTCACGTGACGTCGTGCTTTATGACCGCATTGCTTAGTGATGGAAATTCCGGTCCCAATTATGGTCGTAAGTCGAGGACTACCTGTACAGTGAATCACAGCCCAAGGAGCTCAGCACTGCCAGGAAATTCTGGCTAAGAAATGCTGACCTGGAAAGTCCTTACGCATTATGAGATGTTCCTTGGGAGGTGTTACATGGGGAAAATGAGCACATAGGCACTCGTTTCTTTTAATGGATGAGAGCCCACAGGGGGAATATTCCAATTAAAGTTGCATCAAGCCATGGATGAATTCCCCTTCCAGAGCACGGTTTTGAAATTACCAAGTAACTGGGTTGGAGGTGTTTTTTTCGTTTTAATGACAGTGTTTTTCCTCTGTGAATCAATTTAGGCGCTACCTGGGTCTGTGCAAGTAAGAGAGAGAATGAGAATGGCACGATCCTATAAACACGTGCATTTCATATAACCCAAACCCGTTTCTTCCTAGTTCCACCTGTCCATTGCCATCTCTAGCTTGGTGGAACTGAAACTTTTTTCTCCCGATTTTATTTTTCAAAGTAGTTTAAAAAAAAAAAAAAAAAAAAAGCTTGCCCAGCGTTGCGGCAGAAAACCAACCCCCCTGTGCTTATGCTTCTCTGTCCAGAAGCATTAATTGCACCGTGGATCCTGCCTGGGGGTTGAATGAAACAGTCCAGGAGCATATGATGTAGACCAGGAGTTGGGGATCTGCCATGACCCAGAGCCACATTCCCCATCTGGTGCTCCTCTGCTGCTATTGGCTGTAGTGGACAGCCCAGGACGCCGCTCCTGGACCATCAGCTCTGTGCCAGAACTTCAGAGTCCCGACTTCAGGATGGATGTTAATAGCTGGAGAACTGCAGGTTGATCTCTAAAATGAGCTATGGAGGCAAAGCTGAAAATGAGCTCCTTAAGCATTTGGCTGGCTCGGGCTCTTGCTTACCTGCCTGATACCTGCTGAGAGTTGTTCATCATGGCTTGCTTGCCTGTCTTGGCGCAGGAGGGTGCTGTTGTCCAGACTGCTCTAACACAGTGTTTTTCAAACTTGGCAACTAAAATGTGTGGACTTCAACTCCCAGAATTCCCCAGCCAGCATGCTGGCTGGGGAATTCTGGGTGTTGAAGTCCACACGTCTTAAAGGTGCCCAGGTTGAAAAACACTGTTGTGACACTTGGTTTATTCTGGGATTCCTGAGGAGGAAGCCTCTTTACATCTGCAGGAGTGCTTACATTCCTTCCGTTCTTCTTTCTCTCCATCCCCCTTTCTCTTCCTGCACAGGCTGCGAATTTTTCAAGGAGTACAAAGAGCGTGATTACACAGCAGAAGGACTGGTTTTTAACTGGAAGCAGGTATGGGCCCGGCAGCAAAGCAGGCTCACTTTAATGCTGTTTGAGTGGGATGTATCGAAACTAGGAATCTGCAAGAACATTCTGGAGGGGCTTGTTTCAACTTGCTGGTCAGCATCCTGCCATGTTGGAAGAAACCAACTAGCCAAGGTTGACAGGCCAGGAACAAGTGTAGATGCCGGCTTAGGTGGGTAGGGAAACCCTGCCTCTGCCACCTGAGTTGACCATGTTGCTCTGCCTGCCGTAAGGTGAGCCCTGCATGAACCCAAGAGGCCACCTGCACCTGTGGGCCGTGTCTGGTTGCTGGGCGTCCCTACTGGGATGTTGACTGTTGTTGATGCAGCTGCTGAAAATAGCACACATTCACGTGGTTTTGAAATACATAATAAGGACCGTATGGAATCTTTAGAACGGACTTGAGGTGTTTAAACCCCACCCCTCCCGAACATGAAATAACCCTGAAATCTCTGTGATGTGGCACCACCAGGTTTGCATCGTCACCCCTCCCGTACAACCCTTAGTCTCTCCAGAACACAAAAGACGCAGCTTTGCTCAGCCTCGCTTGTTCTAGGCAGTGTCTGTCAAGGTTGCTGCCCACCCCGACTCCTGTATTTGCTGTCAGCGGAGGACTAGGTATTCTCAGCCTTTCCTCTTTCTCCTCCATCATTATCTCTATCAGGCCTTTCCCTTTGAGAAATCCCTTCGAAAACATACCACTGATTGGGTTTCTCCTCCTCGCCTATGGAGGGGAAAAGTTGGCAATGACATTGCTTGCAAGTAGGAAACACAGCGCAGGTAAAGCATTCTTTCTGTCAAAACCAGCAGACGTGCAAGACATTGTTGGATGGCCATCCCTTGTTTAGGTGACCAGAACAATCAGTGCCAAGAAGAATCCCTGGGGAGAATGGAAGATAATTAGCCACTGAGGAACACGGGCATTCTGCATTTTCCTTGGCTCACCAGGACAGTCATCATCCTGCTATGCTAAGGCAGAACTAAGATTCCAGTGGACTTGGGAGGAAGTTTCGTGGCAATTCAGAGGGATATCTTTGCAGTAAAATATGCATAGAGCTTGACTGAAAGAGTTGGATTTCCCTGACTGGTATATAATTTTGTATTACGGGAGTAATACAAAAGCAAATTATACTATTCTGTTTCTAATATTTTCTAAGCCTAGCTTTGTCACACCATCCGGTTATTGAAAGATTGAATATTCCTATTTGTTCGCAGGACTATGTAGATGCTCCCCTTAGCATCCCAGTCTCTCTCACCCAGCCATTGAACATCGACTGGAGTGAGTATCAGGTAAGAAGGAGAAGGGGCATCTTGAGGCAATCAGCTGTCTTGCAGTGACAAACTCTAGGGCTTCCCTGCCCTTCCCTGGGTTGGGGTTTGCAGTGACTTCTACCCTTGCATTCATTTGATCCAGGACTTGTCTTATGTTAAAAGTGTCTGGAGGAGCTGTCTGGATTAATGCTTGAGTCACAGAGTCCAAAATTTGTGAGTTCTGCTTCTTAGTTTTTCAGACAATTCTGTAAAGCCTTACACGTTTGTTTTGTTACAATTATACCTTTCTTGTTCTCTCTGGATCTGACAGCCGGTTATTTCTGAGGTTCCCCAGCAGTTTCTTATTTGGGAAGCTTAATTGGGTTATGTTCATTTATAGAACTCCCATGTTCTTTCCAATTTATTTGCTAGGCCGAGCAGCATATTGGGCAAAAAGATTTGTTAAATTACCAAGGGAATCCACATATGGTTCCTGGTGGGTCTTTGCAGCTGTTTCAGCTGGATGCTTCCATCTAAAGATTTTCCTTCTTTAGTTCTCACTGCTCCTCCTGATCTTGCAGCTCCTGTTTGAGGATCAGGTGGCAGTTGTGGCCAGGAGGGCTTTGGCACGGATTTTGTCTTATGTGCCAATTGTGCCCTTTCTGAGATCAAGGGGCGTTGCTCTCGGTCACTCATGGCTTGGTCACCTCTCACGTGGATTGCTGCAATGTGGGCTACATGGCACTGCCCTTGAAGACTACTTGGAAGCTGCAGTTGGTCCAGAATGTAATGGCATGGGTAGTTATGGGCAAACCTTGGTATGCCCATGTTACAACAGTGCTCCATGAGCTGCATTGGCTCCCAGTAGGCTTCCGGGTATAATTCAAGGTGCTGGTTACCACCTATAAAGCCCTTAATTACATGGGGCTAGGTTATTTGCAGGACCATCCCTGTCTCATTGTTTCTGTCCGACTCACTAGATCAGAGCTTTCCAAACTGTGTGTCGCGACACAAAAGTGTGTTGCCACACACAGCGTGGTGTGTCGCCACACCACCCGGAAGCGGCGGCGCGCGCGTGCACGGCGGCCGCCATGCGCGCGCCGCCGCGCGCCTCCCGTGCCGCTGCACGCCCCCCCGCGCTGCCACCGTGCGCGCGCACGCCACCGCACACACCCCCGCGCCGCCACCATGCGCGCGCCCCACCGCACACGCCCCCCGCGCCGCCGCACGCCCCCCCCGTGCCGTCGTGTCGCCAGCGGCAGCACTTTGGAAAGCCCTGCACTAGATCCATAAGATCCATTAGTAGACCCATTAATACATCCATCTATTAAGCAGTGTGATCTGCTGGGACCTAGGAAGCGGGCCTTCTCTTTTGTGGGACCTGTCTTTTGGTACAACATACCCCCCAAGATTCTTTTCACTCCAACCCTGCTGGCATTTCATGAATCCATGAACAACCTAGATGTTCCCCCAGGCATGGGGCTTGTAGGTTGGATAAGCCCATCGCTGTATTTTTTTATTGACATGTTTGGGTTTTGAGGTTTGAGTTTGATTATCCTCCTGTGTCATTGTACTATTGTTCTATATTGTTTGTTCTTGTTCTGTTAGTTTTTTAATCTGGTGTTTGCCACCCAGAATTCCAATTGCAAGACGGGTGGCTGTATAAATTGATATAATGCATGAAGCAGTGTCATGAAGAGAACTGTTTTCTTCATAATATCTCCTTGTACTCAGTGGTATATATCAAATGTACAGATACGCTTTTTTAGATGAGGGTGGCAATTTATCAGTGGAATTACATCTTGTGTTTCTAGAAATACATCCACAAGTAGCTTGCACGGTTTTCTTTACAAAATAATACAGATCATTAAAATACATGAAACTAATAGAAAAGCCGATCCGTAATACAAAATACTAGAAAATATAACAGCAGCAGAATTGTAGATTCTTGTAGATTTGCAGTTCGTTTTTGTTTCTGTCTGGATTAAGCTGAAAACACTGCCTGTAGAATAAGGAGTACACTTAGGGGGAAAAAGAGACATACCTGGTTTGGGTAGGGTGGGGAGAATTGCTTGTCCAAGCTAGAGGTGAAGAATGTGACCACTCCGTGTGTTGCTTAACTGCAGCCCCAAAGGGCATCCGTCAATATAGTGAGGGATGCTGAGATGTATACTTCATCCATATCTGGAAGGGGAGAGGTTCCCCATCCTTTATCTTCCCCCTGGAAATGAGGCACAAACTTTGGACCAAGTCATACTTTGAGTTCTCTGGACTATATTGAAAAAGCCTTGCTCAATATTGATGCTGTAGTGGTAGATCATGGCTTAAACAGAGCAATCTATCCTTGCAAGTTGCTATGATTTTTTCCCAGCCATCTGTGGAACTGGGATTCCTCTCAGGGTCTGCTAATCTCACTTGTGCACTTCTGAAATCAACTAAAATGCCAAGACATTTCATTCTCTCGAACGGCCTCTCACCTTTGATGGAACCTCTCATTCTCCATTTTCTCTCATGACTTCCATGCTTCCTCATCCTAAAACGAGGTATTTTACCAACCCTCTCTGCCACCTCCGGAACACACACTCTAGCTTTACGGCTAGAGCTCTCCAAGCAATGCGTGCTTTATTTTTGTCCTAATCCTTCCTGTTGTTGCTTTTTGTACGCCAAGTGTGGCCAAATGCTGAGCTGGCTTGAAAAGTGAGGTAGTCGTGCGTATAGTTACTTGCAGACTTTGTTGGTAGTGTGTAGTGAAGAAAAAGAAGACCAATCTTAACAGGGAAAGTCTTCCCTTAAAACTTACATCATCTGTCACTTGAGCGATGGTCATCAGTACCTGTTGGGTCCAACTCACGAGACAACAGCAGTTGGGCGATAGCAGCAGGCGCTGCATTATTTATTTTGTACACCAAAGGCTCCCACATTGATGTAACTCTCTCATGTTCTGAAAATTACAATAGGAATCGACTACAGTATCAGTGCAGGAAACTCAGAGGGGAAAGTGGTGACTTGCTAGATTTTTAGCACTTAGGATTGCCTTTCAGATGGAGCAGAAACCTTGTGCTGGGCAAAAACCTGGAAGCGCTGCTGCCACTGCGTGTGGGAGCGCGTGCGGCGGTGCGCCATCAGCGCTTCCAGGTTTTGCGTGACACACCTGCACACTGCCGCCGGCGGCGTTGGTGTGTGTCACCAACAGGAAAAGTTTGGAAAGCTCGGCTCTAGAATCACTTAACTGGGTCACTTAAGGATCTGTTGACTTAATATTGCTTAAAGGGAACAAGAGCTCTACATGGGGCTGCCCTTGAAGAGTATCCAGAAGCTTCAGCTGGTGCAGAATGCAGCGGCGCGGGTAGTTATGGGTGCCCCTAGAACAGCACATGTTACACCTCTGCTCCGCGAGCTGCATTGGCTGCCAGTTTGCTTCCGGGTCCAATTCAAGGTGCTGGTTTTGACCTTTAAAGTCCTTCATGGCGTGGGGCTGGGTTATTTGAGGGACCGCCTCTCCCCGATCCCATCTGCTTGTCCCATCAGGTCTGGCATGCTGCAGGTCCCATCTGTCAGGGAGCTACACTTGGTGGTCCTGAGGAGGTGGGCCTTCTTTGCCATGGCGCCCACCTTATGGAACATTCTCCCCACCGAAGTGAGGTTAGCTCCATCCCTGATTTTCCAGAAGTCCCTCAAGACCTGGCTATGTCATCAGGCCTGGGGGTCCCAGGGGACCCGGGAGATCTTGAGGTGGCTCCATTATTGCGGTTAACATCTAGTCTCTCTTGTGCCTTTTTAAAAAAAAATTAAATAATGACTGTTTTTTATATGTTTACTGTTTATGACTTTGTTATACGTCGCCCAGAGTCACTTTTCGTGAGATAGGTGGCCATATAAATTCGATACATAAAATAAATCAATAAACAAAAAAGAGTTCCTTTGCTGATACTGTATGCCTGTTTCTCAGAATCACCTGCTCATCCTTGAAAAGGAGAGAGGAAGATCTGGAATCAGTGCCTTTGGTAGCAATATTGTTTAGTGGATTGTGTCGTCTGATCAAAAATAATTTTTAAATGAGTATTTTAAAAATTATTTATGCTGTAACTAATGGCTGGCATCTGCAGGATGCTCTCTGTTGTAGTCCTGAGAATGTACAGATGACAAAGCAATAGCCTTTAACATTATGCTGATGCCCTGCAGTTTCATCTCCATTCTGCTAAGCATAGCTTACCATTAATTTTTTTTTATACATCCTTGCCAGTGAGAATATTGTGGTAGCAGGTCAGTCGCTTCCTTTCAGTTTCTCGGCAGCCAGGTGGTGCTAACACAGTTGTCGGAACAGGAGTGGGGGTGGAGAGAGTTAATCTGCCTGCGATGTATTTGTTCTGAAAACCAACAAATAGCTGTGGTTGGGGCTGAATTGGGATGAAATATTCTTTACCTAAATGTACAGATATTTGGTTCGAATTGTGGAAGCGAAGACAGGATAGAATTGATGGGAAATTAAGGGCCAGAAGCAAACTTGGGTTTAGTCCAGAGCATTCTCCGAGAGATGTCTGCATCCCAACACTGATCTTGCACTTCAAAAAAAGAGAAAGAAATGCTAGCATTCTAGTCAGTGCTCAGCCCTCAAATTCCCAACCCTGTCCCTGAAATGTTTTTTTGGGGCAATTTGGTGAATTTTAAATAGCTATCATAACAGGAGCAGAAGCTCTGCCTAATGCTGGTCAGAGTGCTGCTAACTGCCACTACAGGTAGTCCTCATTTTATGGCCATTTGTTTAGTGACAGTTCAGACTTATGACGGTGCTGGAAAAATTGACTTACAACTGGTGCTCACGCTTACGACCATCACAGCGTCCCCGCGGTCACGTGATCATGATTTGGGTGCTTGGCAACCAGTTCACATTTATGACCATCGCAGCATCCCGTGGTCACGTGATCGCCATTTGGCAAGCAAAATCAATGGGGAACCACTTGATTCATTTAATGACCATGTGGTTCACTTAATGATCACCGCAAAAAAGGTCGTGAAGTTGGGTCGGATTCGCTTAATGACCGCTTCGCTTAGCAACCAAAATTCCAGTCTCAATTGTGGTTAAGTGAGGACTACCTGTATCACTAGGGTAGGACAGTAAGGTACAAAGGCCCTACCAAAAATTGAAGCTGGCCCTGAAAAAGAGTACCGATGCAACACAAAAATAAGTAGCAAAGATATTTCAGTACTGGGGATTACCTTGGAGCAAAGGTTCTGTCTAGTCCAAACATAATGGCTTTTGTAATCAATCCTGGGGCAGGAAACTTGAAACCATCCAATGTTGCTGAACCACAATTCCCAGCCGTCTTGGTCAGTATGGTTAATGGTGTGGGAAAGGTACTGGCGATCATGGCCGGTGGGATGAGAGCAAAAGACGGGGCCTTGCGTTGCATCTGCTGTTTTCTCCACCTTCACCTGGATGCCCTTAAACTTTCTGCACGAGTCCTGAGGACTACGTACTCGTGTGTGTTTTTGAAAAGATTTCTAGAACACAGCTGTGCAGTAGCCAAGTTCTGTCTTTTATCAAATGATCCTTTTGCCATTGGAAGCTCTCTCCCTATGTGCGGCCAAAGGTTTAGTCAGTTCAGGAGGCCAGGAAGAAAAGGAGATTGATTGGTTTATTCATTTATTTATCCAAATTGGTTATGGCCACCCAACTCCAATGGACTCTGGACAGGGTACGAAACCAAAGAAGTCCATAAAAACAGATAAAAGAGAGTCACTATGTGAGATGGGCAGCTATAAAATGTGAATGAATGAATGAATAAATAAGTAAAACATAAAACCACACAGACAGCCCAGACTATAACCATCTTAAAAGCAACACAAAGCAAACAAAACAGGTGCCCCCCCCCATACAATAATCCTTTGTTGATGCTTCGTTCTCTTTATGAAAAGCCGATCCGATCCTCCTTCCTTGCCTTGGTTTGACCTGACCCCGCAGTCTTCTTGAGCTGCCTCTGTGGGGTAATACACGAAACGATGGGGTGAGGGCATGTATTAAATTGACAAAAGAAAAAAATATATATGCTGTCGGCCTGAAGATCTCTTCCTCCTATCTCCCAACTTTGTGGTGCTAGAATTGGAAGTGGGGGGCAGCAGAAGAGGGTGAAGACTTGGGGTCCTTCCGAAAAAAAAGCCATTGTGCAACGTCACTTTAGTTACAGTACATGTAAAATATGCTGTTCCTGGTGCAGAGAGAAAAACTCGTCCTTTTATCTGCTTTTACCGGGCCCTTCTTTTACCAGAATACATGTCCTATTTTTGCCGTGCACTTCTCCATTTTGGGGGCTTTGCTGAAGTGGGTCAGGACCCAGCAGGATATTCACAGACTCTAATCAATCTTTCAGAAAGTGCTTTGTTATTGAGCTGTGGAGTGATTTTTCTCAGCGCTAGGAGTCTGGCATGTCCTCTGCAATTCTCTGGGACCTAATTCTCCTGAACAATTGAGTAATGAGTCAGATAGGGAGGCTCTGCTCCCTTCTCCTCTTCTCCCAATTTTTTGCAGTTACGGTTTTTCATGTTTCAAAGATCCTGTGCTTAAAACCACCACCACCACCACCCCCGCCTGAAATAACCCAGACCCAGGAAATTTCAATTCAGACATTCTATTTAGAATAAAGAGCTACAGTGCAGAATGAAATTCTAGCAAAAGAGTTGAAATTTGAGTGGAGAGATTTGAATTTGGGTCCTGCTGAGCTATAAAAGAGTTTCCTTGGTGTTTTGACAGCTTTTAATATACAGTAGTAAGTGCCCGTTATATTTCAGCCTATCCCCCTGTTAGATAAAGGGTAATTTTAAGGATAATGTTTGTTTGTTTGTTTGTTTATTTATTTATTTCTCGTATTTATACAGCCGCCCATCTCACAAACGCGAGACTGGGTGGCGTATAATAAAAAGCAACCATAGAAAACAGACATTAAAACATTCCATAATAAAAACATCCAGATTGTTAAAGACTAAAAGAGAGCATCTTCAATATTACAAACAGGTACCCATTGCAATGTAGCCTCGTGTGGCGCAGAGTGGTAGGTGGCAGTGCTGCAGCCGAAACTCTCCCCACGACCTGAGTTCAATCCCAGCGGAAGCTGGTTTCTCAGGTAGCCGGCTCGGGTCGACTCAGCCTTCCATCCTTCCGAGGTCGGTAAAATGAGTACCCAGCTAAGCTGGGGGAATCACGACTGGGGAAGGCAATGGCAAACCACCCCGCTCTATAGTCTGCCAAGAAAACGTCAGCGAAAGCGGCATCCCTTCAAAGGGTCAGTAATGACTTGGTGCTTGCACAGAGGACCTTTCACTTTCACCCATTGCAACAATTCTCCAGAACAGAGAGATCCCCAAGCCTGTTGACACAGCCACGTTTTGAGGGACTTCCGGAAGGCTGCCAAGGACGCGGCCAGTCTCACCTCGGGGGGAATGTTGTTCCACAGGGCGGGCGCCATGGCAGAAAAGGCCCGTCTCCTGGGTCCCACCAGATATAGCTCCTTAACAGACGGGACCCACAACATGCCTCTTCTGCTGGACCTGCAACACATTGAGCTCTGCTATATTTTTGGGTGGGGGGAGGGTAGAAGAAGCAGCATGCACAGGTGACATGTATTCAAGCTGCAAACATGACTGGCATATTCAAGCTGGGAGTCTATATGAGCTTAAACAAGGAAAAGAGTAGGCCAGAAGCTTCTACAGGTAATGGGATTAATGAAAGAGGGCATTAGGGACTAGGACAGCGTGAGGATCGTTTCTGGCCACTAAATCCTTCCCAAATCTATTCCAGTTCCTAAGACTTCAGCAAAAGTGGGTCTTCTTTACACCAAGGAGTATTGTTCGAGATTTTTTTGAAAAAGCAGAACTGATGCCTTTTGAACTTCAACCCTTGTAGATAGTTAGACCCACATAGATTATGCACAATGTCCTGCTCCTCTACTTTATCTGGAAGCAGCCTTTCACTCATGATTTGCATTGGGACCTGAGCATGTAGTCCTTATTGGTTATGATTCTGTGGACGTACTGTAGTTTTTGGCCAATCTGCTCTGGGCACTTGCAAGGAGGAAGGATGCCCCTAAAAATCTAGAAGCACAATAGCGAGAAAGCCAGTGCGGTTTAGTGGTGAAGGGGTTGGACCAGGAGTGGAGAGACCCAGGTTCTAGGTCATCCCCAGCCACAGAAACTCCCTTGGGGGCCTTTGTGCCAGTTATTCTCTCTCAGACCAATCTACCACACAGGGACGTCGTTAAAGAGAAAAATAGGCCTTGCGCTTAGCTAGGAATGCATGCCAAGGGAAAATACCAAATATCCCTAAATACTAGCACATCTCAAAAGGAAAAGGTAGGATCTGTGAAAGCTGCCCTTGGGAATTTGGTTTTGCGGGAGTTGAGATGTTGCTACAGAAGCCAAGAGGTACGAAAAACAAGCAGGTTAGCAGATGATGAGCTTACAGTAGAGCAAATGCTTTTGAAACCAAGTCTCGAATAGGGTTACAAGAGCCTTCCAACGGAATCCTGTTGCTTCATGGCTTCTGTTTTCTTTCTCTCCCATTCTCCCCTCCCTACCCAGAACTGGGACCTTGTACAGCAGACACAGAACTATCTGAAGCTTCTGATCTCCATTATCAATAGTGACGGTGAGGTTCTTTTCTTGTGATAGAACAGAGATTCAGGGATTGTTGTAACTGACTCAGTTATTATTTTTAAAAGAAACTAAGGGAGGTGTAATTGGGCAAAAATTGGGAAATCAACTGTGCAACTAGTAGCTTTAACTGAGGGTTTCTTTCCCACATCATTTGAACAGGGTGTTGGTGCATGGAAGAGATGGCCCATTCTCTTTGCTTTTGTCATTCTAAAGGACTCTATTATCTTGATCACCTTTGTACAGTCCTAGGATTCTGCATGGTTGACTGAACTTCTAGGACAGGGCTTTCCAAAGTTTTCCCGCGGCGACACACGCCGCGGTTGGTGTGTCGCCGCAGGAAAACCCGGAAGCGCTGATGATGATTAGCGCTTCCAGGTTGTGTGGCGACACACCAGACTGTGTGTCGTGACACTTTTGTGTCACGACACACAGTTTGGAAAGCTCTGCTCTAGGACACAGCTTTCCAAACTGTGTGTCGCGACACAATACTGTGTTGCCTGCGGGGCCCAGGTGTGTCGCGTCAAAACCCAGAAGCGCTGATGGTGCGCCGCCGCCACACACGGCCACGCGCATGGCGGCGGGCCATCAGCACTTCCGGGTTTTCGCACGGCACACAGGGACACCACTGCAGCGCACGAAAATCCGAAAGCGCCGCAGTGGCGGTGGTGCGGAGAAACCCGGAAGCGCAGTGGCGGCGCTTCCGGGTTTTTGCGCGCCACCGCCACTGCGATGCATCCGGGTTTTCTTGCGCGCCGCCGTTGGTGTGTCGCCATGGGAAAAGTTTGGAAAGCTCTGCTCTAGGAAAACTCTGGCTTTGTTGCTGCTGCTGCTGCTGTTTGAGACCTTTATCCTCAAAATAAATGCAAGAGAGTGCAGGGCTTCCCAAAGGGCAGAGATGGGGGGACATAGGCAGGGGGAGTTGAAGGCAGTGTTCGGGGCTGGGAGGAACCAAGCCCGGAATGGCTTGGATTGGGGTGGGTGCTCAGGCTAACGACCGGTAAAATTCACTTAACGACGGCAAGGGGAATTGCTAGGATTGCCGTCGCTGAGCGATGCTATCTCGCTTTACAGCCGCATGGCTTAGCGACGGAAATTCTGGGCTCAATTACTGTCATTAAGTGAAGACTACCTGTATATTGCCAGTAAAAATCTATGCAGCGCAGATCAGGGCAGCATGTATTCTGTTTAAAAAAAAAAGAATTGACATTTATTTGAAAATAAGAAATATGTATGTATGTATGCATTTGTTTTAACAATAGGAAAATAAAAAGTGTTTATTTGTCTGTTTAAACAATTTATATGACTGCCCATCTCACAGCAGTGATTCTGGGCAGTGAAAAAAAAACCTAGCAAACCCCAAAATAATAAAAAATAAATAAATAACCAAAACAATCAAAATAACACCTGCCCAAGTAGGTTTTAATCTGTGTCACTGATGACTTGTGGTTTTTGTTGCTCTCTGCCAAGTTTAAACGTGGCTATTAAACTCCTCCTCAGAATGCATAAAGGCAAGTCTTCTCTGGAATATTTTTCTTGCCTGCAGCCTTGCCTTGTAGTCCACAGTGTGATGTATGGAAAGCTGCCTGAGCCTTTATTTTCAGTCCGGTGGTCTTCAGGTGAATTGGCTGTAACTCCCATCACCCAACCCAGCCAGGTTGACATTGAATCTTCTGGGGGGCTTTGGGTAGAGAAAAGCAGAATTGAAAAGGAGCGTATTCCCTTCTTCCCAGTCCTATCCTTTATAACATAGCTTTCCAAACTGTGTGTTGCGACACAGTACTGTGTCGCCTGCAGTGTGCAGGTGTGTCGCACGAAAACCCGGAAGCGCTGATGGTGCGCTGTCACCGCCGGTGGCGTGCCATCAGCGCTTCCAGGTTTCGCATGACACACCTGCACACCGCCGCCACCATGTGTGCCGCCGCCATTGGTGTGTGTCACCAACAGGAAAATTTTGGAAAGCTCTGCTTTATAAGCTGTTTTAGACTGTGTGACCTGTGACTGCCTTGCAGTGGCCTGGAGCACCTGGTGCAGGTGTGTTGCAGAGATCAAACTCACACAGTTTAAGAACTGCATAGACCAGGGCTTTCCAAAGTTTACCAACAGCGGTTGGTGTGTCGCCGTGGGAAAACCTGGAAGTGCCGCCGTTGCGGCAGCGCGCAAAAACCCGGAAGCGCTGCTGCCGCTTTCAGGTTTTTGCACACCGCGGTTGGTGTGTCGCCGCGGGAAAACCCAGAAGCGCTGATGATGATCAGCGCTTCCGGGTTGTGTGGCGACACACCAGACTGTGTGTGGCGATGCACTTTTGTGTCGCCACACACAGTTTGGAAAGCTCTGGCATAGACCATTCGGTTTAATGGTTGATTCAGTCGCTCCTTGGGGCTCAAGCATTGATTGATCGATCATTTCATTCTTACAAAAACGGGGAGGAAGGAGTATAGAATTTGGGCACACTATCTTAAAATGCTTGCCTCGCTTATTGAAACGCAGAAAAGTTTAATTCTTCTGGAGAAGCTCTTAGACTCAGGTTTTGGTGGAAGAGAAGGGTAGAAAGGAATTCCAAAACACTGTAGGAGGTGTTACAGCAGATCCTAAGACGAAGGACCTGTGGCCGTGGGTTTGCATGTGATATGCCGGAGGATGCACTGCAGGCCTTTGCTATCCCTTATTCACTTCTGCAGTGATTCTTAGATCAGGGTGGATTCCAGGGTCTGTATGGGAAGAAGACCCAGGGAGTTCTACTTAAAGGAAGAGTGGGCAACCACTGTTTGCACACCCTTACACAATTTATACCAGTGTTTCTCAACCTTGGCAACTTTTAAGATGTGTGGACTTCAACTTCTGCAGGCTGAGGAATTCTGGGAGTTGAAGTCCACACATCTTTAAGTTGCTCAGCTTGAGAAACACTGGGAAGCCCTAACTCATGAGCGTTTCAATTGGAGGTCAGCCTTTATTAAAGGCGCTATGGACTTTGAAGAAGCACGAGTACAGGGCGAAAGGGAGAAAAGAGCTAAAAGGAAGGCACGACAAGCAAACCCTCATCATGACCGTCTCCCACCCGGAAACCTATGCCCTCATTGTGGGAGGTTGTGCGGATCCAGAATTGGCCTTTACAGCCACTTACGGATCCACTGTTAAAATTTTACCCGTGGAAGACAATCTTACTCGGCTACGAGTGATCGCCAATGAATGAATGAACTGTCGCTAGCCTTTCTTCTGGGTGATACTTCTAATATTCCCCCATTGTTTTCCTTCTCCCTTCCAGCCTGCTGTAGCTCTCGTCTCCTCGGTCTGGCAGGGTGTGGGGAATGCTCTGTCTTGTGCAGCTGGCCCAGCATATGCCATTCTATCCCCTGGAGGCCTGGGGACAGTGGGGGGCTTTTCATCCAGAATGCCATACAAGTAACACAGCTTTTTCCCTCCGCTGTTGCTTTCCCGTCCTGCCGGCTTTGCGCAGATGATGGTGGGCTCCTGGTTCACTGTATATCCGGATGGGACAGGACACCCCTTTTCATCTCTCTTCTGCGTCTCTCCCTCTGGGCTGTGAGTACCAATAAGTGCGCGCCTGTTCCTGTAGCTGGCATGAGTGGTGCAGCTGAACCTAGAGAGCGCCTTGGGAGGGCAGGGTGGTGGTGGGAGTGGGAGTGGGAGTGGATGTCTGTTTTCCCTCTAACATGGTTGGTGGGTTCAAGGCCCCTACGGTTTTGTGGTATTCCTTTTAAAAAGTGCCCGATTCTGCTGGCAGGAAACGCAGCTTTGCTACATGCAAGGCAGGGCTTTATGGTAAGTTGGGGCTAATTTGGGGAATCAAGAGTTTGAATTCTATCCCTGCCCATCATATTCCTCTGAACAGAGACTGCTGTTTATTTGTATTCTGCAGTATGAAGGAACCAGTTGGGCTCCCTTAAGTAAAATTGGCATGGATCTTTTCCATTGGCATGACTTACTTTTGTGTGGTGGAAAAAAAAACAAAGAAGACTGAGATGTTGAGTCAAGAGGCCATCCTGAGGAGCTAGGGCAGGATGTAGAAAAAGAGCTGCTTAATGTTACCCCTTTGGCTCTATGACATTGAGGACTGCAAGCTTCTTTTTGAAATAAAACATTAAACTCAGGAGGCTCCAGGGTTGAGACTGTATGCTGCTGTGTAGTTTCTCGCAGCATGCACAGCACCGGAGAGAAATAAAACAGATGGCTTCTTGAGTGGGGTTGGTTTGTTTATTTAAGAGACCCTCTTGGTACTCAAAGATCCTAAGTCATTTTGATGTATACATCAAAGGAGGGAAGTGCAGAGCAGGGAATCGTTATAATGTCTACTGTATTCTCAGTCTTTCTTTCCTTAGGATGGGCTGATCCACACGTCCCTGGAACCTGCAGAGATTCTTTACCTGACAGTGGCTTATGATTGGTTCCTCTTTGGGTAGGCATACTGGAGATCAGCCCTGCCTTGAGCAGGTGGTGGTGGTGGTGGGAATGGCATAGGCGTTTACGAGCCTGGTTTATGTAGCATTTTTAGCTGGTTTAAACCGGGGGCTCCCCTGTTTAACATGCTTTTTCCATTCCTCTTGATTAACCCTTTTCAAAATCTCTGTCCCCAGGGTTTTTCTGCATCTGTCCTGCAGTCCTTTGGGGTGGGAGCTTGACCCACAGTCCTTGGGGTTGATCTAGATCTCTACCTGAATTCTAGGCATCCCGGTTAGTCTGCACACACGTGGTGGGCATACCTTCACAGCGGTATGGGACATGGTTGGTCAATACCAAACTCTCCTCTTTCTCCTGCAGGCACATGTTAGTGGATCGGCTCAGCAAAGGAGAGGAAGTAAGTGTCTCTAGGAGTAGTGCCAAGTAACGGGGGTGTCCAGGTCACACTAAAGATATTGCCTTAGCATTTCCTGGTCAGCAGGGTGGGGAGACAACCAAAGATATAAGCTTCATCTGCGCCTGAAATTAACAGGGTACTACAGGTAGTCCTCACTTAACGACTGTTTAACGACAGTCTGAAGTTACAACGGCCTCGGGAAAAGCGCTTTACGACCTGTACTCACACTTACGACCGTTGCAAAAACGTCACACCACCCCCGCAGTCACGTGATTGCAATTCAGGCACTTGGCAGCCGGCTCACATTTATGACCAGTTGCAGCGTCCTGCGGTCACATGACCGCGATTTGTGACGTTTTTTGCCAGCTTCTGGCAAAAAACGTCCATTGGGGAAGCTGGATTCACTTAACAACTGCAGCGATTTGCTTAATGACCTGTGATTCACTTAACGACCATCATAAAATGGTTGTAAAAATCAGATCCGGTCACGTGGTGACTCAGTTAATGACCGTGCCGCTTAACAACCAGTTTTCCAGTCTCTACTGTGGTCGTTAAGTGAGGACTACCTGTACACAATATCTAGATTCTGAACCAAGAAAGCTGAACCTAAGAGCCTTATTAGATCTTACCAAAAATCCACCTAGTCCACTGTCCTGCTTTCCATTGTGACCACTCTGACACCTTTAGGAAGCTCACAAGCAGGTCTTATCAGCAATAGTTCTCCTCCCATTCAGGGAGAGGCTAGACAGCCATGTGTTAAAAATGTTTTGCTTTGGATTCCTGAGCTGAGCAAACAGCTGGTCTTGATGGCCTTAAGGACCACTTCCAGCTCTGTGCTTCTATGAACCCATGATGTTGTTCTCTCCGGCAAGTAATACCTCATGCTGTATTGCTTATGAACATCATAAGATGGGCGGTCAAATAAATTTAAATTATAAATAAAAAAAACCAGATTATTAGCACATGTACCCTGCCCTTCCCCTTGCGTGCGATGATATCTCAGCTTACTAAAGAGGGCACACACCGTGTGTCTGTGTAATTTCATGCCACAGCCAGGCTTGTGGTCCCTTCTGTTCCAGTCTTGCAAGCGAGGTTAGGGGGGAGAGAAAAACAAACTGACTCTGGCACAAGTGTCACATAGGCTTGGCTTGCCCATCTGTGCCCTGTCTAATTTTGCCTTCTGCTGCAGTCATGCTGTTCATTGTGAGACACTTAACACCTCCCTCCCCACCCCCTTCTTCAGTATGACTACATGGAGATACACAAGATCGAGCAAGTGGATGTTCTAAAGCAGCCTTCTCTAACCTAGCGACCTCCAGATGTATCTGGAGTATGGTTCTCGTAATTACGAGCTAGGGTGCCCCAAAGATTCATCGTTCAGGAGGGCACCTAGCTGAGGAAAGCGGCTTGAACTTGCTCCAACTTGGAAAAATTGGGAAATCCCGAAAGAATTATATTTACACGAATCGATATTTTTCGTGGGTCAGAACTTGGCCACCCACTATCCAAGGACTCCAGTGGATACCCTGAGCCAGTGTAATGTTTAGCCATAGGGATTTGGGGATTGTTTGATCATGGGTTTTCCTGCACCCCTTGCCTGGTCCTCATAACTATTAGCCAGTTATTTGGGAAATCATAAAATTATAGAGTTGGAAAGAGCAATTTCCACACATCCATCAAACGGCAGTCTGCCATCTTCTTAGGTAGTAATCAGTTCCGCTGTCGATCTGTTCATCGGCCGTTTGCCGTCTTGCATGCAGTACCCAGGGCAGGGCAGTGGGAGACGGAGGTCTCGAAGGATGAATAATGAGAGCCTTTCATTGGGATCGGTGGTAGTGGCCGCCCAACCCCTGAGTCAGTGCTCTGCAAAAATGAAGGAAGTTCTCGTTTGTCTATATGGCAATTCACCTCTCCTCCCTTTTATGCTTCCTCCTTTTTTTGCCTCTAGATTTTCTTTTTCTGCTTCGATTTTCTGAAGCACATAACCTCTGAGGAGTTCTCTGCCGCTAAGCAGCTGAGGTAAGAACCTATGTTTGCAACTGCCACCACCAGAGGTGGGCAGGAAGAACGGAGAATATTGTTAGTGCACACGTTTCCTTTCTGCTGGGAAATGGAGACCCTGGTGTCCTGGCCCAATTCACTCTAATTGATTTTGCATTCCGAAACCAGCACGAATGGGGCCACACCACTTTGTCTAGAGCTACTATTTCAAGAAGTCCTACATTAGGAGAAGCGTGACTTGAGTTCAGTCAATCTATAGGCTGGGTTTAGTGTAGCAATACCTTTCCAATGACACCGGCTGCTGTTAGGCAATCTGATGTAGAAGCTTAAGAATGATTCAGATGGATCACACCAAGGGCCCATTTAATTCAGCATTCCAACTTTCAGACAGCTCACAAGCAAGGCACCCTCTCATTTATTTCCAGAACCCAGTCATGGCCCCTGACCTCTGAGGTTCCACTTCTAGCTGGTACGGGTTTTATGCCATTGGCCTAATGCAAGAGGAGACACATGTTTTAGACTATTAGTGCCATCATCCCCAGCTAGCCCAGTCATTGCTTGGGGACTGTGGGAGTTCCAGTTGAAGACGTTTGAAAAAACTAGGTTGCCTGCCCCAAAATGTTGTCAGAGTTTCAGGAGATGAATGGGACTCTTAGTTTGGGGTGGAAGACCTCTCATTGGGTAATGGTATGTGGGGATGACCTTGGGAGACGGGGAAGTGCCACAGCCAGGGGAACCGGTTGTATAAAAGGCAGCTGAATGTGGGCGTGGCAAACGTCTCAGAAGGGACCCTCCCTAGTTTCTTGGGCTATAAAGGCAATGGGGGATAAATGTACTTCGAGACTTGCAAGATTGTTGTCAGCCTTGCGAGGTAGTCCAGACAGGAAACACACCCGGATGAACTAATTCTGCTTTACTGTATTTCTGGTCTGTGACTGTAATAAAGGATTGATTGATTGATTGATTGATTGGCTACATTAACAGAATCTTGCAAGTCTGAAAGTACATTTCTCCCCCGCTGGTGGGTTCTTGGTGCTCTCTGAGCTTGGTGGTTGTATTGCAGATGTTTCATTACTCAGCTAGGTAACAACATCAGTGCAGTGTCCATTTCCCAGCAAACCCCCTCTTCCTTGCACTGACGATGTTACCTAGCTGGGTAACAAAGCACCTGTAAGAAATCAACAGAGAGCAGCCCCAAGAACCTAGTAGTTCAACCCTGAGCTACATACAGGATACGGAGCTGCTTGAATGTGCCCTTCCCATTTCCTAACATCACTCTTTCTGGGCCAGGAGGCAAAGGAAAGCCTATTCTGTTCTGAAAGGTTTGAAAGGTGTAGCAGTAGTAAGGGTGGAATGCCAGGAGAGAGTTGCAGGAGAGGAGACCTGTATGGACATCCTGGAAATAGAGGAGGGAAGCACTTAATGATAGACAAGGTTCCTTCTTTCTTGGCTCACCATAGAGTTTAAATCCAGGTTGCTGAATAAACTTCCAAACTACCTACCCATCCGCCACTAATGAATGGGGAGCCCACAGTGTGTGTGGCTTGGTAACAGAAGCCTTTTGTACTTCTTTCTATAACATAAGCCTGTCTTTCTCTCTTCTCCAGCCCCCCCAAGTTCCAATGAGTAACTTTGCCAAATCAGGCCTGAAAGAGGAACTTTTCAAAGCCAGATGTTGAAGTTTGATTTAAACCTTTAAAACACTGATCAGCTCAGAGCTTGGTTTTCTGAATGGCTGCCTACTTTCATTACGGGCCTGCCCAGTTCTTCAGGCCGAGGAAAGGCACTGCTGTTCACAGAGACTGCTTGTGTGGGTGGAGGGGACAGGACCCCTTGCATTGCTCCCAAACCGTGGGAAGCGTACTCTTCCGAGTTACGATCTGCCAACCCTCCATTTTTATCAACTGGGTTTAGGTGTATCAAGATCCAACCATGGGTAGCAACAGTTTTCCTTATAATGGTTGGTGGGTTTTCTGTATATTTTCGGGGTGCTTTATTGTCTTGCACCTTTACTGTATTTGTTGGAAGCCCCCAATAGTTGCAAGAAGGGCGGCATGCCAATAATTGTAAATAAATAACTAGTGCGGGTGTTGAAAGGGTTTTCCGTTTCTTTTAATGATGCTGCTGTTTTCGTTTTCTTTAAAATCT
The DNA here is from genome assembly GCA_023362775.1 of Charina bottae. Taxonomy (NCBI): domain Eukaryota; kingdom Metazoa; phylum Chordata; class Lepidosauria; order Squamata; family Charinaidae; genus Charina; species Charina bottae. Next base: position 40,218,989 of record JALMGJ010000002.1, read on the forward strand.
GCCCCATTAGTAGCTCTGTAGAACCACAAATAAGAAGCAAAACGGAGAGCGCAATGGCATGTGGCTATTATCACAATTTCTCTCTCTTCCTGCCTCATTCTCTTTTCTGTCCCAGAAGGAAGAGTCTGCCACCTGGATTCACTCTGGAAGAAATCTGTATGCTAAGTGAGTCTCTCTCTCTCTATCTTCCCACTCGGCCCTTAATCTGGGCTAGGACTCTTTTTCTCTCAGCGTTTGGGATGGTAACTCTTGTCTCTTAGGGAAGCCATTGAAGCAGTTGTGCATTGAAAGACACATTGAATTGGCCAAGTCAGCTGAGCACTGTACATTCCAGTTTTGGTCCACAGAAGTCTAGTGAAGGTAGCCTGCAGCAGACAGTACAGAATATAAAGATAAAAAGCAGCACCTCCCACACAGTGTCCCAGTGGGGAAGGCACCTCTTTGGTGTCCCCATGGACCACCCCTTCCTCCACCATGCCAGTAGTCTTCGCTTAACAACCATTCGTTTAGTGATGGTTCAGACTTACGACAGTGCTGAAAAAACCGACTTGCGACCGATCCTCACACTTACGACCATCGCAGCATCCTCACAGGCAACCGGTTCATATTTATGACTGTCGCAGCGTCCTGTGGTCACATGATCGCCATTTTCGACCTTCCTGGCCGGCTTCTGGCAAGCAAAATCAATGGGGAACTGCATGATTCGCTTAATGACCACATGGTTCGCTTAAGGCCCGCAGTGATTTGCTTAATGACCGCCGCAAAAAAGGTCATAAAATCGGGTCTGATTCACTTAGCAACTTAAATTCTGGTCCCAATTGTGGTCGTTAAGTGAGGACTGCCTGTATTCCATCCCGCTTTGTGTCTTTCCAGATGTTCTACCCCTCCCAACAGCCAGCCTTCTGTGGCCATGCTCAGTCTGCAGTGTGCTATATGTGATATTTTTCTCCATACTGATTTTGTAGAGGCTGCCACTACAGATCCTCCTGCACATGGATGGTGCCATTCTGGCTACATAAGCACTGGCGCCTCTCTCTGGACATCAGAAGATGAAAGGATGATACACAGTTGCATTTTCCATAGGGGTTTCCACGATAGTCCGTTGCAGCTGAGAGTCATCTTGACATCTTTTAAGATTAATGCGTCTGTTGATTCTCTGAGGAATAGTGAGCCTTTAAATCCCCAGGCCCTTATTACTTTGTCTGGAAGGTGCCATGCTGCCACAAAACGTGATCACCACCCAGCTTGAGTTCCCAAAGGCTGCCGTCATTCACTGCACACTCCGCTGTCCCAGGTCGGGTCCCCTTGGAGACATGGGAGGATCGTGGTTGTGGGAAACTGCAGGAGCCAGTCCGGTGGCTTTGGAGACATCCCCTAATGAGAGGGGAGCAGGGCAAAGAGTCGGTGCCCAGTGTGGTTTCCTGTCTCTCAGAACCATTGGTACAAAATAAGAGCAGTGATGCCAATTTGCCTCTTGGGCGTAATCTGCACAAGTGTTTCTCGAGCAGTTTGTGTTGCGCAGGACAGAGAGTTGTGACTGCTGTCTAGCCACCGGCTTTTCCAACTCCTGCTTCCACCTCCAGCGTGCTCTGGATGGGGGAGAGGACTGGTGGGAGACAGAAGGCTGCTGCTGCTGCTGCGGCTCCTCTTAGCATAGCCCCTTCCCAGCCAGCCACCCCTGGTCCTGCCACCTCCAGCCAGCACCAGCACCAGCACCAGCTGGCAAATCCTGTCCACAGAACATGGCATGATCTCTCTCCTGGAGAAGCCTTGTGCTCAGTGCCGCAGATGGCACCGCTCAGTTTTGAGGCACATCACTTAGCTGTCAACTTGACTACCTCCCAACTGGCAATTAAAATAAATAGCGTAGGATTCCTTTTAATTCTGCTTGCTTTCTTCAACCACTTCTAAAAAAGCGTCTATTTCTGGACAATCCAAATTTAGGATACTGTATTCTCTGTGGCAAGAAAAGCCAGTTTCTACATACACAAAATAGCCATGACCTGATCATGAATATTCTTGTTGATACAGGGACCTAAGTAATGCAAAACACATTAATTCCCATTTATGCTATTGAAAACCTACATCAACAGTCCCCACCCCCAAAAAAACCACAACTCTGATTTTTGTGGGTAATTGCCCACACACCCTTCAAGCTTGCCTCTGAAGTTTAAATCTTGTTTTTTAAAATGAACACCCTTAGTCACCCATTATGTATTTCTGTACTCGCTGGTGTACTTCTTTATGAAATCTAGTGAAATAACTTGTATAGAGGGGATAGAAAAAGCTCAATTTTTTTTCTTGAAAAGACTACCGACAATCATAGATGCATTGTGTGCAAAAAATGAGTTCCAAAATTTGCACTTAACACTCCATGTCTCTAGTGCAGAGCTTTCCAAACTGTGTGTGTCGCCACAAAAGTGTGTCGCCACACACAGTCTGGTGTGTCGCCACACAACCCTGAAGCGCTGATCATCATCAGCGCTTCCGGGTTTTCCCGCGGCGACACACCAACTTCAGCGCACAAAACCCGAAAGCAGCAGCAGCGCTTCCGGGTTTTTGCGCGCTGCCGCACTTCCAGGTTTTCCCGCGGCGACACACCAACGCCGGTTGGTGTGTCGCCGTGGGAAAAACTTTGGAAAGCCCTGCTCTAGTGTAAAATTATACAGGTAGTCCTTGCTTAACAACCACTCATTCAGTGGCAGATCAAAGTTATGACGGTGTTGAACAAGTGGGATTTACGACTAGTCCTTGAAGTTCCAGCCGTTGCAGTGTCCCCACAGTCACGTGATCGCGATTTGGGCGCATGGCGACTGGCACGCAATTATGACGGTTGCTGTGTCCTGCGTTCTCATGATCACCATTTGTGACCTTCACTGCCAGCTTCTGACAAAGTCAATGGGAAAGCCGGCAAAAGGTTGCAAGTGGCAATCTTGTGGCATTGCGCTTAATTGTGACTGCACGGGATTCGCTTAATGACAGCAACCGGAACTGCCATCATAAGTTGGCATGGTCACGTGATTTTCCGCTTTACAACCATGTCACTTAGCGACAGAGTTGCTGGTCCCAATTACCGTCATTAAGTGAGCACTACCTGTATACACACACACTATTCCCTTTTCAGTTGTAACTGTTAGGAAGAAGAAAGTTAGATTTCACTGAAAAGGCCTTTGTTTTGTCTTTTCCCAGTTTTACAGCTTTTTGTCAACCATTGCCCAGTGACTCCACAGATATTCAGGTAATCCTCATTTACCGACCACAGTGGGGACTGGCAACTCTGCCACTAAGCAACACGGTGGTTAAGTAAAACATCATGTGACTGCCCTGGACTTATGACAGCAGTTCCGCTGCAGTTGTTAAGCAAATCGCCATGTATTGTTAAGTGTGACATCATGTGTCTCTGATTTGTGAATTCCTGTCGGCTTGTCAGAAGCCGGTTGTGAAGGTCGCAAATGGCATTCATGTGACCACGGGATGCTGTGACTGTCGTAAATGTGCACCAGTTGTGAAGCATCTGAATCACGATCACGTGACCATGGGGCTGCTGCAACAGCCACAAGTTCAAGGACCGGTCATAAAGCTACTTTTTCAGTGCTGTCATAACTTTGAACGGTCGCTGAACGAGGCAGTTGGTGAGCGAGGACTACCTGTACTAAGATCCAGGGTATGATCTGAAAGCTGCTCTTTTATCAGCCACCAAACCAGTCTCTCTGTGTTACGGCATTTACCAGAACTGCTAAGGGAGGTGTGGGTCAGGCCTAACAAAGCTGAGCCACATCCGGAGCAGTAGTGAGCAGTCTTTAGTTTACAGATCCCTTGGAAGGGGCCACAGAGGTTATCTAGTGCAGTGTTTCTCAACCTTGGCTGCTTGAAGATGTGTGGACTTCAACTTCCAGAATTCCCCAGCCAGCCATGCTGGCTGGGGAATTCTGGGAGTTGAAGTCCACACATCTTCAAGTTGCCAAGGTTGAGAAACGCTGCACTAGAGCATCTCAGTGTTGGATTGAAGACCCCTAGCAAAGGAGGGCTCACCATCTCACGTGGCAGGCTATTATTCCATGGCTGAAAGCTCATACAGTCTAGAAGTCCTGCCTGATGTTCAGCTTGAGCCTCCTTCCTTAGAGGAACCACTGGTTTTGGTCTTGTCCTTTGAGGCCATAGAGAATTCATCCACTCTCTCTCTCTCTCTCTCCCGTGTAACAACTCTGCAGATATTTGAAGACTGCTATCGTATCTCCCCTTGGCTGTCTTTCCTGTAGGCTAACCAGAGACATCTCCTTTCATCATTCTTCACAGAGCTTGGTCTCCAGACCCTTTACGCTCTTGGTAGCCTTCTCTGAACTTACCCCCACTTGTCACTGTCCTTTTTGAACTGTGGTGCCCAGAACTGGATGCGCTATTCCAAATGGGGACTGGGCAGAGTAAAGTGGAACAATTACTTCCTGTAATCTGAACTCCATCCACCCAATCATGCACTCCAAGATAGTATTTGCCTTCTTAGTAGCTGCATCACGCTCTGGCTCATGTTTAATTTGTGGTCAACAAGGACACTCAGATCCCTTTCGCATGGACTACTGCCAAGCCCGCTCTCCCCACCCCTTCCATTTGGGCCTTACATTTTTCCTACCCAGATGCAGAACTTCACATTTCTCCCTGTTTAATTCCAATGTATCTATTTTAGCCCATTGCTCAAGCCTTTTTGATTCTTCTCTTCCATCTAAAGAATTAGCTGGTCCTCCCAATCGTATCTCATCTGCAAACTTTATAAAGGTCTCCTTGACTCCGTCATTCACGTCATTGATAAAAATATTGAACAGCATAGAGGCCAGGACAGAGCAGTGTAGCACTCCACTTTATATCTCCCTCCAAGGTGAGGTGGCACCATGTTTCGGTTCAGTCATTCAGCCCGACCTGAGTCCCATAATCCACTAATTAAAGCCTGGTATAAAAGGCACGGACTTATTGGTAAGCAACCCATGGGCCTTCTCACACTCCAGTTTCAGCCCCAAGAATTTCCCAAAACATTCTGATCCTATCCCTGGGGGGGGGGGGGGGAATTAATAAATAGCAATCATTGGCTGCAAGAAGGTTGCCTGATTTAAAGGGGTGAAAAAAATCAGAATTTTTGGAATACCTGATTAAAGGGAGCTCACAATCCTTCCACCCAAAACTCTGACTCTGATTACTACCATCTTTTTTTTTTCTCTTTTAATAGTGGTGGGGGTGAGGAGGGGAAAGGCTGGGCTCACCTGTTGTGTTAAGCCAAAATGTGGTTCAGATGTTTCTGGTTTAGCGGTTTGTATGACTCAAGCAAGTTTTGTTTTATTCAAGTAATCATAGTTAAACAGGACATGGTTTACCATGATCTATGAGTCTTGTAAAAGCATTATTTTGTTGCTGGTGCTGCTAAGGAAAATTAGAGCTGGAATATCTTGGTGATTTATTCCCAGATATCCACTTGCAGAACTTTGACCATCTCTAGTCTACAGTACAGGTAGTCCTCACTTAACAACCATTCATTTAGTGAAGTTCAGACTTACGACAGTGCTGAAAAAACCGACTTGTGACCGGTCCTCACACTTACGGCCATCACAGCATCCCTGCAGTCACATGATCATGATTTGGGCGCTTGGCAACCGGTTTGCATTTATTACCATTGCAGCGTTCCGTGATCACATGATTGCCATTTTCGATCTTCCTGTCTGACTTCTGGCAAGCAAAATCAATGGGGAACCATGTGATTCACTTAACGACCATGTGATTTGTTTAACGCAGTTATTTGCTTAATGGCCGCCGCAGAAAAGGTAGAGTCAGTTTGGTCTAGTGGTTAAGGCAGAGCTTTCCAAACTTTTCATGTTGGTGACACACTTTTTAGACATGCATCATTTCGCGACACACTCTTACAGCAGGGCATCATTTTGCAACACAATCTTACAGCAGGGCACAAGGCGGGCACTAGGACCTGCGTGGAATCCTGGCAGGGCTCGGAGGCAGCAGCAGCCGCGACACACCCAGACACTGCAGCCGACACGCTAACGTGTCCCGACACACAGTTTGGAAAGCTCTGGGTTAAGGCAATGGGCTAGAAACCAGGAGGCTGTGAGTTCTAGTTCCGCCTTAGGCATGAAAGCCAGCTGGGTGACCTTGGGCCAGTCACACACACAGGGTGGTTGTTGTGGGGAAAATAGGAGGAGGAAGGAGTATTAGGTATGTTCGCCGCCTTGAGTTATTTATAAAAATAATAAAGGCGGGATAGAAAATAAAATATAAATAAATAAGATAAATAGGTTGGGGTCAGATTCGCTTAATGACCGCTTCGCTTAGCAACTGAAATTCCAGTCCCAATTGTGGTTGTTAAGCGAGGACTACCTGTATGGGCAGATTCTGTCTCTGATCTATGAATTCATCTTTGGCTTTCCTCCTTGCAAATGTGTAAATGAGGACATCAGTTTTGCAGGAAGGCATGGAAATGACCAACCAGTCCTGCGCTGGATGCTTTTGTGTGTTACAGAGCAGAGGGACCGGGGCAGCACTACCAGTCTGAGCAGTGACTTTTCTCTCATGATGGAGAATTCCCCTGGAGCTGCCGGGAGCTTCACTTACGAAGCCGTGGAGTTGATGCTAACGGGACCTCAGACCCAAGCTGCTTGGTAAGGTGGTGTCAGCACCTCTATACAGGCTCTCCACCGTGGGAAATCTGCAGGTCCTGAGGACGAATGGCTGCGTATGTTGGCCAGGAAGGAGAATGAGGGAATCTCCATGCAGAGGGACCGGGGAGTTTTCCAGCCACCTAATCTAGCAAAGGGAGGTGGAAGCAGATACTACTTTCAGCTGCTTCTCCCCAGTGGGTGCTGCTGCTAAATAATGTTGTACATTATTACGCGTCTTTAGAATCACTTGTCATTATGTGTAGATGGACTATTAGTTTAGTGGCAAATCCCTTCCACCCAGTTCAGGGTGGGCAACCTGCAGACCAGCGATGGCTGCCAAGCGTCTCTTCTCACAGTCTCATCCAGTCATAATGGATGAAAAGTGCTAGCAGGATTTTGCGCTATTTTGTGAGAGCAAAGCATGGAAAGTGTAGTGTAAGAAAGCTTTCAAAGAGGAAAGAGATTCCAAATTCTCCTTGTTCTCCTTGTTACCCTCTGGGAAAAGGTTCCGCTGCATTCGATGTAGAACAACTAGATTAGGTAACAGTTTTGTCCCCTGGGCTATTAGACTCCTAAATTCTCAGTGATCCCCTTTTATTTTAGGGGTGTACATGTTGTATGTAGGACTGTGATATTTATTAGGGATAATGGTTAGGGGAGGGGAATGGGTAAAGAATTGTGAGCTAATTGCAACAAAATTTCATTTTAATGTGCACCTAGGTGTACAGTGGAATGATAATAAAGTTCTGTTCTGTTCTGTTCTGTTCTGTTCTGTTCTTCCCAAAATCCAAGTCCAGGCTCGGCTCATTTGCATCTTTGGTTTGCTTCTTATGGCCCGTGGGTTCTTCCAAAATGTTAAGTGTGGCTCTCGGCCACCAAAAGGAGGCCCATTCCCAAGCTAATGTATCATTCAGTGCTCTAAGGCAGGGGTACCCAAGCTTTTTGGCACCAGGGACCCGGGGGGGGGGCAGGGTTTGCAGGCGGGAGCCAATCGCACGGACCGGGGGGCGGGGTTTGCAGGCAGGAGCCAATCGCACGGACGGGGGCGGGTTTGGGGACCCCTGCTCTAAGGCATCCTTCAGTTTGACTGAGGAGGCTCCTGTCTGTATGCTCTTGGACCCTCCTTCAAGGCTGGGGAGACCTTTGGGGCTGAAAATGGCTCTCCCAGAAGCCCCTCAAAGTTCATTTGATAGCCTTGCAGTCAGGTCTGTGGCATCTCCAGGGACAGACTCCTCACTGTCCTTGGGGAATGGATGCCAGTGAGGGGAGTCAGCGCTGAGTCGGAAGTTCTCACAGCCAGTGTGAAGCAGCGTCCTCTATTTCTGTGCAGAAGTAGTTCTTCAACCTGCAAAATTCCCCCCCCCCCCCGGCATAACATACAGCTCAACTGCACAATGTTGAGTAGTATTCCTGGCTGCAAGTCAGTATTTCAGCAGCTCCATTTGGGGGTTATATTTCCCCCCTTTCTTTGGCTTGGCTTTGGAGACCCCGAGCTTGTGCTCGAGAAGGTCTAAGGAGCCTTCTAGCCCCCCCACGTGACAGGCAGGAGCAGAGAGGCTGGGGATTTCAGAACCTTGCTGCAGGCTTTCCCTGATCAGTTTAATTTTTCTTTCTTCTCCCCAAGCATGTGTGCTAATGATATTTTACAGTGCAATTATTCTGAGCTAAATCTGGGCTGCGCTGAGAAGCAAGTGGAAATCCTCTGGGTAACAGTAAATTCTCAGCTTGCTGTTGTCACGCTTCGCCTCTTGAAGCATATAAAGTATGTGTCTGTGGGGGAGAAATCTGAATCTGTTCCTGGTAGGGGCATTCCAGAAAGGCTGCCCTTGCCAAGTCTGTCCTGTACCCCTTGTCACGCTAGATGCCCATAGAAGAGCTGATGATGAAAACTGAACCAACAGGAGGGCAGGCAAATAATTAGCTCAAAACTGGAAGTTGTTGTTCTGGGTCACTGTGGTGGTCTGCAGGACTAATAGACATTCCATAACCGGAACACCAAATTATTTTACCAAAGTATATAATGAGATTTTTTTTTTATCCGTTCAATCATGTCTGATTCTCAGAGACTGCCTGGACAAGTCCCTGCAGTTTTCTTGGCAAGGTTTTTCAGAAGTGGTTTGCCATTGCCTGCTTCCTAGGGCTGAGAGAGTATGACTGGCCCAAGGTCACCCAGCTGGCTTAGAACTCACCGTCTCCCGGTTTCTAGCCTGGTGCCTTAACCCAGTGGTCCCCAACCCTTTTGGCACCAGGGACCGGTCGTGGAAGTAAATTTTTCCACGGACCGGGGGGGGGGGGTTGCAGGCGGGAGCCAATCGCACACACCGGGGGGCAGGGTTTGCAGGCGGGAGCCAATTGTGTGCACCAGGGGCAGGGTTTGCAGGCAGGAGCCAATCACACGCACCGGGGGCGGGGTTTGCAGGCGGGAGCCCCGCGGCCCACTTCCTAACAGGCCGCGGCCCACAGGTTGGGGACCCCTGCCTTAACCACTACACCCAACTGGCTCTCATTTGATAATGAGATGATGATAGATAGATAGATAGATAGATAGATAGATAGATAGATAGATAGATAGATAGAAGATGAACTTGTCTAAAGTGGCTGCTCTGTTTACATTATTTTATTAAGCCTTTGAATCTTGGGGGACCTGGCTCAGATACACAGATCAAAGAGGGACCCTTGTTTTAGATTGTCTTTCAAATGTTGTACAAATTTCTTGAGAGAGAATCTCTGCCATACTCTTAGGTGGCCTGCCTTCGTTTTCCATAGACTCCTTGTTTGTTCCACCCTGTCTCTAGCTAGCACATACACAGAATCTAGATCCAGTGAAGGGAGGATTTGCTGGTGAGGAGCTGAAATAGGAGGTCTGTCAGCTGAGAATATCAAAAAAAACAAATATAAAATGGGACAATGGTTAGGGACTGTCATGGGAAGGGCTTAAGGTTTAAAACTGAATGAAACATCCTCATTTGTCAATCTAAAGAGCAGTTTTGAATACAGGTATTTTTATTTTATATGTTTTCCCTTTAAAATAAGAGTGCTGGGGTCAAGCTCTTAAAATGAAAATAGAGGGGGGGGGGTTTGAGGGTGGAAACTATCCAACTGAGACAAAGCTCATAATCCTCAATTCAGAATGAAGCTGTCACTTCACAATGTTCTAAATACTTGGGCTGTCTATCTTGCATTGCGAGTTGTCATGAATTCGGAAAAAATGTCTTAAACTTGGGCTCCAATTATGTCTACTTGAGTACGGTGACACAAACTGCTGGGAAGAAAATGAAATCTCTTCTGCTGAAGGAGGCCCATTTTTAAGGGGTATTCTGGGTCTTTCTCCCTCACTACCCCTTCTAGCCAGAACTGGGATGGCTGCACAAACCGGAGAGGGCCCTGTTGAGTTTGGAAAAGCCTCTCCTTTTAATTGCCTCTCATCTCTGGCGGCCTGCTTGAGTGCCTGCAGCTGAGTTATTAAGCCCTTCATTAAATCACAGTCACAAGGAAGAGGGGAGAGGGGAGAAAAAGCCTCTTGAAAGCTTGGCGCTGCTGGCCTGAGTTTTGGAGAAAGAGCGGCTGAGGGTTTTCCAAGGAAATCCTGGGGATTGAGGAGAGTCCTCATTAACATACACAGCCAGGGGTAGTAAATAAGCCAGACCTCTGATAATTGCTTAGCAAGCATCTGAGGATTCAGAGATGGCTGAATGGGGGGCGGGGGAAAAGAAGGGCAAGCAAATATGGGCCTTCGTAGGGAGGGTATGGCAGGTTCAGACCCCTTGAGCATCAAAGGCTGGTTACTACAGTTGAAAAGCCACAGCACTTCCTTGATCACAAGTCTGTTTGAATTGTGCCAGGCTTTGCTTGTGTGAAAACTGAGAATGATCCCTGAAGTTGCTTTAGTAATGAGAGCATCTGGAAGGAAGTTGTCCCCATGGAATGGATACAGCCCGCCTCCAGGGTGGTCTAGGCCACATAAAGGGTGTTCTCGTCTTTTGTCTGTCTCTCGTGTTGATGAATATTTCAATAGGCCTTTCTAAAAACAATGTCATAATAGGCCTTTCTATTAGGCCTTTCTAAAAACAATGTAAACTTGTTTCTAAAAACAAGTATTTATTTATTAAATTTGTACATGTACTCTTATCCCTTTCCAGAATTGGAGGTTTTTGAAGGACCTTCCATCAGTTTGGGTGGTAAAGAGGGGAGAGAGGCAGAAAGAAGCTTCTGGATATGGCACTGAGGAGCTTAAATCATGAAGGGGGTGATCAATTACAGAAGAGGCCGTGGAAATGTAGAGGGTATGGCAACGTCCCCTGTGGATATTTAGGAAACTCAACTCTGTCAAGTGCTGGGTTAGCAAATCACACTCGCGTGCCTTGCTAGACTTTGCTAGGAAGTTTGAACTATGAATTCCAATAGTAATGGTAAAAAGCTGGTTGTCTTGGGAACCTGTTAAGTGTGCAGGTGACTGAAAACTTGTGCAGGTCTCTAAACTGCTGGTAGAGCGCCAAAGGTGATGCTGTGAACTGGAAAGTCTCCTGTTTCAAATGTTGCCCCAGCTGTGAAGTAACTTAGGGAAATACTTATCTGAGACTTGCCTTTCCCATCTGTAATATGGAGACTGTCCTATTTGAAATCTCTGAATATTGAACAAAAGGATAGTATGAATGCCCTGCATCAGATAGCTACATCTTTATTTTGGAGGCCTGGCTATGAATAATTTTAAGCTCTTAACTATGATTTGTATGTTAAGATCCTCCTTTTTCTATTGCTGGCAGATCTTTAATTATTAGATTGGCTACTTATTTTTCTATGCTGTATTGCAGTGTTTCTCAACCTCAGTAACTTTAAGATGTATTTAAGATGTATTTAAGAGAGCCAGTTTGGTCTAGTGGTTAAGGTACTGGGCTAGAAACCAGATGTCTGTGAGTTCTAGTCCCGCCTTAGGCATGAAAGCCGGCTGGGTGACCTTGGGCCAGTCACACACACTCAGCCCTAGGAAGGAGCCAACGGCAAACCAGGAGACTGAGAGTTCTAGTCCCGCCTTAGGCAGGAAAGCCGTCTGGGTGACCTTGGGCCAGTCCCTCTCTCTCAGCCCTAGGAAGGAGCCAATGGGAAACCAGGAGACTGAGAGTTCTAGTCCCGCCTCAGGCATGAAAGCCGTCTGGGTGACCTTGGGCCAGTCACACACACTCAGCCCTAGGAAGGAGCCAACGGCAAACCAGGAGACTGAGAGTTCTAGTCCCGCCTTAGGCAGGAAAGCCGTCTGGGTGACCTTGGGCCAGTCCCTCTCTCTCAGCCCTAGGAAGGAGCCAATGGGAAACCAGGAGACTGAGAGTTCTAGTCCCGCCTCAGGCATGAAAGCCGTCTGGGTGACCTTGGGCCAGTCACACACACACAGCCCAGCTCACCTCACAGGGTTGTTATGGGGAAAATAGGAGGAGGAAGGAGTATTTGGTATGTTCACCGCCTTATTTATAAAAATAATAAAGGCGGGATATAAAATAAAATATAATATAATATAATAAAAAAATAATAATAAAAGAAAAGAAAATAATGGACTTCAACTCCCAGAATTCCCCAGCCAGCCATGCTGGCTGGGCAATTCTAGAAGTTGAAGTCCACACATCTTAAAGTTGTCTAGGTTGAGAAATACTGCTGTATTGTTTAAAACAGGTTAGTAACTTTCGCTTTATTGTTTACAATCTATTACCTGCTTTGAGTTTTCTTTCAAGAAAATTTCCCCTAGCACCGATTCATTTGAAAATAATTCTGAGGTCTGGAGGTATAACATCTCAACTTTATAAGTTTATAAAGTTTACAAGGCATGCCTGATAACCTCATAGCCAGGCTGCCTAGGAACTTCACTGGTGAAAAGACAGGGCCAGACCCATCTTGCTTTAGCAAAGTTCCCCAAGTGGATCAGACATCAAGTAAGCAACGCTGTGTCTTTGCAGGAGGAAAAACTGTGCATCGTCTCCCCAGTCAGCCCTGTGGAATCGGACGCAGCAACCTGAAGACAGGCTGCCTGTCCAGGGCACGCTTGAGGCAAGGTCCTCCAGCTCCTCCTCTTCCAACCATTCGGAGAACTTCTCCAGGCTAGGCAGCAGTCCGCTAGAAGTCCCGAAGACCAGGTGAGATGCAGTAAATCCTCTCAGTCCTTGGGAAGGGGCGGAGGGGCTTGGAAGCAGCTAGCAAGTACAAGTTTGAGCAGGGCTCCTCCTGGGAACAGAGGAAATCCCCGATTCCTATTGAAAAAACCGTCTGTGTTTGGCTGAAGTCTGTCAGGCCGATGCATGCAAATCGTTTGCAGAGGATCTTCTGGAAACCTTTCAAATACCTTTCTAGAAAAAGCAGCAGACACTTTTTTTGCCTCTTGCAGTAAAAAAAGTATAATCACAGTAGCAATTTACTGCTATTCAGCTACACCTGGCTTCTGCCACCTGAGAGGCTTGCTCTTGCTGCCATAAATAGGGCCTTGGCTGACAGAATGAAAGTGGAGATAAGGCTCTGAGTTTAATGGTTGGCATCTGGAGTCTGGAGGTTTGGAAAACGTCAGCTTATAAGAGGAACAAGGAGCTGTAATGAACTGAATCAGGGGCAGCTAGAAGGTCCAGCTCGGTCCTCTGCTGGTCCTGACGATTTCATGTTGTTTACAGTTTGTAGGCCGGTGTCTGTGGCGCTCTGGTTGAGAAAATACAGTCCTTGAAAAGAAACAATGCTGACATTTTTAGGGATGCCAAGTTCTATGTCCAGATCTCAGGGGACATGGGGAAATGTATATGGAGCATTATTGTAAAAATAGACATCTTAAGGAGACGGGGGAAGGGTAGTACGTGTGGGGGCCCTTCTTAGACCCCTAAATCAGCTCTTCCTTAGAAAGGGGTGCTTAGTGAATTTGTGTAGCTAGGAGAGGGATACAGACAAGGGATAACGGCATACTAGAATTGCAATCTAAAGTGATGGGAAGGGGAGGGACGCTTTGCCTATCTAGGTAGATGCAATTCAGCAGCCCAAGCCTAATTTGGCTATAATACAGGTAAAATTGCAATGCAGATTTGGTGAGGAATTTGTCTTTTTGGCCAGGGAAGTCTTTTGCTGCTGTTGCTTGCTGGTCACAGTCTTCCACCTATCAAATATGTATTTAAAGTACTTGAGCAGAGTTTAGTTTTGTCAAGGGAAAAGCTAAAACTACACATTATTTGCTGTATTTGTAATAGACCTAGATCATAGGAAAAACTACAGTGGGACAAGACAGCAAACAAAACATGGTGCTCAGGTTACTCTCTTTGAAAAGAAAGATTGGGGTGGGGGGTGGGGTTCCTAAGCAGGATTTCCTTCTTGACAGTAGCTCCCAGTTTAGGGAATGTTTGAACTACAGAAATCTGTCCCAAACTGGTTTTGTTTTGTTCTTAAGCAAATTCAGATACATTTCGCTGGTTTGGATCCATATTGTATCCTGTTGTACTGTATGTGTCACAGCTTGGTATTAAGCTTTTTGCTTTAGCTTGACTTGTATGTTGCCTAGAGGCCTGTTCAGATTAGATGTAATAAACACTTAAATAAACACTGAATGCTCTGTGGAGTCCTTGGTGCTCTCTGAGCCTTGTTGTTTTCTTGCAGATGTTTCATTGCCAGGCTAGGCAACATCTTCAGTGCGAAGAGGGAGTGGGATTTGCTCTCTGTTTATATACCCTGGCTTGTCCTGCCTGTGTTGGTGGGGGTGTTGTACTCTCCTTGGTACTTCCTTGGTTGGGCTGTTGTTTGCTGCTTGGTTGATTGACTGAGTTAATAGTTCCTTGATTAGGGTCTATTGTGTTGTTTGATTGCTCCTCTGGTGCTAATCTTGGTGTTAATCTTTGCCTATCTGGGTGTTGATTGCTGGCAAGGAGGTGTTCTGGTCTTCTGGCTTTTCTATTGTCTCTTATGAATGCTCTCAAACCCTTTATAAAAGCCTTTCTTCTGCTTTCCAAGAGGCAGAACTAAGCCTGGCTGCTTGTATTCTGCTAGTAACTGGTGAATAGGGTGGAGGAGAAGACAGGCAAGCTTGTTCCTGAAGTCTAGATCAGTGTTTCTCAACCTTGGCCACTTTAAGGCCACTTGAAGTCCATACAGGACTTCAACTCCCAGAATTCCCCAGCCAGCTACTATTATTCGCTGAGATGAGCTTTGCTGGCTGGGGAATTCTGGGAGTTGAAGTCCACACACCTTAAAGTGGCCAAGGTTGAGAAACACCAGTCTAAATCATACACGCAGCTCTGGGAGAGGAGAAGAAACTGGCGGGTCTCGATCCCATCTCCCACCAAGAGAAGTTTCTTCTGTTATATGGGCAAAGTGGCAGACTAGGCACAAGGAAACTCCGTGGCTGTCTGTTTCTGAAGGCTGGAGAGATGTTTAATTGAAGCCAAAGAAACATATTGGTGGTTAAGCTGGCAGGTATATGCATCCCTGCATTCCAGCTGCCCGAAGCTGTGAATGAGTGAAATTAAATGGCATCACTCAGTACTGCCCTGTTGAGGGTTGTCTGCTTTCCTACAGTAATTGCGGCAGAGGAATTGAGGACCTGGAAGATTGGGACATCCCTTTCTGGTGTTCTGTTCAGCTGCAGTGAAAGAGCTGCTTTAAAAAAAATAACAATTTGTCTGCTACTTCTACTTGATCAACATGGGCCATGGTAGAAGGTTAAAATGGGGTGTAATAGCTTATGTATCCACACATATATGGCTACCTAATTTGTGTCTTAGTGGCATGAAGAACTGTTGTACCGTGTTGAGCTGTCCGTGTTTTTTTTTCCTCCTGAAGTGAGATGCACTTTGTGGATTTTTTTTTAAAATCACATCTAAAGATCTCACGCCTCATGACAAGTCTGAATGTTTCTCTTGCATGTTGTTTGCTACGCTGTACAAGCCGCTTGGCTCAAGTTCTAGACTAGTAATCTGCTTCAAGGAGCCAGGATGATGCTCAGGAGGGGGTTTGCAAGCAGCAGGATTAGTGTGGTTTAAGACTCACACAAGAGCTTAGCAAATAGTTCAAGCTGCACCTGGAAGCATTTTTTCCCAAACACCATTCTGCAGGCAGCTTTGTGATAACTTTGAGAATACTGTTCCAGCAGTTTCGAGAGAACTGTCGGGGGGGAGTACTGGTGTCTTCCCCAGAACTTCAAGATGCTGTATTTCATACTTTTTATATCTGTCCTTTACTTGAATGCATTCCGATCCGAAGGAAACTGAAACTTTAGCTTGGCAAAAAAATTACAACTGCTCTTCTGAAGGCACAGCACTTTCAGACATGTTGTCTTCCCCCTTTTTCCCCTCTTGCCCAGTGGAGTTTAAAACTGAATTCTGAGCCAGGTTTACACTGATGGGGTAGGATGGTTCCCACTAGGACTTGAGAAGTTTGTTAATGCAGGTAGTCCTCGTTTAGCGACCACAATTGGGACCGGCAACTTGGTGGCTAAGCGAAGCAGTCGCTAAGTGAAACCACGGCTGTGCTTATGATCTTACTTCAGCTTTCCTTTGCTTTACAGACCTGCAATGGTCATATATGTGAGGATTGGTTGTGAAGTTACTTTTTCCATCACTGTCATAACTGTGAATGGTTGCTAAATAAAGCAGTCACTAAATGAGGACTATGTGTATACTAACCTCTTGCACATCTCGATCCCTGCTGTAGCTGGAATTTAAGCTTCTGGCCACTAAATACAGACCCTTGTTCCTGTGTTTACCTGCAGCCATTCTGAGCATGCCCAGTGTTTTTATATATTGCATTTATATCCTACTTAAGGGTTTCCTCTGATTTTATCTCCGCCTCAAGGTATGAGCTAGGCTGGACTGAGGGAGAGTGAATGACTCATTATCACCCAGTTAAGTTCCATGGATCAATGGGGTCTTTCTGGATTTAGCCCAACATCTTAACCACTCTACCACCCACTAGCTAAAAGTTTAGAGCAGGGCTTTCCAAAGTTTTCCCGCCACGGGAAAACCCGGAAGTGCCGCCATTGCGGCAGCGCACAAAAACCCGGAAGCGCTGCTGCCGCTTTCAGATTTTTGCACGCCGCCGTTGGTGGGTCGCCGCGGGAAAACCCGGAAACGCTGATGATGATCAGTGCTTCCGGGTTGTGTGGCGACACACCAGACTGTGTGTGGCGACACACTTTTGTGTCGCGACACACAGTTTGGAAAGCTCTGGTCTAGAGTATCTGAGAATTGCCATAACCTGGGGAACCCTGTTATGTCCCTGAGATGAGCTAGTGGCTATTGCTGTAAATGGGGGAAAGCATCTTCTTGCGTGTGGCTTGTGGTGCATGAGTCCTGGTTCTGGGCTATTGTGATCTTGCATTTATCTATCTATCTATCTATCTATCTATCTATCTATCTATCTATCCCGCCTCTATTATTTTTATAAATAACTCAAGACGGTGAACATACCTAATACTCCTTCCTCCTCCTACAGTGGGGCAAAAAAGTATTTAGTCAGCCACCAATTGTGCAAGTTCTCCCACTTAAAAAGATGAGAGAGGCCTGTAATTGACATCATAGGTAGACCTCAACTATGAGAGACAAAATGAGAAAACAAATCCGGACAATCACATTGTCTGATTCGGAAAGAATTTATTTGCAAATTATGGTGGAAAATAAGTATTTGGTCAATATCAAAAGTTCATCTCAATACTTTGTTATATATCCTTTGTTGGCAATGACAGAGGTCAAACGTTTTCTGTAAGTCTTCACAAGGTTGGCACACACTGTTGCTGGTATGTTGGCCCATTCCTCCATGGAGATCTCCTCTAGAGCAGTGATGTTTTGGGGCTGTCGCTGGGCAACATGGACTTTCAACTCCCTCCAAAGGTTTTCAATGGGGTTGAGATCTGGAGACTGGCTAGGCCACTCCAGGAACTTGAAATGCTTCTTACGAAGCCACTCCTTCGTTGCCCGGGCGGTGTGTTTGGGATCATTGTCATGCTGAAAGACCCAGCCACGTTTCATCTTCAATGCCCTTGCTGATGGAAGGAGGTTTGCACTCAAAATCTCACGATACATGGCCCCATTCATTCTTTCCTGTACATGGAACAGTCGTCCTGGTCCCTTTGCAGAGAAACAGCCCCAAAGCATGATGTTGCCACCCCCATGCTTCACAGTAGGTATGGTGTTCTTTGGATGCAACTCAGCATTCTCTCTCCTCCAAACACAACGAGTTGTGTTTCTACCAAACAGTTCTACTTTGGTTTCATCTGACCATATGACATTCTCCCAATCCTCTTCTGGATCATCCAAATGCTCTCTAGCAAACTTCAGACGGGCCCGGACATGTACTGGCTTAAGCAGGGGGACACGTCTGGCACTGCAGGATCTGAGTCCCTGGCGGCGTAGTGTGTTACTGATGGTAGCCTTTGTTACGTTGGTCCCAGCTCTCTGCAGGTCATTCACTAGGTCCCCCCGTGTGGTTCTGGGATTTTTGCTCACCGTTCTTGTGATCATTTTGACCCCACGGGGTGAGATCTTGCGTGGAGCCCCAGATCGAGGGAGATTATCAGTGGTCTTGTATGTCTTCCATTTTCTAATTATGGCTCCCACAGTTGATTTCTTCACACCAAGCTGCTTGCCTATTGCAGATTCAGTCTTCCCAGCCTGGTGCAGGTCTACAATTTTGTTTCTGGTGTCCTTCGACAGCTCTTTGGTCTTCACCATAGTGGAGTTTGGAGTGTGACTGTTTGAGGTTGTGAACAGGCCTCTTTCATACTGATAACAAGTTCAAACAGGTGCCATTCATACAGGTAATGAGTGGAGGACAGAGGAGCCTCTTAAAGAAGAAGTTACAGGTCTGTGAGAGCCAGAAATCTTCCTTGTTTGTAGGTGACCAAATACTTATTTTCCACCATAATTTGCAAATAAATTCTTTCCAAATCAGACAATGTGATTGTCTGGATTTGTTTTCTCATTTTGTCTCTCATAGTTGAGGTCTACCTATTATGTCAATTACAGGCCTCTCTCATTTTTTTAAGTGGGAGAACTTGCACAATTGGTGGCTGACTAAATACTTTTTTGCCCCACTGTATTTTCCCCATTATGCCCTGAGTCAGGTAATACATGCTCTACCATGTCAGCGAATTGGTTTGCTTGAAAATTTCTACTGACTGCCAAGTGGTGTTTGATTGCAGGCTGTGTTTTTAGGGTCTGCACAAAGATCCGTCTGCCAGTCAGTCACTGTTAATAGAGTAATTATTAGGTTTCTGGTGTTTCTAGTTAAATATTTACATATAGGGAGCTCTTAGCATGTCTGCTGATTACCATATAGCTGCTTACATCAGGCAGAAATGGGCAACTATTAGTCATGGGCACCAGGCACTGGTGTAGAGACAGTGTGGTCTAGTGGTTAAGGCAACGGGCTAGAAACCAGGGGACTGTGAGTTCTAGTCCCACCTTAGGCATGAAAGCCGGCTGGGTGACCTTGGGCCAGTCACTCTCTCTCAGCCCTAGGAAGGAGCCAATGGGAAACCAGGAGACAGAGTTCTAGTCCCGCCTCAGGCATGAAAGCTGGCTGGGTGACCTTGGGCCAGTCGCGCGCTCAGCCCTAGGAAGGAGCCAATGGCAAACCAGGAGACTGAGAGTTCTAGTCCCGCCTTAGGCATGAAAGCCAGCTGGGTGACCTTGGGCCAGTCCCCCTCTCTCAGCCCTAGGAAGGAGCCAATGGGAAACCAGGAGATTGAGAACTCTAGTCCCGCCTTAGGCATGAAAGCCGGCTGGGTGACCTTGGGCCAGTCCCTCTCCCTCAGCCCAACTCACCTCACAGAGTTGTTGTGGGGAAAACAGGAGGAGGAAGGAATATTAAGTATGTTCGCTGCCTTGAGTTATTTATAAAAATATAAATAACAAGGGCGGGATAGAATGAATGAATGAATAATAAATAATAATAAACTAAAATCCAGGTCTGTGCCAGGCAGTCAAAACTCCCAAGACAAGCTGAGTTTTGCTGCATGTATAACTAATGGAGAGCAAACAAATGTGCAGAGGAGGGGGGGAAAAGGAAAACTTCTTTTTAAAATATGTTCATACTGTACAATTTATTCCAGCTGTTCTGGTCTGGTAGAAACGCTAGTAATACCCATAGCACAAGTGCTGAAATTCTGATTTATTTCTCTCCATAATGTTCGAAATGTATTGAGGTGTTGCCTGTGCAGTTCTGTAGGTTATAAACATTTTCTCTAAAAGGCTGAGATCCCTAGGAAATTCGATTTCCAGAAGTGCACTTTTCACTTTTTCTACCTTTGTGCAGAAGTTCAGTGTACTTAGTGGGCACACAAGTGGGATCGCTGGTTGTACTGGCTCTGTCTGTTGTAGACAGGTTCTTAGTAGGGCAATCATGGAGTTGAAAAAGACCATTTAGACCAGTGTTTTTCAAACTTGGCAACTTTAAGACGTGTGGACTTCAACTCCCAGAATTCCCCAGCCAGCATGCTGGCTGGGGAATCCTGGGAGTTGAAGTCCACACGTCTTAAAGTTGCCAAGTTTGAAAAACATTGATTTAGGCCATCCAGTCCAACCTCCTGCTTGGTACAGGAATCCAAATTGAAGTAGCCGACAACCTCCACTTGAACATGTTCAGGGGAAGATGGTTCCATCATCTCTCTGGCTAATTTAAAAGAATTCCATCTAGCGGGTTCTCGGAAACGGGCCTTCTCTGCAGTAGCGCCCACCCTCTGGAACATCCTTCCCCCAGGGGTGAGACAGGCCCCGTCACTCCTGGACTTCAGGAAAAAACTGAAAACCTGGTTTTGCCACCAAGCCTGGGACGGGAGGGCAAATAGTCATTCTTGGGGATGGCTAGCACCCTAGAATGGATGGAGAACGGCCCTTGCGCTCAGGATTTGAGGAAGAACTGTAGCCATCTAGATTTTATTTTATTCTATGCTATTTATATATTTTAATAATTACAATGATATTGTATATTTATTGCATTTCCATTGGGATTTGTTTTGTATTTTAACTTTGGTTTTATTGTAAACCGCCCAGAGTTCCCCCTTCGGGGGAAGATAGGCAGTAATATTAATTAATTAAATAATAATAATAATAATAATAATAATAATAATAATTTCAACTGCTGAACCGCTCTTAATGTTAGGATGATGTTTCTGGTATTCATTTGGAATTTGCCTTCCCTGGTCTTAAATCTTTTCACAGATCTTACATTTTTAGCTCTTTAATCATACTTACTGCCCTTCTTT
Source organism: Charina bottae (assembly GCA_023362775.1). Classification (NCBI taxonomy): domain Eukaryota; kingdom Metazoa; phylum Chordata; class Lepidosauria; order Squamata; family Charinaidae; genus Charina; species Charina bottae. Next base: position 40,239,845 of record JALMGJ010000002.1, read on the forward strand.
CAAACTATTCTTGTTTCTCCTAATTTTTCTTAAAACAGTGCTGCCCAGATCCAGTTCTTGAGGTCTGATCTGATGAATGCAGAATAAAGTGTAATGATTTCTTCCCATAAATTGGAAACTGCACTTCCGTTGATATGGTCTAAAGCATTTGGTTTTGTCTTAATTCATTAATTCACATTGCCCCCTCCAAGATGGTATCGTTGCCATCTTGGTCCAAAAAATAAGAGTCCAAATAGAAAAAGTATTATAAACCATGTTACCTCAGATTTGAGGATGGAAGATAGGATTCATCTTCAGGCTGAGTGAAGGTTGGCCTAACATTTTATCCATCTCCACTTTCTTCTACACATTTGGCATGCAATATGTTCTATGGCTCTGGCTGAGGACATCTTTTTATCATCCTGGTTTGTTCCCCATTCTACCCTCTCAAGGGGTGAAATTGTACAGACAGAAAATGGAGACTGAGGTTGTTATCAGGCTATCAGCAAAAAACAGGATTGGGAGTTTGCCTTGAATGACTAGGTCCTTTCCCTAAAATGTATAGTGCTTGCCCACAGGTTGATTAAATGATATAGATGTTCTATTCTCTCTATGTGTTAACAAGGAAGGACTTGTCTGAGCTCCTCCATAACTGCCATGGTCTCTTGATATTTCTAAAATCTTTAGTTTTAAGACTTAATATCTGAAATGAGATATTAAATGAAAAGTGCATGCAGTAGAACTCTCTGTGTCCCCTTAACAAATCCCCAAATTGATATCCTTCATGAGTAAAGCCATTGCCAATCCGTAGATTACAAAAATGGCATGCAGAAGATCATAGTTCAACCCCAGTATCTGGAGTTGGAAGGCTCAGATAGCAAGTGACATAATAGACCAGGGCTTTCCAAAGTGCTGCTGCTGGCGACGCGGTAGCGGCGGCGCGCACGCACAACGTCGGTGCGGGGGGGCGTGCGGCGGTGCGCGCACGCGGCGATGGCACAGGGGGCGTGCAGCGGCGCGTGCGTGCATGGCGGCCGCCGTGCACGCACGCGCCGCCGCTTCCGGGTGGTGTGGCAACACACCACGCTGTGTGTGGCGACACACTTTTGTGTCGCCACACACAGTTTGGAAAGCTCTGTAATAGACTCTGCCTGGGACGGTAAGATCAGGCTGTGTTAAGGAGCGAAGGCCCTATGCGGCACTCTAAGGCGGTTGTATATCTTCACATGCAGAGATGGATTCCAAAGCTGAACTTCCTGTCAGACTAAATCCTTGCCCAAGTCTTGAACTCGCATTCTTGCACCAGTCCAAGTTTAGCATTTGTTCAAGTTTCTCTCTCTCTTGCTTGCTAGCTAATTTGACTTGTCTAATCAGGCAGTGTGAGGAAAAAAAACAGAGTTTTCAGAACCCCAGATATTTCTTCTTGCCAGAGAAAGTTGGTGCAGTGGAAAGATATGACCTAATTAAATGAAACCCTTTCTCCAGGACTACAGCTTAAGACCGATCTGCTTGAAGACCCAGAGGATCTTAATGGTCTACCTACTAGAGAGAAGGGCAGCCCCATCACAGTCTGTCTTGCCCTCATTAGCTGGTTTCCCTTTCAGAGGAGCTGGCTGGCTCTATATGATGTACAGCGTTTCTGCTTCCCTCCATTTTGAGTAAGCTTAACAATCACAGGAGAAGAAGAATGTCTTTTGATGGACTGCTAACTGGTTCAGAAGCAGAAAGCAAAGAATACGGATAAATTTTCTCAATGGAAGGAAATAAGAAAAGTCCCTCAGGGATCTGCATTGAGACCAATGCTTTTTAACTTGTTCACAAATTATCTTGACTGATGGGAAAGCTGTGACCTAGCCATCATTGTGAATGATACCAAACTGTTAAGAGTCATGAACAGAAAAAGTGATTGGGGAGAACTTCAGAAAGGACTCTTTAAACTGGGTGAAGGTGAGCCAAATGGAAAATGTGATTCAAATTAAATACAGTGAAAACGCTATTTAATGGACCTTTAGGGGGGAGAGGTATCTGTTCTTCCCCAGCGTACTGATGTCATTAGGCAAATGATGTAAATACTGCGAATAGTGTAAACTGAATGGGGCTTTTCCATTTTTTTAAAGCTTTTTGGGTGCAGGGGACAGGTCCACTATCTTGGGTTGATGACTGAACAGAAGCGTCAGTTGCTTCTGAAGTCCCCAAAAAAGGGTCTGTTAAACTGAGGTTTCATTGCGAGGGATATTAGGACAAAAAAAATTAACTTCAACTATATAGAGATAGGGTCCAAGCGTCTGTAAATGACCAGGAAAATGTCTTGGAGGTCATAATTCTCAATGAAAATAGCATCTGTAAAAAAGGCAAGTTCTGTGCCAGGAATAATTGGGAAAAGGATTGGAAAATCAACCTGCCAAGACTGTAATGATGGTATGCAAATTTGTTGCACGTCCATATCTGGAATCTTGTATATAGTTCTAGTCTTCATGTTTGAAAAGGGATATAATAGAGCTGGAAAATGTATAGAAGTGAGCAACCAAAAATTATCAGGGAGTTCAAATGACTTTGTTATGAGAAAAGGCTAGAATGTTTGGGATTCTTTAGTTTAGAAAAAGGTGACTGAGGAGGGATCTGACTGAGATGTATAAAATGATGCATAGCATGAAGAAAGTGGAAAGGGAACATTTTTTGTCCCTCTCTCAAAACACTACAATCATAAGTCTGTGGCTTGAATCATGTCAACTGGATTTCTATTTTCTCAGTGGAAATGTTTCGCTCCTTATCTAAGGAGCTTCTTCAGTCTGAGCAATATTGCTCAAAATATGAGACATATTTAAGGATTCCCTTACTAACTTTGCTCAGACTGAAGAAGCTCCTTGGATAAGGAGCGAAACGTTTCCACTGAGAAAATAGAAATCCAGTTGACATGATTCAAGCCACGGACTGTTCCACCTGGATGACTGAGAACCTTCATCGACACTACAATCATAAGTGATCCAATGATGCTGATTGGAAGAAGACTTAGAACAGACAAAAGAAAGTACTTCTTCACACAGGGAATACTTAATCTGTGGGATTCATTAGTGCATGATGTGGTGATGGGCATTAACTTTTAATGTTTTTAAAAAGAGAATTGGATAAATGCAAGGAGGATAGGCCAGTCAGGTTCGATTAATCTTGAGCCTCAATGTAGACCCTAAAGCATCACTCCAAATAGGAGTTGCAGGGAAACCGTGGCAAGAGAGTGTAAGAAACAGGCTGTGATGGGCCTTGGCCTGATCCAGTGGGCTGTAACTTATGTTCTTATATCTGTATTGAGAATTAGGAGAGTGGCAACAGGATGGCACTCTCCAGACATACTCAGCCAGGGTCTTGAAACAGCTGTGGGCACTTCCCTAAAAACAATCAACATGAAGCTGGAATTCTTGTTCTTGTCTGGGGTGTAGCTGGAAGGAGAAAAAGGATTACCCAAACATTCGTTGGAGACAAACTCTGCCAAGCATGGTTTTTCCACAAAATTCTTGCTTTGCCTTGCTCTCAACTTTCTTCTTCAGAGGGTTGCAAAAGGAGAATCGGCTATCCTGGACTTGACACGAATCAACTTAGTTGAAGAAGTAGAAATAGCAAGAACATCAGGGAATGTGAATATGTAATGCTGGAGTTCTTGATTTTAAAGAAAATTAAAACTGACTGTGACCGGAATGTATATTAGACTTAAAGAAAGCAAAATTTAATTAACTTAGGACAATTCTAAGTAGGATACCATGACAGAAGAAGCTAATGAGAAAAAATGCTCAAGTTGGATGGGAATTCCTAGAGAAGGAGTTATTAAAAAATAAAATTGCAAACAATTCCATTGAGGGAAGACAGGGTGGCTACACAAAAAGCTTAGTGAAGATCAGAAAACAAACAAACAAACAAAAAAGACACTGCAGGGAATGTAAAAAGGGCTAGGTCAGAGTACATGCAAGTAGCCTATAACTTTAGACTTGGGGTCAGGAAGTAAAAACTCAGAATGAGTTGAGGTTAGTGAAGGTGGCTAAAAATAAAGAATCGGCATACCTGCTGCTCATTGAAAAAGGCAAAATGCTAACAAAGAGAAAGCAGAGTTATCATCACTGATGGATTTAGTCTTCTCTAAGAGAAAATAATATTGTGAAGAACAAGATTAAGGAACATGATTGAATCTTGAGATAAAAAGAAGCATGGTCAGAGAATACCTCTTTACTTTAAATGAGTTTAAATCTCCAGGACTAGATTAATTGCATTCTAGTTACTGGAGGAACTATCTGATAATCTGGCCAAACCTTATTTATTACCTTTGAGAAATCCTGGAGAAAAGGTGAAATGCCAGATGACTGGAAGAGAGCAAATGTTGTCCCTATTTCCAAAAAGGGGCAAAGGGAAGATCCAACAAATTACAGACCCGTCTGCCTGACACCAACAGCTGGGAAGAAAGATCTAAAGAAGATCATAAAGAGATCGGTAAACACCTTGAAAACAGATTGGTGATTATCAAAAGTCAGCATGGATTTGTCAAGAACAAATCTTGTCAGATTTATCTTATTTCATTTCTGATCCTATTTCGCTTCCTTAATGGGATGTGGGAACACTGTAATAGCTCTTAACTTTTCCAAAACATTTAATTAAGTACCCCATGTCATGCAGATTAGCAAGTTAGTTAAGTGTGGGCTAAATGGCATAACAATTAAAATAGAAATATAGCTAGCTCAAAAATCATACTCAAGAAGTGCTAATTAATGGTCCCTTGACAAATTGGAGAGAATTACCGAGTGGGCTGCTGCAAGGATCAGTGCTGGATCCTCTACTCTTTGATAGTTTTGGCTGAAGAGATGGAAGGAATACTTAATCAGATTTGCAGATGACACCAAGTTTGATGGGGTAACTAAGACCTTAGAAGACAAGGACGAAATCCCAAAAAATGTTAATAGGTTCCTGGCCCCTTCCAAATCTATGCATCTATGATATTTGGTACAAAGTTGACTAGAATTTTTAGATCAAATCACAGGAGATGGGCCAGGACCTGACAGCATACTGTGTGGGAAATCTGAAGTCTGTCTTCTCATTAGTAGCTAATTGTATAAACAGTGTTTTCCTCTTAGAGCAATCTGTCATTGATGATTGATTAGCAGTGACTGTAAACAAGTGCCCATGGTATAAGTAATAGACCCTCTCTTTATCACATTTTATGTGTCTGTCTATCTCTGTAGCCTCAAAGGGGCTCTTGGGCAGTTGTGTTTACCTACTAGCTGAGGCGGGCAAATCTCATTTGGAACTCTTTATGGAACCAACGACCTCAGCAAGATCATAAAAGTCACAAAATTGAACATTAAAGCTATTATATTGCCATTTATAAACTGATCGCCATACTCAAGGTGTTGAAAAGACCTTCTTGTCCCTCCCTTCCACTCCTCAATAAGTCAGTGTAAAAACACTGTAAAATAGAAAATTATAGTTCAGTTTTGCTTATTTACAGGTTCATATTTAATTTCTTAAATGTTTGACTTCCCAATGATTGATTGATTATGAAAGGTGTGGATCATCTCAGTTCAGTTGGACTGTAGGCAGTTATATATGAATATAATAATTTAAACAATATAACAAAATATAAATATATAAACAACAAAAATAGAAACTATGGTAAGACTAAATGTCTTGCTCAAACTTCTATATTGTTAAGCCACATAAGAGTAAATAAGCATTGCTTATTGTATTCTTAATTGATTTGATACTTTCATTGTTTGACTTACAAAAGTGTCCTGTTTGCTTATGTATCATAAGGAGGCATATTTAGATCACAGAGCCAGAGTTATATACAAGTTGTGGATTGTAACAGAACAAAGGAATATTAAAAGGTTAAAAATACTAATGAAACAATGTGTCCTCTTGTTGTTGTTTATTCGTTCAGTCGTTTCCGACTCTTCGTGACTTCATGGACCAGTCCACGCCAGAGCTTTCTGTCGGCCGTCACCATCCCCAGCTCCCCAATGGTTGAGTCCGTCACCTCCAGAATACCATCCATCCATCTTGCCCTTGGTCGGCCCCTCTTCCTTTTGCCTTCCACTTTTCCTAGCATCAGCTTCTTCTCCAGGGTATCCTGTCTTCTCATGATGTGGCCAAAGTACTTCAGTTTTGCCTTTAATATCATTCCCTCAAGTGAGCAGTCTGGCTTTATTTCCTGGAGTATGGACTGGTTTGATCTTCTTGCAGTCCAAGGCACTCTCAGAATTTTCTTCCAACACTATAATAACTCTTACCTGTTATTAATATTAGTACAAATACCATTCTTTCACAGATCTCAGTTTTGAAATGTAGTACCACCAATATGAGCAGCTAGATGTCCCATCAATAGAAATGTAGCATGGAGCCAAACTGTTTAATTTTTCATCTGAAAGTGGAGGCTTTTTTTTTTTTGATGCTCACTCAAGTGTTTGGTAAATCACTGCAGCAGAAGCTTACCTATTGCTCATTCTGAAATTCCCTTTCATCAGAGCTGGATATCTGTTATAAGCATCTGTAGGGTGATTGGTCATGTGAGTTAAGTGTAAAGTACGAAAGTAAAGCGAATTACGTTTTCTTTCTGAGATGTTGGCTATTACATGTTCTATCTCCTCATTTTTTTATTTTTGTGCTTGACTTTCACTGCCTCAAAGATCCTTAGAAAAATCATGGTCTGGTTTTACTCCAATCTGAAGAATAGGTTCAAATTCCCAAGACATTTGGGCGCAAAGAAGATGGAACACAGCTTGCTGGTGCAAGAATTCAGGCCAAATAATTTCTGAAACCTTATCCCCCAGAAAGGGAGAAGTGGATTTGCTTTGAAAAAACGGTAGTAGTTAGTGACTCACCGCTCTAAGGGATTGAAATAAAGCTGACCAGACCCATCAGGTCATGAAATGTGATGTCTGCCTGTGGCTGAAGATACATCGTCAGATGTGCCTGGAGATGAGCGGGAGGCAAACGTCCCGAAGGTTCTAAGCTGCAGCAATCCTGACATCGTGGAAACCAGTCCTGCCTTCTCGGGGACTCTTCCGCCTGGTCCGGTGACCTTGACCCTGATCTGGAAATCAGACCAGCCAGTCCTCAAGGAAAAAACAGACTCGGGATTCAAGATCAGAAGCTTCACCGTGCAGAAATGCCATGCTGGCTCAGAGGACCATAAGTTTTGGCAGGGAAGCAGCTGAGCTACTGCAGGAAGACCGATGACTCTCCGCTGTATGCTGGGAGTAGATTTGTTGAGAAGTCTTTGAGCCTTTCCTCACAGGTGGCCAGTTGTTGGAGGCCACTCTTCCACTATATCTGCTGCTAGCTTTGCTACTGGTTGCCATGTTCCTGTTCGACCTTCCTTTGGCTTGTTGTTTCACTATGCTTCCAGACCCCTCTCTAGTTTGGTGTTTTGGCTCAGCTTGTTGAGGCTTCTGATGCAGCATATGATTGCCTAAGGTGCCTTAGAGTCATAGGGTTGGAAGGGACCTTGGTGGTCTTCTAGTCCAAGCCCCTGCCCAATACCATCTCGGACAAACGGTTATCCAATCTTTTCTTGAATGGTTGTCCTATCTTTCCTGCCTTAGCACAGGCCTGATTGTTTCCCATCTTCTGGCTGCTGCTTTTAGGGTGGGACTGAAAGGTATTTACAGCTCTGTAATTAGCTTTAATGGCCAGGCTTCAGGAGAGGTGGGGAACAAGGGGCAAGGCTCAGGGCTGTGACAAAACACCTTCCAAGACTTCCATTGTCCACTGATAATGAACCCTTCTTACTAATTCAGGTGGGGACAAATGACTCTGCAAAGACCAGCAACACCGTATTATCACTGACCTTGAAGATTTGAAAAAAACTGGCTTATAAAGCTCATGGTCTCCATTGTCTGTGTGCTGGTGCTCAGAATTTGGGAAATGAAATTGAGCATTAAGTCTTAGTAAAGGGAAAGTTTCTTTTGAATTGAATTTGACTTCTTGTGACTTCATGGACTTCTTCTACACACTGCCGTTGCCTAGGAAGCAGGCAAGGGCAAACCGCTTCTGGAAAAACCTTGCCAAGAAAAATGCAGGGACCGGTCCAGGCAGTGGCCAGCAGCCAACGCTGACCCTAAGGCACACGCACACACAGCCTGGGTTCTGCCTAGTGGCCTCCCATCCAAAAAAATAAGCAGGCCTAAACCAGCTTAGCTGTTTGCCTTCCAACCGTTGTGGATTTAAGAGCAGAACAGAGACTTGGAGGGATGTCTCTCATGATTGAAATATAGCAGTGAAAGGATACAAGTGGTTCAAAAGGAACAGAAGCAGTAGAAAGGGAGGAGTTGTGTTTTATGTTGAAATTATTTGCACCTGCTTAGAAATCCAAGTGAATTGATTAGGCAATAATGTAGAGGGCATCTTAGTTAAATGAAGAAAAGAAGGAATAAAAGCAATGTTGCTGGTGGTGTTTACTGCTTCCTCTCCAGCCAAGGAGAAGATATGGATGAAACTTCTGGAAACCAACTGCACCTCTTTCAAAGAGGCATCATGAGGTTGTAGTGATTGGGGACTAATTATCCTATCTTTTGGGAGACAAGCTCTGCCAAGCAAGTTTTCCAGGAAAATCCTTATGGGAGTTGTTGACAACTTCCTCTGTCAGAAAGAGGATCAGCCTTAATGTGATAATAACCTTTATGGAATACTTCACTGAGGAAGTGAAAATAGCACAAATGTTGGAGGAAAGTGTTCATATAATGCTAGAGATCTTGATTTTAAAGGAAACTCATGCTGGGTGTGTTCAAAGGTGAATCATGGAAAAAAATAGATGTTCATAAAGCAGGGGCAATTATAAGTTCGATCCTACGGTAAGAGAAGCTGATGGGGAAAAAAAGGTGCTCCAGATGGGTGGGAAACCCTGAAAAAGGATATAACTAAAAGCAAAATTGCAAGGAATGTCAGTGAGAAAAAAAATGGAGAACAACAGAGGAAACTAATGCAGCTACACAAAAAGCTTACTGTGGATCTGAAAACAAAAGAGGAAACATGGGAAATGGAAAGTGGACCAGCTCACAAAGGAAAGGTGCTGGCAGCATGGAATTGGGAAGGAAGTCTGGGAATAATTCTTATATCAAAAGTGTGTCCAGTGTAGGGAAAGCTATCTAGGACTAGGATGTCATAACAAGGACATTAGTTTCTGTTTTCTATAGTTTTTGTAGTCTTATTGTGGTTGTGAGCTGCCCAGAGTTGTGCTCTAAGGTGGGTGGCCATACAAATCTTTTAAATAAAACTAAAATAAATACCTATATTCTGTTCTTCAAGTTTATTAAGAGAAGTACTCTTTTGGGTAAATTCAGGTTCCACACTGAGATCGTTGCAATGCTGTGTTCAAAGAAAGCACCTCAATTCATTTACATCAACAAATATGATTTAACTATGTAGCTGTCTGCAACACCTTAAAGCAGCTACTCCTTTCCCAGGATTACATGGCTGCCTTCTGCAGTTGCTCTGTGATCTCAAGATGAGGCCCAGCCACTTGAAGATGTTGCAGAGAGATGCTGCGTTCATGTTCCCACACACTCTGAAGCATCTTCTGCACATTGAATCCAAAGCACTGCACAGTCCTACAAATTAACATTGCAGACTTCTTGATGTCCCCTGGAAATGTTCAAGATGAAATCCCAAGATGAAGTACTGTAATGGGTGTGTCCCGTTATTGTCACACAAGACTGGTAAATGCATGTTCTGGTCATATCAAGGAGGTACAGTACATAAGGACTGTTTTTAGGGTATCCACAACAGTTAATGGCGAATCCGGAGAGGTGCCTAGGACATAGCATGAGAAATAAATCTTGTTGAACTTCTTTTCAGTAGTGAGCACTATACCGTCATACTTAATTCAAGCTAGAAAACTCTGAAGAATTCCAACACAAGTTTTTTGTATATTTTGGGGAAAGAACCCGTTTTAAAAAGAAAGGACTGGCAAAAAGAAAAGGAGAGGAGAAAGCAGCGGCGTCAGGTCTCTGCTGTGTTTGGCAAGAACATTGTCAGGGAGATAACGGGCAGCGAAGGAGGGGGCTCCCTCCAGGAAGGGAAGCGCACGCGTAGCACTGAATCGCTATGTTTCCCTCCCAAGAGATTGAAGAAAGCCCCGCCCTAAGTTTGTGGACTTATTCTTTGGGCATTGCCACTTCATGTTAGTCTAGATGGATTCTTTTAGGGTAGTAGGATAATAAATCACTAGAGCTTGATTCAAGCCTCAGCGTGTTATTTCTACGCCCGAAGTCAGGACAAACATACAACTTTGCAGTTGTAGGAAAGAACCAGTGAATCAAAATGATCCCCAGTTCAAGAAGAACCTTGCTAGATCAACCCAAAAGTCTCTCCAGTGCAGCCTTCTGTACTACAGACTGACCAGCCAAATGCATCTAGGAAGCTCACAGGTCAGGAAAGGAAAGTAAGAGCTCACCTCCAGAGTCGCTCTGTAGCAGTGTTTCTTTAGACGTGTGGACTTCAACTCCCAGAATTCCTCAGCCAGCATGGGGAATTCTGGGAGTTGAAGTCCACACATCTTGAAGTTGCTGAGGTTGAGAAACACTGCTCTGTAGCAAGTGGCATTTAAGGCATGCCCAAATGACAAGAAGAACAAGGAATACAAGTTTACACAAGGTAGAAGGAAAGGAAAGGAAAGGAAAGGAAAGGAAAGGAAAGGAAAGGAAAGGAAAGGAAAGGAAAGGAAAGGAAAGGAAAGGAAAGGAAAGGAAAGGAAAGGATTGCTAATGAAGCTAAGCCCAGTGCACAAAATCCTTAAATCAGAGCAGGGAACTGGCTTGGGAGGTGGTTGGACTGTTGAATGATGGGGGAATTCTGATGGAAGGCAGCAGAAAACTGAATCCTTTGTATCTGTCTTCGTTACAGAAGATGTAGGTCAACTACCTGTGCTTGAGCTGATGTACTTAGGAAAGAGGTCTGAGGAGATGAAGCAAATAGTGGTGGAAAGGGCTTATTCTAAGTTTGATTAACAATTTAAAGCCTTCAAGTTCAGATGGGAACGCTTTGAAGAGTACCAGTGAATTTTGTCGGGTATCATACATGTACATGCTGGTAAAAGCTGGTTCTAACTTTTATTGACAAATTGAAAACCTCCAATTTCAGATAATCCAAATGAATTTTTCCTTGTCTTATATATACATACTACAGATGTGCAATGCTTTGGTTTCAACATCACAAAGGTTTCTCAGAGCAAGTGTGGGCATACATATTGCACCTTTTGAAAGATGTGTCTTTTCCTGGGCTCTCATGGTAGTCACATGATCCAGGAAAATATGCTTTTGAATTAAGGAGGTGCCCACAGAGTGTGACAAGCTGTTTTGGAATGGGAGTGGACATGCTTTTGAACATCCTTGCTCTACCGCATTCAAACACTGCATCATACATTGTCTTTGTTCTTTAAAATTCTCACATCTTTCTTTTGGAGCATCTCAACACCTCCATCCAGCCATTACATTCTCAATTTTTCTCTTGACCCAGTCATTTTTCTTTAATATATTTATTTTACCACTTCTTCATTCTCAAAAATAACCCAACCACCTTATCATAACTTATTTTGTATTGGCCACTTATTTTTGAATGTAATCTATGTTAATTCAGCAACTATTCATTCTTGACCCTGTCTCTTCTTGTTTTACAACATTCACTTCTCAAATGCCCCATAAATGCCCCATTTTACAACATTCACTTCTCAAATGCCCAATTTCTCAAATACCCCAAATGCCCCCATCCACTGCAGGGGGGGAAACAACCAATTTCTGTAGGCAATCTCTCCTGTGCATGACCTGTTCCCCCTCCCCAGACCGGAGAGATTGGAGAGGAAGGGATTATAAGAGAGTAAGCAGGCACACAATGGGGAATACACCAGGCTGCTTGTGTAGCGCGCTCGGGGCTGCCGGCGCCAGTGCGTTGCTTTCAGTGTGTATTGAATGTGTGTTCCCCATTGATTGCCTGCTTACTCTCTTGGAATCCCTTCTTCTCCAATGAATGTAAATACAAACATTAATTCATTTCTTGTTAATTATCCCAGCGCTGGGGTGAGCATTCCAAAGGGAGAGGGAGTGGTTAGGAGGCAAACAAAAGCTGAAGGTGTGAAACTGATTATTCTTGTCAGTTTCGAGCTGGAAAGCACAGTTGCGATCACTTAGTAACTGCTCCGCTTAGCGACAGTTGCCAGTCCCATTTGTGGTCACTAAACAAGGACTATCTGTAATCCTGTCGTTTTTGTGTGAACTCATGTGATCTTTCCCTTTGAATAGGGGCACCACATTTTTCTAATCATCAGGCAAAATGCAGCCTTCACACACACTTTAAATAAGTCTCACAGCCACTCCATAGGCAAACCACATCCATCTTTTAACATTTCTCCAGTTACACCATCTATATCTGCAGCCTTATCATTTCCCACCATTTTCACAGGATTTGTGATTTCATCAACTTTTATTTCAATTCCACTCTTTGACACATCACTCTCAATCCTATTAAGAAGTCTACAAAACTCCTCCAGCTTTCCCTCACCTCTGCTTTATCCCAGATCATTTCATCACTTTTATTTTTAATCCATTCACTCTGCAGGAGACTTCTTATTTAGTCATTCTTCATCCAATTCCATTTTTTTTATTTCTATCAAGTTTGCTCTGCATTTTTGCTGCCTATATACTTTGCACTATTTTTTCTCTGTTATGTACATGTCACAATGTTTTTCTCTTTTTTGCAACAGTCATTCTCCTATGAACATTTTTCTCATCCATAGCCTTTTTCACTTAATTGTTTCACCAAACATCCTTTTCATTTTACCCCTTAGCATAACTCCATACAGTTCTGTGACACTCAGTAACATAATTATTTTCACTCTGTTCTAAGCAGCTTCCATATTCTCTTTCCTTATGCCCACTTTCCTTACATTCTGTTGAGAGACAAAATAATTAGATTTTTGGATGGTTCATACAGTACCCATACTTACTCTTCTTGCACTTGTTCTACTTTCGCTGTCATTTTTTAACTTCTTTCCTTCTCTTCCATGTCTATTTTTTTCTGAGGATCCACTCTTGATGATACCAAGAAATTATCTGTCCCATATTCAGAACTGCTTATTACCCTTGTATCCTTCACTAATTCTCCAGTCTTTCATCATGAACTATCACATCAATCATGCTTTTAGATTTATGTGCATTCCTTTGCTATGTGCGCTGTGATACACTTATGTTTAAACCAAAAGCTCAAACAAATAGAAATTTTTCTAAGCAGATACTCTCCGAATGGACCAGTCAACTTCTGCACACTCTCACCTTGTTCCCACCCATCCATTCATATCACCTAAAGGAATCATTTCCCCCTGGATTTCAATAATTCTAATGATGCACAATTTTTCTCTCAAAACTTTTACATGTATCACCAGTCACTGGGATAGAACATTTAACTATCACCGACCTCTGGATTCATAAATTTCTATGTACCCACATTCACCTAGATGACAATAATTCATTCTTTCTGGCATTCATTTTAGCCCTTCCATTCATAATTAAACTTCCCTGCATGTACTCATCAACTTCTCTCTACAAGGTCCTTCATTCGCATCTGTTACATCCTTCACTTTTCTCTTAGCTTCAAAGGCTCAGTATGTATCTGGGTTTTTTTATTCTTTCTTTCATTTCTTTTTCTTTCATTTCTTTCTTTTAGCTCATGCTTAAGTCACAATCTTTCATATGCCATGAATGTCACCCAACAAACCTGTAGATACTGACCTCCATCTGTAATGACCTCCATCATAGCTTTGGTCAATCAAGGCTTTCACATAATGCTTTTAGTAAGATTTTTTTTAATGTAGCCTGCATTACCAGGCTACCTATGTCATATGCAGCTAACAGTTAGTGCTAGTTAGTTCTGGCCCATTTCAGCCAGTATGTCACAAGGGTAACCGAAGTCCAGTTTTGTTCCAAGCATGGTTACACTATTTTCTACAACTTTTTTTTTTTTTTTTTTATGCCATCAAGTCAGTTTTTGATTCCTGGTAACTGCCTGGTTATGCTCAAAATCCTACAAGCTAGGCTTCAGCAGTATGTGAACCGAGAACTACCAGAAGTGCAAGCTGGGTTTCGAAGAGGCAGAGGAACTAGAGATCAGATTGCCAACATTCGCTGGATCATGGAAAAAGCAAGAGAGTTCCAGAAAAACATCTACTTCTGCTTCATTGACTACGCTAAAGCCTTTGATTGTGTGGATCACAACAAACTGTGGCAAAGTCTTAAAGAGATGGGAGTACCAGACCACCTTACCTGTCTCCTGAGAAACCTGTATGCGGGTCAAGAAGCAAGAGTTAGAACCGGACATGGAACAACCGACTGGTTCAAAATTGGGAAAGGAGTACGACAAGGCTGTATATTATCACCCTGCTTATTTAACTTATATGCAGAGTACATCATGAGAAATGCCGGGCTGGATGAATCACAAGCCGGAGTTAAGATTGCCGGGAGAAATATCAACAACCTCAGATATGCAGACGATACCACCCTAATGGCAGAAAGTGAAGAGGAACTAAAGAGCCTCTTGATGAGGGTGAAAGAGGAGAGTGCAAAAGCTGGCTTGAAACTCAACATTAAAAAAACCCAGATCATGGCATCTGGTCCCATCACTTCCTGGCAAATAGAAGGGGAAGAAATGGAAGCAGTGACAGATTTTATTTTCTTGGGCTCCAAGATCACCGCAGACGGTGACTGCAGCCATGAAATTAAAAGATGCTTGCTCCTTGGGAGGAAAGCTATGGGAAACCTAGACAGCATATTAAAAAGCAGAGACATTACCTTGCCGACAAAGGTCCATATAGTTAAAGCTATGGTTTTCCCAGTAGTAATGTATGGCTGTGAGAGTTGGACCATAAGGAAGGCTGAGCGCCGAAGAATTGATGCTTTCGAACTGTGGTTCTGGAGAAGACTCTTGAGAGTCCCTTGGACTGCAAGGAGGTCAAACCAGTCAATCCTAAAGGAAATCAACCTTGACTGCTCATTGGAAGGACAGATGCTGAAGCTGAAGCTCAAATACTTTGGCCACCTAATGCGAAGAGAGGACTCACTGGAAAAGACCCTGATGCTGGGAAAGACTGAAGGCAAAAGGAGAAGGGGATGGCAGAGGATGAGATGGTTAGATAGCATCACCGATGTAATGAACATGAATTTGAGTAAACTCCGAGAGACAGTGGAGGACAGGAAGGCCTGGCGTGCTATGGTCCATGAGGTCACGAAGAGTCGGACACAACTAAACGACTGAACAACAACAAACTGCCTGGACTACTCCCTGTAGTTTTCTTGACACGGTTTTTCGGAAGTGGTTTGCCACTGCCGGTTTCCTAGACCTGAGAGACAGGGACTGGCCCAAGGTCACCCAGCTGGCTTCGTGCCTAAGGTGGGACTAGAACTCTCAGTCTCCTGGTTTCCCATTGGCTCCTTCCTAGGGCTGAGAGAGACGGACTGGCCCAAGGTCACCCAGCTGGCTTCATGCCTAAGGTGGGACTAGAACTCTCAGTCTCCTGGTTTCCCATTGGCTCCTTCCTAGGGCTGAGAGAGAGTGACTGGCCCAAGGTCACCCAGCCGGCTTTCATGCCTGAGGCGGGATTAGAACTCTCAGTCTCCTGGTTTCCCATTGGCTCCTTCCTAGGGCTGAGAGAGACGGACTGGCCCAAGGTCACCCAGCCAGCTTTCATGCCTAGGGCGGGACTAGAACTCACAGTCTCCCAGTTTCTAGCCTGGTGCCTTAACCACTACACCAAACTGGCTCTCTTTCCACAACCTAGGATTTCTAATCTAGAGACTATTATGAAAACCAGCATACTGTTTCCTGCATCCCATCAAGCACTGTCATGACCATCAAAGGACTGGAAAGTGGCCATTTAATGTTGATTTTCAAATAGGGGGTTAGAAAATTAGAGACTGGTTAGCCTAAAGTCTCTTCTTTTTAAACTGTTGAAGTGTTCTTTTTTAAAATCAGGCAAATAGAAGGGCACATTTTGCTGAAGAAGAATCAGCATGTTTCTGCAAAGCTAAGTCCAGCCTCACTAATTATTTAGCATTCCTTGAGGATGTCAATAAGCATGCAGATTTGACACAGTACACATAATTTACTTGAACTTTCAAAAGGCTTTTCACAAAATCGCCCACCAAAGACTCCAGAGCCAATTCAGCTGAGACAAGGCGAAAGGTAGTTCAAGGCATGTAACGTAAAGCAGGAAGAGATAGTCCCCACTAGGGAAGAATATAAATAGCAGGTTCCTCTAAAAATCTGTATTGGGATCAGTGTTTTTTAACAAATACCTAGAGCTAGGTATGAAAAATAAGATGGCCAAATTTCCAGATAACACTGAATCATTTAGAGCAGTGTTTCTCAACCTTGGCAACTTTAAGATGGGTGGACTTCAACTCCCAGAATTCCCCAGCCAGCATGCTGGCTGGGGAATTCTGGGAGTTGAAGTCCACCCATCTTAAAGTTGCCACGGTTGAGAAACACTGATTTAGAGTATTAAAAGCAAAAACAGCTAATAGCTCCAAAAGCATTCCTCAGCTGGGTATTATGTTTATTAAAATAGCAATGTAACTCAGTGTAAGCAAGATTAGAAATGATACACAATGGGGCAAAAAGATAATTGCTGACAGAGACTCTCCAAAATAAACCGCCAGTCTTCTAATGCCTTTATATGACTGTTGAGCTTTGCATACCATGTACAATTTCTGGTCCTGATACCTCAAAAGTATGCTGAGCTGAAAATCATGCAGAAAAGTGCATCCAAAATGTTGAAAGATCTGGAGTAATTTCCCATGAAAAAATATAACATTGGGGATTTTTACCATAAGTACAACAGTGAGTAAATAGGGAGGGAAGGGGAAATGATAGATTATAACACTGTTTATGATGTAACAAAATAGACGGGAGAAATATTAACACCTGAAATC
This sequence comes from Charina bottae, assembly GCA_023362775.1. Taxonomy (NCBI): domain Eukaryota; kingdom Metazoa; phylum Chordata; class Lepidosauria; order Squamata; family Charinaidae; genus Charina; species Charina bottae. Next base: position 40,256,773 of record JALMGJ010000002.1, read on the forward strand.
ATTCAGGGACCCTTGGGGGTGGGAAATTCACAGTGCCTAGTTAACTCTGGGATTTGCTACCATAAATTTGCTGCTCTCCGTTATTATAGTTTAAGTCAACTTGGATAGCTTGAAAAGGGAGTTAGACAAAACATAGTGTATAATCCAGTGTTTCAACCGTGTCAACTTGAAGGTATGTGGACTTCAACTCCCAGAATTCCCCAGCCAGCCTATTATTCCCTGAGATGAGCTTTGCTGGCTGGGGAATTCTGGGAGTTGAAGTCCACACATCTTCAAGTTGACACGGTTGAGAAACACTGGTATAATCAGTGGGTGCTAGTCATTAAGAATACTTATTACCTCTTAATACTTGTTGTGGTGGTACATGAATGAAGATACTGTTGCTCACACATGCTACATGTGGCTTCTCAGAGGTATTTGAACAGCTCTTCTGAGAACAAGAATGCTGACTTCTTAGACCTTTAAACTGAGTCCCTACAGAGATTCTTACATATGCCAGGGAATGGGAGTATCTAATTCTAGGAGGATGAACTGGGCACACACATCCTGTCTTCTCAATTTCTCCTTTTCTCAACATTATTTCTTCAACTCTTCTCTAAAATGGTAAGGGCTAGAAACTTGTTGCAGTCTTCCTTTTTAAAGAAAGTTGAACGTCCCAGGATACTTAAATCAGCTACTAGATTCCATAGTCAGAGCAGCACAGATGGATGAAAATACAGCCACTATTAGTCAACTCTTGCAAATGAATCTGTTTGGCTGAGGCCTTTCATTTTTCATTTTGGTTCTGTCCTTCTGTGCGTATGCCAGATCATTGGCTTTTATCTTTCTTGTGCTTCGCTGACCGAGAAACCAGCAGTGTCTCCTTTGGCTCTGCTTCTTGCATTCCACTCTTGGAACTGGTGACGCTACCAATTGCAGTTCTTAGTTGGACTGCTTCATTGCAAAGCTCTCTGGCATGAACTTTGTCAGAATGTAAAACAGGTGCAAGCCCCAGATTTTTGGAAAGCTTAATTATGTCTGGAGCAATGTATATGACGAAGAATGATATTAGACTGACCCACAGTTCTTCAGTCTGTCTATCCTTCAATCAATCTTCTATCCTCTCTCTCTGCCCCATTTTTTTGTTATTTTGCTGTCAGATGGACAATCTAGATCCCATGAGAACCAAGGGAACTATTATCTGTTACTAACTTCTTCTGAGGTCATTCCTCTCAGATGAAACAATATTTTCTACCACACAAGACCTCTCTGCTATCTGAAGCCTACTTACGTGTTCTCCCCCCACCCCCATTTCTCTTATCTCTGTCCTGTGACATCAGTGCTGTTCCAGTCATTGAATTGAGTTCTGCCTCCTTGTAAGCAAGATTTGCTGGCTTCCTTCTCTTCAAGAGATGTCCAGGTTTCAGAGCTATTGCTAAAAACCTCTTCAAAGCAGAGGGAAGTAGTCTTCTAGGTATTCCTTTTCTTCCCTCCTCGCCCCGAAATTTTATTACACCATATATAAAGATATAGTGAGTATGTACCCAAATTGTTCTCTTGTAAGTTAGCGGAAGGTGACTATGAAGGTCCCTTTTTATTCCTGGCATGGGGTTTTTTCTTTATACAAATCCACTCCCCCCCCCCCGAATTATCCACGGAAAGGTCCAAGGAAAAGGCTGCCAACAGATTCCTGGTCTTAGCATGTAGGAAGAATGGATGCCATCTGATAACCAGCATCAGTGGCTACTAGTCAGAATGCCTATATGGAGCTTCAGTGTCCGTTGGAGAGTGGGGATGGAGGGGAGCCTCTGAGTTTCAGGGAAGTATCTGATTGGCCATTATGACAAATTGCATGGGATTCATTACCTAAGTCCCTTCAGCTATGTTTTTGGATAAACCGTTGGAAAAATTGAAAAGCCGTTTTATACTGGATTGTAAGTTATAACCTTGAAAAGCCCAGGAGTCAATATATACAAAGCTGGTACTTGCATCTTAGATCACTGAATGACCATGACCAGATTATCCAGTCAGTGGTCTAGACTCAAAAAAGAGTTTGAAAGCACATTGCTTTCCTGTTTCTGTTGTCAGATGTGGCAATATTGTAGGATAGCCAGGGGGGATGTGTGAGGGTGGTACATGCTAAAAATGGAAGACCAATTGTTTACTGGTGCTGTCGCTGCCTTTTCAAACTGATAATCTGGATTATTCCTTGTACGTACAAAGGACCCTTCAGGTAAGGCATCCAGTGTTACTGTGAATCTGCTTGGTGGGCTCCAATTGAAATACATATCCTGAAGGATCTTTTTTTTTAAAAAAAAATTAAATGCTTTCCTTGTGAGCTTGCTACTGCAGAATTGATGCTTTTGTGTTTCCTTTGGCTTTACTTCATCCAAATTGCCCAGCTTGTATTGTGGTTTAACACTAACACAGCCTATCAACCAGCTCTACCTTCTGGGACAATAGGAAGAACGTGGATGAGAGATCTGAAAAGTGTCTTGTTGGAAGAAGACGAAGGTTCACGTGCTCTGCTCTACTCTGCTGCCACCAAATCACCTTCTTACCTTAAATTCTATCTTTGCCTTCCCCTACACAGATGCCTGCTTTTGTGATCTAGCTCCTCTCTGGGAAGGGCTGTTGCTTCCCAGAAAATTGGGAAAGTTGATTCAGGTTGTGAGCTCTCCTCTGGCTGGGAAGGGCTGGGAAGCTCAATTTGTGCCCTACAGAACGTGAATGTTGTGGGACTGCTGGCCTGCCTGACATGGTGTGGGTATGCTCTTGTAGGGAAGCAGCATCCGTTCCTTGGGCTCTTGGGCATGATGGCTCCTGGACCTTGCAGCTCCAAGACAACCACTGCCTGGTTTGGCCCTGCTTTGAACTGTAACACTTTTGCTCTCTTGGCATGTCTTTCACTCTAGAGGGAGGCTCCATGGGATCTGTGGTCCTCCACACTTTTTTTTTTTATGCCCCTACTACAATGCATTGCCATGTAACTTTGAGGTGCTAAATACCAGCGAAACTTTAGCAGAAGACCTGGTTGCTGAATGAAGCCACTGATTTGCATCATCTCCTCTCTCTCTGCTTCAGATCAGCTGACTTTTCTCTTCCCGGATCCTCCATCTCTACCGACTTTGGCAGCTGGCAGCTGGTTACAGGGAGTGGCAGTATACAGGAGCAGACTGACTCCTCCTCTCTTTGCAGCTTCCCGGATGAGCTCCCTAACAGTTCCCTGTAAGTGCTTGAGAACTCTGAATGGAAGGGCGCTGCTGTGCATGTCTGAGGCCTCTGGCTCAGTCCTTGGCGGCATCCTAGAATTAAAAGGACCAGCCCACGGAATGCATCTGCCCAAGATCCTCAGGAGCCGTTTACAGGTCAAGACTGACACAGTCATGCTAGGCTTGCTGGCTCATTGGCCATAGGGCTAGGGTTTCTTAGAGACCCCTGACTAGGAGAACCATGGGGTTGTCTGGCAGTCACAATGGCTTTTCCTCAACTCCTGGGGCCAGATATAGCCAATATACAGTTGCAGTCGAAATTATTCAAGCCCCATTGCAAATCAGGTTTATTGTCAAAATTTACAGACTTTCAGCTGTTTGCAATGAACAAATCAAACAAAAGCAATTGAAATAGCTCAACACAACGAATGCTTCAAGTGGGGTCCCCAAATTCAACTGAAAATGCAACTTAAAATGACTTCTCCAGTCTCAGAATTATTCAACCCCCTGAATAGAATCTGTCACAACAGTACACAGGTGTTGTATCAAGCACACCTGATGCAACTAATCAAGGGTTTCATTAGTTGCACCGGGTGTGCTTGAGCTGGAACACATGAAATGCCTGAACTGGCTAGGGGTTTGTTGGGTGTCACATTTGACTGCATGTTAGAAATAAGGCTAAGTCAAAAGAATGGTCCAAAAAGGTAAGAGAAGAGATCATCGCCCTTCACAAACAAGGAACAGGATACAAAAAGATAGTGAAGGGACTGAATGTTCCTAGAGACACCGTTGGAAGCATAGTTCACAATTCAAAGTTAAAGGAACAGTGGTTACACTACCTGGACGGGGCAGAAAAAGGAAGCTGTCAGTGGCTGCAACCAGATTTCTGAGAAGGCAGGTTGAGAGAAACTCTCGAGTGACTGCAAAAGACCTGCAGCAAGACTTGGTGGCAACAGGCATTGAGGTTTCAGTGAGCACAGTAAGGCGCGTACTAAACACAGAAGGTTTCCCTGCCAGAACTCCAAGACGTACACCACTACTGACCCAAAAGCACAAGAAAAGTCGGCTCCAGTATGCTCACAATCGTATAAAGAAGCCACAGAAGTTTTGGGATTCTGTTCTGTGGAGCGATGAAACAAACCTGGACCTTTTCGGCCCAATGGATCAGCGTTATGTCTGGAGGAAGAAGAATGAAGCATGCGCTGAAAAGAACACTCTGCCTACAGTTAAGCATGGTGGTGGCTCGGTGATGCTCTGGGGCTGCTTTGCATCCTCTGGCACTGGAAACCTGCAGCGTGTGGAAGGCAAGATGGATTCATTGAAGTATCAGGAAATCCTAGGAGAAAACGTCATGCCGTCTTTAAGGAAGCTGAAGCTTGGGCGTCATTGGACCTTCCAGCGGGACAATGATCCCAAGCATACCTCAAATTCCACTAAGGCTTGGAGGCAGAAGAAGTCCTGGAAGATTCTACAGTGGCCATCACAGTCACTTGACTTGAACCCCATAGAAAATCTCTGGTGGGATTTGAAGAAGGCGGTTTCAGCACGCAAACCCAAGAATATTACTGAACTGGAGGCCATTGCTCATGAGGAATGGGCTAAGATTCCTCAGGAACGCTGCCAGAAGCTGGTGTCTGGCTATGCATCTCGTTTGCAGCAGGTCATTACAGCAAAATGGTGCTCTACTAAGTACTGGAGATGCTTGCCATGAAGGGGTTGAATAATTTTGAGACTGGAGAAGTCATTATAAGTTGCATTTTCAGTTGAATTTGGGGACCCCACTTGAAGCATTCGTTGTGTTGAGCTATTTCAATTGCTTTTGTTTGATTTGTTCATTGCAAACAGCTGAAAGTCTGTAAATTTTGACAATAAACCTGATTTGCAATGGGGCTTGAATAATTTCGATTGCAGCTGTAATACTTGGATACCTGTGGACTTTCACTTCCATCAAAATACTTTTTTTCACAGAGTTGTGTACTGTATTGTGATGTAGCTCCTGGATACTTGGATCATGCCTGTCAAATTCACACGCTGTCCAGGCCCCAGCAGGGGCACACAACCAGTTGCTGTGTGTTTCTGATCCTTTTCTTTTCAGGGTGTGCCTCTGTTAGACTAGTCTTTCTCATCATTAACTTCTTCCATGTAACCCTTGAAATTGTGAGCCTCATTTCTGGATTTAATTTGTTTATGCTGCATCGCTGAGCTAAAGTATTCCCTTGGGTTTTTCCTAAGGTATCTCTTCTTAGGCGTAGGAACTCTCTTTTCTTTCCAGTGTCCTTCACTTCCAAACTCAGGATAAGAATAAGCAGTCAGTTGAGTCCTCTTTCCTTCCTATTCTTACAGCCCAGTCCTGTGTATTTCTGCCAGGAACAATTGTTGCAGCCGTTGTGCTCGAAAGGAAAAATATTACTAGTAAATGCATCTCATTTTGAAAGGTAGCGTTCTGAGTGGCAGGGTCAGGCTGGGTATTAGGGCGTGCCCTGCTCTTGCCTCTTTATAGGGCAACTTACCCACTCATCCCCCTTTATAAATAGCCGTCCCCATGCTAATAGGTGCTTGGAAACTGCACTGAGAAGAACCACCTCTAGCACCAGTACAAGCTAGGCTTTGTTCTTGCCTGTCTGTCATCATGAAGCCTCTCTTGACTGTTGATCACGTTCCACATTTGCAGCATCTCACCAGCATTCGTTAAATCATAATCCTTTTGTTAACAGGCTTTTTTCCCACGTTGCAATTCCTGACCCTGCCATGCTCTCTCAGTCACTGACTGAGAAGGAATCATGCAAAGGTACGATTTGGAACGGCTGCCCAACGTCTTGCCCATCCAGCAGCACCATGGTCTTCCATTCTACTGTTGCATGCAAAAGTGTTGGGCGTCCCTCTCAAATGTTATCTTTCAATTAATCGCTAGGTGAGTAGAAGCTAACACAAGCTATAGGTGGTACAAAGCTAAACACAGCATCTTTCTGCAAATTTCAATGCATGCTCACTATTTCTGTGCAGTTTACAGATGCAGAATAAGAAAACAGTGACCAGGATATGTGCAATTGCTGGACACCCAGTTGATTCAGTGCTACTTTTTAAACTGCTATTAAGAAGGTCCAAAAAGGTGATTGGTTTAATAAGCCTACCATTAGCCAAAGACAGTGACAGTTCCATAGGTGAGCCGAATACACTGATCCTTCTGGCTTCTCAGTTTGCGATTGCTGTTCGGTCTACTTTCAGCAACCGTGAGCTTCCCTAAGTAGCTGTCTGAGCATTTGAAAGTGAAGGTAACTCGCTCTTACAAAGTGGGGGATGGCTATAAGAAAAATATCTAAATGCTTCAAGCTAGAAGTTTCAGTGGAGAGAAGTGTGCTTAAGAAATCGGAGTTATGTGGAATTGCTGCAATCGAGGCAATATATAGAACATCAAGAAAAATATCTGCTAGAACTGCCCCCCATACTGGTTAGATCTGCAAAACTGAACCCACAAATGACTGCAAAAAAACTGCTGAGAAGCTTAGCTGATGCTGGAATTGATGTCAGCAAGTCTGCATTACAGCATTGCCTATACAACAATGATCTTACATGGGAGAGTTTTGAGAAGGAAACGTTCTCTCCAACCTCATCACAAAAGTAATTGTCTAAAGCGTGAAAAAAAGCACACCTTGATAAGCCTGAAATTTTTTAGAATAAAATGCTTGGATTGATGAAACAAAAATTGAAGTGTTTGCCCATAGCCATACACAGTACTCTTGGGGCGGGGGTGGGGGTGGGGGGGGAAGGATGAAACATTTGAAGAAAGGAACACCTTGCCAATTTGTGAGCATGAGGGTAGCTTTATTATGCTTTGAGGTTGTGTGGCAGCCAGTGGCACAGGAAATATTCTGTGTGTGGAAGGAAGAATGGATTCATCTGAATATCAACATATCTTAGAAGCTAATATCCCATGGTCAGTGTAGAAATTGAAGCTGAAAAGAGGTTGGATAATTTCAGCAAGACAATGATCTGAAATGTACCTCCAAATACAAAGGTTCGAATGGCCTTCACAGTCCCCAGACTTGAATAGGACTGAAATTCTGTGGACAGGTCACAAACATGCACTGAACGCAAGGTGACCTAAGGAAATTTTTGATCTGGAAGAGTTCTGCAAGGGAGAGTGGGAAAAAACTCCCAAAACAAGAATAGAAGGATTCTTAGATGGTGACAGGAAATGCTTGGAAGTTGTTATTTGTGCCAAAGAAAGTGTTTTAATGTAAGCAAACTATTGCACATAAATAACAGTAAGTATGCATTCAAATGTGCAGTAAGATGTTGTGTTTAACGTTTACCATGTAGAGATTATTTCAGCTTCTGTTCACCTAGGGATTCATTGAAACGTATGATCAGGGGTGTCTAAACTTGTGCATGCAGTTGTAGCTTTGGTACACAAGCATCCTGTACACTACTAATAGAATGGATGGTCTGGACGAGAGGTTTTTCCAGTTGGTGTCCTCTTGAGTTTGAGAGGCTTGCTGTGCTGAAGTGCCTCATTGTAATGAAGAAATGATGAATCTGGGTTAGGAAAGTCTTTTAAGAAGAGGTAAACAGACCATGGTACTCTTCTCTTGAAGAAGCTAATTCAAAACGTTGGCTCAGCCTGCAATGCAAGTAGAAGATATTACCACCTTCAGCACAGCTTGGATAAGCTGACTAGGGTCTTCAGTACCTGGATGTCATTGACCTCTCTCAGCTGTGTCTTACACCTTTGAGAGATGGGAAGAGTGGTATTGTTCTTGCTTCAGATAATTGCCTCTCTCTCTTCTTTCTGCCTTTCTTGAAGGGCTTTGGGTTTTGATGCCTGTATTCTGTTGTAAAATTGAAGCAAATAGGAACTTAAGGAACAATGTGCAGATTGACATAGGAACAGGCTAAGGATGTGCATGACATTGAAAACATGGTTTTGTTTGAGCTTAGAACAAAACAGCCCCACTCAAAACATTCTGCTGGCATAGTTGAGCTAGCTGAGTTCCATTAAAACAAAACTTAAAATGAGTTCAGTGTCTTGTTCCAAACCTTGAAATGCACATTAAATATGTATGTATCAGTGCAGAAGATTCAGAGTGGCATGTTTTGAGGTTGGAATTGCCTTTTAAAATCTGTTTTCTCTGACACCACTTGAAATACCACCACTCAAAACAGCTCAATTTTGCACCAGTGTGAAATCAAAAAAATGTTTGGTTCTGACCTCAAAATGGAAGTCTTGGAATTCATGAGTTTTGTTTTGGGTTCAGAGTATTTCCTCTCAAGATGCTGTGCATACCCCTGGAACAGGCTACAGTGAGCCAGAAGTTAGGGGGGAAAACTGAACTGAACGAAATAAATAAGGACACATTTATTCATCTTTAATTCTCTATATAGAGAATAGAGGACCAAGTACAATAATCCTTCCTAGGGAGTTTATTGACTCTACAGGATTCCAGAAAGCCGCTTGGAAGCCTTCAGTTGACAGGATTGGCCCTGCTGTTGATGCTCTAGTCACTCTGTAGAATGCAAAGATGATTTGGGTAGCTGTTGATCCCAGAGAACCAGTGAAACATAGCAGTTAAGGCATTGAGCCTTGATGTCCTTAATCCTAGCTTAAGTCCAGCCACTGCTATGGATGACTAGGTTAGTCTCTGTCTCTCTGCCTAACCAATCGCACTGAGTGCTGTGAGGGGAAAATGTTAGGAATGCATGTTACACATCCACCACCTTCAGCTCCTATAAACCTAATGAATCTACGTACAGAAGGGCCTCTTTCAATCCTTTGATATTCTGGTAAGACTGGAAAAACTCCCAGGGATCAGGAGGGATCAGGAGCCTGCGTAGAGACAGTTTCCAGTGTCCTACATAAAGAGGCAGAGGGGAAGCAAACTGAAGACTAGTCAGAGCTATCAGTGGGCCTGCTTCTGCTCGTTGTCGAGGATGTCAACAAAGAAACTATTATTGTCTGTTGGGGTGGACCTAGAGAGGGCAGAAACAGCAGACGGAGGTGATGGTTAACCCTTCATTCCTGCCTGCAGACTCTCCCCTCAAATATCCTGCAGGCTGTGTTAATCCGGAGTGGGTGGAAAAAGCTTAAATCCATTAGCGGGTCTCTAGTCCCTCTTAGTTCTTCCAGGCTTGAAAGCACGTATGTACTGAGAATGTAGGTGGCGCCCCTTTCTGTTTAGCCCCTGTTTTCAGGAGAATAGGTGCCTCTGGTGTAAGCAAAAGGCTATTAGGACATGGTGTCCCCATTCAGAACCATATTGTGAAGTCCTACATATCTGATTCATAAACCACTTTATGTCTTTCCATTAAAAAAAAAAAAAGGATGCCGAAAGGCATCATTCTGCCTTCTCTCCTTTTTTTTTTTTACTCTCCCCCCCCCCCCCCCCCCGTCTTCCTTGGCGGGGACAGTATTGTAATTCTCTTACTGTTGGGCAAATGGCCACAGCCTGGGCCTTGCAATGAGGGAAGCAGCTGCTGTGTTCTGAATGGCCGGTCTTTTTCAAGGAGCCAGTACGGGGAAGAAGATCACAGCCCCTGGGGAAATGCCACAGTAGCAGCTCAGTTGTCCTACACTGATACTGCAGAGCTTGGGAAAGGTGTTCTGTTTCTGAAAGCCTTTAACTGAGATGATGTAGGTCTGTTTGCACTGAGGTTGAAATCTCTGGATGTGCTGAGAACCTACTTAAAGACGAGTTGGTAACGTTCATTGGCAGTCTTCCTGAACTGGTGCCTTTTAGCTACGTTTGGGTCTGAACTCCTGGACTTCTTAGCCAGCAGTCCCAACGCAGCAGGATAGGGCAGGCTAATCTGTTGCTCCGAATAAATTGACCTCTTTGGGGGTTTTTGTTTGTTTGTTTGTTTGTTTTACTCCCGTATCTGCTCCTTAAAGGTTTTTAGTTCAGGAGGGTCCATTAGTGCTGTTCGTAAGTTAGGAATCCTTCTAATTGCTTTACAAAGTACCTTACCTAGTGGCCACCACCGATCTGGAGTGATGAATTCAGTGTAGGAACTAGAGATGTAACTTTGTCTAGGAGAAAAAACATCTTGTGGCACCTAAGAAGACCAACAAGTATGTTGTGACAAAGGTTTTGGTGGGATAGAACCCATCATCCTACGTTTAATAATTTTGGTTAGTTGATGAATAGGTGTACCTCTAGGTCAGTGTTTCTCAACCTTAGCAACTTTAAGATATGTGGACTTCAACTCCCAGAATTCCCCAGCTGGCTGGGGAATTCTGGGAGTTGAAGTCCACATATCTTAAAGTTACTAAGGTTGAGAAACACTGCTCTAGGGGTACATCTTGAAGGGAAAGGGCAGGGACTTACAGAAGCCAAACTATAAGAAAGAGAAGCAAATTCTATAGCATTTAAAGCTTTGCTGTGACTGTCCTATTACAAATCAGTTTCATTAGAGGTTTTGAGATCCCCACAAGGAAGAAATGTGCTTGAAAACCAGGTGCTGTATTTAATGTGAATAAGCTAAACGGCTTTCCTCTGTGGTGGGAAAAAAAGCTGCTGGAGGGAGGTAGAGCTTTACTTCCATTGATTAAGTTTATACCCTGCCTCAATCCAATGGGATTCTAGGCAGTTTACAATATATTGTGGTATGAAGTAATATTACTATGTATGTGTGTGAGAGAGAAGTGATATTATATGATATTATGTTATGTTACATATAAAATAATATAATAAAACGGAGTCTGGCATCGATAGCTCCACAGTTAAAAGCCATAAGAATGGGGCCATTCTCACCTTGGGGGGATATATAGGAAGGGAATCTCTACAGGGATCCCCTACTGTCAGGGGATCCCTGTATCACCCTGTATCACCCGCTATCTAGATAGGGGGACCCCAGTTCCCAGAACTCTCAACAGTGGACTAGAGAATTCGGGGAACGGGTTCTCCCGTCCAGATACAGGGATTCAGGGTTCCGTGCCCTCTGGGGTGCTGGACCTCATTCCCAGAATCCATAACAGACAATTCTGTGAGTGGAGGCCCACCACCCAGTGGCCACAGGACTTCCCTGTCTCCCAGATTGGTGAACTTCAATTTCCAGAATTCTCCAGCCCACCATCAAGAATTCTGGGAACTGAAGTCCACTCGTTATGAAGGCACAGAATTTCAATGCCTTCCAAGTTTGACTTCTGCTCCCATAACTTTCAATGTGCTGGAGAATGCTGGAAATTGAGTGGCAGCCATCTGGTTACTGTCATACCCCTTGGTAGGAGGAGACCCTTAGTGGGCACTCTCTGGCCGTCTGGGCTGGGCGGGCAGAATTCATTTGGCCAAGGTGGTCTGGCATCTACCCAGACCCCAAGCCATATAGAGCTTTAAAGGTAGCAACCAGCACTGTGTATTCCATTTGGGCATATACTGGTAACAAATGCAGCAGTGATGTAACATGGCATCTTGAGACTGGCCAGTAAGCATGTGGGCCGCGGCATTTTGGACCAGCTGAAATTTGCAGGGGGGTTTCAAGGGCAGCCCCATGTAGAACAAATTATAGTTAGCTAAGTGAGAGACGACAAGGTCATGAGGGATTGTCTCCCATCCATTCTGTTCTGGGTGAGGACACAGGTGGGGCATCGGCTAAGACCGGACAAAGATCCTCCCGGCCGCAGCTTCCCTCTAACAGAGGCTGTGACTCCAGAAGGTCCTCCAGGTGTTTGGGACAGGCATGGGCGGTTTTATTTATGGACTTTGACATCTGGTTTTAGTGGAAGACAATGCAGAGAATTTGGGCTTCCCAGCTGCACCTGCTGAGTTTGCCCTTGAAGTAGAATAGTGGATTTTGTGACATGAGATACTCAGATGTGCCACCTCTGTTTTGAAATGTCAGCTGTTTCATCTTGTAACAGGGAGTTCCATCAGCTAATCGTGCAGTCGCGATGGGGAGGCTGGAAGATAAATTCCTCTCCTCTCGCTCTCTCCTGACTCCTACATTTGTGAAGCTGACAGGATAAATAGCAAGCCCAGTTGGCTGCCTTTCTGTATGGACTTCTGTTTTTGTTTTAAGCCGAGCCTTCCACCATATCCCCTCGCTGCTCTTTCCGGACTCGAAGCTGGTGGCGGTGGGTGGCTTTCTCCTGCTTCCATTCAAATTAACAGTGCCGGTTTCTAGCCTGGGAAACACTGGGGAGATGAAAGTGAATTTCTGATGGGCAGGTTTGTGCCGTGCCCTTGGGATGACCTCTTTGGAGGAAGGCCTGATTCTCTTTGAGAGAAAGAAGGAAGAGCTGTCTCTTCAAATACAGTGAAGATGTTTTTTCTTAAGGCTTCAGAACAGATGCCTTTGAACTGTAATCTCCCTTTGCGCTTCTCTCATCTGGAATGACTTGCTTGCTTTCCCCCCCCCCTCCCTCCCCCCCCCTCCATTGGTACATAGATCAGATGGAGAGGAGGCCGGCCACCGCGGAAGCCTTGGCCGTCTCTCCTGTGGTTCCTTGCTTTCACAGAATTGCAGGGGGGGGAAACAGGTTTGTGCTCGTAGGGGTGCTGTTGGGGTTTTCTCCACAATTTCTCCTCCCTCTCAGGAAAAGATGCTCTCAACGGGAGCCTGCTAGAGGGAAGAGTTGTGTGTTGCTAATATTGGAGCTGTGGCCAGCAGGTTTTATCCCAAAGTACTTGGATGAAGGCTCAGCCAGCAGGCCAGAGCACGTGTCACTCTTCCTGATTTGACAGTATTCCTTTAGATCAGTGTTTTTCAACCTTGGCAGCTTGAAGATGTGTGGACTTCAACTCCCAGAATTCCCCAGCCAGCATAGCTGGCTGGGGAATTCTGGGAGCTGAAGTCCACACATCTTCAAGCTGCCAAGGTTGAAAAACACTGCTTTAGATGGTGGAGGAAGATGCAACAGATTTGTTTGGAGGGGGTATTGCCTCCCCCCACCCCCACCCCAGTGCTGAGCTTCCTCTTTTCTTCAGCAGCAGGAGAGGACAGGTGGAATGTGCCTTCTGTGGGGCTGGCGTGGCAAATTGCAAGCAAGAGGAAGAGTTGGGGGAGGGAGGCTTTTCCTACTGAGCAATAATTTGTAACTCAACTTTCATCAAGGACGTGCAAACTCCGAGTTCAACTCCTCCTTGGCTGTCACATTCTCCTGAATTGCTCACATATCTGTGATTTTTTTTAAAAAGGCTTTTCCAGAACAAGCTTAACACATACCCACCCCAAGGCCTTTTAGTTTTCCCCTTGCTGTGTCGCCTTTTGCTTTCAGCCTCTTCCTAATCTGAGCTGTAAATGCCAGCAGTGTGTGTGTGTGGGGGGGGGGACACAGCTCAAGTCTCGAGGTCATAGGCGAGGAATCCATTGCGTCTGAGCAGATGCTGGTTCTCTTCTCTATGAACCCCTCTCAATGTAGCGGAAGCGTTGCAGGCGGAAAGCACACGCAGGACAGTTGTTCCTGGGGAATGGCTTCTGCTCTTGGACCCATCTCCTGGTCATCAACGCCATTTAATCATGCATCAAGGTGCAGAAAACAAAAGATGGAGACGCTTCCTGCATCATAACTATTCTATTCCTCTTCTTCCCCATAGGGGGACTAGGAGATAAGTTAGTAGGACTTGTTAATCATCTCCAGAGCTACATCAGTAGCTCTGTATTGCACCTATACTCTGTGAGCTAATGTTTAAGATGGAGCTGTGAACCAGAAAGCGCCCCCCCGCCCCCATTTCAAGCATTAAGGCGTCTTGAGGCAGCTTTGGAAAGCCAATACCTCTTGGGCTCTCCCCTCTGCCTACCCCAATAAATAATATATGGTAGTGGCACACTTGTGTATCGTCGGGATACAGATTTTATGTGAAGTCCTTTGAACCTCCTAAAATTGCCATGTCAACAGTATTATTAATATTCTTACAGGTTGGTGACACTGACGGAGAGGGAATCCCGGCTGGAGGAAGTGCGCTCAACGTTCTTGGCTACCTACAACAGCACCGTGGGTCTGAAATTGGTGTCACCGAGCTCATCAGGAGCCATCGGGGGCCTTCTGGAGCAATTTGTTCGGGGCGTAGGACTCAGAGGAAGCAATGTCCTTTGACATTTTGTCTGCCTGCCACCACACTGAATGGGTTACTGTCTAGTCCAACAGCTGAAGGAACCTCAAAGCCATGTGACCCCAAGTGCCAGCTTCTGGTCTGTGTCAGAGCCCTTGGCTGCCACCTCATCCTCTATATGGCTGCCAGGCTTCCAGCTCTTCTGGCCCATCTGACTGACTGTGGTTGCAGTCGGTTACTTCAAGCTGGGCTGATGTCCCCTGGAAACAAGGGGTCCCCTCCCCAGTCTTTTAGGACTTGGCAAGCGCTGACAAATCACCACAGTAAAATGTGTCAAAACATCCTGGTTCTGACTGTGTGTATGTTTGCTTTCTCTACTCCCTATACTGAGTTTTGCCTGGAATGGGGAATGCTGGCGGGGGAATTCTGGGAGTTGAAGTCCACACATCTTATAGTTGCCAAGGTTGAGAAACACTGATCTGGGCTCTTCTTCAGCTCAACTGTAGAATCCTCTCCCTCTCATCAATTCTAAGCAGCCTATGAAATTAAGAGTTCTGGCCCCAAGTAATCTAGACAATGTCCCCCAAAACATTAATTTTATGACCTGCATAATTCTATGCATGTGAGTCAAGCTTGCATATTTTGTGTAATTTTATAATTTCATTATTTGGCATACATTTATTTTCAGCTTGCTAATCAAGTAGCAGTGGAACTCTTCCTGTGTCATCCCACTCACTGAAAATCCGATTTAGCTGCTATTGCGGCTGCTGAGATCTCAGCAGGCAATACCCATTTGCTTTTAAATAATGCTTTTTCTTTGCTTAACATGAAAGCTGAGATTTTTCAGGAAGCATGTTCTCTAATGCCTTTTCTGTACTACTGAAGAAATCAATTATATTTTAATGCTAGCCTAGATGAGGGCTTTTTCTTTCTTTCTTTAGTCTAAGGCCTCACATTTAAAAGGGAAAAAGTAAAATGTAAATGCTCTTCTTCGCTTCTAACCATTGAACTGCCCTGGCATTTGGTTGGGACTTTGGAGAAAAGGCTTGCTACAACAGTTTAATGTATTAGTGCAGAGCTTTCCAAACTGTGTGTCGTGACATGTTAGTGTGTCGGCTGCAGTGCCTGGGTGTGTCGCGGCTGCTGCTGCCTCCGAGCCCTGCCAGGATTCCGCGCAGGTCCTGGTGCCTGCCTTGTGCCCTGCTGCCTCCAAACCTGCCCTGCCAGGATTCCGCGCAGGTCCTAGTGCCTGCCTTGTGCCTTGCTGCCTCCAAACCTGCTGTGATTCCATGCAGGTCCTAGTGCCTGCCTTGTGCCCTGCTGCCTCCAAACCTGCTGTGATTCCATGCAGGTCCTAGTGCCTGCCTTGTGCCCTGCTGCCTCCAAACCTGCTGTGATTCCGTGCAGGTCCTAGTGCCTGCCTTGTGCCCTGCTGCCTCCAAACCTGCCCTGCCAGGATTCCGCGCAGGTCCTAGTGCCTGCCTTGTGCCTTGCTGCCTCCAAACCTGCTGTGATTCCATGCAGGTCCTAGTGACTGCCTTGTGCCTTGCTGCCTCCAAACCTGCTGTGATTCCATGCAGGTCCTAGTGCCTGCCTTGTGCCCTGCTGCCTCCAAACCTGCTGTGATTCCGTGCAGGTCCTAGTGCCTGCCTTGTGCCCTGCTGCCTCCAAACCTGCTGTGATTCCACACAGGTCCTAGTGCCTGCCTTGTGCCCTGCTGCCTCCAAACCTGCCCTGCCAGGATTCCGCGCAGGTCCTAGTGCCTAGCTTGTGCCTGGCTGTAAGAGTGTGTTGCGAAATGATGCACGTCTAAAAAGTGTGTCACCAACATGAAAAGTTTGGAAAGCTCTATTAATGTATAAAGCAGCACTTTGTGATTGCAATAGCTCTGTACTTGCTCCTTTTCAGATGTGCAGGATTGCAGTTCCCTTGGCCACACTGGCAGGGGATTATGGAGTTTGAAGTCCAACACATCTGGGATAGCTGGAGTAGATGACGTACAGGTATCTCTATCAGTAGGCAGTGTAGGGCCCTCAAGAAGTTTTGGACTGCAGTTCCCACAGCTCCTTGCCATAGACCATGCAGAATGAGATTCACGGGAGGGCACCAGGTGTTGGTTGACAAAGCTACTGCCGTGTTCTTCCTAATATGAGCCACTGATGAAATCAGGTCACATTCTTTACTGATGGCCCAATCAGTCTTTCCTTCCTCTGATTTATTTAGCATTGGTAATGAAGCCTACTAGTGGCAGGAGTTTTCTATGCTATGTTTTCCCCTAAACTTTGACATGAGGTGATTGAGCAAAAGCAGCATTATGTTAAGCTGCTAAAAAAAAAAAGGCAAGTCAAACATCATGCTGAAGCAGATATTATCTCATTGTAATCTTGATTTGCAGTAGAATTACCTGCGGTTTTTCCCCACTTTCTAATGGAGGGTAATTGCCCACAGAAGAACTGGGACCTTGGTGAGAATAAGTGGAGGAAGAGCCTGCCAGGGGTCAATAAAAGGGGCTGTGACAAAATGCTGACCCTGTAACAAGAATATTACTATTTTTCATTTGTTGATGTACTGCTGGGACACTCGGGGAATCCAGAACCAAGTCCAACATTTAATTCATGATTTGAACATGTTAGTATGACGCTGGGCTTGTGTTTTTGAAAAAGAGCCTTGCATGCATGCTATGGAGTTCAAGGCTGTGCTCCTCAGCATAATTGAAAATAAGCTGCCTTGCCCTCCTGGCCTCAGACGAATGGCGGTCAATCAGATCAAAACCCCAATGTGTTCCAGCGTCCTGACTGAGCAGACAGCCTGCAAATCTGACAGGAGGACAGCCACTGCTCCCTAATAAACTAGAGTTGCAGTAACCAGGCAGAGACTCACCGGTGACCAGTTTCCAAAACTCAGCCATACCCTCTGCTTCTAGGACGCCGGAGCAGCAGCTGTCAGCCGACAGCAGCTACACAGTCTCTCCCCAAGTTTACCGTAGTCACTCAAAAGGCAAGTCCAAGCCGGCTTGAATCCCTCGTCCCTCTGTTGCCCGGGGTGGGCTTCCGCCCTCAAAGCCCCGTCTCCTATCTTCCAGCCTCCCGCTTTGATGGCTCTGGGCTAGCGTTCAGGCAGAGCCCGGGGTCGCGCTGCGCTGTGCTACTCCTGCGCCTCCCTCTCCGCTATAAGTAGCCCAGCCACGCATCTGATGAGCCGAGCAACGGCGGACCTTTCAAATTCGCCCGCTTGCAGATAGGAGGGGACACCAAGGAAGAAGGGGTAGGGGGAAAAGAGGGCGAACCTCGATCTCCTGGCCCCGCCACCTCCCCCCCCCCCAACTCTCTGGTTCTCACGGGGGCGGAGCTGCGAGGGCGAGGGCGCCGCTTCGAGGAGGGGCCGCCCTTCCTCAAGGCAAGGACTCTCCGACAAGCAGCACCCGCCGATGGGTTCAGCACCTCGGACAGTTCCTCGGCGCGGCGGTGGGCGGAGGCGAGGCGGACCGAAAGGGCGGGAGAGTCGGGGCCCTCCCCGGCTCTGGGTCCTCCCCCGATACGCAACACGTGCTGCCACCTGGCGCGGGAGCGGACGCGGCTAGACGGAGCGAGCCAGAGCGGCGATCGAAGGAGCCTCCTGCGCCTTCCCGCCCCATGGAGAGCGCCCCGCGTTCCCCCTAGCGCTTCTGGAGGCTGGCGGCGGAGATGGCGTCTCCGGGAGCCCTGGAGTCCGCTCCCTCCCGAGTGCCAGCCACCAAGGTGGAGCTCTCCGTATCCTGCAGGTGAGCGCGGAAGTGGCCGCGGAGGGGAGGAAGGAAGGAAAGAGACCCCTGAAACCCCGATCTGCTGGCCCCATCGCAGGAGGGTTGGCTGGATCTCAACTCACCTTCCTTGGGGGAGGGAGACGGGCTGGAGAGCTACGCTTCCTAGCGGGAAAGCCTGCACGAAGAGCGTGCAAGCAGCGATCAGGAGCACCCGGGGTGTGTTTTGGTACAAAAGTGTATCATGAATATCCCACTGCGTGTGTGGGACGTGGGACGTAGTGTGCAAGTAGGTCATTAAACGATGAATACATTTCATGAGGTGGGGAACGCATCCAGTTGGGGTGTGACACTATTATATAGGCTGCTTACTGCCCAGTGGGGTACAACCAAGTTGGTGAGGGCTGCACATCAACCACAGAGTTCCTTGTCTATATATGTACAATGCTTGGCATCTTTTACCTTTGGCAGGGCTGTGAACATGTACAACATTTACTGTCACTCTCTCCTGCACTTTCTGTGCCTTTGTTCAGTTCCTGGTACTCTTTCAACCCAGCATTCATCTTCCATTCATACAGAAGAGTGAAAGGGCAGCTATCCATACTCCTTCCGTGCTTATCTTGGCAGTGGCCAGTTTGTGCCCGTTTATGTTCTCTCAGTATTTGGGACTTAGATGTTTCCTTTGTACTGGTTGCCTTTCATGAATATCATTGCATGCGCCCATATTTCCATTCTGTACAGCTGTTGTGGTGAAATGTAATGTACTTGAATCATAGGGCTGGGATAGATCGAAGATTACGGTGTCCATCTCTGTCCCTAACAAAAATATGGAGAAGGATTGTTCTTTACTGGTGAAGATCTAACTACATTTAGGGCGTCTTTGCATTCTTGCAAACTTACAAGCCTGTTTCGTTTAAGTTCGGTCTGACACGTTATTATATACAGGGGTTTTTGTTTGTTTTTTTGGAATATGACATACCGTATATAGAGCTCCATGTAAAGTTCTAAACTTGGTTCCTGAAAAGATGTCCAATAGGTTTGGCAGAATCCTGAAATTCCCTTAATAGAAAAAAAGCCCGTATGTTTCTAGCCCTCATGATTAAAAGTTGTAACACATGTGTTAGCTTTTGTTACAAGCCTAGAAACCAGAGACAAATAGAACTTCCAGTAGTCAAAAATTCAACTAATTCAGTGTTTCCCTTCACTTTTTGCTTATTGAATATTTGAATATTCACGTTTAATTGTTGTTGCCCTCTAATCCATGTTTCAGTACCCACGAATACAACAGCGGAATGTCAGCTTGCACGTTTGTCATGAGTTAAGCATGGGAATTATTTTTGGTGTTTCTTGTTTGTTTATTTTGCCAACCTATCCAGCTTGCACTATTTATTCTAATAGCATAATATAGGGTGTTGGTGTGGGTTGCAGAAATCTGTACGGTATCCCAAGGTCTCACCGGCTGGATTCACACAATATGCTAGACTGAGTTGGGTAGTTTGCACTGTGGTGTGCTGTGATACGTATTTGAGAAGAAGATGGGTGAGAGTTGTGCCTTTTTGTCCCTTCTGGGCTCAGGTGGTAGGAATCTGGGTACAAGTAGGTTTGGAAGGCTGGCGGGAGCCCGGCTGCAGGGAGAGAAGGCCTGTACCGCAGCAATGCTGTAAGTGAATCCTTCCTAGCCCCTGGAGGCTGGGTTTAAAAATAGATCTGAATGGATAGAGAACAGAAGCCTTCAGTCGGGGAGAGGAGAGTGGTTCCCACCAATGACAAGCATCGCCCGTTTGGTAGGAAAAGAGCAGGAATCTGTGCCCCATGAGGAATAGAAAGGATGTGTGGCTCTCAGTGCCACAAGACCCAGGGGTGTCACCGTCAGCTCTGCCAAGGCTGCCAGGAACAAAGCATAAAGCAGAGAAGGTAAGTGCACAGAAACTCTTACTAGCCAGGGGAGGTTAAAGTTGGCTTCACATTGAGCAGCTCTGTTCTGGGGGTGGGGGGGGTGGGGGGAATCCGCCCTTCTGCTCTTGACCGCCCCAAAGGCATTTCTCTGGCCACAGAATGTTGCCCTTGCCGTGCGAAGGAAGGCTGAATTGGAAGGGGTCATCTGGGCTCAAGGATGTTTCCATGTTTCAGCCGTGATACTTCGGGGTTCCTGGGTTTCTCTCCTAAGGACTGTTTTCAGGGGGGGGGGGAAGTGCATCATTTGGCCCCACCAGGTGGCAAGGGGAGAAAACTTACCAAGGAGTCAAACTAATCTGACTTCAAGGATGGGTCTACTGCCCAGTGAAAGCTGAGGTTAGTCTTCTCTAACCTGGTGTCTTTTAGATAGGTTAATCTGCAATTCCTGTTGTCGCAGCAGCAGCAGCAGCACAGCCAATGACCCTCAAATGAGCCCTAATTGCAGAGGGGGTGAAATTAGGTTAGGAGGGAGGGAAGATGCAGAAAGTCCTGCTGAACTGTGGAGTCCTTGGTGCTCTCTGAGCTTGGTTGTTTGCTTGCAGACATTTCATTACCCGACTAAGTAACATCATCAGTGCTAGCATCTAAGTAACTAGGTAACATCATCAGACTAGCACTGGTGATGTTACCTAGCTGGGTACTGAAACGTCTGCAAGTGAACAACCAAGCTCAGAGAGCACCAAGGACTCCACAGTTCAACTCTGAGCTACAGAGATTCTCTTCTCTTAATCCTGCTTAACTATGAAGCTTTGTGGCAACCTTGGTCCAATGGCTACATCTGGAGTCAGGATCAAAATGAATAGGCGACACCCCTTGCCCTGAACTTTGCCAAGCAAAGACCAGAAAAATGGGTATGAGTCCTCTGAACATTGTAATTTCGGGGAAGGGATTTCCCAATGCAGAAACTAGGATCAGAGAGGGGTTTTCCTCAGGAAGACAGCATGGGAAGGAATGGTGAAATTCCCCTTTCCCCTCCCTGAGCTGTATAATTCTCCCATCACTGTGATGCTATTCCCCCCTACTTATTTGTTCCTTGTTGTTTTTTACAATTTGCATGTTAAATGCAAAGAAGCATTTAAGATTACTCCAAATTCTGAGTCCACAGTATGGCTGGGTTCTCACAGCATGATTAAAGCAGTTGCTGAATTAACCCATTTTCTGGCTTCACACAATACACTGAACAGTCATTTGTCCCACATGCCAGGCCCTTTAAAGTAACATTCCTGTCATGTGAATGTAGCTAGCAAAGTCTTTAACTGGCCATAGTATGTGTGTTGTATGAACCCAGCCCATGTTTAGATTTAATTTCTTAGATATTTTAACATTTCTTAGAGAAAAAGAGTGGCAGACTTGCAACACCCCTTGTACCAATAGAAGAGAATATATGTAGCTCAGGGTTGAACTGTGGAGTCCTTGGACGCCACACCCCTTGTCTATAACAAGCATCATGGGTCATTGTGCACCTCACACATACCTACATATACACACATGCAATAGTGACTTGTCTTTTCCAGTCTTGGGTTCCCGAATGTTATCAACTACCACTCCTATTAATGTCAGCCAACATGGTTAACCAGAGATGATGGTTGCAGCTTCATACCATCCGAGAGTCTTAAATTCAGAATGACTACTCTGCTTTCGGCTACAGTTTTCTCTCTCACCCTGTTTAAAGCAAAGGAAGGTGTTTGCATATGCAAATGTCTTGTCACCACCATGACAGTTATACTGGGAGGAATATGCTGCAACACTTATGCACATAAGCATCTACTTTAGCAGAAAGATGTAAAGAGCCGAACTTGTCCCGAGGAAAAACAAGGTTAGCTAGTTGCTCTGAAAGAATCGTATCAAGGCCTCCTGATGTGGCAAAAATAGGAATGAAATAGGAATAGATAATGATTTCCCATCATATATGTAGTCCTCGTTTAGCGACCACAATTGGGACCAGCAACTCAGTTGTTAAGCAAAGCAGTTGCTAAGTGAAACCACGACTGGGCTTACGATCTTACTTCAGCTTTCCTTTGCTCTACAGCTACAGACCTGTGAAGGTTGTAAATGCAAGGATTGGTTACAAAGTTACTTTTTCATCACCATTGTAACTGCAAACAGTCGCTAAACAAGGCAGTTGCTAAATGAGGACTACCTGTATACACATACACCTACGAACTTGGCTAAACGAAAGGTGAAAAAGAGCCAAAAACAGCACTCTCCTATGCTGTATCGGGCAGAATTGTGTGTTAGTGGTGAGTAAAATGCATAGAATTAGAAACATCAAAATGGCTGGCTGGGGAATTCTGGGTGTTGAAGTCCACACATCTTAAAGATGCCAACTTTGAGAAGCACTGGTTTAGATGGTGGTGCTTTTAACTGTTCAGGAAGAAATTCTGATTGCATATTCCTGGTGAAATATACATTTTAAAAACACTGATGAACAACGGGGGCTCTGCTAAAAAAGTTTAAAAGGTAGCGCTCTCCAGTTCTCGCTCCCCTGTAGACTGGTTTAGCAAGAGAAGATTCTCCATGGGCTGGAGCTTCTGGAAAAAGCTGTTTCCTTCCAGAATAAGAAATAAGCAAGGAGAGCTTAAGAACTCCTGACTTGTTTGTTTATTTAAAGAATGTATATGGCCACCTATCTCGCACAGTGATCACAACAACCACTAAAAAGAACAATATAAAAACAAATCAGACCCTTCCCATCAGGCACCGGACATACTGTAGACCCCCTGACTATGTAGACCCCCAACCCAGCCCCATGCCTGGGGAAAGAGCCGGGTCTTCATGGCCTTCTGGGAGGCTGAGAGGCTAGCCACCCCACCCCACCCCCTGAATCTCAGCGGGGAGGCTGTTCCAAAGGGCTGGGACAGTCACTGAGAAGGCACACCTCCGAGGTCCCACCAGATGACAACGTTGGAGGGAGGGGACCTGGAGCGCACCCGCCCTATCAAATCTAGTGGGATGGGCAGATACCCTTGCGGGGAGGCAGTCCCAAAAATAACCTGGCCCTGTGCCATGTAGGGCTTTAAAGGTAATGACCAGCACCTTGAATTGAACCCAGAAAGCGACTGGGAGCCAGTGCAGCTCACACAACAGTGGCATAACACGGGTGAACCGCAGAGCACCCAGAACTGCGCATGCCGCTGCATTCTGGGGCAGTTGCAGCTTCTGGCTGGTCTTCAAGGGCAGCCCTGTGTAGAGCGCATTGCAGTACTCCAAACGGGAGGTGGCTAAGGCATGGGTGACTGTGAGCAAGGCCTCCCGATCCAGGAATGGGCGCAACTGTGCACAAGACGGATTTGTGCAAAGGTCCCCCTGGCCATGGCTGCCACCTGCTCTTCCAGTAGGAGCCGTGAGCCCAAGAGGGCCCCCAAATTGTGCGCCAGATCTGTAAGGGGGAGCATTACCCTGTCCAGAGTGAGAGGTGTCAACTCTCCTGACCCTGGGAGGCCAAAAACCCACATCCACTCCGTCTTGCTAGGGTTGAGTCGCAGCCAGTTTCTCCCCATCCAGGCCCTGACAGCCTCCAGGCGCTGAGCCAGTACCTGAACCGCATCACTTGCCCGGCATGGGGTAGAGATGAATAGCTGGGTATCATCAGCATACCGATGATGCCGAACCCCATGCCAGCGGATGACCTCTCCCAGCGGCTTCATATTGATGTTAAATAGGAGGGGAGAGAGACCCGAGCCCTGAGGCACCCCACGTAACAGGGGCTGGACCTCCCCTTCCCCACCCGCACTGACTGGTACTGGCCACGGAGAAAGGAGGAGGACCACTGCAAAACAAGGGCCCCCACTCCCACTCCCCAGGGCCGGTCCAGCAAGGCACTCTGGCCGATGGTATCAAAAGCCGCTGAGAGATCCAGAAGGGCCAGGATGGACTCCCCACCCCACCCCACCCCGAGCCCTCCAAAGGTTTTCCCCAAGTGCAACCAATGCTGTCTCGGTACTATAGCCCAGCCTGAATCCTGACTGAAAAGGGTCCAGATAATCCAGGCAATTTCCCCTAACTTCCTACCCCAAGGTTTTAGAGTTGTAGTAAAAACAGTGGTACACTAAGCCTGAAATGTATCTGGCTTTGCTGTGACCAGGAACGGCCAAACATCTTTTTTTTTCCTGCCAAGTGCTTCATCCCCTCAGGAGTAATCTTTGGAGGTGGGTACGCAAAGTGATGGAGGGCTGAGCCAAAGCAAGTTGTAAGGACAGAGGTAAACGATAAAACTTTTTCTTTCTTTCTGACACCTGCTTTTTTTCCTGTGTCTTTTCCAGAAATCCTTTGCTTTCTCTGCTTGTCTTCATGTACAGGTAGTCCTTGACTTACGACCATTTGTTTAGCAACCATTCAAAGTTACGACGGCGCTGGAAAAAAGTGACTTACGACCAGTCCTCGCACTTATGACTCTCCCTGCAGTCATGTGATCAGAATTCAGGTGCTTGGCAACCGGCATTTATTTACAATGGTTGCAGCATCCTGGGGTCATGTGCAACCTTCCCAGCCAGCTTCCAACAAGCGAAGTCAATGGGGGAAGCTGGATTCGCTTAACAACCACGTGATTCACTTACTGATCACGGTGATTAGCTTAACAACCACATCAAAAAAGGGTCGTAAAATTGGGCATGACTCACTTAACGACTGCCTCGCTTAGTGATGGAAGTTCCAGTCCGAATTGTGGTCGTGAGTCAAGGGCTACCTGTAATAGCTTACAGGGCAAAACAGATTGTTCTTGTCAGAGGTCTGAATTGCTCGCTGGCAAGGGTCACGGGTAGCCGGTCTCCACTAGGTACCACTTCCCCCTGCCTGCCAGAGATCAGTGCCCCCCACTCCCAACCCACAGAGCGGGGGGGGGGGGCACTGTGGATACCATGGATACTTACTCCAACGATAAATACAGTAGCAGCATTTTAAACAGAGCCTGTTTCCTGTCAGTCATTTTTGCTTAATCCCTTGGGGCGCTCAGGTTTTATGGAAGTCAGATTTTTAGGTCCACTTCTCAGGCCAGAGAAAAGCCTTTGGGCTGTCCTTGCGCTTCAAAGGGAAGCTGTTGGGTGGAAGTGCCTCGCGGCTTCATTGCCATTGAGGCCAGAAGGCCGGAGGGCGGCTACGGGGAGGGCTTGGCAGGCCGGTCACTTGCAAAGGGACAGGAAGCGGCTGTACAGCTCTGGAGCTTTCTCGCCTGCTCTCCTTCCTTCAAGCATTCTCTTTCCTTTGTGTGTCTTAAAGGAATTAATCCACAGAAACTATTGCTGCTGCAACATCCAGTGAAACATTAAAAACTACTGCAGTGATTGTAGCAGGGGGGTTCTTAAATAAAAGGATGTTCCTTCCCCGCCCCCACCCCACAAAACTATCCTCCCAGAGGACACAGGTAAAGTCTTTGTAGTGCTGGTATTATTTTTGTGGCGGGCATGTCAGAAAGTAAGTTAGCATCAAAAGCCCCGATCTCATTATACAACGCCCCCTTTTTTTTTAGATTTTTTTATCCCGCATGTATTATTTTTATAAATAACTCAAGGTGGGGAACATACCTAATACTCCTTCCTCTTCCTATTTTGGGAGGGGCGTGGTGGCTCAGTGGGTAAGACGCCAGGCTTGTCAATCGGAAGATTGCAAGTTTGGAGGTTCGAATCCCTAGCCCCGCGTGACGGAGTGAGCTCCCGCACTCGCCCCAGCTCTTGCCACCCTAGCAATTCGAAAGCATGCAAATGCAAGTAGATAAATAGGTACCACTTCGGTGGGAAGGTAACAGCGTTCCGCGCGTCCTGCTGGCCACATGACCGTGGAAGCGTCTTCGGACAACGCTGGCTCTTCGGCTAACAAACGGAGATGAGCACCGGCCCCTAGAGTCGGACACGACTGCACAAATGTGCAGGGGGAACCTTTACCTTTTTTACCTTCCTATTTTCCCCACAACAACAACAACAACCCTGTGGGGTGAGTTGGGCTGAGAGAGAGTGACTGGCCCAAGGTCACCCAGCTGGCTTTCCTGCCTAAGGCGGGACTAGAACTCTCAGTCTCCTGGTTTCCCATTGGCTCCTTCCTAGGGCTGAGAGACAGGGACTGGCCCAAGGTCACCCAGCCGGCTTTCCTGCCTAAGGCGGGACTAGAACTCTCAGTCTCCTGGTTTCCCATTGGCTCCTTCCTAGAGCTGAGAGACAGGGACTGGCCCAAGGTCACCCAGCCGGCTTTCATGCCTAAGGCAGGACTAGAACTCATGGCCTCCTGGTTTCTAGCCTGGAGCCTTAACCGCTAGACCAAACTGGCTCTTTTCCCCAAAGCCCTTGGCAGATTTCTGGCAAGAATCATCTGTCCCTCCCTGGCAGGGATCTAAGAGGGAGGCTCATGCTTCCAGTCCAGCCTGCACCCTGGGTCTACTCAGAGGAAGGGTATAATGGCTTCCAACTCAGCGTAAGGCTTGCTTGCTAATGCCTCACCTAGAAGAGCCAGCCTTTCTGTCCTCCCCCCCCCCCCACAGAAATAGGAGGAAATAATAACGACAGAGATGAAGAAGCCAAGGGATTTTGCCCATATAGCATGAGACCACCTGCACCTACAGAGCATGGGGGCAGTATTTCAATCCAGGGCTTTGGATGCTGCTTCACTAAGCCTGGATTACAAGCCCTAGGCCCTGAAACTATTTCTGATCCAGCCCCCCAGGGCCGGCTACCCGCTAACACTAAGCCAGCAGAAGCCTGGATGAGCTCCAGCCCTTCTAGGGAGCGAATTGAATAAACAGCTGCCAGACCAACTCAGATACTGTCCATGCAGCCTTTTCCTCTTGAACTACAGTGACTCCAGAATAGTGTTTCCCAACCTTGGCTGGTTGAAGATGGGTGGACTTCAACTCCCAGAATTCCCCAGCCAGCCATGCTGGCTGGGGAATTCTGGGAGTTGAAGTCCACGCATCTTAAACTTGCCGAGGTTGAGAAACACTGCTCCAGAAGCTGCCAAGCCAATGGCTGCTGGTGACCACTTGAGGCAGGACCACGTCACTCTCGAATGTGTTTCACCGTATTTCACTTGTGGTCATTTACAGTATTTGGCTTCTAAGATGAAAGTTTTCAAAGGACTGGAAACTTTGTGGCAGGGATGATGGGGCATGGCAAGGAGATGTCTGAGCATGGCAGAGAGGAAAGGGGTTGAGGGATATTGTGTGGAAGACATTGACCCTCACAACTTTGTGGTTCCCGTTGGTTTTATTGTGCTATCTCTCATTTGTCAGACTGTGTATAGCAAGAGCTTCTGATTTTTTTCCAAATCAGAAATGGACAGAAGATAGATAAGGACCTAGCGTTAGAATTTGGGGAGATTTGCTCTAGATTACACTACTGAATTTCTTTCAAAGAAGCTTAGGGTCACCAGATACGGATTTTTTGTGTGGAAGGAATGTGAACCCCATTTCGGTGCTGATGCTCAAAATAAATTCCCGAGCTCAACTTAATTACACATGGACATCTTTTGCATTAGGCTCCAATTGGGTGAGCTCTGGTTTCTGGTTTAAAAAAAGGAACACATGTCCCCACGCTCTCGGCCTAGATATCATGAAGTCTAGCACCTTTTCAATTAAAATAATATCCTGTTCTTTGTTGGACCTCTAGTTCGAAGCAGTAACAGAATAAAGGTGTTTCTAGTTATTGAAGCTCTCCAATCCTGTTGACTCTTGCATAGAAAAAAGAGGGAGGTTCCTATGGTGGATGGTCAGGTGGAAGGTAGATGCGGTCTTCTAATAAAGAAAGCTCCGTTTATGGCAGGGTTCCTCAACCAGGGTTCCATGGAACCCCAGGGTTCTGAAAGAAGTCACTAGGGGTTCCCTGGGAGATCACGATTTATTAAAAAAAAATATTTAATATTCGGGCAACTTCACATGAAAGAGGTAAGTTTCATCTTTTATTTTTAGTTTAAGAACACTGTCAATTCATATAGACAGACCTACCCATGAAACGAATAGAATAATTTTGTAACTTCTGGCCTATATTGGAGCCTGAATGCGCAGGGGTTCCCCGAGGCCTGAAAAATATTTCAAGGGTTCCTCCAGGGTCAAAAAGTTGAGAAAGGCTGGTTTATGGAGTCCCGTGCTGGACACAAGCACCAAACCGAAGCTGCCACTAAGAGGTGAGCCAGAATAGGTGTGGGTGTTTCACCAGCACTTATATTGCTGGCACTTGAAAGGCTCTGACAGGGTGGATTGGCTCCGTTCCCTTCTCTCCAGCACAAAGCTGCCACTGGCTGTAGATTTGATTACCTCCTTTAATGGACTCTTAATCTAGATGCTTTATAATCCTAACACAGGGCTTTCCAAAGTTTTTCCCGCGGCGACACACCAACCGGCGTTGGTGTGTCGCCGCGGGAAAACCCGAAAGTGCCGTCCTTGCGGCAGTGCACAAAAACCCGGAAGCGCTGCTGCCGCTTTCGGGTTTTGCGCTCTGCAGTTGGTGTGTCGCCGCGGGAAAACCTGGAAGCGCTTCTGATGAACTACAGAGCCTCTCTGTATTTGCAAACTGGTAATCTCTGTGTCTTTCTTTCTACCCTTTTGCGCCTTCCTCTTCCCAGGAATCTGTTGGATATGGACACTTTCTCCAAGTCTGATCCTGGTAAGTAGGCTGAGCTGGTAACAACATTCTTGGCACGAAATGATGGGTATAATGGGAGACACACCCCCCCCAAGTGTCAAAGGCTGGCATCCTTTGATGGTGGTCTTGACATTCATTTCATCTCCCAGCTGCCATTAAGGGACAAGAACGTCTCCCCTGATATAGTTCAACCACTACCACGAGGTATTAATTCCTCTCAGCCCTTTTTGGTAGGCCAGACCGGGAAACGGAGTCCAGAAGTTTGATCAGAACTATATTTTACTGATATAGGCTACAGCAGGGTTTCTCAACCTGGGCCGCTTTAAGATGTGTGGACTGTAACTCCCAGAATTCCCCAGCCAGCTGGCTGGGGAATTCTGGGAGTTGCAGTCCACACATCTTAAAGCGGCCCAGGTTGAGAAACCCTGGACTACAGTAACAGAATCTTGAAAGCCTGACTGAATTTTCCCTTCCCTCCCTCTTGTACCCCTGGGAGTTAGGTGGAGCCCGTGCGAGTTTCTCCCTAATGCTTTCTTTGTTTCCTGGGCTTAACCCATTTTTCTTGTCACTGTCTCTGCAAAGTTCCCCCAGTCTCCTCTCTGTGGCTCCCTACAGTTCCAGGACAGCCTTCCCAACCTGATGCCCTTTCGATTTGTTGGACTACAACTCCCATCACCTGGGGTAATTGGAATTGTGGTTCAATGCATTTGGAGGGCTCCTGGTTGAGGAAAACTGCTCTTTGGGGTGTTCTGTCAGAGCCTGACATCAACCAAGTTACCCTACACATTTTGGAGAAATTTGGGCGCGTCTCAGTCCCATCATTGGCAGTTGAAGGTGACACGTGAGCTGAAACTTGGCTGTTTACTTGGTGCGCCATTGGGCAGTTGTCTACAGATCTGATCAGCTCTGATCAACGTCTCTTCCCAAACCCTGTGCCAGCGTGGTGATATGTGTTGTGCAAAGCGAGGGAAGAATATTACAAGCTAAACTAAATTTATAATCACAGGGTTAGAAAGAAAGCAAAGCAGCTGGCCGGTCTTTGGTGGGGAATAAATCATAGTGAATATTGGGAGGGCAGACTGTGTGTCTGAGAGCGAATGAATGGCGGAATGAATGAATGAATGAATGAATGGGAATGATGGCTTTGCTGAGACTCAACATCAGAGCATATGCTTTGCATTCAAAAGATCGCAAATTCAATTTCCGGCACATTAAGAGAGGATGGGAATATTTCTTCTGGAAATCCAAGAATGCTGCTGCCAGTCAGTGTGGGATAGACAACCTTTCGGGGCCAGGGCACGTTGGAATCTTGAGAGATGTGGTGGGCATGCTCAGAAGGGCTGGCCTAGAAGACTTGCATATTCTCAAAAGTGTGCCAGCGTCCTATTTAATGTTCCCAGTCTTTTAAAAAGTCAGTTGGGCAAACTTTCTTCTAGGCATCAGGGACACTTGGCTGCCATGTCTACTCAGTTAAAGCTCATTTGTTGCCTCCATGAGTGGATCAGCCAGGAGAAACGTTGACCATCATTCTTTTCACCAGAAGGAAAGAACTGCCATAGGTGAGTCCAAATTCTTTGGCAACCTGTGAGACATCATTCTTCTGGGAAGCTTTCGCTGGTTTGGAGATCGGCATCATTCCTAGATGATTGCGGCCAGGTCTGAAGAAGTCTTCGGCCCAGGACCCTCTGGGGTTCTCCCAGAAGCCCTAGCAGCCTTGAGGTGGGAATGTAATGGGAATTTCCCATTAAGTGGGAATTTAAACTAACAGCCCACGACCAGCAAGTAGGATTGTGTCCTAAATGTCTCCAAGCGACGCTGCATCAAAGGCATTCTGAGCTATTGGGGGAAAAAATAGACACTGCATTTTTAAATTGCACAGGAAAAGGGTGGCCAGTGGCAGGCAGCAGTGAGTTAGCATTCGCAATGGAGTTTTAACCCTTCAGGGGGCATGATGGCTCAGCGGGTAAGATGCCAGGCTTGTCGATCGGAAGATCGCAAGTTCGGAGGTTCGAGACCCTAGCCCCGCGTGACGGAGTGAGCTCCCACACTCGCCCCAGCTCTTGCCACCCTAGCAATTTGAAAGCATGCAAATGCAAGTAAATGAATAGGTACCACTTCGGTGGGTAGGTAACAGCGTTCCGCGCGCGTCATGCCGGCCACATGACCGTGGAAGCGTCTTCGGACAGCGCTGGCTCTTCGGCTAAGAAACGGAGATGAGCACCAGCCCCTAGAGTCAGACATGACTGCACAAATGTGCAGGGAGAACCTTTACCTTTACCTTTGACCCTTCAGCATCAACTGTAGTGCACAAGACTATGGAGGGGTGCTTTCTGACAACATTTTATTGGGACTTCCCCTGTCTCATTCATGGACTTTTTGAAGCATCCAAACAACACTGCCCATCTAACTGACCCTTTATATATTAAAGCTTTTAAACAAGAAGATAAAAACTAACACAAACTAATATAAAGTAAGGAAGAAAAAAGAAAAAGAAAGAAATCAAAGAAAAAGAAAAAAGTGCAAGAAAAGAAAAAAAGTTGAAGAAAAATAGAAAAGAAAGAAAAAAGATACAAAGCAGTGGCTTCCAATATTCTTCACAGCAGTTAGAAGTACAAATATATTCTGACCTCTCTCTCTCTCTAAAGTTACATCATATTACTCTTCTTTCTATAATGTATCCTGTCTAATCATCAAAGCCATAAATCACAAATTCATTTTTTTCATTTTTACGCAAAAAGTCCATAAGAAGGTTCCAGTCACCAATAAATGTAGATAATGTCAAGGAAGTCAATTTATCCATTTCAGCAAAATCTGTCAACTGCACCAACCATTCCTCCATAGTGGGTATTGCCGAATCTTTCCACATCTGTGCATATAATAATCTTGCCGCAGTAATCATATATTGATCCCATCTAACTGACCTTGACCCCGCCCCAGGAAATTTTAGCACTATAAATTAGATTTGGAAGTTTTACAAAAGGCCATTGGCAAAGCATTAAGTTACTATGAGCTGAATTTGGTTCAAAAGATTTTTCACTTTTACCCAGGCAACTAAGTTGTCTGTCAGCAATCTTCCCATCTTTCCCCATCATTTTTCTTTTCATTAAAAAAAATCTGTTCAGGAAGAAAAAAAAAATTAAGAGCTGCACAATGGCATGTGATTGCTAGCAGGAGAAGCAGAGCCGGAAAAATGGCCGGGCAGGTGCTTGACAAAGGCAATCAGTTTCAGAAAATGACAGGTAATTCAAATGATCTGAATGGCAGAATGACTGAAATATGTTTTCCTCCAAATGACAAAGCCAGTAACAGCTCGATCACGCTCAGTTGTCCACTCTGGCCCAGAGCAATGAACTTACAGTATGTCCCAGAACCTCCAAGGGATGAATTTGGAATGAATTTGGAATCCCCTGAAGGTAAAAAGTTTGAAGAAATTCATGAATGCCTTGTACAGCTGATTAGCCAGCAGGCCTTAAGCCTGGGCTGCCAATGGAAATTGTGTTCACAATTAGGGCAGTGGCCTGGTCCACACATTTAGCCTTGATTGAATATGAGTCTCCATTGCCACACTTTGACTCATATATCTTGGAGTCAAATGCTAGAGGTGGCAGCTATTATTATTATTATTATTATTATTATTATTATTATTATTGTTTGTTTGTTTGTTTGTTTACCAACAGCATCAGTATGAACAGATGTTACATGCAGAAAGGGTTAGCTCTGTCTCCGAAGGATGCAGGGCATGCCAGAAAAGAAGATGCAATTATTCTCACATCTTGCTTGTTCCCTTCAAACCCTTGGAACACATACAGGTAGTGCTCGCTTAACGACCACAATTGGGACTGGAATTTTGGTTGCTAAATGAAGCGGTCATTAAGTGAATCCAAGCTAATTTACGACCTTTTTTGCGGCAGTCATTAAGCAAACCACCACAGTCATTAAGCAGACTATATGGCCGTTAAGCGAATCACGTATTCCCCATTGATTTTGCTTGCCAGAAGCTGGCCGGGAAGGTCAAAAATGGCGATCACGGGATGCTGCGACGGTCATAAATGTGAACCGGTTGCCAAGCACCCAAATCATGATCATGTGACTGCGGGGATTCTGCGATGGTCATAAGCGTGAGCACCAGTTGTAAGTTGCTTTTTTCAGTACCATCATGTCTGAACCATCACTAAATGAATGGTCATTAAGTGAGGACTACCTGTACATAGGGGCGTGGTGGCTCAGCGGGTAAGATGCCAGGCTTGTTGATCGGAAGATCGCAAGTTTGGAGGTTTGAATCCCTAGCCCTGCGTGACGGAGTGAGCTCCCGCACTTGCCCCAGCTCTTGCCAGCCTAGCAATTTGAAAGCATGCAAATGCAAGTAGATGAATAGGTACCACTTCGGTGGGATGGTAACAGCGTTCCACGCGTGTCATGCGGCCACATGACCGTGGAAACGTCTTTGGACAGCACTGGCTCTTCGGCTAACAAACGGAGATGAGCACCGGCCCCTAGAGTCGGACACGACTGCACAAATGTGCGGGGGGACCTTTACCTTTTTTTTACCTGTACATGCCCAGAGTCCCCCGTTGGGGGAGTTGGGCGGTTATATAAATTTAAATAATAAATAAATAAATGCCTGCTCTCAAATGTCCTACCTCTGAATGGATCAGCACTGTCTCCAGATGGCAATTTGGGAAATGCAAAATAGGGCATTCCTGTCAGTGGGCCACCCCATTCCCATCCCCATGTCCTCACCTTTCCTGCTTGATGTTGCAGTAAATAAAAAAACAACTGGCTATTGCAGTGTTTCTCAACCTTGGCAACTTTAAGTTGTGTGGACTTCAACTCCCAGAATTCCCCAGCCAGCAGGAATTGAAGTCCACACATCTTAAAGTTGCCAAGGTTGAGAAACACTGGGCTATTGTACGGGTCTAAGCTTGGTACCTTGGCTCCAGGAGGGGAAAGGGAAACTAAGGAACCAAGAGGCAGGAATTCCCACCAATGCAGCTGCTTCACAGCACGTAGCAAATATCTGCAACGGTTCAGTAGCTTCCTCTTTCCATGGGATTGCAAAAGCCGCTTTTGTTTAAGATGTTGTAGACAGCATCTGGGCTTGCGCTCCTACCCACTCCAAAGCACATTTTGGAGATCAAACCTGAAGTGCTGTATGGCCCTCCAAAGCATATCTTCAGCATTTCCTGGGAAGAACAGCTGAGATGGAACTTAAATTGGGTCACGGCCAACAGCATCATGGAAACCTAAAGTTACGGCATAGATCCTGGATCAGGGCAGCCCAAGCACATGGAAGAGCCCTTTATGATCATGAAGCAGCCTTTTCCCACCAAGTGCCCTGTGGATGTGTGAGGCTACAGTGACCAAGTTGCAGGCCATCACATCTGGAGGATGACCAGTTGGAGGAGACTTCTAGTGCTGAAGATCTAACTAGAGTTTCGAAACCTTCTCTTCTTTCCAAAAGCTGTTCTTTCCGGTGTGTTTATAACCTGAACAAATCTTTATAAAACATGCTCTGCTTACCGAGGAGAGCTGTTTGCAGATACCATAAGCTTGAAACCCCGTTAAAAAGGGAGGACTGACATTCTATAGTTCAAGTTTCAGTACTATAGTTGGACTAGACATGCCTCTCGTCTCTTCTCTTTCCGGGACATTGAGGACCATGAATCTCCGCTGTGTTGCTTTGACTCCTGGTTCACTCTGGGATAGAAAGGTGGGGTGAGGCTCAGATGTCTTCCACATTCTATGCCGTGGACCAAACCATGTCTTTAGGGGTGTTTTCTCACCCCCAGGGGAAGAGAATGCCCTAGACTCATCCACACAAGTTGCTGTTGAGCACATTTTTTGCTTCTTCCACCATGTTGCCCGTTGGTCCTCACAGAGGTCTGTTAGCATAATTGCAGCCATTATGGAAGGTCCCGGGGAGCATAGCAAGGATGTGGACTTGATTACTCCCCCCCCCCAACTAGGAGTACTGGGAGACCCTAATCAGATCTGCTCCAAACAACTTACTGCTACACCCACAGATACATGCTAGCTTCAGCCAGTTTGGTCTAGTGGTTAAGGTGCTGGGCTAGAAACCAGGAGACTGAGGGTTCTAGTCCCGCCTTAGGCATGAAAGCCGGCTGGGTGACCTTGGGCCAGTCCCTGTCTCTCAGCCCTAGGAAGGAGCCAATGGGAAACCAGGAGACTGAGAGTTCTAGTCCCGCCTTAGGCATGAAAGCCGGCTGGGTGACCTTGGGCCAGTCCCTGTCTCTCAGCCCTAGGAAGGAGCCAATGGCAAACCAGGAGACTGAGAGTTCTAGTCCCGCCTTAGGCATGAAAGCTGGCTGGGTGACCTTGGGCCAGTCCCTCTCTCTCAGCCCAACTCACCTCACAGGGTTGTTGTGGGGAAAATAGGAGGAAGGAGTATTAGGTATGTTCGCCGCCTTGAGTTATTTATAAAAAATAATAAAGGCGGGATAAAAATTAAATAAATAAATAAATAATTCTGCAGATCGCATTACAAATTACTGTAGAAAGATCTTCCAACAATACTGTATTTGCTGTCTCCCATCTCATCACCAAATTGCCCAATCTTTTCTTATATTATATTTATTTATATATAGTATAAATAGACTTATATTTAGTGTCCCAAATCTATCCATCTTTACTCAGAAATAAGTTTCATCCCGCTGGCCAGGATGAGTTCAACTTCCACTCTTTCCGTCCCCCGTTCCTCCGTTCCCAGCTCTCACCACACGAGGATGTGGGTTTGACCTGCCTTTACTCTGATGCAGAGGGCAGATTAAAATAGGGCAATGGGAAGTTGTTACAGTGATTTTTGTGTCTTGTGAACATTGTGCGAGTGCTGATTCTTATATCCGATACAGGCTGGAAAGGGCGGGGATTGCCATGCATCTTGGGGGCACCCAGATGGGCAAGCTGCTCCAAGGGTTTCAGCTGGGCAGATCAGCAGCCTATATATCTATATATCTTCTTCCCCAAGGTGCCTACTAACAGTAGTTGGAGGAAGGGCTCGATCATGCTGCGAAACTCTCCATGGCAAGAAAACGTGTGCAAGAAGCAGTGTGACTGGTTTTTTCATTCACCTGTGGTTAATATTCCCTGTAAAGATTTCTTTTGCAAAATATCAATTGATATTTTGATCTTCAGTTATTCAATTGCATTTTTTATTGGTGTACCTGTACAGCAGAACTTTCCAAACTGTGTGTCGGGACACATTAGTGTGTCGGCTGCAGTGTCTGGGTGTGTCGCGGCTGCTGCTGCCTCCGAGCCCTGCCAGGATTCCGCGCAGGTCCTAGTGCCTGCCTTGTGCCCTGCTGCCTCCAAACCTGCCCTGCCAGGATTCCACGCAGGTCCTAGTGCCTGCCTTGTGCCCTGCTGTAAGAGTGTGTCGCAAAATGATGCCCTGCTGTAAGAGTGTGTCGCGAAATGATGCATGTCTAAAAAGTGTGTCACCAACATGAAAAGTTTGGAAAGCTCTGCTGTACAGACACGCCCATTTCTTTTGCAGTGGTGTAGGAAGTTAAATCTTAAGCAACCATCTTTACAACAGCACCACAAAGATGAGACTGCAGCCTTATACCTCCTTACCTGGAAATCATGGGGCTTAATCTGAGTTCTGCATATCAGATAAGAATTTGAACAGTTATAGGCCAGTGGAAAACAGTGTTAAGGTTTTTGCACACTGGCAATTGAGGCCACGGAAGCTTCAGAACATCTTCCTCTTTTTTTGGTATAAATTTTATTAAAAGTTTTAAAAAGAACATAAAAACTAACACAAACTAATAAGGAGTAGAAGGAACAAAGAAAGAAAAAGTGCAAAAAGAAAGAACAAAAAGAAATAGAAGCTTCCAATTTCCTCTGCAGTAAATATTCATTCATTCATTCAATTTTTTATTATTATTATTGTTGTTGTTGTTGTTGTTGTTATTGTTATTATTATTTAAATTTATATTATCGCCCATCTCCCCTGGCCGGGGGACTCTGGGCGGTTTACAATAAAAGCAAAGTTAAAAATATAAATATAAAATTACAATATCAATATAAATGGAATAAATATAGAATCCAAGGGCAATAGATCTTAATAATAGGGAGGGCATTATGACACCAGCCACCCCCAGGAGGAACTGTTGACCTTCCCATCCCAAGCAAGGTGGCAGAACCAGGTCTTCAAATTTTTATATATATTTACATATAAAAAATTTGAAGACCTGGTTCTGCCACCTTGCTTGGGTGGTGTGTGTATATATATATATATTTTCAAATTTATATAGCTGCCCATCTCCAACCAGTGACTCTGGGTGGCTAACAGTCATAAAAACAGTCAAACAGTTAAAACAGTACAAAACAAATTAAGTACAAATAGCCGCCAAGAGATATTAAAATCCGTCAGTGTCTGCACAACCAGGAAACAGCGCCCTTCACACACTTGGGACTCCAGGCCCGGGCACATAGCCAGGTCTTCAAGGCCTTCCGAAAAGCCAGTAGGGTCGAGGCCATCCTAATCTCGATCAAATATAAGTACAATTACAAAATCAACTCTTACTCTATGATTACAAAAAAAAGCTCACTGTTTTCTATTATCCAGTTGTTTTTCCTAATCATCAAAACCACAAATCATAAGTGCATTTTGTTCCGTTTCATGCAAAAAGTCTGTAAGGGATTTCCAGTCAACCATAAATGTAAATATTGTTTTTTTTCTATTCAAATAAGTTAATTTGGCCATCTTCGCAAGTTCCATCATCTTCACCAGCCATTCCTCCTCCATTGTGGGTAAAAACTTCAGAACATCTTTCTCAACAGAACTTTTGGTCATTATCCAAGGGTGGACCGGATACTTATAGAGTGGGAACGCCGAGGGATGCAGATTCTCGGATCCTAGATGCTGACTAAATCTATCAGAGTAGTTGTCATTCTGCTGGACTCTATGACAGACAATTTTTAAAAGGTGAATTTAGGTCAGGAAGTTTAATGCATTTGCTATCTGTTAGAATCCTGAGTAGTACAAGCCTGGGGGAAAAAATCTGAGATAGCACAAATGAGATGTGAAATGAAGTGATGCCTGGGTTTTTCAGAAAAGGCAAAACTATCTCTTTAGGGGAAATAGGTCTGAGAAATTCCTTTCAAGTAGAAATATTATTTTTCCAAGAATAATTGGTTTCATCTGCTGAAATACTAAGTCAAGCTACAAATTCCTTGACATGAATAAGAAAGCATTGGATGGAATATTTAGTTTTGCTTTGATATTAATCACAATTGATATACAAATCCAGGCTATGTTTAGCAAAGCTTTAAGTCTTTTGGATCAGGGAGGCATATTGCTGGATTTTATCTAGACACATTCCTAATAAAATATCTTGGCAGACAACCGTGTCATAGTGTTTTAAATGACATTGTCATCGCTTGAAATGCACGTTCTGTTAAAGCAAACGCAACTTAAGAAACGTTTCTTTTCTTTAAGAAGCCTCTGTGATGAAGATGCAAGTTACAGTGGACAATTGATTTATCGATCCCTGCATTGATTAATAATCAATGGCATGTAACCAAAAATAACAGCAGGCTCTGTCTTGTATGGGGAGTGTAGCTGCCTCCTGACTTCACTATGATATATGCAAACAGAGATACTGTATACGTGCTGAATCTCAGCCTTCTCTCCCTGTATTTAGTCTCCCTATATTTTAGTCTGGATGCTTGTGCTTTGACTTTTAAGAAAAAGTTACTTTGGCATGTTGATTTATTTATAGCTCATACTTTGCCTTCTTATTTTGATAAACTGATATACTTATTTTTAAACAATAGCAAAATTGCTCTAGAGAGGAGGCAAATTTGCAATGTAACCTATAACCTATGAAGCTCCAAGTGGGTTGGCACCAAGGTCTCAGGGCACCCAGAGTTGTTGGGAGTTCGGTGGCATATAAATTTAATATATTATTGTTGGTCGCACAGTCAGCCAGATGTTTAGACTGGTTTTGGCATTTTTATCCACCTATCAAGTCCTTCCCAAAGACCTGGGATTGGCAGATGTTGTTGTTTGATGGTGTTAAAGGTACCATAGCAGGATGTAAGCTGTTCCAAGTAAAGCTGCCTTTTGCAATTGACTGATGGAGATATTGTCAATGCCGATGGTGTTCAAGTGGTGCTCCAGATGTTTTGGGATTGCACCCAAGGCACCTATTACTATTGGTACTCTATTATTATTATTATTATTATTATTATTATTATTATTATTATTCCTGCAGGACCACCTCCTTCAACCAGAATCATAAGATCAACCCGTCCAATATGAGCAACTTGGGAAAAACTCTTGACAGTTCCAATAGAAGAGAATCTCTGTAGCTCAGGGTTGAACTGTAGAGTCCTTGGTGCTCTCTGGACTTGGTTGTTTGCTTGCAGACGTTTCATTACCCAACTAGGTAACATCATCAGTGCGAGCGAGTGTGGGTAGTCCCCACCACCAAGAGATTATAGAGGCAAGGCTAGGAGAAGATGTCCTCCATTATGGCCTCCTTGTTGTAGAGTACTTTATCACCAGAAATCAGGCTTGCTCCAATCCTCTTGGCCTTTCAGAAGCAAGTTAAAACCAAGCTATTCCAGAAGTTATTTTTAAATGCTTAAGATAACACTGTAGAACTGTTTACATGCTCTGGTTTTAAGATTATTTTAGATATTTGTTATAATTGTTTCCATAAACTTTGTACTATTTTATGATGGATGTTTTCCCTTGTAAAGGGCTGAGAGTCACAATATTGTGGCAGTTGATATATCTAATAAATAAAATAAATCTCACTGGTGGTAGCCAATCGGTGCCATGTACTTAGGGAACATCTAACGCTACTTATTACTGAATTAAATCATTGGTTTTTGGCTCAATATTATCTATGCTGACTGGCAGCAGCTCATCATGCTTTTAAATACAGGTTTCTCCAACCTTAGACATGTTTCAGATTCAGCCTGGAATCTTTAGCATGTTGTTTACTACTGAATTGCACCCCTTTCCCATATGCAGTATATGATGCAAATTTACAAAGAGACCTTGACTTGGAAAGGAAAACTATGTGTGAGCTTAATACACTGGGATCACATCTAAACATTGGAGAGGAGCAGCACATGTTTTGACTACTACAAAAGAAAAAGCAGGGTGGATGATGGTTTACAGCAAGAGTAACAGAAAACTGAGAAAGAGTTAAACTTCCCTCCCTTCCACTCCAAATTCTCTTCCTCCAAAGCGGCATTTTTATTAGAAATAGCAGCTATGCACCGGGGAAGGGGGGGGGGTGTTGATGCACCCAAAGGTGCATTGTGAATGTGATATGAAAGGAATGGATTTATTTGCATGTGTAAAATTAAAAACGTGTAGCGACAGGGAAGACGTCAAGGATGGCTTGACGCGTGCACAACTTTCACTGAACGTTTTCCTTGTTCTTACAGTTGTGATTCTTTACATCCAAGGAAGTGCAGACAAGGAATGGCGAGAGGTGAGGAGTTGCATTCCCCTTCCCCGTCTAATGCTGACGCATGTGTTTGATCAAGCTCTTGTGGTTGGCCAAGCCTTTCTGGCATATTTCAGTAGCATTGTATTGATAGACTCCTGGGTTCTGATTGGCTGGATCCTTGCCAGGACCTCATCAAGGACCTCTCTATGGTCTACTATTCTTCCTTCCAACCCAACAGCAAATCTAGCCCATTGCCCACTATACTTAGGAGGTTCTAGGGTTAAAACCAGAAGATCTGATTTCTTTATTAAACTAAACAGCAGAAAGTCAGTGTCGGAACATTGTGTATACTATCATTCGCTGCAATCTAAATGAGCAAGTCAAGAACACAATGTATGATATATAAATTACCAAGTTATGAAGCTGGGTGGAAATACTATATATAAATCATAGACAGAACAGCTCAAAGACATTTTACAGAACTGCTGACTTTAAATTGTCTACTGAAGTGGGAGCTGAGACCAATGTGCCTTCTTTGCCACCTAGCAGATAATTCTTTTTTACAGCTTTGCCTAGCAGATGATTTCCTTGGCTCCCAACAGATAAATACGTTCCCAGCAACAGTAGCAGCTATCACTTCTTCAAATCATAGCCTTGCTCTCCGTGGGCCACGTGGCCACAGTCTCATCAAAAGCCTTATCGTCCCTGTCTCGGTTATACAGAGCCTCCAGGACATATGTCCTCTTCCTCTCTCTTCCCTGGTGATTAACGTTTGGGGCCTTAATCCTTGGATTAGGAGGATGGGAAGGAAACTGGTCAACCTTCATGCAACCAGAAATGAGGTCCCTCGCTTGAGGCAACGGAAGCCAACTGAATCTTATTTGAGCACAGGAGATGGGATAGGATGCTCCACTGGAGCTGAGGATGATGGGCAAGTTGAAGGCCAGGCCA
Source organism: Charina bottae (assembly GCA_023362775.1). NCBI lineage: Eukaryota > Metazoa > Chordata > Lepidosauria > Squamata > Charinaidae > Charina > Charina bottae. The sequence goes on from JALMGJ010000002.1 coordinate 40,297,591, forward strand.
TGTGGCCAGCATCTAGCCATCCCGCTCCATTTCCCAGTTTCTCCTGTCTGGGGGGCGGTTGATTGTGTAACTGTGGTGTTTACCTAGCGCAGAGCTTTCCAAACTTTTCACGTTGGCGACACACACCAATGGCGGCGGCGCAGCCTGCGGTGTCCTGATGTGTCGCGCTAAAACCCGGAAGCGCTGATGGGGGGAAGCGGCACTCCCGCCAATCAGTGCCGCCACTGCCGATTGGCGGCACTGATTGGCAGGGGTGCCGCTTCTTCCGGTTCCCCACATCAGCGCTTCCGGGTTTTAGCGCGACACACCAGGACACCGCAGGCGACACAGTAGTGTGTCGCGACACACACTTTGGAAAGCTATGACCTAGCGTGTAAAGAGGGGATATGGGTAAGGAGCTGTTTCTTTATTAACCATCTGCATTTGCCTTTCTACTCCCCAGCTTGGTCGCACAGAGGTGATTGATAACACACTGAACCCTGACTTTGTCCGCAAGTTTGTACTTGACTATTATTTTGAGGAAAAGCAGAACCTGCGTTTCGATGTGTGAGTTGCTTCTGCTCCTTTCTCCTTCCTCCCATACCCCCCACCCTTCCCTGTTTTCTTTTATTCTTTCTTGGCTTGCAGACAGACCTTGTTGCTCCTGTCTCTGGCAGCAGCTAAATTTTGGGGAGGACCAAAGTCCAAAGTGTAATGGATTTTCCTTGTGTTTTTCCAGTTACAATGTGGATTCCAAGACTTGCAATCTGCCCAAGCACGTGAGTATAATGGCTCCTTATCATACACACAAACTGGACATTCACGTGGGAGTTTCTTTCAGTCAGGATCTACATTAACTAATTAGTAGAAATTAGGAAAAAAAGTAGTTGTAGGAAGGAAGGAAATAATTTTGTTGTTTTTAAAAAAAGCACATTCAATTTCCACATGCAAATGTCATCCCAGACAACCGGCATGTGCTTCTAGGACAGCCTTTCTCAACCTTTTGACCCTGGAGGAACCTTTGAAATATTTTTCAAGCCTCGGGGAACCCCTGCACATTCAGGCTCAAATATAGGCCAGAAGTTACCAAATTATTATATTGGTTTCATGGGTAGGCCTGTCTATATGCATGAACAGTGTTCTTAAACTAAAAATAAAGAATGAAACTAACCTCTGTAATGTGAAGTTGCCCGAATTTGAAATAATTTTTAAAATAAATCATGATCTCCCAGGGAACCCCTAGTGACCTCTCACAGAACCTGAGGGTTCCACGGAACCCTAGTTGAGAAATCCTGTTCTAGGATATACTCAGAATATTTGTTACAATCATGAGATGCATAGTTCTCTTTTGGAAGAATACCCTTGTCCTCCTCCCCTGGATTTTTGAAGCTATCATTGCATTTTGTCCACGGTCAGGAAACCCTCCAGCTACCAATATTTTGCCCTAAAAAAATTCTTTCCCCTGACTTGCAGTCTCCAAATGTGTGGATCCAACCTCAATGCTGCACAAGCGTTTTTTACACGGCCTTCAAAGGCTTTGAAGAGTTCCCAGGTCCAGATGTGGAGAGGGCTCCTGTACTTTTGAGAATTGCAATAGCCCAGAAACCTGCTAGGAGCAGCTTCACTTAACACTTCTTCCTTGGGATGACAAAAGCTGCTACAAAGCAAAAAAAAAAAAGTCATTATTCATCATTAAGGTGAAATTTGATGTTGAATGGAATCACTTTCGATGGTAGAGTAAACACATGGGCTGTGGAAGGCCCAAAGTTGAATGTCTAGCATTTGCAGGTAAAGATTTTTTTTTAAATCTCAGTTGAAACCATTGTTAATCAGAGTTGAAAATATAGGACTATGTGGACCTGTGACCTGCTTTACTGCAAGGCCTAGGGTTCGAGTAGGAGGCCTCTGGGATGCAAATCACTCCTCTTTCTTTCTTTCTTTCTTTCTTTCTTTCTTTCTTTCTTTCTTTCTTATCTCTATCTCTATCTCTATCTATCTATCTATCTATCTATCTATCTATCTATCTATCTCACACACACACACACACACAGCTTCCAACTCACCAACAGCCATTTTGCTGCCAAATTTCAGCAACGTAAGTTCTTATCTCCCCTTTTTAAAGAGTTTGATGTGGTTTTAAGGGTAAAAATGGATCTTTTTTAGATTTATATTTTTAATCTTATAATTAGGCAAGCTCGAGAGCCTCACCCCAAAGCCTGGGAGTTGCAAATTATGCCCTCTTATCTTAAAATTAAAAATTAAATTACAATTAAATAAATTAAAATTACGCCCTCTTATCTTAAAATTAAAAATTAAATTAAAATTAAGGGGGCGTGGTGGCTCAGCGGGTAAGACGCCAGGCTTGTCGATCGGAAGATTGCAAGTTCGGAGGTTCGAATCCCTAGCCCCGCGTGATGGAGTGAGCTCCCGCACTCGCCCCAGCTCTTGCCAACCTAGCAATTCGAAAGCATGCAAATGCAAGTAGATGAAAAGGTACCACTTTGATGGGATGGTAACAGTGTTCCACACGCGTCATGCGGCCACATGACTGTGGAAGCGTCTTCTGACAGGGCTGGCTCTTCGGCTAAGAAACGGAGATGAGCACCGGCCCCTAGAGTTGGACACGACTGCACAAATGTGCGGGGGGAACCTTTAACTTTACCTATCTTAAAATTACTTTTGTCATGACCCTCAAATCTTGCACACTGCTCTTTTTTTCTGAGAAAGTCAGTAGCCCTCGGTACCAAGCTTTAACTTAACTAAGGGGAATGGAATGGAATGGAATGGAATGGAATGGAATGGAATGGAATGGAATGGAATGGAATGGAATGGAATGGAAGGAAGGAAGGAAGGAAGGAAGGAAGGAAGGAAGGAAGGAAGGAAGGAAGGAAGGAAGGAAGGAAGGAAGGAAGGAATCTGACATTTCCCCCCTCTTTACCCCTTCCTCTCCCTCCCCTCTGTTGTTTCCCTTTTAGATTGTAAGCCCATGGGGAAGGCACCTCTTCCTTTGTCCATCATCACATATCTAGATAAAAAATAAACACAACTGATGGATCTCTGCTCTGCCCTAGGACATGGGATGATACTGACTTGTTAAACCAGAAGAGAGCTTTCTCAGCCAAGGCGGGGTGAGAAGCTACTAACTCCACTAACTCCACTGTCCTTTTCTTTTCATGCTGCTTTGCCCAACCTGACCTATAGAAGGTAAGTTGTGTCCAGCCCTCTGAAGAGACCGTAGTGTCACGCTGCCCTCTGGGAGCCACGTGGCACCACCTGGTTGGGCCAGACCAGACTGGAGAGCAAAGGGGAGGAGACTAAACAAAGGGGAGGAGACTAAAGAAGGGGAGGAGACTAAACAAAGGGGAGGAGACTAAACAAGGTTCAGAGGTTGGGTTTCCACAGCCAGGTCAACCCCTAGCGGATGCGTTTCCACAACATGCTAGGCTTGGCCCGTGTTAAGCCACGGTTAGGGTTTTCTTGTGGCTTAAGTGCTGTGCCAAGCCAGGAAATGGGAGACTTGCATAGGGGGTCTGAACTCAGACCGATAGTATCTGAAGATGTTCTGAGCGAGTCCCGTTGAAATCGAACCATCCCTTTCAAGGTGGCTCCCAAAGACTGGATGTCCTCCTTCCTGCTGCCTTGGAGGTCCACTCCGATTGGGCAGGTCACGCCACGCCTTCCGCTCAGGCTGCCTCTGCTCGTCCTGAAGCTTTTGGAGAACCTAAGCCCCGCCCCCTGCCCGGGGCAATCAGATTGCAATAGCGGCAGCACACGGGGGTTATCGCCATCCATCCCTAACTGGACAGTGGGCGACCCAATCGTTGGCTTGGTGGGAAGCTGGGCTTTCCTTTCCCTTTCCCTGGCTGGGTTGTGGATTCACCCCTCCCTCTCTCTCTTTGTCTCACGCACAGGACTTCTTAGGACAGGCCTGTGTGGCCCTGGGGGAGATCATTGGCTCCCAAAGAGGTCGCCTGGAGCGGAACCTCACGTGAGTCCTGGGGACGGGAGGTATCTGGCAAGGTTTTGGGGAAAACCTGGATGGTGGTGCCCTGGAGGAGTCTCTGTTCTAATGCTGTGGATGCATTATGGCCAGAAGGTTAAAACCAGGATTCTGAGTTTGGGAAGAAGACCTTTGGAGGGCAAAGATCATCAGGTAGCAAGCCTGACATTGTTTCTCTAAGTCTCACAAATGATCACCTAACTTTTGTTCCTCTGCCTCTCCTTCTCCTTCTCCCCCAAGATGGACATCTGCCACAGTTCTGCATTGCAGAGATGCAGCTTCAAGTGAATGGGACTGATCTCCCTGCTGATTTTAAGAGGCAGATGATCCTCAGGGTACTGGGAAAGGCCACCATCAAGGCCCTCTTGGCCTGTAAGAAGTGAAGTCCAGTGACAAAGATTCACCCAAGGGTGACTGAGTGTGAGAGGATGTATGTATGGGGGAGGAGACCCTTCTCTATACCCAGGATTTCCGGAGGTCCGGGAGTGGAGGCAACTGGGCCAGGAAACTCTGGGGGCTATGGGGTGGGTAATTCGATTGAGGTGGTGACGGGCTCCCATGTTATGATGGGAACCGGAGGGCAGGCCATCTTCAGTAACAGTATTTGTTACTGGTGGCGTGTTCCGGCCCTCCGAGTCCAAACCCAGGCCCTGGACAGCAGATCCTTGAGGGCCCTGGTTTCCGGCTGCTGCTTCTTAAAGCCAGGTTAGTGAACAACAAGGGCCCCCTCATATGTGACCTGATCACGGAGGAGGGGGCAGACCTGGCGTGTATCACTGAGACCTGGCTGGGCCCAGAGCGGGGGGTAGCCCTCTTGGAAATGTGCCCGGCCGGGTTTCAGGTGTGGCACCAGCCGAGACACCGGGGTAGGGGAGGAGGGATGGCGGTTATCATCCGAGAGTCTCTAGTGGCCTTCAGGGGCATTGCTCCTCAAGTAGCCAGGTGTGAGACCCTATTCTTCAAGTTGGGTTCCCGAGAACAGTTGGGAGTGTTGCTATTGTACCAGCCTCCCTGCTGCGTAGCAACCTCCCTGCCTGAGCTGCTAGAGGCCGTCTTGGGGTTGGCGGTGGAGTTCCCCAGGCTCATGGTTCTGGGGGACTTCAACCTGCCATCCCTGGGGCATGCTTTGGAGGCAGCTCGGGAGTTCATGGCTACCATGGCAGACATGGGCCTGTCCCAGATTATTCGGGTCCCGACTCAAGATAGTGGTCTCAGCCCGGACTTGGTTTTCTTGTTGGAGCAGTGGCAATGTGATCTGAGGGGAGAGTTATAGCTGTCCCCATTGTCATGGTCAGATCACGCCCTGGTGGCCCTGAGATTCTCTTATGCCACCCCACTCTGCAGGGAGGCTGGACCCATTCGATTGGTCCACCTCCGGCGACTTATGGACCCAATGCGGTTTCAAAGAGAGCTAGGGGTTATACCCGAGGATCTGCTGCACGGTCCAGCGGAGGTCCTGGCCGCAGCCTGGAATAGGGAAGCGGCCAGCGCCTTGGACAGGATCGCGCCTGTGCGACCTCTCCTACCCCATTCAACCCGTCTTTCCCCGTGGTTCATGGAGGAGTTGAGGGTTTTGAAGAGGGTTAAGAGACATCTGGGGCACTGCTGGAGGAAGACGAAGACTGAATCTGACCAAACACAAGCTAGAGCCGCTATTAAGGCCTACCTTGTGGCGGTAAGAGCGGCGAAACGTGAATATTTCTCCACTCTTATTGCGTCTGCAGAATGCCGCCCGACAGCCCTGTTTAAGGTTACTCAATCTCTTTTGAGTCAAGTAGATTCGGTGACCCACTTACAGGGCCGGACAGAAGAGTTCTCTGAGCATCTGCAGGATAAAATCGCTCAGATCCATTCCAAGTTGGACTCTCAATGTGAGGTACAATCTGGGGAGATGCCGAGGGAGCATACTTACCCTGTTATCTGGGAACGGTTTGACCCTGTTGGACCTGAGGAAGTGGACAGGATCCTCCAGACTGTAAATGCCACCACATGCCATCTGGACCCGTGCCCTTCCTGGCTGGTAAAGGCAGCCCGGGAGGTGACACGTGGCTGGGTCCAGGCAATGGTTACTACATCCTTGAGTGAGGGGGTGTTTCTGGCTGCCTTTAAGGAGGCACTGGTACACCCTCTCCTCAAGAAACCATCCCTGGACCCCACCATCTTGGACAATTTTCGTCCTGTCTCCCACCTTCCCTTTTTGGGAAAGGTGGTTGAGAAAGTGGTGGTGGTGCAACTCCAGAGGATTCTGGATGAAACGGATTATCTAGACCCCTTTCAGTCAGGTTTCAGGCCAGAAGACTGCATTGGTCGCGCTTATGGATGATCTCTGGCAGGAGCAGGATGGAGGGAGTGCATCCATCCTGGCTCTTTTGGACCTCTCAGCGGCTTTCAATACCATCGACCATGGTATCCTTTTGGGGCGGCTCAGGGAGTTGGGGGTGGGCGGCGTAGTTTTGCGCTGGTTCACCTCCTTCCTCCGGGGCCGCTCCCAATTGGTGGTGATAGGGGATGAGAGATCCGACCCTCGACCCCTCTTGTGTGGGGTGCCGCACGGTTCGGTTCTCTTTCCTCTTCTATTTAATATTTACATGAAACCGCTGGGTGAGATCATCCGTCACCACGGGATGAGGTATCATCAATACGCTGATGATACTCAATTGTATATCTCCATCCCGGGTGAAGTAAGTGATGCTGTGGCTGCCCTGTCTCAGTGCCTGGGGGCTGTGGGGGCCTGGATTGGCTGAACCCTGGTAAGACGGAGTGGCTGTGGGTTGATGATCCTCTGTATCCAGGAAATTATCATCCTTGGTCCTGGATGGGGTGGCACTGCCCCATTCAAATCCAGTGCGGAACTTGGGGGTCCTTCTGGACTCACGACTCCTGCTTGAAGAGCAGGTGGCAGTCGTGGCCAGAAGGGCCTTTGCGCAACTTTGGGTTGTACGCCAGTTACGCCCGTTCCTGGATCAAGATGCCCTCCGAACAGTCACTCATGCCCTCATCATCTCCCATATAGACTATTGCAATGCGCTCTACATGGGGCTACCCTTGAAGAGTATCCGGAAGCTTCAGCTGGTCCAGAATGCAGCCGCATGAGCAGTTATTGGTGCTCCAAGATCAGCACATATAACACCACTGCTGCGCGAGCTGCACTGGGTACCGGTATGCTTCCAGGTCCAATTCAAGGTGTTGGTTATCACCTTTAAAGCCCTACATGGCATGGGTCCAGGTTACCTGAGGGACTGTCTCATCCCCATAACATCGACCCGCCCCACCCGGTCATGCAGAGAGGGCATGCTGCGGACCCCGTTGACAAAGGAATTTCATCTGACGGGGTCCAGGAGGCGGGCCTTCTCTGCAATAGCTCCCGCGCTTTGGAATATTCTGCCCCGAGAAGTGAAGCAGGCCTCTTCACTCCTGGCCTTCAGGAAGAATCTGAAGACCTGGCTCTGCCGCCTTGCTTGGGATGGGGCGGGGGGTGACAGTTCCTCCTGGGGGTGGCTTGCACCGTAGAGCCCCCCCTACGGAATAAGATATTACCATCATTGGATTTTATATTTATTTATTTCTATTTATAGTATTGGCTGTAATTTTATCTTTTATGGTTTTAATTCTGATTTTACTGTAAACCGCCCAGAGTCCCCCTTTGGAGGAGATGGGCTGTGATATGAATATAAATAATAAATAAATATACTTCATATATTCCCCCCATGAATTTTCTGGTAGGAAGAGCTGTCAAACAGTAGAATGGGCTGCCACAGACTCCTGGTTTGCCATTGGCTCCTTCCTAGGGCTGAGACAGGGACTGGCCCAAGGTCACCCAGCCGGCTTTCATGCCTAAGGCGGGACTAGAACCCTGTCTCCTGGTTTCTCATTGGCTCCTTCCTAGGGCTGAGAGACAGGGACTGGCCCAAGGTCACCCAGCCGGCTTTCATGCCTAAGGCGGGACTAGAACTCTCAGTCTCCTGGTTTCCCATTGGCTCCTTCCTAGGGCTGAGAGACAGGGACTGGCCCAAGGTCACCCAGCCGGCTTTCATGCCTAAGGCGGGACTAGAACTCTCAGTCTCCTGGTTTCCCATTGGCTCCTTCCTAGGGCTGAGACAGGGACTGGCCCAAGGTCACCCAGCCGGCTTTCATGCCTGAGGCGGGACTAGAACTCTCAGTCTCCTGGTTTCCCATTGGCTCCTTCCTAGGGCTGAGACAGGGACTGGCCCAAGGTCACCCAGCCGGCTTTCATGCCTAAGGCGGGACTAGAACTCACAGACTCCTGGTTTCCCATTGGCTCCTTCCTAGGGCTGAGAGACAGGGACTGGCCCAAGGTCACCCAGCCGGCTTTCATGCCTAAGGTGGGACTAGAACTCACAGACTCCTGGTTTCCCATTGGCTTCTTCCTAGGGCTGAGACAGGGACTGGCCCAAGGTCACCCAGCCGGCTTTCATGCCTGAGGCGGGACTAGAACTCACAGACTCCTGGACCGGATGACCTCTGAGGGACATTCCAACTCTATGATTCTTTTGCTTCCTCCGGCTGCATGTGTGAAGGCCCCCTCTTCTCCTTCATGTATTTTTTCCCCTTCAAACACAGTCCCCTTGTATGAAGATCTCTGATTTTCTTTTTAACGCGGGGAACCACAGCAGCAACGGACAGCATTCCAGTGGTGTCTCCACCATAACGGCTTTCAGTCATGGAGCTTCCACTGAGAGCGGGTTGGGCTAGATGACTGCTGCACCCCCCAATTGTGATTCTGTGACTCATAGCGCTAGTGGGCTTTGAACCGTTTGCATGCCCTTCCGGCTCTGATGTCTTTATGGATGCCTTCCAGGATGTTGGGATGCTGCTGGCTGAGAATTCTGGGTGTTGGCTGGGATTCCTCAGAGCCCCAATGCTGCTGGAAATCTCCAGGCTGTGGAAGTCTGAAACAGACGATTTCAAGTTCCCGAAGGCCAACGGCATCGTTCTTGTTTGTTCAATTCAGGTTACCGCAAATGTCTGAGGAGCCCAAGAAGAGCTTTGAAACACTTTAAAAACAAAAGCCGTATAATTGCCTAATCAGTTCAGCTCTTCTGAGTAAAATATCTAATTAGTTGGCAGTCTGAATAAAAAGGAACTCGGCTCCGGGGAGCGGGAGGGCAGCCGAGTGTGCAGGAGGAGGCCCTTGCCGGAATACTCCAGGTTTGGTACAGGTGCATTAACAAACTGGGAGAGCGGGATGGCCTGGCCCTTCGGAGCCCTGGGTGGGAAGAGTTGGGTTTGGAGCTGTCCCAAAACAGATGCTATTGGCTGAAAGCCCTCAGTCCTGCCTGCCTTCAGCTTTGAGGAAAAGACTTGTAGGAACGTCCACAGCTTTCCAGCTGGCAGCTTTCCTGGGGACCTGCTTCTCCATCAGCGGCGAATTCCTTCTGATAAAGTCTGCTGCTGGCCCTCCCTGTTCTTAAAGCTCAACGGGCTAGAAACCAGGAGTCTGTGAGTTCTAGTCCCACCTTAGGCACGAAGCCAGCTGGGTGACCTTGGGACAAAATCAATTTGGAACTGTGCGATTCGCTTAACAACTACGTGGTTCGCTTAATGACTCCGGTGATTCGCTTAACAACCGCTGCAAAAGTCATAAAATTGGGTCGGACTCGCTTAATGACTGCTTCGCTTAGCAACTGAAATTCCGGTCCCAATTGTGGTCGTTAAGCGAGGACTACCTGTATTGGTTCCATGACTGCCAGCATGAGTAACCCCTTTGCAGCAGCAAGCGATGACCGGAGGAGGCTCCCAAACTGACCTTGTGTTTTCATCTCTCAATCGCCTTTAGGGGGGTTCCAGGAAAGAAATGTGGCACCATAGTGCTGTCTGCCGAAGAGCTCAGCAATTGTCGGGTGAGTGGCTTGTCCTCCCTCTCACCTTGGGGAAAAGGTTTGTAGGATGGGGCAGGAGTAAAAAGAGTGAAGTTGCAACTCTCCTATACTGGGGTCCAATTAGAACAGGGCAAACAAACTTCTCTGAGTTGAGGGCCACACCTGGCTTGTGAACGGCATGCTGTGAATTGCTAGGAAAGAGTGGAGGAAGCTACCTAACCACAACTCCCACTGTTCATTTAGCTCTGTAATCCATGGTGTAGGCACCAAAAACAAAACTGATCGTTTTTAAAATGGCCAGATTTTGGTGTTCACTCTTGAAATCTCATGACGTTTGAACATTTCTTGGCCAGTCTTTCAGGATTTCATGTGGGAACACCAAAACCTTGTGCGATTTGGGGATCTCCTATAATTTTGGCGTTTTTAAAGCATTTAAACTAATGTTTAATTAATTTGGGGGTCCCACAGAGGCCATTGGATGATCACCTGCACCGTGATGCCACAGGCATGGCGGAAGTCTAGCTTATGTGTGATGTTCAACATAAATGACAGTGATATTGACGGCATGATGGAAAAGTTTTAACTAGAGGTGCTGAAAATTAAACCTGAAACCTATAATGTGTGCCATATTGCTATGCTCACTAAATATTTGACTGTGAAATTTCACCTGGTTTTTAAGAATGTTGCTCCATCTGTGAGAAAGTAAGAAGGAAAGGAGAAGGAAATCAAAAGAGATGGACCTTGTATACCTATAGTTGTGAAGAAGACTGGGATTGGAGTAGAGGACCTGTATTGTGTGCTCCTAGTTGAATTCTTGGCAACTTCTCCTAAAATAAATCATATGTGGAATAGGCTCACCTTCCTGAAATCCTGAAGAGCTGCTTCCTGTTACTGACATGGAGAGTGTTCTACCCATGGCCTCACCTTTCCTCACCCACAAGTTAAAGTGCTTTCCTTGATTGACTGATTGATCGATTGATTATGTGCCATCAAGTCAATATTGACTTATAGGAACCACATAGATAGATCCTCCCCAGGACAATCTGTCCTCAACCTGGCCCTTCAGGTTTCTCAGTACTGCACTCATCACTGCTATAATTGTGTCCATCCACCTCACCGCTGGTCTTTCTCTTCTTTTTCCTTCCACTTCTCTCAGCATTTCTCAGAGCTAAATATTCACATAATGAATCCAAAATATAATTTAAACCTGTCTGAAGTGAGAACTCAGTATTGATTTGCTCTGTGATCCATTTGTTTGTTTCCTTGGCTATCCATGGTATTCTCAGGAGTCTTCTCCAACACCAAAATTCAAAAGCATCAATACTCTGCTTCTTTAAAATCCAGCTTTCGCTTCCACAGATTGCCTGACCGATTGTGATCTTTGTTGGTATAGACGTGTCATAGCATTGGAGTATCTTTTCCAAGGCCTTCATTGCTACCTTACCAAATGCTAGTCTGTGGTGTTTCTTGACTGTTGGTTCCTTTATTCCTGATAACCAGTCCTAAAAGGCAGAGGCTATCCACCACTTCAATAACTTCATTTTCAGTTCTAAGTGTGGTTGTTGTACCCATTGTCATTAGTTTGGTCCTCTTTAAATTTTATCATAGTCCCTTTTTTTTTTTACTGTGCTCCGTGACTTTCATTACTAGGGCTTGGAGATCATTTGGATTTTCCGCTACCCGAGTAGTGTCATCAGCATAGCAGAGGTTATCGATTTTTCTTCCTCCAATGTTAAAGCCATGCTCATCTTCCTCCAATCCAGCCTCCTTCAAGATATATTTGGTATTTAGGTTGAATAAATAAGGAGGTTTATTTATTTATTTAAATTTTGAGGCTGCCTGACTCTGGGACGCTTACCAATTTATTTATTTATTTATCATATTTATATAGCCACCCATCTCACAAAAAAGTGACTCTAGGTGGTGCACAATCGTAAAATCAATATATGAGAGCCAGTTTGGTATAGTGGTTAAGGCACCAGGCTAGAAACCAGGAGACTGAGAGTTCTAGTCCCGCCTGAGGCATGAAAGCCAGCTGGGTGACCTTGGGCCAGTCACTCTCTCTCAGCCCTAGGAAGGAGCCAATGGGAAACCAGGAGACTGAGAGTTCTAGTCCCGCCTCAGGCATGAAAGCCGGCTGGGTGACCTTGGGCCAGTCCCTGTGTCTCAGCCCTAGGAAGGAGCCAATGGGAACCAGGAGACTGAGAGTTCTAGTCCAGGCTTAGGCATGAAAGCCGGCTGGGTGACCTTGGGCCAGTCCCTCTCCCTCAGCCCAACTCACCTCACAGGGTTGTTGTTGTGGGGAAAATAGGAGGAGGAAGGAGTATTAGGTATGTTCGCCGCCTTCAGTTATTTATAAAAAATAATAAAGGCGGGATAAAAAATTAATAAATAAAATAAATATTAAAAGCAAGTACAGTTAAAAAGACATCAAGCAATATTACTAATAACAAGATAGTAGAGAAAAATTGATGTTAAAAACAGTGTAGCCATCTCATTAGATCACCATTTCCTTGAGATCCCCAAGCCTGCTGACACAGCCATGTTTTGAGGGACTTCTGGAAGGATATCAAGGATGGGGCCAACAAAAGAGGAAACAATATGTATAAAAAAGAAGAACACAGCCGACCAGAAGAACAAACACCCAATCTTACTAACTAAACGAACTAAAAGAGGCTACACCAATTTTTGTAGGTTTCTGACTTGGTAATGATCACAGATGGTTAACAGCGTTCCGCGCGTGTCATGCGGCCACATGACCGTGGAAGCGTCTTCGGACAGCGCTGGCTCTTTGGCTAACCAACGGAGATGAGCACCGGCCCCTAGAGTCGGACACGACTGCACAAATGTGCGGGGGGTACCTTTACCTTTTTTTTAATGATCACAGAGCTGATCTAATTTCATCTTCTAGGACTGGAAGTTCTTGTAATTAGGAAATATCTTCTAAGGTTATCTTGGATGTTGACATCTCTACTGTACATTGTTTCAGTATACTCCTTCCATCTTCGTTTGATCATCCCTGAATCAGTTCCTATTTGTCCATTGGCATTCTGTAGCATACCAATTTGAGCTTGGAACTTCCTTCTGATTTTGGAAATCTTTTGAGAAAATGTCCTTGCTTTTCAATGCCTGTCTCATCTTCAGTGCCTTTACAGTTGTCACTGTAGCACTGCTGCTTGTCTCTTCCAACAGCTTTCTGAAATTCTTTGTTAAGTTCTGTCCTGAGATATTTGACTTTCTTGGCGTTGGCTTCTTTTTCCCTTTTTGGCAGTTTCCACTGTGACATCCAGTTTGCTTTCTTCTGTTCCTTGGACTTTTTCAAATTCCAAGAATCTTTTTTCAAATTCATCCTTAACAACTCTTTTTTATTTCATTCTGCAATTCCTCTGATTCCCTATCAAAGAGGTTCGTAAGTGATTCCTGATGTTTTCCTTGAAAATAATGGGTATATGCTCAAGATCCTATTGTGGAAACTGGTGGCTTTTTCCTTCTGGTTTAGCTAGACTTGTAACTTACACATCAGCAGTTTGTGATCTGTTCCACAGTCAGCCTCTGGCCACATCTTTGCTGTTACAACTGAGCTATTCCACCTCCTTGACTTCTGTGTACTCCATCTGGTGATGTCTGTTTATATAGTCATCATTTTGGTTGTTTGAAGACTGTGTTAGCAATGAAGAAACTAATGTTGGTTTGCTGCATTTCTGCTTCCTGGGCCATACGATCCAAATATGTATTCCTATTCCTCCCTTCTATTTCCAACTTTGACATTCCAGTCTCAGCCAACTTGCTTGCATATTCTGTCTATTTCAGATTGAACTTGACCATAAAACTCATCAACCTCCTCTTCTTTTGCATCAGTGGATGGAGAATAAACTTGGATAGCCGTCATATTAAGTGGTTGTCTGCAAAGTCTAATTGATATTATTCAACCATTGACTGTATTGTATCCATGTACTGCCTTTCTTAAATATCCTTCCTGATTTTGAAAGCAACACTGTTTCTTCTTTGTCTTTTATGACCTGAGTAGTAAACAGTATGATCTTCTGACTGAAAGATCAGTCCATTTCAATTTGTTGATGCCTAAGATGTCAATGGGGCGTGGTGGCTCAGCGGGTAAGACGCCAGGTTTGTCGATCGGCGGAGGTTCGAATCCCTAGCCCCGCGTGACGGAGTGAGCTCCCGCACTCGCCCCAGCTCTTGCCAACCTAGCAATTTGAAAGCATGCAAATGCAAGTAGATGAATAGGTACCACTTCGGTGGATGCCGGCCACATGACCGCAGAAGCGTCTTTGGACAACGCTGGCTCTTCGGCTAAGAAACGGAGATGAGCACCGGCCCCTAGAGTCGGACACGACTGCACAAATGTGCGGGGGGAACATTTACCTTTACCTAAGATGTCAATATGTAGTCAAGGTGTCCATTTTTCATTGTGTTGAGCTTACCCGTGTTCATGCTTCTTACGTTCCACGTTCCCACTGTAATTCTGTGTTTGCAGCTTCAGATTTCCTTTTCCTACATGACAACATCAGCAACTAGACATCCCAAAGGCTTAAACATGCTGTGTTATAAACACCATTAGTACTCCGAACGATCCTCAACTCTTCCTCAGTAGCATGTTAAGTGCCATCCAACCTGAAAGACCCACTATCCAGCACTATATCATCAATCAGTTTTAGCTTGTCTAGCTATATAGTTTTCTTGTAGAAGACAGGAGCGGTTTACCATGGCCTTCTCCCGCACAGTATGAATTGATGGTTTTGCCATTGTCACTAAAGTGATCATGTGCCTCCGGCATCTTCTTATATTACTGCTGCCGAAATAGGTGCCTGTTTGCTTCAGCTGGGCAGCTGGGATGACCTTCATGCCTTGGGTGACCCTGCTGGGAGTATAGACTCTGGGCATACATTCCCAATGTTCTTCACTCATCCCTCCCAGGAACACACACACACACACACACCCTGCCATGATGAGGCAGCAGGCATAAAATTATCCCCATATTTTATCCCTATCCTGAATCTATTGCCTCTGTTTTGGCTTGCTGCCAAAAGGTGGTGACCTAATTCTGGGTGTGCAGGGCATATTAAACAAAGCTTTTGCTGTCCTCCTGCTGGCAGGAAACCATCTGCCACATCAGGGCAGCAGAGCCAGGATGGCGCAGTGATCGAGTTGGCACAATTGCACCTTCTTTTATAGTGTGCTTGATGTTTTCTGGGGGTGGGGGAATAGAGCTGACTGGGCCATGGTAATTGTTTATGAGGCTGAATGTTCTAACCTGCACACAGGGGTAGCCATTCCCAACCACAGTGATGCCAAATGACAAAACATGTGTTGTGATGTCACGATGCAACCTCTGCTCTTTCATGCTTGCATCACAATGTTGCATTCAAGTAAGGAAGGTATGGAGTTTGCATCGCTATGCATAGGTCAACCCTTGCTCCCCCACGGATGCATATGCCTTGGCAACATCCCTCCTGGAACCGTCCTCTGTGGATGAGAATGTTTTCAGTTCATCAGTTCGAGGCAAATTTCAGCACCGAAACTCAGCTACTTGCACTACTTATCTTAAAAGGGCCATTATGAAATTTTGCCAGTAGCAGTTTGGAATGGAAGTTGATTCTCAAAGGTATAATAGTACAAGTAGCAGGACTGACACTGAAAACAGCCTAGACCAGAGACGGTGGAAGCCATCTGTAAGCTATTCATCTTCCTTGGGGAAAGAACATGAGAGAAGCATGCAGTGATAATATCTTTTAAAAATGCAGTAAAATCAGAAATGGCTCTTTTGTATTTATATAGATTTTTGAGCGTCCATCAGTAAAAAAGTTTGAAGCAATGGCTTATTCTGTTTCTTATGAGTAGCTTTCCACTACTACAGGTAGTCCTCGCTTAACAACCATTTGTTTACTGATGGTTCGGACTTACAATGGTGCTGAAAAAACTGATGACAGGTCCTCACACTTACGACTGTCACAGCATCCCTGCGGTCACATGATCACAATTTGGGCACTTGGCAATCGGTTCACATTTATGACCATCGCAGCATCCCGTGGTCACGTGATCACCATTTCCAACCTTCCTGGCTGGCTTTTGGCAAGCAAAATCAATGGGGAACCGTGTGATTCGCTTAACAACCACATGGTTTGCTTAATGTCCTTGGTGATTCGCTTAACGGCTGCCACAAAAAAGGTCATAAAATCAGGTCAGATTTGCTTAATGACCGCTTTGCTTAGCAACTGAAATTCTGGTTCCAATTGTGGTCGTTAAGCAAGGACTACCTGTATACCTGATTATTCTTGATGACCTCCTTGCCTCAGCTTCCCTTTCTGATGTAGCCTTTCCCTTCCAGGACATTGTCACCATGCAGCTGTGTGCCAACAAGCTCGACAAGAAGGATTTCTTTGGCAAATCTGACCCCTTCCTTGTTTTCTACCGCAGCAACGAGGATGGCACGTACGCAAGAGAACCCCCTTTCGAGGCAGCCAGCTTCCCAGGCCCGATTCTGGGCTGTTACTTCAGCGGCATGTAGCTGCCTTGATAGTGTCACTAGGCCCTGGTTGTTCACAGGCACGCACAAGTCTGGTGCCCTAGGAGACAATAGGCTTGCCTTTCGACTTTCTTCTACCTTCTCTGATCATTCTTTTTGCTAGTTAAAAGGAGATGGGAAGGATGGGTGAATGTTGGATCTCAGGTGTCCCCCCAAACCCTAATCGATAACCACGTCTACTTCCGCAGCAGTTTCCACTCACATTTTCATTCTGAGATGGAAGGATAAGATTAGACAAAATGCTATTTTTTAAAATGTTACTAGCATATAATGACTATTCCCCGTTGTCACGTGAGCAGAAAATAATGGCAAGGCTGATGTCAGGGAAATTGGGGAAGAAACAACACTGAGTCGAAGTTTCAACTCTAGTATCTTTATTGTTTCTACCATACACAGAATCTTGCCAGACTAAAGGTTCCTAGACTGAGCTAAGGGGGAAAATACCCTTGGGAATCTAGGGCGGTGCTGACCTAACTTTCTTCCTCAGCTCCCCCCCTCTCTAAGCTGTGTGAACGCTTATCAGCCTGGAATGCGCTCTCTACCCCCTCAGCTCCCAGCTCCATAACATCCTCCTTCTCTTCAGGGGCACATTCCATTACACCTGTAGGGCGTAGCTTAAGCCAAGCTAATAGGGCTCCCTTGATCAGAAGCTGAGATTTGCTTTTGCCCATTACCTCCTCCATGCTACCCTATGTGGCAGTGTTTCTCAACCTTGGCCCATTGAAGATGGGTGGACTTCAACTCCCAGAATTCCCCAGCCAGCCATGCTGAGTTGAAGTCCACCCATCTTCAAGTGGCCAAGGTTGAGAAATACTGCTATGTGATACTCTCTCAGCTTTCTTTCTCATCCTTTCTAAAGATCAGATTGTATGCTCAAGTCTCCAAAAAGTATCATTTTAACCATTTTTCTGTACACGGGATGGATGAAGAGCTGCCACAGAGCTGGGGGAGGGAAAGGATTCACTTTTCAGTGCATATGATCTGGGCTGAGCAAGATTGTTGCATTACTGATAGCAGCTACAGCTGGTGATTTCCTTAGCTCAGTGTGTTTAGAGTAGAAGAGTCTGATCTTCCATATGTGGCAAAGACAACTATGGTTATGGCCTTGCTTCAGTCCTTGGCGGCGTGTTTTAGTGGTAGAGGCAGAGAAGGCCATCATGGTTGCTTAGCAACTGTAGCACTCAATGTCCATTTCTAGCTTGGCTCAGAAGTGGTTGCAGAGCACATTCCACATTTGTTCTCCGTCACAACAAGCTGATCTCCATCCTTCCCCAAGTGGATGTTCCCATCAAAGGATGTTGGGGAAGAAGGCCATCAGGCACGGGGTGCAATTCCTGGGCTTGGGATGCACATATGGAAAGGGGAAATTGAAATGCTGTGACTCAAGGGCTTCAGCTGAAATTCTCTCTCCACCTTTGGTGCTTTAGAAAGACAAAGGAGCCTCGTGTCAGTGGGCAATTCTTGGGGATAGACAGCTCTTCTTATTTCTGGATGGATCAGCTTGCTTTAAGCTGGTGGCCTGCAGATGTGCGAGACTACAGTTTTCATTCTCTCCAACCAGCATGGCAAATTGTATTCTCAACTACGTTGTAATCCAACACATCTGGAGGCTGCTCATAACATTTTACCCAAATCATATCCCTAAATTTGTAATATGTTACTCCATGCCACATCACAGCCAACAGCCCTGCTTTCATCTTAGCTTTTGCCCCCTTTTGCCATGACTCCTCTCTGGTTCCAGGTTCACCATCTGCCACAAGACAGAGGTGGTGAAGAACAATCTGAATCCAGTGTGGCAGCCGTTTTCCATCCCTGTGCGCTCCTTGTGCAATGGGGACTATGACAGGTTAGAGTTTATGCTCTAGACTTTGGGCTTGGGCACAAAGGCTGCATCCCTGGGCCCCAAGACTGGCAAAGGACAGAGCACCCAAAATATTAGAGAAGGCGGGGGAGAAATTTAATTCTTAATTTTTCTGCTGTTTCCAGGTCAAGGGGTCCTCTGACGGTAGCTTGCCCCAAGGCCATTAAAACCATCGAACTAGCTTAGTGTGCCTGGGAAAACAGTCCAGGTTCCTTTAGATCAGTTCCTATAGTCTAGCACATGCTGTCCTCGGGAATTCTGGGAGTTGAAGTCCACACATCTTCAGTGGGCCAAGGTTGAGAAACACTGCTTTAGATATCTGTAAGGAGCAACCACTACAGAGGGCCATATAGGTGAGACATTCACACATTTTTAGTGGCATAAGGAAGATTGATATTCCCTGCCATGCTTCCCAGGGATGGTCTAGATCAGGGTTCCTCAACCCCAGCCATTTTAAGATGTGTGGACTTCAACTCCCAGAATATTCCAGCCAGCAATGCTGGCTGGAGTATTCTGGGAGTTGAAGTCCACACATCTTAAAATGGCTGAGGTTGAGGAACTCTGGTCTAGATGATATGGTGTGGCACAAAAGGAATTTAATGGGCGTGGACTCTACAACATATGCCATATCTCCTTCTTTTTCATTAGGGACTCATGTTTTCCTAGGCCGAAACCCTTCTTTTGGAATTCACCTTCTCTCCCCCTTGACTTGTTACTTCTATTCTAGGACTGTGAAAATCGACGTCTATGACTGGGACCGGGATGGCAGGTGAGAATATAGGCCGGTTTTTATAGACCACCTTCCCCAACTTGGATCTCTCCAGAAATGTTGAACTGGAATTCTTACCAACTCAGCCAAGATGAAGTTGTAGCCCAATTCGTTTGGAGGGCATCATGGTAGGGAAGGCTGGCTTTCTAGTCCTTTCTCTTATTCCTGAGATTCAAGAAGTAACCATCTGGGCGTTGTATTGTAATGGCAGATGGTATTAGAGCCAAAAATGGGTGAGGCTCTCTCACCTTCTGATGCTCTCTTTCTCTCTCTCTCTGTCCTTTCAAAGCTTTCGTTTCTCTCTCCTTACACAGCAAGCTGCCAGCAAAGGGACAAACAATGTTCTTCCTAGAGGTTATTTGCAAAGGTTATTGGAAGTTGAACCAAAAGTCATACTGTTCTTGTGCCTGTCCTACATTAATTGAATAGGGCAATCCCATGTGTGCTTATGTAGATGTAAATCCCATATAAGTGTTTGTAGGATTGAAGTCTCGGCTTTAATACAACAAATTTAAAACATCATTTACTTTATTTTCAAAATCATTTGTTCCTGATCTGAGACTAGGACTAGCAGAAAGAATTGCTGGGACTTTTTGAAGCCTTCCCAGATAGATGGCAGCTCATAGCCAACCTTGGCTGATTTTATAAGGCTGATCCAATAATTTTGTGTATGGGAGATCACCAAGAGGCTGTATGTAGACTAGGAAGTTAAAAAAAAATGATGACAGTTGGAAAAGGATTTCCTTACTGTTGACAAGAAAATTACACGTGATCAGAAAAAACTAAGGTGGGTCAGATTTGGGTTACTAAGGACTAAGGTGGGATATTGACATGGCTGTAGGTTGAATTAGAGTCCAAATAACACCCCAAAAGAAGGTACAGGTAGTCCTCGCTTACCAACTGTCTCGTTTAGTGACCATTTGAAGTTGCCATGGTGTAAAAAAAACAGCTTTGTGACCAGTCCTTGCATTTATGACCATCGCAGCATACCACGGTCACATGATCGCCATTCGGGCGCTTTGCAACTGGTGCACATTTACAACTGTTGCAGCATTGTGTGGTCACGTGATTGCCATTCGCATGCTTCACAACTGGCTTCTGACAAGCCGAGTTAATGGAGAACACAGAAGTAAAATAGCAAGTCATGGTCACGTGATGTCTTGCTTAACGACCAAATGGGAAGTAACATCGGAAGCCCATCATGGTCACATGATTTTCCGCTTAGCGACTGCGGCGCTTAGCAAGAGTTGTTTCTCCCAATTGTGGTTGCTAAGTGAGGACTGCCTGTAATGGGAACTACTTCCATATTGTTACCAAAAAATTGCATGGCTGTGGCCATGAAGTCACCTGGAGTTTCCACCATACCCTGCAGACAACCCGTATTTGTCCTCCCCGCCACAGTCCCTGGTCTGAGCTCCCACCGTTTGTCTGGTGCTGGATCAGCGCATGGTGCGTGATAAGGTGGTAAAATGAGTGGTGGTCCTTCAGACAGCGGATGGGAGAAGCCATTTTCAAGTACAAAGAAAAATCTGTAAGGGGTGAAATCTGGAGATCGCAGAGAAAGAGGTTTTTGCTCTGCACACTCCTTGCTTTGATTATTTTCCTCCTTGCTGAGTTTGGGTTTTGGACATGGCAAAGCACTCAACATCCTCTCCCCCTCCCACCAGCAGCTTGAAGCGGTACAAGTCTCTCTACCATCTCATTCTGCTGCATTTGTAAATGCACCCTGTGGAGCAAAGAGGATTAAGTAAATTGGGTGGGTGGAGTAATTGAGAATCCTGGGTTCTCCAGGGTAGGATGTGGGATGCTCAAAACACACATTATCCATAAAGGCGCTCAATCCAATCATAGGCCTAAGGTATACCAACGTTGAAACGTTACATTACTTCTTTCTCACTGTCCCTGCAGCCATGATTTCATTGGAGAATTTGCCACAAGCTACCGGGAACTCTCGCGTGCCCAGAGCCAGTTCACAGTCTATGAGGTAAGCTTTCTTCTGGTAAAATACAGATTACCTGGAGCAATACTGTTAGTTTTTGCAGGGCTCGTACTGCTTGGAGTCAATAAGTTACATTGCTGCTGAGAAATCTGGGGATGTTTCAGACACCTGAGAACCATGAGTTTAAAAACAATACACACAAACAAGTTTCTAGTCCTCATGGATGCAGAGCAATCCAGTGACATCTGTTAACAGTTGGTAAAAGATCTGGATACAGAAGGGGCTTGTTTTTGCTTTCTACTTTCAGAGTGCTTGATCCTCTTGTGCTCTAATTAAGACTGCTAGACTTAGTCCTGCCTCATCACTGCAATCTTAGCAGTATTTTGATTTCATTTGTTTGTTTGTTAGATTTATATCCCATCTTTCCTTCAGAAGCTCAAGGCAGCATTGTCAGCAACAATTGTCCGACTGAAGAGATGATAATATTCAGTTGCGGGTTACATATCTCTAGTGCAATCCAGACATATTGAACTACAGTTCTCAGAATATTTGAGCATTGATTTTTGGTGACTGGGGCTTGTGGATTCTGTAGTGCAGAGGAAACTAGGTTATCTAGCCCAGTGTTTCTCAACCTTGGCCACTTGAAGATATGCGGACTTCAACTTCCAGAATTCACCAGCCAGCATGGCTGGCTGGGGAATTCTGGGAGTTGAAGTCCACACATCTTCAATGGGCCAAGGTTGAGAAACACTGTCACATAGGGTAGCATGGAGGAGGTAATGGGCAAAAGCAAATCTCAGCTTCTGATCAAGGGAGCCCTATTAGCTTGGCTTAAGCTACACCCTACATTTTATTATTTTATTTTATTTTATTTTATTTTATTTTATTTTATTTTATTTTATTTTATTTTATTTTATTTTATTTTATTTTATTTTATTTTATTATTTTATTTTATTTTATTTTAATTTTTTTATTATTTTATTTTGTTTTATTTTATTATTTTATATGTTATGTTATGTTATGTTATGTTATGTTATGTTACGTTATTTTTTATTTTATTTTATTTTATTTTATTTTATTTTATTTATTTTATTTTATTTTATTTTATTTTATTTTATTTTATTTATTTATTTCCAACTTATATCACCGCCCATCTCCCCCCACAAGGGGACTCTGGGCGGTTTACAGTCAAGTTAGTAATTAAAAACATAAAAAATACTTTATAAAATTTAAATATTAAAAATATAAAATCCAAGAGGCTGTTATGTAATGTTTGCGAGCCGAACTCTACGGCGCAAGCCATCCCCAAGAAGAGCTATTACTCTTCCCATCCCAGGCGAGGTGGCAGAGCCAGGTCTTTAATTGCTTTCGGAAGGTCAGGAGTGTGGGGGCTAGCCTCACCTCAAGGGGCAGAATGTTCCAAAGGGCGGGTGCTACTGCAGAGAAGGCACGCCTCCTGGATCCCGCTAGATGAAATTCTTTTACTGATGGGATCCGCAGCATGCCCTCTCTGCATAACCGGGTGGGGCGGGTCGATGCTCTGGGGATGAGGCGGTACCTAAGGTAACCTGGTCCCATGCCATGTAGGGCTTTAAAGGTAACAACCAACACCTTGAATTGGACCCGGAAGCAAACTGGCAACCAGTGCAGCTCACGCAGCAGAGGTGTCACATGTGCCGATCTTGGGGCACTCATAACTGCACGCGCAGCTGCATTCTGGACCAGTTGAAGCTTCCGGATACTCTTCAAGGGTAGCCCCATGTAGAGTGCATTGCAATAGTCTATATGGGAGATGACCAGGGCATGAGTGACTGTACGGAGGGCATCTCGATCCAGGAAAGGGCGTAGCTGGCGTACAACTCGAAGTTGCACAAATGCCCTTCTGGCCACGACTGCCACCTGCTCTTCCAGCAGGAGTTGTGAGTCCAGAAGGACCCCCAGGTTCCGCACTGAGTCTGAGCGGGGTAGTGCCACCCCGTCCAGATCTAAAGATGACAACTCCTTGGATCCCGAGGCGCCATCAATCCACAGCCACTCTGTCTTACCAGGGTTCAGCTGAAGCCTGTTGTTCCCCATCCAGGCCCCCACAGCCTTCAGACACTGAGAAAGGGCAGCCACTGCATCACTTAACTCACCCGGGATGGAGATATACAATTGAGTATCAGCAGCATACTGAAGATACCTCATCCCATGTTGGTGGATGATCTCACCCAGCGGTTTCATGTAGATATTAAATAGGAGAGGAGAGAGAACCGAGCCCTGCGGCACCCCACAAAGTAGGGGCCGAGGGTCGGACCTCTCATCTCCTATTACCACCGATTGGGATCGGCCCTGGAGGAAGGAGGTGAACCAGCGCAAGACTACGCCGCCCACCCCAACTCTCCGAGCCGTCCCAAAAGGATACCGTGGTCGATGGTATCGAAAGCCGCTGAGAGGTCAAGAAGAGCCAGGATGGATGCACTCCCTCCATCCCGCTCCCGCCAGAGATCATCTGTAAGTGCGACCAATGCAGTTTCCACCCCATATCGCCATATATTCCTCCCACCCTTCCCTAAAAAGGGAAGGTGGGAGACGGGACGAAAATTGTCCAACACTGTAGGGTCCAGCGATGGCTTCTTGAGGAGGGGGTGCACCAGCGCTTCCTTGAAAGCAGCCGGGAACACTCCCTCTCCCAAGGATGTAACAACCATTGCATGGACCCAACCACATGTCACTTCCCTGGCTGCTTTCACTAGCCAGGAAGGGCATGGGTCAAGATGACACGTAGTGGCCCTTACAGTCCGGAGGATCCTGTCCACTTCCTTAGGATCAACAGGATCAAACTGTTCCCAGATAACTGGGCACAGACGTTCCCTTGGCATCTCCCCAGACCATGCACCACGCTTGGAGTCCAGCTTAGAACGAATCCAAGCGATTTTATCCATCAGATGCTCCGAAAATTCTGAAAATATTTTATTTTATTTTATTTTATTTTATTTTATTTTATTTTATTTTATTTTATTTTATTTTATTTTATTTTATTATTTTATTATTTTATTTATTTTATTATTTTATTTTATTTATTTTATTTTATTTATTTTATTTTATTTTATTTTATTCTATTATTTTATTTTATTATTTATTTTATTATTTTATTTTATTTTATTTTATATTTTATTTTATTTTATATTTTATTTTATTTTATTTTATTATTTATTATTTTATTATTTTATTTTATTTTTTCCAGCCTTTATTATTTTTTTTATAAATAACTCAAGGTTTGCAAACATACCAAATACTCCTTCCTCCTCCTATTTTCCCCTGTGAGGTGAGTTGGGCTGAGAGAAGGGGACTGGCCCAAGGTCACCCAGCCGGCTTTCATGCCTAAGGCGGGAGTAGAACTCTCAGTCTCCTGGTTTCCCATTGGCTCCTTCTTAGGGCTGAGAGAGAGGGACTGGCCCAAGGTTACACAATTGGATTTCATGCCTAAGGTGGGACTAGAACTCTCTGTCTCCTGGTTTCTAGCCCGTTGCCTTAACCACTAGAGCAAACTGGCTCTCCATTTATTATTTCCATGTCATGAGCTTCATTTGTGATACAGCTTCTACTGAGATAGGGGAGGGTCCAAAGCCAAGTGCTTAAGCAAACTTTTATCTGCAGAAGACCCCAAGTTGAGCCCAGCATTGCCACATTAAAAGGATGGGAGAGATGGTGGGGAAGATTCTTAAGGAAGAGCAAGGGCTGTTGCTATCAGAGGAGATGTATACTGTTCTAGAGGGACAAATAGTATGACCTGAACATATAAAGCATGTTCCTAGGAGCAAGCTGGAATTAATTCTTCTCCATCCAGTTGTCTTGTTGTTGTTGTTCAGTCATTTAGTCGTGTCCAACTCTTCGTGACCTCATGGACCATAGCACGCCAGGCCTTCCTGTTCTCCACTGCCTCCCGGAGTTTTCTCAAATTCATGTTCGTTACATCGGTGATGCTATCTAACCATCTCATCCTCTGCCGTCCCCTTCTCCTTTTGCCTTCAGTCTTTCCCAGCATCAGGGTCTTTTCCAGTGAGTCCTCTTAGCTTGGCTATTGATTCAGCCCTTTTTCTCCAGCCTAGTTGAACGGTAGAGTAAACCAGATCACACTGCCTGCTAAAAAGAAGGGGGGGCAGCTCAGGAGACTGACAAATTGCATTCCTTCCTAAGATGCGGGAGTGGGGGCGGGGGGAGACTGCTTTATTGCCAATGGTGGGAGAGGCGAGGCAGGGACTGTAGTTCAGCAGCTAATTGTCAGAGACAAACCGGTAAGAGGGAACTCCTGTTCCATCCCATTAGCAACCTGCAAGTTTTCTCTCCCTGTGAAAACCTTCAGTTGTTGTTGTTGTTGTTGTTGTTCAGTCGTTTAGTCATGTCTGACTCTTCGTGACCTCATGGACCATAGCATGCCAGGCCTTCCTGTCCTCCACTGTCTCCCGGAGTTTACTCAAATTCATGTTCATGACATCGGTGATGCTATCTAACCATCTCATCCTCTGCCGTCCCCTTCTCCTTTTGCCTTCAGTCTTTCCCAGCATCAGGGTCTTTTCCAGTGAGTTATTACTCACCAGCCACTATGATCGTTCTTTATTTTTATTTATTTATTATTAAATTTATATCCCGCCCATGTCACTATAAAAGTGACTCTGGGTAGCTTACAAATAAAAGTTATAAAACCATTAAAAAAACAGAAAAAATACAAAAAGATAGAAGAAGATAGAAGAGGGAAACTAAAAGGCGGAGAGAGCGTCTTTAAGCCACCAACCACCCCCAGGGCTGCGTACCACTCTTGGATCCCCAAGCTAGTTGGCGGAGCCAGGTCTTGGCGCTCTTCCTGAAGGCCAGAAGAATGGAGCCAACCTCACCTCAGGGGGCAAGATGTTCCACAGGGCGGGGGCCACGGCAGAAAAGGCTCTCCTCCTCGATATTGTTGCCAATAACCCAACACTTTCCTTTCCCCCCAGCTATTTTGTATTAAGGATGAAGTGTGTGTCACCTCCCCTGAGTGATGCTCTTCCAATGACCCATTATTGCCCCTTTAGGTAAGGCCACACAGTTTATGCCTACCTTGTAATGAATAGCTGTTAGCAATCCTTTTGAATCAGCTCACTGTAATGATCTCCTCCTTTGATATCAGCTCAGTAATTCTTAGTACAAGCCGTAGTAGGATATGAAAGAATACCGTTTATTGATACATAGAAGCAAGATCCATGTAAAGAGCAGATTAACTGGAAAAGGCGCCAACCTACCCTTTTACACCCTCTCCTTCCCACACACCTCCTTAACCCCCCTCCCTGTGTCACCCGGTTCTCATAACATTAAACTGTCAGTTCTCTGAAGGCCCCAGATGGATGGCCTTGGGACCCAGCACTGCTGCCTTCCCGCCCGGGGGTTGCATTCCAGCCCTATCTCTTCCAAGCATCCCACTGCCTGCTGAGCAGTCCAACACTACAGGCCTGCTAGCCCTCAAACAACTACACACCCCATCTAGCTGTAATGACCCCAACTACAATGCCCTAATAAACACTTCTCAATGCAAATCATTGAAATGCAGATTAAGCTTTATTCAGGATACATGTAAATTGAAGCACTCCTAAAGATCTGAATGAGGATTCCCGCCAAGATGTCAATATACAAAACTTTCCCTCTCCGTTCCCAGCCTCCATCTCCGGCAAGTGGTTGACCTTGACTCTGCGTTCTCCAGTCTCCAGAAGAAGTCATAACACTCCGCACTTATTCCCCCCTCCCTGCAGTTCACACACTAACTACCTCTCTATTACTAATGACAGGATTCATGGCGATGAACCCTGACACTAGCTCTACCCCGTCGTTACCCACCCTAGCCTAACCTCGCTAAATAACATAGAGCCCTCTGAGCTAACCCATCCCAGCCTATTCTAGCAGCATGACAGGATGACATCCTGACACTCACACTGAAACTCTGGTTGGAGAACGAGGGGCTTAGCCTTGCCGAAAATTAGGGTTCTCTCCCAACAGCTGACCCAAGGAAATGCTTTTTTGGATTTAAGACAGCATCCCATTTGGAGGAGTGGGAAAGAATCCACTCCTGGAGTAGGAATTGGATCCTGAGGCAGGTGTGGCTTTGGGGAAGAAGACCAAAGCTGAAGTAGTGTGATCAGCCATAGGCAGCTGAGCATGCAAGATCTGAAGAGTGAATGTCAGCAGCCTTGTCTTGATATTTGATTTAGGTGGGACATGGAGTATCTCCTCAAGAATATTCTTCCCTAAACCTTCTTCCTTGTGTGTTGGGACTGTAGTCCTGGGATTTCCAGTCACCATGACCTAGTGGGGCAAGAAAAGGCTAAAGAACCATCAGGGATGCCAACCAGCTGGAGGGGGACAAATAAACAGAATGTGGCTTTTGACAGAAACTAGGGAGACACACACAAAAAACAGTTTGACAAAAACCTGGACTAAATGTGAAGCTCAGGACTAGAAGAAAGGATGCTGCTGAGAAAAGGAAGGTCTGAGAATTCTACATTTTTCTTTTTTTCACCAGAACTCTGAGATTGCTACTGATTCTCAGATCCAGGTGGAAAATGGGAGAAGGAGCAGGGCAAGAAGAACTATATCTGCCTTGAAACTGTCTGAAGATATCCTTAACTTTCCATTCCAAATTAGAAGATTCTTTTATTAATGGGTTATGTGGGAAAGGAAAGGATAGAAATCAGGGTGCTGCATAGTGAAGAAAAGAATGAGATGATTAATAATGCGTCTGTCCTCCTCCATCGAGGGGGCATGGTAGCTCAGCGGGTAAGATGCTAGGCTTGTTGATCGGAAGATCGCAAGTTCGGAGGTTCGAATCCCTAGTCCTGCGTGCGGAGTGAGCTCCCGCACTAGCCCCAGCTCTTGCCAACCTAGCAATTTGAAAGCATGCAAATGCAAGTAGATGAATAGGTACCACTTCGGTGGGTAGGTAACAGCGTTCCGTGTGCGTCATGCCGGCCACATCACCGTGGAAGCGTCTTCGGACAGCGCTGGCTCTTCGGCTAACAAACGGAGATGAGCACCGGCCCCTAGAGTCGGACACGACTGCACAAATGTGCGGGGGGAACCTTTACCTTTACCTTACCTCCTCCATCATTGAGGACTTACATGTAGGGATCACCTGGAGAATTGAATTGATGGTTGGATAGGTATGGATATGTGCCACTTGGCCCATCCAGTATCTTAGATAATTATGATAAACCAAATGACAACAGAGTAAGAGAAAATATATTGAATTTATGATATAAGGCTGGGAGCAGACAAGCTGACATGATCCTCCAACTCTCCAATCACATTTGAGGTCCATTTTACAGAAAGACATTTCTTGTCAGATGGATACAAGGAGCTGGCTGGCTTGCACATGCTAGAAGTTTGCAAGATAGTATTAATTTTATCAGATGGGGTATTGGCTATCTCTGATTGTCCATCAAGACTCTTGATCTGGCAGTTTGGGAATTATGACCAGTCACTATTTCGGTGAAAGAAGGTTCATATACAACATTCTCCAAGTGGTCAGTAGAGGTTTAAAAAAACCTGATTAAAAGCAATCAGTTGAGTGCTATGGAGATGTAGCCTTGTCATGCATTGATAGATATATTTTGATTATGCCCATGAGCGATTTCATATATTTTTAGCATATACATTGATTCTATGTGCTAAGAATACATCTTTTCAAGTTCTGCAATATACATACAGTATGCTGTACAGAGCCATACAGTGAAGATTGCCCCCCCGCAAAGGATGTTCCTCTGAGGGCACCTAGAACTACTGCTGCTATGTATTTGCAGTGTGCTATTTCTTGGCTTACAGAAGACTACAATGTACTGTAGCATAAAACTAAGAAAGCCAGTTCTGTATCCTTGGGTACCAATAGTAGTATAGCCCTTCTCTCCTAGAATTATGAACAGAGGAAGACAACTCTGAATGGACTCTCTCTCTCTCATTTAAGCCAGAGCACGTGCTCTGTCGCTTTTTAAAAATATCAGCCAAGGAAATCATTGCAATTGGTAGGGAGGTTTAAGACTTCTCCCTCACCCTCATAGTTTGAGTGTTGATCTGGAATCTGAAATGTATTTTAAGCAAACTTTCTTGCACATTACTCTCCAGAGGGTTCCTAACACTCCCAATCAGAAAACATTGTACAGTTAGTCCATCTTTCTTTGGTTTTCAGTGGTAAAGGAAAAAAAAAGAATAATAATTGTGGGGAAAACCCAGGTAGATTCCATTTGGAAACCAACCTCATTAGATCACCCTATATCAGAGCTTTCCAAACTTTTCATGTTGGTGACACACTTTTTAGACATGCATCATTTCGCGACACACTCTTACAGCAGGGCACAAGGCAGGCACTAGGACCTGTGTGGAATCACAGCAGGTTTGGAGGCAGCAGGGCACAAGGCAGGCACTGGGACAGAGCTTTCCAAACTGTGTGTCACGACACAAAAGTGTGTCGCTTGCGGGGCCCAGATGTGTCGCGTCAAAACCCGGAAGTGCTGATGGCGTGCCATCAGCGCTTCCGGGTTTTCCCGCGGTGACACACCAACGGTGGCGCGCGAAAATCCGAAAGCGCCACAGCCACGGCGGCGCGCAAAATCCGAAAGCGGCAGCAGTGCTTCCGGGTTTTTGCGTGCTGCCGCAATGGCAGCGCTTCCGGGTTTTCCCGCGGTGACACACCAATGGCGGTTGGTGTGTTGCCGTGGGAAAACTTTGGAAAGCCCTGCACTAGGACCTGCGCAGAATCCTGGCAGGGCTTGGAGGCAGCAGCAGCCGCCGCAACACACCCAGACACTGCAGCCGACACACTAACGTGTCGCGACACACAGTTTGCAAAGCTCTGCCATATATCATTCCACACATGAGGCTGGGCAATTTCTCTATAAAAGACTCATCTGGAAACATCCAACATTCAGAATATCTCTGCCTTTTATCACTTGAAAATGTCTTTGCTGTAGGTGAATCTGTGGCCAATTTTTACATGTTCCCGCGTTAGCTTGCCTGGGCTGCTATTTGGCAGTCTGTGGCCTAAATGCAAAGGTAGATGACCCTGCCTTTCGGAAAGAGTTGGGGTAGGGTCCTTCTGTTCCTTGCAGCTCCATTAATCTGTTGGGCTCTGGGAACCCCAAAAGCAGAGGAAGCATTTTCACAGATGGAACTTAGGTGCTAATTATTTGTTAGTTGAAGGGGGAAAAGTGCTAATCTCTCATTCATTCTTCTCTTCCATCTCCAGGTTTCGAACCCTAGGAAGAAATGCAAGAAAAAGAAGTACATTAACTCTGGGACTGTAAGTGTAGGACATTTTTTCTCTCTCAGCCCACCTCCCTGCTGTCCCTTATCCTTATAAATCAATGCACCAAGTTATGTGAAGGTGATGAGAATCTCTTCCCTGGGGCACAGTCAAGCTTTTCCAGTCAAATTTCTAACCTGCTCTAAAAAAGGAAATACTTGCTTAGGTTATTGAAGCAAATCATATTTCCCTTCTCTCCCTGATTGACTTCTTTGAGGCCAATCCAGAACAGACCCCCCCCAATCTTTCTTTTTCCCACATGACTGCATCATCCAGTATATCTCATACTTCTTCTTTTTTTCTTCTCTTTTGTTTTTCTCTGTTCCTGGTAGGTAACCCTTCTGTCATTCACGGTGCAGTCAGAATTCACCTTTGTTGATTACATTCGAGGCGGGTGCGTCGGTTGAAAATCCTGGATGCCTCTCAGGTCCCTGGTTTCTGAGGGCCAAGGGCATTGCCCCAGGCGGGGAAATTAGAACAGGGCATCAGGGGCAGAACACAATGACTTTTAAGGTGATGAGGAATTAGACGCCTCAGGAGTAGCAAGCTGGGGAGGACGGGGCTGCTCTGGTCTCTAAGAGGGAGACTCAGTGGTGCTGGTTAGAAGCCTAACTGCCTAACACAAAAAGGGAGCACTCTTGGCACATTTTAAGGGATTCTCAAGGATGGCAGCATCCATTTCTCTCTCTTTTCCACACCATCCCTAGGACACAGCTGAATTTCACAGTCGCCATTGATTTCACGGCCTCCAATGGTGAGTGCAGCACACCAGTGTGTCACTATGGGAACAGAGTGCAGCTCTGCTGTTGGTAACAAAGCTGCCAGGTTGACTCTGATGCTTGCTGAGATTTTTGTGGAGTGGCCACATCTGGGCAGGGTCTCTGCTCCCATTCTTCCACGTTTGGGGAGATATGATGAGAATTCACTTGGGCCCAGTGGATAGGGATGGTTGAGGAGGAAGATGTAGGAATGGAGAATGGAGCTATTATGAAGTAATTGACGGGAGGGACAGACAAGCCAAATTGAATTGGAAGATGGGTTTTGTTCTATTAAGACGTTGACTGGATTGGGAAATTGAAAAAATACCCTAGTGGGAGACTTCTGCCAAGGAAATTGCATAGGTTGGGTCACCAACAGTTAAGCTTGACTTACTCCCTTCTACTCTGCACTGGTGAGATCACGCCAGTGTTCAGTTCTGGGTACTACATCTTCAGAAGAATAATGACAGTTCAGAACAGGTCCAGAGGAGGGTAACAAAGGTCGTAACAGTGTCTTGAAGACATGCCGTATGAGGACAAGCTGAAGGGTCTTGAGATGAAGAATCTGGAGAAGAAAAGTTGAGGGGAGGCATCATATCAGTGTTGAAGTGCATAAAAAGAGTACCAGTGGGAAGATAATCAAGATTGTCATAGAAACTAGAACAAGAAATATTGAGTGCAAGTTGCATCAACCTAGATTTCCCTTAAATCTCAGGAAGAAATTCCTGACCATAAGATCTTTGTAACAGTGGAACAGGCTACTTACTGAGGTTTATGGGTTCTCCATCTCTGGAGGCTTTTGAAGAGAGACCGGACGGTCACCTCTCAAGGATGGTTTAATTGGTTTTCCTGCACCCTGAAGAGGGTTGGACTAGATGGTCCCTGTGGTTCCTTCCAACACCATGATTCTATGACTTGAGGGTGGCTTATATCTTCTTCCTCCAGCCTTCCCCCAAAGCTATAGGTTGTGACCCAGGGAAGCCTTTGGGCTCAAGTGCTGGTGGAGAGGATGGATGCAGAATTTTTGAGACTGACAAAATGCCTTTTCACAGGGAACCCCTCACAACCCACGTCTCTTCATTACATGAGCCCTTATCAGCTCAGCTCCTATGCCATGGCACTGAAGGCAGTTGGCGAAATCATCCAGGATTATGACAGTGACAAACTTTTCCCTGCTTATGGCTTTGGTGCCAAGATCCCGCCAGATGGCAAAGTGTCTCACCAGTTCCCTTTGGTAAGAAGGAACTTTCTGTGTGAAGATGGGAGGGACCGTAACAGGAGAATGCTTGCCAATACACATGTAATTCCAAGTTCCATCCCTGGCATCTCCATTTGAATGGATCTGAAATGATACGTCTATTGGGGAGATCTACTATGCAAGATGGGTCAGAGGAATTGTTGGTTTAACACATTATGAGGGAGCTTCTTATGCTCTTACAGAAAAAGGGCTTTCTTAGGGGTCAGGGCTTGTAATGGTATGTGGGAAAGACCTTGGGAGACGGGGCCAAGAGACACTGGCAAGGGCATGGTCATATAAGAGACAGCATAGCCCGCAGCTGGATAATTGGTGGGGCAAGAGGCTCAGAAGAGACCCTCCCTAGTTTCTCGGGCCGTAAGGAAATGAGGGGAAGGATTGTACTTTCAGACTTGCAAGATTGATGTTGGCCTCGCGGGGTAAACCAGATACGAATCACGACCAGATGAGCTAATTCCACTTTATTGTAAAGCTACATTGACAGAATCTTGCAAGTCTGAAAGTATAATCCTCCCCCCAATCTCCTTTACCTATGCTATTCCTTTATGCTGTCTCTTATCTGACCGTTCCCTTGGCAGCGTCTCTTGGCCCAGTCTCCCAAGGTCTTTCCTACATTCCATTACAGAGCTGTAAAACACTCCAACGTAGTCCCACATTCCTAAACAGACACAAGAAAGTTAGGTAAGTAGTTTTATTGCAGACTCAGAAATGCTGTCTTTTAAATAGGTTTAAATCCTGGGCCTCTTCCTCCTGCCGTCTGTCCCTTGTTTACAAAACAGCTCTCTTTAGCATGAGAATCAGGGTCTCCCACCTCACCAGCTTCAGCCCTCCTACCTGGATCACGTTGTATACTTTTGGTGGAACTCACTTGGGAATCCCTGGACAGAATGCTCAGATTTGTTGTTGTTGCTGAATAGTGTATATTAATAGGGAAATTATTCCCACACGTGTCTCTTTAAATTTGCCAAAGAAGGAGGTATTGAAGAAATACTGTATAAGTTGAACTTCAAATAGCCATGTCCAAAATGGCTGTTATATCCATGGAGTGAGGGCACAGGAAACTGCTTTACACAGAAAATACACAGTAACTTCCACATTGTCATCTTTCCAATTCTACAGATGACTTTTAGTGGAAGAGCCATGATTGGTTAGCCTGAAGCAGCACAACAATTTAATGTCCTGTGGAACTCATACAGTATCTGAAAACAATCTTGAACCTTTCATATATTCATTAGATCAGTGTTTTCCAACCTTGGCAACTTCCAGGCGTGTAGATTTCAACTCCCAGAATTCTCAACTATTCTCAAGATATGCTGGCAGTGGAATTAGGGGATTTGAAGTCCACACACCTGGAAATTGCCAGGGTTAGGAAACACTGCATCAGATGATCCTATTGTGAAGAATAATCAGCTGTAGGACCATTTTGCTTTTGCTGTAACATTCCAGCAGTGCCGTGCTGATACCTACAGTAATCCAGCCTTCCTTAACTTGGTCCTTTCCAAATAAGTTGATCTTCTGCTCCTGTAACGTCAATGAAGATTGAAGACTAACACATCAGGAGGGCAACCGATGGGAGAAAACTGACCTAATTGAACACAATCTGAATTATGTCCTGGATGGTATCTGCAGCTTAATATAAATTCTGCAGCTTTACTCCAATGTAAAAGGACAATTTGGCGTATTCCCATTCCTAGCCACTTAAACCCTTTCCCAAGGCACCCCATTCCATTCTTCACAGATTCCTAGTCTTCCTCCATGGACACTCAGAATTTATTGGCCACTGAGCATCTTCACATTCCACAGGGCTATTTTGAATTCACATACTAGGGTTTCCTTTCCCTGAAGATTTTTAGTACAGGTTGTCCTCGGTTAACAACCATTCGTTCAGCGACCTTTCGAAATTATGATGGTGCTGAATGAGGAGACTTACAGCCGGTCCTCGAAGTTGCGGCCATCACAGTGTCCCTGTGGTCACAAGATCGCAGTTCGGGTGCTTGGCAACTGGCTTGCAATTACAACGGTCGCAGCATCCTGTGGTCACGATTGCCATTTGCGGCCTTCGCTGCCGGCTTCTGACAAGCAAAGTCAATGGGGAAGCTGGCAGGAGGTTGCAAATGGCGATCACATGACGTCATACCTAACAAGCACAGCAGATTCGCCTAACAGCCACAACGGGAACTGCTGGTACTGCCATCGTAAGTCGGTGCAGTCACATGACATCGCACTTTATGACCGCATCACTTAGTGACAGAGTTGCTGGTCCCAATTACTGTCGTTAACTGAGGACTACTTGTACTTCTTTTCTCAAATGTTACCACTGTGAGGAATACATAAGGGTCAGCCATACTCAAGGGCATCTGCAGGATGGATCAAAAAAGTCAAGTTGGTGGCCACAACCAGTGCAATCCAAGATCTGTCTCTTTTTTACTTGTGTAACTCACGCAGCACATGTTAAAAAGAAATGGAGCCTTGACTGTGCAGACACTGCTGCCATCTTGACTTTTGCACACACACGTACACACACCGTGGACACTCCTACTCACTTGCCCCTTGTTGTTTATGGATTAGATTACAGTCAAATGTGGTCTTCAAACCCATAGCCATGTACACATTTAGTTTATGCTTCAGCTTATGTAACCCAGCCAAAAAAACCCAAAACCCTTCTCAGGGAGACTTCTATGACTCTTCCACTAGGAAAAGCCAAAGTTCTAGTCCTCATGCTTCTGAGACGTTTGTCAGTGCTTCAGGACTGACTTCCCCAACACAACGCTCTTCACCCCTCCCAGAGTTCCCAGCTATAAAGCCCTTGAGTGTTCAGCGAAGTCTCTCTCCTGCCCGCGGTGTCCCGCTTGCTGAGCTGTGCCGTTGTCTCCCTAGAACAATAACCCAGACAACCCCAGCTGCGAGGGCATCGAAGGAGTATTGGAATCCTATTTCCAAAGCCTGCGTACCGTGCAGCTATACGGACCCACCAACTTTGCACCTGTCATCAACCAGGTGGCCTGGTAAGTGGGGAGGAGAAGAGGAAGCCACCTTTTTGCCCTCTTGTCTCTCAGAAACCTTGGGGAGTCAAGCTGGCCGCTCTCAGCCAAGGCTTCTGGGAGCCGAAATGGCCCAGTGTGTCTCCATTGGATCTTCAAGGGCATCTTAACTGCAGTCTTCATTGCTTGATCCATCGAGGCAGAGGCCCAAGCAAGATTTGTACAGCAGTAAAGAAGGTGAAGAGGGTGTAGTGGCGAAGGCATCAGGCTAGAAACCGGGAGACCGTGAGTTCTAGTCCCGCCTTAGGCACAAAGCCAGCTGGGTGACCTTGGGCCAGTCACTTTCTCTCAGCCCTAGGAAGGAGGCAATGGCAAACCATTTCTGAAAAATCTTGCCAAGAAAACTGCAGGGACTTGTCCAGGCAGTCTCACACAATTGAACGGATTAAAAAAAAAAGAAGGTGAAAGAAATGGGAAGGTAGACCAGTAGGGAGTGCTTATGCTTTACCCACGGAATAACCCAGATCCAACCTGCAAAAGAAAGGGCGAAAAGCCTCCAAATGCAGGGAGCTGCTATCAGCTGGTGTTAACAGGCATCAAATATGATCCTGTGTGAAACAAAAGGCATTATTTCTCACATTATTAGCTTACTAACAAGGCTGCTGTTGTGGTTCTGTGGACAAGAGGACCGCGGGCATCACGGGGCTTTCAAGGAACAAATCAAGGCGGCTGTGGGAAGCCAGGAGAAAGCAAGTGCTAAAATCAGTGTTCTCGATCACTCTCCTCTCTCTGTTTTCCAGTTTGGCTGCCCAGGTCACCGATGGGTCCCAATATTATGTTCTTCTCATCGTCACCGATGGAGTGATTTCTGACATGCTGCAGACTAAAGAAGCAATTGTCAGTGTGAGTCGGCCTTGGTGTGGCTAGTTGGGTAATAAGAAAAGGAACAGAGTCAGGGTTTCGGGCATGAAAGCACATTACCAGCTCCAGATGCCACCCCGGTGTCCTCATTAACACTCTGTGAGCCACCCACATTCAGAAAAATATCTAAGGGACAGTATACTGTCCATGGTGTGTGTGTGTGTGTGTGTGCACGCGCGCATGTAGATATGCAAAGATAGGCAGCCTCCAGATGACTCAGTCCTCCCCTACCTCAGTTACCAGCCATCGTGGCATTTGGCACAGTATAGTGGGAATAGAAGTTCCAAACTTTGGAAGGCCCTGATTTATTGCCTGTGGTGTAAACAGATGAGCACTGGATAAATTGCAGCTGAGACAATAACATTCTACTCTGCAGGCTTCTTCCTTGCCCATGTCTGTCATCATCGTGGGAGTGGGCCCTGCTGAGTTTGGGGGTAAGTGTTCTTCTCTTCCAGATGAATGATGAGCGATTGAGGAATTGAGTCAGACGAACACGGCCAACGGATTGGATGCTTTGAGAAGACTGCAGGTTGGCAAGACGTCAGGGCTGGCATCCCAATCCTTGGCTGGTTGCACCCATAAGCAAAACCTCAAAGCAGAACTTGCTTGCTGTTGATTGCTTTGCTAGGGAAGCTGATCCTTTGCAAAGCTAGAGTGAAATGCAGAAATAAAGGCCTTAAGGTTTATTCTCCAGCCGGGTGTCAGTAGAGGTAGCAGTTATCCTGGGAGGTGGCAGCAGATGTTAAGATTTTTTTTTTGTTTGTTTGGTCATCTTCAGCTATGGAAGAGCTGGATGGAGATGAAGTACGAGTCTCCTCCAGGGGACGTTATGCTGAGAGAGACATTGTACAGGTAACTCTTCTTTGAGAATCTGGCTGGTTAGAATGGGCCAAGGGAAGGTTTCTGTGGCGAGTTATTCTATTCTTGACTTGTTTCTCTTAACAGTTTCAAGCTATGCAAGGAGTGAGCTGCTAGGATTTCTAACTGATTATCATCAAGAGCTTTGCAAGAGCTATCCTCTGAGAGAGCCTTTTTCATGCTCATCATGGGGCCTTTTGTGAGGAATGGGGGGTGGGGGGCTATTCCATTCACTCTGATCTGCTTCTGTAGGAGAAAAAATTCTCACAAATTTCCCCCAAATTTCTTTAAACCAGAGACCAGCACACCATTCTGTTGAAACACAGATGATTTATTACGATACCAGAGGCAGTGAGAGCAAAATGAAAGAGGGCA
Organism: Charina bottae; assembly: GCA_023362775.1. Taxonomy (NCBI): domain Eukaryota; kingdom Metazoa; phylum Chordata; class Lepidosauria; order Squamata; family Charinaidae; genus Charina; species Charina bottae. Next base: position 40,334,972 of record JALMGJ010000002.1, read on the forward strand.
GAGATGCAACCCTTCTATAAACCCCTCCATATATTACAATATATACATGATTGGATACAGCAAGATAATTGATTGGATATAGCAGCATTTTATGTACTAGTGAGGTCAGACATGGGGTGGATTCTATGAGGTAATGGGGTAGAACTACAAAGACAATGATGCATTGGGGGGACAAGGACAGTGAACTTATGAACTTAATTACTTTTAGTGAGTTACTTTTTATAGGCTTATCTCATACTGGTCTTGCTTCGTACAGCCTATGCTCACCCCAACTATCTTTCTTCCAGTGTTATCAAAATTTCTTAAGCTTCTAAGTGTTTTATGGCTGAGCTGGCAGGGTCTACAGGTAGTCCTCAACTTATGACCACAATTGGGACCGGAACTTATGTCACTAAGCAAGGTGGTCGTTAAGTGAGCCACGCCCAATTTTACGACCTTTTTTGCCATGGTCGTTAAGTGAATCACATGGTCAGTAAGCAAATCCAGCTTTGACTTTGCTTGTTGGAAGCCAGCTGGGAAGGTCACAAATGTCGATCATATGACCTCGGGATGCTACAACTCATGCAAATACATGTGGAGAAGATGGGCGGTAATATATATATATATATATATAAATAAATAAATAAATAAATAAATAAATAAATAAATAAATAAATAAATAAATAAATAAATAAAATACATGCCTGAATTTTGATGGCTGAATTTTGATCACGTGACCGCAGGGACACTGTGACAGCCGTTCAGTGCGTACGTCACTTTTTTCAGTGCCGTCGTAACTTTGAATGGTTGCCAAATGAATGGCCATAAGTTGAGGACTATCTGTATTGTTTCTCAAGTCCCTGAGAAGGTGTTTTAGGAATGGGGGTTTGCTTGTCCTAACCAGCACTTCCACTTTCTTGCACTTCCATCAGCACTTCTCAACACGCTGACTTGAAAAGGTCTGCCAAGGTTATCATGTGCGCCTGTGGTTTTATACAATATGCTGGCCAAGAAAGAGACTTAGGCACTCCTTCATGACCAAGAGGACTGGGCACCAACTCTTAATTTACCATCCGGATCAGGTTGCCAGCCTGAAAAGACGACATTTATTCTGATATAATTCTACAATATAAAGTTATCCTTGCAGATGAGTGTGCAGAGTTCACTATCCAAGAGAAATAGGATTTGTTGTTGTTGTTGTTGTTCATGGGCTGGGAACTGGGAATTAAAGAAGAATGAAGTCTGGAAGATACTGTCCTCATTTGAGCGAGCAGGTGAGATGTAGATCTACCCTAATCTTCATTGACTGCATCTAACTTCTTGCAAAGCTTATAAGCCTACAGATGAGCTATGATCGATCTCAGAGTTTATTTTATTGACCTGAATTGCCACTGGGCATAAGAAAACAAAATTAAAATATTGACAATATGATAGGTAGAGTGGACCCACATATTTCTAGGGCAACAGATATGTGGGGGGTGGGGGTGGGGATTCAGCCCTATCTTTGCCCACGTAAGCGGAGTTGGGAAATGTAAAGTTTTCCCTTCCCTTTTCTGCTGCAGTTGATGCCCAAGAAGATTGCACTGGACTTGGCAATCTAATTCAGTACCCACTGCCTTTCTGTGTCTTTCCTGCTGTTGTAGTTTGTGCCCTTCCGAGACTACGTAGATCATTCCGGCAACCACGTTTTAAGCATGGCACGCCTGGCGAAGGATGTCCTAGCTGAAATCCCAGAGCAGCTGCTTTCGTATATGAAGACCCGTGACATCAAGCCCCTTTCTGCTAGACCGCAGTAGCTCCGTCCTCCACATAGCCTGAGCCATCCAGATAATTCTGCTCCAGCTGGGACTGGGAAGACGCTTACCACCTAGGCCACGCGGGCTCTTCCCTCTCTTTCATTCAGAACTGGCTAGATCATGGGGCAGGAAGTTCACTACGGGGAGGTGGGCAGGATAGGAATGCCATGCTTCGCACACCAGATGAGACACCAGCACAGAAGTGTGGCTCCACCCAGAGTCTCAAGATGATTTGTTTCATAAAACAGCCCTGGCAAGAGGCACAAAAGAGGGAGTTCAGAAGAAGCGGGCATCATGCCAGGGGTCCTGGAGCTGTGCTTGTTTCAAGGCCGGTTTGCTAGTAAGGTGCCATCGGGCCCTCTTTCTGCCTGGTTATTGACAATAAAGTATCCTTGGTCCCAGGATCTCTTATGACTATTTTGTTTTGTCAATGTTGAGTACCTGTCACCATCTCTAGGCTCCCAGACAAGGGCCTGTTCAAGAGAGAAGATCCCTGTCCAGCCCTACTTACATTTAACACACCTGTAGTCTTTAGATCAGAGCTTTCCAAACTGTGTGTTGGGACACGTTAGTGTGTCGGCTGCAGTGTCTGGGTGTGTCGCGGCTGCTGCTGCCTCCGAGCCCTGCCAGGATTCCATGCAGGTTCTAGTGCCTGCCTTGTGCCTGGCTGCCTCCAAACCTGCTGTGATTCTGTGCAGGTCCTAGAGCCTGTCTTGTGCCCTGCTGTAAGAGTGTGTCGCGAAATGATGCATGTCTAAAAAATGTGTCACCAACATGAAAAGTTTGGAAAGCTCTGCTTTAGATATATTTTATTCACTGCAAATGGTCAGTCCGCTGCAGCCACATGCATTGCGCATCTGAAAAAATATGGGATGTGGACACTTCTGACAAGCTACAGCACAGGGAGAACAAGAGAAGACCAAAACAGATTCACACCAGGACCAGGCAGAGAAATTTTCTTGCATTTTTTTCCTTACCAATTCTAACTCAGTTTGATGCTTTCCTTTTTTTTTTACCAGAAGGTGGGGACTTCTTCCATCAATGGTTGCATTTCCTCAGGGATAAGCTCCAAGGTCAACCTCCTAGGAAAAGGTTAGGATCTGAAATATGTCTGGATAGGATGGGAGGGACTCTGAGAACATGGAGGAGAGGAGAGATTCTTCAAAAGGTCGGAGAGAGATGGAGCAGTTAGGATTTTTCAACAAGCAGAGTTGGTAGGAATTGGGTGACAGAGGTCCAAGTAATAAATTCTTAGGTTAGCAATAGGCTCAGGGGAGGAATATTTGAAAGTGCTCCTCAAGATCCATAAAAGGAGTTATACTGGCTTGACATTCTGCCCACCTCGTCTTTAGTAATTATAATTCAATCGAGTATCCTCATCTGGGTTCTACTTCTACCCTAAAATAAAATGGCCAGCCTAGCAGGACTGTGATCAGAGTCAACACTGGACAGGGAATTTTTCTCTCTCTCTGACACCCCCTTTTCCTCTCACGTGCTTTCTTTTCCTGTCCAGAGATTCCTCCAGGATGGACTGGTCACTCTTAAAGAGCCAAAATTGGCCTAGCTAAACTGTACCAATTTCTTAGTCACGTGGGAGGTGCCTTCTTTTCAAATTCATGTCCAGGACAACCATTTCGGCTGCCCAAGTGACTGGGAAAACCCTGATGTTTTGGACGTACGAGCTGGCGCTCTCAACCCATGCGACGGTTCTCCAGTCCTTATGCAGCTCCACTAGGGATAAATACTTGGCACAGAGTGGAAGCAGTAGCCCAGCCTGTGAGGTTCAACTGCTTGAAACTAGCAAGCAGATGGGGAGAGAGAATTCCCGCGGTGGGGTGGGTGGCCTACTTTATTTCTGCTTTTATGAGAGGAAAGCACAGCCCTGACCCTGCAACAGAAGCAGCTGGCAGGATGTTTGCCTCAGCTCATTTGCTAGAGGCAGGAGGTCTCAGCTGTGCTGTAATGTCAACCTTGACTTGGTGCTACCTCAATATCTTTGCCCAAAGAGCTCCAGTTAGTTTAGAGCAGGGGTGGGCAACGTCAGGCCCGTGGGCCGTATAAAGCCCACGGGGCTCCCGCCTAAGGCCCGCGGGACTCCCGCCCACAAACCCCGCCCCTTCCATGCAATTGGCTCCCGCCCGCAAACCCCACCCCCCAGTGCTTGTGATTGGCTCCCACCCGCAAACCCCACCCCCCGGTCCCCAGTTATAAATATCCAAATGACCCTTGGCAGAAAAAAGGTTCCCCACCCCTGGTTTAGAGGAAGGGCCTCAGTTCCTGGGTAACTTTATGGCAGGGAAGCAATTGCTGTTCTGGGGGCAGTAATAAGGACACACAGATGATGGCCAGACAGGGGATCAGGGGATTAAGTCTCCTATTTGCCTTCTCATTTATCCTCCTCCACCTCTTGTCCCTATTTCTCGTATCTTCCCTGGCATACTTCCCTGGCCTTCCAATCCTTCTATGGTCCTATGAAAAGCTATGAAAAGCCATGATTTCCCCCCATGAGGAAATCATGAGCCCCCCAAATTTGCTGTTCAATTGTAATATTTAATGTGACAGTAAGTTGGAGGCGGGAGGCAGGATTAAAATTGTAACAGTAATTCAAATTTAGTGAAATGAGAATCAAAACCAATATGGATTTTCTGGGTTTTTTTGGCAACATCCTACTGTTGGCTCATGTTCACCTTGTGATCCACAAGTATACCCAGATCCTTTTCACATGTGCTGCTGCCCAATATGGCATCCCTCATCCAATACTCATTTTTTTTTGCTTTTACCTACTCAAATGAGGGGTTTCACATTTGTTCTTGCTAAAGCTCAATTTGCTGGTTTTGGGCCATTGTTCTCATGCTGTAAGATCCTTCCACAGTCTGAGACTGTCTTTTCAGGTTTTTGCTATCCCCTATCTTTGTGTCCTCTTGCCAACCTAGCAATTCGAAAGCATGCAAATGCAAGTAGATTAATAGGTACCACTTTGGTGGGATGGCAACAGCGTTCCGCGCACGTCATGCCGGTCACATGACCGCGGAAGCGTCTTCAGACAGCGCTGGCTCTTCGGCTAAGAAACGGAGATGAGCACCGCCCCCTAGAGTCGGACACGACTGTGCAGGGGAAACCTTTACCTACTTTTTTCCTTATCTTTGTGTCGCCCACAAATTTGATAATCGCATTTTCTAACTGTTCATCCAATTGATTTATAAATATGTTGAGCAGGACAGGGCCCAGAACTTCCTCCCAACTTCATGGGGTACCACTCACACTCACTCACACACTCACACACACACTTGAGAACTGGAGTTTAACCAGTTCTGTATCCATCCAATAATAGCAGTCTATTCCACATTTTGCCACCTTGTTTACTAGGATCTCATGAGAGACTTTGTGAAAATCAAGATACACTATGTCCACTCTAGTCACTCTGGTCAATTTATCAAAAAAGGAGATCAGGATAGTTTGGCATGGCATCTTGATAAACCTCTGTTGGCTCTTGCCAAGCAAATACATTCTTTTCTAAATGCTCCCAATCATCTGCTTAACATTTCCAGAGTTTTGCCTAGTATCGATATCAAGCCAACTAATGTATAATTACATGGGCCTTATTTCCCCCCCCCCCCTTTTTGGCAACTGAAATAACTTTTATTCTTCTTCAGCTTCTGGCATTAGGCCGATCTTCCACGGTTTCTTACAGATGACAGGAAGGGATTGTGAAATGATAGCCACAAGTTCTTTCAAGACTCTGGTGAAATTACTCTGGTCCTGGAGACTTCAGTTCATTCAGGATAGTCGGGTGTTCTCTGTCCAACTCTTCACTTATCTTGTTGGGCTGCCATTCCACCCTAGTGCCAGTTGCTCTGTTTCAGGACCTCTGCCCCCTTCCTGTTCCTCTCTCACTATCCTACCATCTTCTTCAAAACAGTGGGCCCGTCCTTTCTTTTTCTTTCTTTCTACTGCTGACATTGTTTTTTTTAAAAAACATTTTTTTGCTTTCACTTGCAAACTTAAATTCCTTTTGTGCTTTCTGAGTTTCTTTCTGTAGATATTAACCACTTGCTGGTATGCCTCTTTAGTGATTGAATCCATTTTCTATTTTCTATACAGCTATCCTTTAATTCTTAGCTCGGTTGAAAACTTCTATGCATCCATCACAATTTCCTCAGTTCCCCTGATTTTTTTCTCATTAGAATGGTGTGCAACTGAACTTCTGGAGTCTTATGTTTCAGACATTTCCAACTGTCCTGTGCTCCCTTTGGCCCAAGGATTTCTGTCTGTGAGATCCTGCCTAGTACTTCTCTAAGCTTAGTGAAATAGGCTGTCCTCAAATCTATTGCATGCGTACAATTATGCTCCAATTTCTTTCTGTCAGATCTTGAACCCCAAGAAGACATGGCTGCTTCCCTTAAGGTTCTAGCTGCTTTTATCACTTTAACCAGTTCTTTTGCTACTGGTTTGAATCACATCTAGGAAAGCTGACCCCGTGCCGCTTCTTCAACCTTCTGGAAAATGAAACAATCAGCAAGACCACTGAGAAATTTGGGGAACCTTGCAGTCTTGGCCAGATTTTTTTCCCAATAGATATCCAGGTAATTAAAATCTCCCATTAGTAAAGTCTTAGTAAAGTCTCTCCTCCCTGAAAGTTTGGTATACATGGTCCAGAAGGGCATTATCCAGATCTTCTGCCTGGCTTATCAATTTATACCATATCCACACAATAGTATATTTTATATTTCCTCTTCGTATTCTTACCCAAATATGTTCAACAGGACCCCTGTGCTCAAATTCCTGGATGATAATCAGTGGAGGAACAGCTAATACCTTATGGAGGTAACAATGGAGATTGCAGGAAAAAATAAGCAGCAGATAGCTGGAGAATGAAGTCACTACTAAAGAAAATGGATAAAAAACTGTAACCAAAGTATATATTGCAGTGATTGTAAGCTAATGCTGTTTAACAGAGTCTCAAGCTAGTTTAAAAGGAACAAACAGGTCTTTGCAATAGCAGAATAAAATCTGTGCCATCTGTGCTGAACGCTCATAGAATGATCATGTGTATTAACAGCTACTGAAATCAGGAAGCGTTATGTGGTCTAATTAACAAAGGAGGGATTGTCTTCAACTCAGCATAATTAGCATCCATGCATTCCTTCCTGCAAGATATATTTAACCATCTATCCAAACTTGCAAGATCCCTTGTATCTCAACTCTCTTTTGTCAAACAAGATGTCCAACTTTGAGACAAAGTACAAGAACTCACAAATCCCACAAATTAATTAATTAATTAACAACAACATGTTTATGTTGCCTTATGGAATGGCAACCCAGTCCAATATTCTGTCCATTGAGAACCAGACGGCGTTAACGTGATACTGGAAGGTGAGCCTTCCAGGTCAGAAATATGTCGATGAAGGTTCTCAGTCATCCAGGTGGAATTGTCTGTAGCTTGAATCATGTCAACTGGATTTCTATTTTCTCAGTGGAAACGTTTCGCTCCTTATCCAAGGAGCTTCTTCAGTCTGAGCAAAGTTAGTAAGGGAATCCTAAATATGTTTCTAGGTAGCTGTGTGACCTTACACCTGGGGCTAGGTCATGGTTATATTGAGATGTTATTTTAAGTCCTTTTATCCTCCTTTATTTATTTATTTTATTCCTTTATTTTATCCTCCTTTAGATAATAAAAGGACTTAAAAATAACATCTCAATATAACCATGACCTAGCCCCAGGTGTAAGGTCACACAGCTACCTAGAAACATATTTAGGATTCCCTTACCAACTTTGCTCAGACTGAAGAAGCTCCTTGGATAAGGAGCGAAACGTTTCCACTGAGAAAATAGAAATCCAGTTGACATGATTCAAGCTACAGTCCAGGTCAGAAAGCTTCTAACAAGCTACTGTAGAAGAGAAGAGGGCAAGTATGGGTATTTGTGACATGGCTGGATTAAAACTGAAAGAATTTTTTGTGGTTGATCTGGCCAGAGACAACTGGAAAGTTCAGTGCTGCAAATATATGTATACTGTGCGTACATGGAATGCCAGTACCCAAAGTAAGGCAAATTTACTATTGTTAGAGCAGACGCATCAAGACTGGGAATCAGCAAACTGAAATGGACTGGAATGGGTCGTTTCACATCTGAGAAGCATTAGATCCTCTACTGAAGACAATGTTATAGGAGAAATAGAGTAGTAATTGTTATTAATAAAAGAATGCCAAAGTAAGGGCTTGGATGAAATCCTAAACACGATTCCCTAGATCTCAATTCAGGTGCAAAGCAACCTGCTCAGCACTACGGAGATCCAGTCTATGCTCCAATCACAGATGCAGAGGAAGCAGAAGAACACCACTTGTATGGCTACTTGTTACACCTTGACAACACAACATTCCCCCAAAAGACACGATTTTTTTCCCTCTGCCTTTCAGTCAGTTTTTGACTCCTGGCAACTGCCTGGACAAGTCCTTGCAGTTTTCTTGGCAAGGTTTTTTGGAAGTGGTTTGCCCTTGCCTGCTTCCTAGGGCTGAGAGAGGGTGACTAGCCCAAGGTCACCCAGCTGGCTTCATGCCTAAGGTGGGACTGGAACTCATGGTCTCCCAAGTGATTGTGAAGAGCCCAAGAAGGACCTCTTTAAACTGAGTGAATGGCCAACCAAATGGCAAATGTGGTTCACTTCAAGTAAGAGTAAACTGATGCACATGGTGGGGGGCTGGGCAGGGGGGCTAATGTCACCTATACATTATAGAGCTGTCTATCAGCAGGGAAAAGATATTTGCTCAGAGTGGGTAGCTCCTCAAATTTTTGACAGAGTGCAATAGCTGTGGAAAAAAGCAAATTCAGGGCAGGGAACATTATGAAAAGGACTGACATTGTAACCCCCTGAACATTGTAATTCTCCTTCTACAAATCTGTGCTACACGCACACGCAAAGACTGTGTAAAGTTCTGGTTGCTGCGTTCGAAAAAAGAGAGATTAGAGCTAGAAAAAGTGCAGCACAAAGCAATCAGCATTATCAGAGGACTTGACCACTTTTCCTAGAATAAAAAGCTAGGATGCCTGAACTTTTTAGCTTGGAAAAAAGGTGATGGAGGGGGGCACCTTCACATGGTACATAACTGACCTGTGAAATTAATTATAACAGAGCTTTACAAACTGTGTGTCGGGACACGTTAGTGTGTCGGCTGCAGTGTCTGGGTGTGTCGTGGCTGCTGCTGCTGCTGCCTCCGAGCCCTGCCAGGATTCCGCCCAGGTCCTAGTGCCTGCCTTGTGCCCTGCTGCCTCCAAACCTGCCCTGCCAGGATTCCGCGCAGGTCCCAGTGCCTGCCTTGTGCCTTGCTGCCTCCAAACCTGCTGTGATTCTGCGCAGGTCCTAGTGCCTGCCTTGTGCCCTGCTGTAAGAGTGTGTCGTGAAATGATGCATGTCTAAAAAGTGTGTCACCAACATGAAAAGTTTGGAAAGCTCTGAATTATAAGATGTGGTGATGGCCATTAGTTTGGGCAGCTTTAAAAGGAGACTGAATAGATCCATAGAATACAGGTCTATCAAGTGATATCAGTCTTGAATATGCAAGGTTCCGTTGGGATTGGCCACATGCTTTCAAACATCAATTGCAGGGGAACCACAATGGGAGGGAGGCATTGTTATACATGCTTCCAGGTTTGGCTTATGGTCGCTCACTCACACTCACAGCCTGTTGAGACACGCAGATCTTGTCAGCCCCCCTTGCTTTCTACCTGGGTTTTCCAGATAGGTGCAGCTAGAGCAGACAAGGCACACAGCCCTGGTCAACAGCCGGGAAATAATTAGGGACACACACAAATCACTTTCAACCTAACGCTGAGGCACAGCAGGTTCTCTGGAATACACGGAGATCCAATGAATTTAAAGTAACAGCAAAGCTTTACTGGTTACAATGTACATTTGTTCTTTCTCACACACACACACGCGCACACACACACTCATCCATACTTACCCACATCTTTCTCAACTAGGCTTCCAGGCACTAGCCAGAGCAGAGCTTTCCAAACTTTTCATATTGGTGACACACTTTTTAGACCTGCATCATTTTGCGACACACTCTTACAGCAGGGCATCATTTTGTGACACACTCTTACAGCAGGGCACAAGGCTGGCACTAGGACCTGCATGGAATCCTGGCAGGGCAGGTTTGGAGGCAGCCAGGCACAAGGCAGGCACTAGGACCTGTGCGGTATCACAGCAGGTTTGGAGGCAGCCAGGCACAAGGCAGGCACTAGGACCTGCGTGGAATCCTGGCAGGGCTCGGAGGCAGCAGCCGCCGTGACACACCCAGACACTGCAGCCGACACACTAACATGTCGCGACACAGAGTTTGGAAAGCTCTGAGCTAGAGCGACAGACAGAAGGCGACTCACGGAGTGGGCGGGCTTCAGGACCCCTTTTATCCCCAAAAGTCCTTGCTTTGTTAATTCACAAGACTGGCAGCTACTCTTGCCTAGTTAATTTACAAGTCTGGTAGCTGTTGATGGGATGTGGGAGGGGGGTGTTTCCATGTGCTCAGGCCCAACTTCCTTTGTCTGGTTCAGGTGACATTTTCCCTTGTTTCCTGGCTTAACGACTTGCTTCCTTCTTACCTACCTCCCCAAGGGATCTTTTAGACAAGATTCCTGGCCTTCTGTCCTCTCTGCTTATGTGCCTGCTTCATCTTTAGTTATGGCAGCTTCAGCCTAGTCTCACAGCATGGCTGTACCTCCTGCCTGCAAGCATCCTAGAGGCATCTGGTTGGCCAGTGTGAGAGATAAAAATGCTGCGCTAAGGAGACTGGCAGCCAGTATGCTGCATCCTTTGAGGTTCACAGAGAGTGTTCTGAGCTAGATATTGATCTGATCCATTTTATCATTCTTCCATGTTAAGCTCCTTGCAGATTTCTTGGTCATTTGCACCTTCTTTATTCCTTGGATTGTATTCACTCCACAACTTAATGGTGGAAATGATTCTGTATTCCTAGCTACCAAGTTTTACAATCCTTACATTGCTTATGTCAATAAGCATACATATGCTTATGTATTTCCTTAGTAGCTGTTACATCAAATCTCAGGTGTGCAATGGCTTTTGCTTGGAAATTCTCCAAAGGTGTCAGGTTAATTAAAAGCCAGCAGCAGAAAACCAAGGTGCATTTGCCCCCTCTTCTTGCTTCAGGGAATCTTCTCCAATTCTCAGCTGTAGCTGCAAACCTTGAAAGGGATAGCCAAAGTCACAGTGCCATCTTTTGGAAGCTTTGTTCCCGTAAAATTTAAAACTGGATTTTAAAGAGATTGTAGTTGTCCCCTTTTTTTATAGAACTACAATTGGGTAATGCAATAAATTAAACTTACCCCTGAAAGCTCTTTAGTGCCGTATCATATTCATGTCAAGGTAATCACCTATGGGTACACTGAGTATATCACGGAGCTAAATTGTGAGAATTAAAGGTAAAGTACAGAAGATGAGGGGCGTGGTGGCTCAGCGGGTAAGATGCCAGGCTTGTCGATCGGAAGATCGCAAGTTCAGAGGTTCGAATCCCTAGCCCTGCGTGACGGAGTGAGCTCCCGCACTTGCCCCAGCTCTTGCCAGCCTAGCAATTCGAAAGCATGCAAATGCAAGTAGATTAATAGGTACCACTTCGGTGGGTAGGTAACAGCGTTCCGCGCGCATCATGCCGGCCACATGACTGCGGAAGCGTCTTCGGACAACGCTGGCTCTTTGGCTAACAAACGGAGATGAGCACCGGCCCCTAGAGTCGGACACGACTGCACAAATGTGCGGGGGGAACCTCTCTCTCTCTACAGAATAATAACTATAAACTACAGCATGTGATGCTCCACATGTGACAGACTCAACTTCATCATGAGTGACCAAAACTATCAAACAAACAATACTGACTGTTACTATCCATTTCAGAATCATAGAAACAATTTGGAAATCTGTTTATGCCTGACTAACCTTATTTGGACCTGGAAGCTAAGCCGGGTTGGGCAGGGGATACCAGATCTGTAGGCTATACTGGGAAATGAAAAAACATCCTAAAAGAAGGTAATGGTAAACCATTTCAGTAATCTTATCACTACAATACGTTCATGAAGTCACCAGGAGTTCAAACTTAATTTGAAGGTGACTTCACTTTACCTTATTTGTAGCCTGCACTCACAGTTGAAGCTGAAGTTATCATCCATGTTGTATTTTGTGTCTTAAATATCCAAAATATTATTAGTCAAACTTTAATAAAAAATAACATTGGAGAACCTGAAATATCACAGAATTTGTTTAAATGACAGGATTAATATGTGACTTTTATTTTTCTTGGCACTTGCCCCTCTAATCCATTTTTTAGTTTAAAAAAGCACAGTACATAAATCAAATTATATGCATTAATTTGATTTAATTTGATTAAATAAAATATGCAAATTAAAAACCCAGTTACATAAATTATATAATTTAAAGTGTATCATTACAAAACCTGGATATTTCATTCCAAGCTGTCGTTCTTGCAGAATAATTGGAACTAAAATGCTGTCTGATCTACCTTTTTTGTCTATCAACTTTTAAGAGGCTTTCATAGGACTGCTATTCCACAAACAGCCAACCTTGAGAAGTTACCATCCTGCTGCATGAAGTGACAATAAACTAAAACTCATCCTATCTGCAATACTTTGGAGGGACTAATGCCAGGAGGGAGGGGAGATTTAATCTCGGCAGTAAATGCAGGACAGTCTTTAAAGCATGAGCAACATCTCTTTCCCTCCATGCTTTTCCACAATCTCTTGCAAGTCTACAAGCTGTGGTCCAGATTTCATGTGCCTTATGGAACATCTTGCCCCCGGAGGTGAGACTCGCCCCCTCACTCCTGGCCTTCCGGAAGGCCCTCAAGACCTGGCTCTGCCACCGGGCCTGGGATGACAGAGGCGGCAGTGCCTCCTGGGGTTGGCTGGCCCCGTAGTAATACGATCGATACTACGGTCCCCAACCCATCTTGGATTCATGTAATTTATTATTGTATGTATTTTAGATGATATTTTTGTATAGTTTTTTAAACTTTCAATTGTTGTAAGCCGCCCAGAGTCCCTTGCAAGGGAGATGGGCGGGGAATAAATTGAAATAATAAATAAATAAATAAATGTGCTTATTGTGCTTTGTAGATTATGGATCTTCACAACAGCTATCAGTTGTGGCACTACATATAAAACTAGAAACCAACAAGGAATACCCGTCTGCTTCTCACTATTACATCTTTTGATTTCTTGTGAAGTTCAAACAATATTTTACAGCCCACTGTTGACATGTATTATGTTTTTAACTCAGGCCTTAATTAAAATTTGACATGGTGGTTAAAGGTCATCTAGGTTTTCTGTCAGGTAATACCAATTCAGATAGGAACGCCTCTGAACTGTTTGGAGAACAGCAATGTATGTAAGTGAAGTTTATTTAATATATCATACTGGCGAAAAATACTATCATACCTACATAGACTTATTTGACCCCGTTTTACTGCACTCAGTAGAACCAACCTGGGTAAAACCACAGAGGGCCGGGCAATTCTGTGAAGAACCAAGCTCTGACCCAGAAAACCTCATGTTTCTGCGCATGAACAACCGGATAATAAATGACGGTCGGACCGAAAAGATTCCTGAAACTGCGGACGTGAAATGCTTTGAACACACTCAAGCAGGGTTTTTTTTCTTCTTCTTTCTCTGAACGACTGGCCAAGACCCACTTTTATCACCGCGTTCAAAAATAAAGGGAAGTTTCCCCATTGCACATCGAGGTTTTCTACCTGGCTCGTTTTCTCTGTTGGAGCCGGGTGAAGCCCCGATTCGGAGCTCAGTTTCTCCCGCAAGACTGGCAGCCGGGCTCCCCCGACCCGGCTCCTCGAGGGAGCAGCTCCCCCGCCACGCTGGACCCCAATTACCACCACCCTCGGGGCTTCCCTCCAGCAACTTGGTTCCCGGCGCCGGGCGGAGATCCAGCCCGCGAGGACGCGGCCACCCGAGCGGGCGCCGCTTCCCGGCTCTCGGCTCAGCGCGCAAAGCCTGCGATCCGCGGCGGCAGATTCGCGGCTGGCCCCCGGCACCGGCTCTTGCGGACGCTTCCTCGCGGAGGGGGCCCGGGCGGGGCGGCGGGGCTTTTGTCGAAGCGCCCCCCAAAGCGGGGCCGGGCTGGGGGGCGGGGAGCCTGGCGCCGGGCGCCGGGCCCGGCCGTCCCCGTGGCGAAAGTGCGGTTGCCAGGACGCCGCTTTACCCAGCGGCCTCCCCGCGCAGGAGCTGCTGCTTCTCCTGCCGCCGCCGCCGCCGCCGAAGCCTTCACCTCCATTGTCCGGGCCGGGTTGGGCCCATGGGCCCCGCCGCCGCGAGAGTCGCCCTGCAGGCGCCGCGCCTCAGCCGGGCCGGGGCTTGATCCGCGCTCGGTAAGAGAGCCACGCGGGGGGAGGCGGCGACGCGCGGCAGGAGCGCCACGGCCTGGGGCCGAAGGCAGGTTTCCTTCCCGGAAAGGACAGGGAGCCCCCGGAGGCTGCGTGTGTGGGGCGGGGCGGGGCAATAAATGAGCTGCGGCTGCCCGTTAGGGAGGTCGAGGCGACGCGGCGTCGGCAGGCGGTGGGGAGGCTGGCACGGCCCCCCGCCTTCCCCGGAGCCCCTCTCCGGCGCCGCACGTGCAGGGGGCCGCTGCGGGAGGCGGAAGGGTGGCGGGCCGGACGGGGGTAGCGTGACAGCCCCCTCCCCGGACCCACGTCGCTTCACAATATGGGGCCAGCGAGGTTGGCAGGAGCCAGGGACGTAGCCCGCGGAGTGACCATCCGCAGGGGGGTGGAAGGAAGCAGTGGGGGCTGAGCGAGGGTAGCTTGGCGGTCGGGGCCGCTGCCCCCTTGGGAGATCAGGAGCGCGCGATGCGGGTCGCCTCTGCTCAGGCCAGCCTGCCTCGGAAGGATGCCTTCTAGATGGGTCGGACATCAACTTTCATCTTTCTTGCCCATTCTGGGGGAGACACGGAAGCCGTGTGCCAGCACATCTGAAGGCAACCTGTTGGGAAAGGCTGCACTAGGCCACCAACCATGGCTGTTTTTAGCCACGGGCAAAACATGGGTACAGCAAACATGCTTGAATAACGATGGTCGTGGACTAGTGGCATCTCTTGTTCCTTGTCTGCTCTCTTGTACTTTCTTTTTCCTGCTTGAGTTCTCTTGTAACCGAAAGAATAAAGCATAACTCTTCTGTTAGTTGTCATTCCCCTTAAAGCTGCAGGTACGGTATGGGATGGGGAAGGTTTTCTTCAACCTCAACTCAGTTGCCAAAGGAGGTGCCTCAGGCATTAGGAAGGCTGTGTGTGAACTGGCATAGGCAGTGGATGATTGTCATTCTTTTGCATTCTCTTTAATCTTTTCTCCAATTAATCCCAGCTGCCTGGATAGCCTCCTGACATCTGTCAGTACCATGTGGGTTGCCTGACATCCTCTACCTTAACTGTCATTTTTCCTGCTTCTAGTGAGATTGCAAAAACAGAATGTGAAGGTTAGAAATAGTAGCAACTGTGGCATTCTTCCACTTCCCCTCCCCCCTTTTTTTGTTTCCCCCTCTCTTTCTACCTTGGGCATAGCTATGGTTAACCATTTAATTGGTGGGTCATTTCCCCTATAGTGAGTACAACATTGTTGGAGGCAAGAGGGAAAGCATGGGATTCGCAGAAGCAAGAAGTGTCAGTAAAGGGTAGTCTTCCTTAGCACGCTACCAGGTTGTCTTCAGTCAGTTCCCTTTCTTGCATGATCAGGGAAAATGACAGAAGCAAGGGAATCAGCATGATGTAGTTAGTGCGATTTCTCCTCTGGCTAATGGGGTGGCATGGCATGAAAGGCACGGTGCAAAGTTAGCATCAGAATAACACTACAACTCCCCCCCCCCCCCTTTAAATGCCCATTTTGTTTAGAAGTAAGGATGCTGCAGGCTGGAGTATTGGTGTATATAGGTGAATTATATTGGTGACTGGGTGACCTTGGGCCAGTCCCTCTCTCTCAGCCCAACTCGCCTCGCAGGGTTGTTGTGGGGAAAATAGGAGGAGGAAGGAGTACATGTTCGCCGCCTTGCGTTATTTATAAAAAGAAATAATAAAGGTGGGATAGTAAGTAACTAAATAAAGGTGACTGATTCATCCTCCCACCATTCTTCCATTGATCCCCCTTAATTCCTGTTCCCTGCATAGCCAAATGGCTCCCTGTGGGATGGAGAAAGCAGTATGAGAGAACAAGGTATGTTGTGGGTAGGCTGATAGCCTCTTTCCTTCCTATTTACTTCTTGTGAACATCATAATGTGCTCTGCTGATCCGAGTCTCCCAGAGGCTTGAAATTAAAAAAACAGAGATCATTAATAATATAAAAGCATTAGCTTCAGCAGTCTCAATAAAGCCAATAAAGCTCCAGCATAAGAAACAAATAGAGGAATGTACTTTTGAAAAGAAAGCCAAATGAAATGCTTCCACTAGTACTGAAAAGAGAACAGTGTCAGCACTGGGGATAACCTTTCTTGGAATATGTCTGTAGCTTGAATCATGTCAACTGGATTTCTATTTTCTCAGTGGAAAGGTTTCGCTCCTTATCCAAGGAGCTTCTTCAGTCTTGGATAAGGAGTTCTTGGATAAGGAGCGAAACGTTTCCACTGAGAAAATAGAAATCCAGTTGACATGATTCAAGCTACAGACAATTCCACCTGGATGACTGAGAACCTTCATCGACATATCTTTCTTGGAATAATTTTCCATGATATCGTTTAACGCAGTACAAATAGCATGATGCAGTACAAATAGCTCAGTGGGTAAGACGCCAGGCTTGTTGATCGGAAGATTGCAAGTTCGGAGGTTCGAATCCCTAGCCCTGCGTGCGGAGTGAGCTCCCGCACTAGCTCCAGCTCTTGCCAACCTAGCAATTCGAAAGCATGCAAATGCAAGTAGATGAATAGGTACCACTTCGGTGGGTAGGTAACAGCGTTCCGCGTGCGTCATGCGGCCACATGACCGTGGAAGCGTCTTCGGACAACGCTGGCTCTTTGGCTAACAAACGGAGATGAGCACCGGCCCCTAGAGTCGGACACGGCTGCACAAATGTGCGGGGGGTACCTTTACCTTTTTTAACCATGGCTAGTTTCTTCCTTATGTAACTGAAAATGGGATTATTTTCAAACTTGTATCCTTATTGTATCCTAAACTTATTTTCAAACTTGTATCCTTTCCACACCTTTGCTTGATGGCTAAAAATAAAATCTCCTTTGACTAGAGCTTAACTCCTGGTGACCTCATAGACATATCCGGGGGGGGGGGGGGGGTTTGGCAACAACACAGAACTGATTTGCCATTGCCTTCTTCTGAGATGTTGTTGACTTCCCAACCTAGTTTACAGCTCTAGGATTTCCTGTGGTGTCCCATACAAATATGAACCAGGTCCAAACCTGCTTAGGTTTTTGAGATCAGCCAAGTTCAGCTTGGAAGATCGGAAGTTTGGAGGTTCGAATCCCTAGCCCTGCGTGCGGAGTGAGCTACCGCATTAGCTCCAGCTCTTGCCAACCTAGCAATTCAAAAGCATGCAAATGCAAGTAGATGAATAGGTACCATTTCGGTGGGTAGGTAACAGCGTTCCGCGTGTGTCATGCGGCCACATGACCGTGGAAGTGTCTTCAGACAACGCTGGCTCTTGGGCTAACAAACGGAGATGAGCACTGGCCCCTAGAGTCGGACACGACTGCACAAATACGCGGGGGGGGGGAACCTTTACCTTTACCAAAGTTCAGCTAAGTGCTGCCACTGGTACTAAATGTTTAGTGCAGGTTTCCACAAGCTGGTGTTTTCAAGATGTGCTGAATTCTACAGCTCCTAAAATTTACATCCAGTATAAATAGTGATTTAGTGGCAGCAACATTCCAGGTTTAGAAATTAGCATTGCTTTCTGAAGCAGAAAGAGAACATAGGAATGAATCAGTGTTTAAAATAATACCAAAAAATGTCGCAACTGCATTGATAAGTGTGATAGCCACTCAAAACAAGTATGATGGAAAGATACATAGACTCTCACCTTGGAAATGTGATGGGCTGTATCAGGATATTTCTGTTTGGAAGTGGGTGATTGCTGCATTCTTTTGCATGTCTTAATGTTTACAGTTGTGTGTTGACCACAGTTATTAACATATCTTCACTGTGCTGTGTAAGTTGACACTATGAGGCTGGTATACAGTAGAGCAGTGTTTCTCAAACTTGTCAACTTTAAGATGTGTGGACTTCAATTCCCAGAATTCCCCAGCCAACATGGCTGGCTGGGGAATTCTGGGAGTTGTAGTCCACACATCTTAAAGTTGCTGAGGTTGAGAAACACTGCAGTAGAGTCTGCAGGTATTCATGTAAGGCAAGGAGATACAAGGAAAGCTTTGTTGAAAATGTAGTTTTTTTTAAAAGAAAAAGGAAGCAGCTTGGCAGGTAGAAATTCAAAGGCTGTTCTGGTCCCTGCATACCCAGGACAATGTGTTCTGTTGGAGAATATACTGCAGGTGACAAGATTGGTTGTAATTACACGTGCCTCTTACAGTGCTACTACCAACCCTGCATGATTTAGCAATAAATCCGAAGGGATAGGATGAAAGATAATACCTGTTTTAAAAGATATGCAGAGTCACACCGGACATTGTCCTGATCCAGTTGTTTTGCCCAGTTGATCTCCTGGATCATCAGGATCTCCATTTGCCTTGCTGGTTTCAACTGTGCTTAATCAGTTAGGGTTGAATAGATTCTGCTATAGGAAGCCCGGAGTGTCGCTAAACCCTGTGCACTTTGGACCTGCCTGGGTGTTGGTTGATGGCCGCTGTGGTACACCTCCCATTCCTACTCCTCTTCGTTCCCCTTTCCTACAGAGCCAAGAGACACCATGGGGGTGGACTTTGACGTGAAGACGTTCTGCCACAACCTGCGGGCGACCAAGCCACCATATGAATGTCCTGTGGACACCTGCCGCAAAATCTACAAGAGCTACAGTGGGATTGAGTACCACCTGTACCACTATGACCACGACAATCCCCCGCCACCACAGAGCACCCCTTTGCGCAAGCACAAAAAGAAGGGCCGGCACGGCCGTGCAACCAACAAGCAGTCGCCCAGCCCCTCCGAGACTTCGCAGTCACCGGGGCGGGACGTTATGACTTATGCACAAGCCCAGCGCATGGTGGAGGTGGATCTGCATGGCCGTGTGCACCGCATAAGCATCTTTGATAACCTGGATGTGGTGTCGGAGGACGATGAGGCTCCTGAAGAGGCCCCCGAGAGTAACAGCAACAAGGAGAACACAGAAACGCCATCGGTGGCTCCCAAGGCGGGCAAGCACAAGAACAAGGAGAAACGCAAGGAGTCCAACCACCACCACCACCACCACAGTGCCTCAGCTGGCAACGCACCTAAGCTTCCCGAGGCCGTGTACCGAGAGCTGGACCAGGACACCCCTGACGCCCCGCCTCGCCCCACCTCTTATTACAGGTATCAGCGGTGGACCGCGGGGCGGAGTCCCGGAGCTCAAAGAGCTGAGGGGGAGGGGGAGGATAGTTTAATCTGGAGCCTCAGATTGAGAGGAGGACGCCTTAAGAATGTGTTTCCCTCTCATAGGGTGGCTTCTGACTGCACCTTGTTCCAGTTTGGAGACCGAGGTAATCTGTTTTCAGGGGGCACAATGAAGACAGAAGGGGGAAGTCTTTCTGCTTGGGAAGTGGCTCCCCTGGAATAGTCCCATCTAATGGTCATCGAATTTCCCCAGCCCCAGGGTGCAAGCTGGGGCGGGGGGGGGGGGGGAACCTGTTGCCTGCAAGGAAAGGCAAACTCTCTGGTTCCCTTCCCCCTCCTGTTCTGACTTAGAAAAGTATCCTGTATTGAAGCTTGTACATTGTTTTTTTTCCTGATTGTAACAACATTGCCCAGCCTACTTCACTCAGCTTCAGTAGCAGGATTTCTTAGGTTTAAGGGTTTCCTAGAATGACACGACAGGGTTTTGCCTCTAAGCAAAAAATAAATGGACTTGAGTGGCAATAATCGATCGGTAATCCTTAACCTAAGGAGAGGGGAATGGCATACAGCTCAAGCAGGTACTCAACTCCCACTGACTGCAGTTGGGGTGTGTGTGTGTGTGTGTGGGCATCTGGGAGAGGAAAGTGGCATCACGCATGTCATGACATCATTGCATAAATGAGGTAAATTACATACTGTTTGGCATTTGCATCATGACATAACTGACACAAATTACATAATTTGTACTATTTGTGCTTTGTTACATCACTGTGACTTCTACTAGATGGCTATGTATAGATTGATTGATTGATTATGTGCCACCAAGTCGGTGTCGATTCTTAGCGGCCACATCGATGGATTTTCTCCATGATGATCTCTCCCTAACTTGGTCCTTCCAATGGTGCACCCATTGCCACTGAGTCCCTCTACCTTGTTGCTGGTTGTTTTCGTCCTCTTTTTCCTTCCACCTTTCCCAGCATTAGAGCGTTTTCCAGAGATACGTATAAGGCAGAAATAAGCAAAGTGTAAGTAGATGAGGAGTTAATTATTATGCTTCTGCAATCAGAGCAAGCAATAACTGATACTTGACCATTGGGTTAGAGACTTCCTTGACCTGGCACCATTATTGGACTTTAACTATCAGGATTCTGGGAGATGAAATCCAGGAAATCTGAAGGTAACCCAGCTGGGAAAGGCTGAGTTAGAACCTGTTGTGGCAGAGCAGTAAAATGATGATGGCGCTTTCAAACAGCCTAAAGGAAGGGCAAGGATGCTCAACAATGGGCAGCAGCTCCATCTTCCTCAGTCTTGTCCCTTTCTCTCTCCCCTCTTAGATACATTGAGAAGTCAGCAGAAGAGCTGGATGAGGAGGTTGAGTACGACATGGATGAGGAAGATTACATATGGCTGGACATTATGAATGAACGCCGGAAGACAGAAGGTGTCGGCTGTATTCCCCAGGAGATCTTTGAATATCTAATGGACCGACTAGAGAAGGAGTCCTATTTCGAGAGTCACAACAAAGGCGACCCAAATGCCTTGGTAGATGAGGATGCTGTCTGCTGCATTTGCAATGATGGGGAGTGTCAGAATAGTAACGTCATCCTTTTTTGTGACATGTGTAACTTGGCTGTACACCAGGAGTGCTATGGTGTCCCTTACATCCCGGAGGGCCAGTGGCTCTGCCGCCGCTGCTTGCAGTCACCTTCCAGGGCTGTGGACTGTGCCCTGTGCCCAAACAAAGGTGGCGCCTTCAAACAGACAGACGATGGTCGCTGGGCCCATGTGGTGTGTGCCCTCTGGATCCCAGAGGTCTGTTTTGCTAACACAGTGTTCCTGGAGCCCATAGATAGCATAGAACACATCCCACCAGCCCGCTGGAAGCTGACCTGCTACATCTGCAAACAGCGAGGCTCGGGGGCCTGCATACAGTGTCACAAAGCCAACTGCTACACAGCCTTCCACGTCACCTGTGCTCAACAGGCTGGGCTCTACATGAAAATGGAGCCCGTCCGAGAAACGGGGGCCAACGGCACTTCGTTCAGTGTCCGCAAGACAGCTTACTGCGATATCCACACACCACCCGGCTCAACGCGACGCTTGCCTGCACTCTCACACAGTGAAGGGGAGGAGGAGGAGGAGGAGGAGGAGGAGGACGGGAAAGGCTGGAGCTCAGAGAAGGTGAAAAAGGCCAAGGCGAAATCCCGGATTAAAATGAAGAAGGCAAGGAAGATTCTGGCTGAGAAGAGAGCAGCTGCTCCAGTGGTGTCGGTGCCGTGCATTCCCCCCCACAGGTATGGCTCCCTCCTTATTTCATATGTGTGGTGATGCAAGTCGAGAAATTGGCAGTTCTGCGTTGCGTGGACAGGTAGCTTCTCTGTAACAATGAGATTACCCTCAGGGACATCCTGAGTGGTTAGCTTGAACTCAGAAGGGCTAAACTCAGGTGGCCTAGACCAGTGTTTCTTCTCAACCTTGGCAACTTTAAAAAAGTTAACATGGTCAACTCCCAGAATTCCCCAGCCGGCAGTGGCCTAGACCAAAAATCTCACGTTTTGGTCTGATAATCAGAAATACGTATAGGAAATGTCTTTGGCTGTAGTTGCTTTAGAACAGCAGCGTTAATTTCAAGGAACGCTGCTGGTCTACAGCAACTACGGCCACAGACAAGTAAGATAAACATTTTATAAACAGATAAAATAGCCTCTTCCATGCATAGGTACTCTTGGTAGCATTTTAAAGAGCAATTAACATTTGTACATGTTTAGATAGAGTGGGTTGTCCAATACCACTCAGAAAGTGTTGCAGCTAAGCATGAATTTGAACTGTTATTTTCTCCGGGGCGTGGTGGCTCAGCGGGTAAGACGCCAGGCTTGTCGATCGGAAGATTGCAAGTTCGGAGGTTTGAATCCCTAGCCCCGTGTGACGGAGTGAGAATCCCGCACTCGCCCCAGCTCTTGCCAACCTAGCAATTCGAAAGCATGCAAAGGCAAGTAGATTAATAGGTACCACTTCGGTGGGATGGTAACAGCGTTCCGCGCGCGTCATGCCGGCCACATGACCGTGGAAGCGTCTTTGGACAACGCTGGCTCTTCGGCTAACAAACGGAGATGAGCACCGGCCCCTAGAGTCGGGCACGACTGCACAAATGTGCGGGGGGAACCTTTACCTTTTTTCTCCTGTTATAGCCTTGGTGTACATCCGTATGTTCATGCGAAGGGGCAGCATCTATGCTCTTTAGGGGCTGTGTTTGGTGAAATTCATTCAGTAGGATATTTCAGATTTCTTCTCTGCTCTGCTTTTGAAAGAGATCACATAGTTTTGTTTTGTTAGTGTGGGACAGCATTTGGGAGGATTTGTTCATTCTTCCTCGGTTGTTGTCCTGAGTAATCATTTCAGATGCAAGGAATATGTTCTCCTTCCCCTTTAAAGCAGAACTGGAGTTCCTTTTAAATTTCTTGAGAAATGGGCTAAGAAGCTGAAGCAACTACTGGCATAAACAGTTTGGCAGCAATGCTAAACAGAGCTGCTTTCTGGAATCCCTTGACCCTATTCTTTAATTTGGCTCATCTATACCTATGAAATTGTTGTGAGGGGCAGCTAGGTATGTTTGGCTGAGTTTTGCTTCTCATCCTGCCCGTATGCTCTCCTACTACTGTTATGATCCTGATTGGTGTTGGGGGAGGAGGGCTGGAAATGAGGTTGCTGGTGTTGCCTGTGCCGTGGCACCTCATTCTCCAGAAGAAGACTTCCCCTTGTGGCCCTTGCAGAGCTGGTGGCCTAGATAGAGAATTTTTATTTATTTATTTATTTAATTTTTACCCCGCCTTCGTTATTTTTATAAATAACTCAAGGTGGCGAACATACCTAATACTCCTTCCTCCTCCTATTTTCCCCACAACAACAACCCTGTGAGGTGAGTTGGGCTGAGAGTGAGTGACTGGCCCAAGGTCACCCAGCCGGCTTTCATGTCTAAGGCGGGACTAGAACTCACAGACTCCTGGTTTCTAGCCCAGCACCTTAACCACTAGATCAAATTGGCCTATGTTGTGAGCTGCACACTTTTCAAGGTAAATTCCTGGCTGTTTCATAGTTTTTCAGTGTTTGCGGCTCTGCTTTAAAAGTGCTTTAAAATAGGGCTACTGTAGCTAGGTTGCAAAAATCCAAATGAGCGCTAGATGGCAGCATGTAGTTGTGATTTCTGCTCCTCTCTGTTCTGATCATTGATTGAATAAATTTGTGTGTGAATTCTTTTTTGTTGTATTATTCACAACTCATATATTCTGGCCCTGTTTAAAATCAATCCCTCCATGGTTAATAAAGCCAGCTTTTCACTAAGTGCTCTCTCCTCTATATCTTAAAGCAGCCTTTTGACCCTGGAGGAACCCTTGAAATATTTTTCAGGCCTCCGGAAGCCCTGCACATTCAGGCTCAAACAAAGGCCAGAAGTTACGAAATTTTTATATCCGTTTCATGGGTAGGCCTGTCTAGATGCATGAACAGTGTTCTTAAACTCAAAATAAAGAATGGCACTTACCTCTTTCATGTGAAGTTGCCCGAATTTGAAATATTTTTTAAAAATAAATCGTGATCTCCCAGGGAACCCCTAGTGGCCTCTCGCGGAGCCCTGGCTGAGAAACCCTGTCTTAAGGGTTAGGAAGACAGCGCGTGCGGCATCCGTGCTGCTGTAATGCTTTTTCTTTGGCAAGTAGCTGTGTTGCTGTGACTAGCAGCTGTTGGCATTGTTAACTGGAAGGGATTTGTGGCTTGTTCCAGAAGAGGAAGTAAGCAGCAGCTGCAAGTAGGATTAATCTGAGAGATGGTAACTTGCTCAAATGAATTTGAGAAGATACTTGAAACCATGTCAGATCGAATATGTTAGTTGATTCTTTATAGCCGCCTCCAGCACCAGCACCCAGTTTTTTTTCCCCTCTTACCCTTCTTCTTCTCTGGGACCAAATTTTAATGTTGGAATCTTGGATGGGGTAGTTACATCTTACTTAGAAAAATTATGTATGAGAGAAACTGGTTGGGCAGGTTTTGTCCTGTCTTCAAATTCCAGATGAACCCTTATTTAAGCAAAATAGATTTAGATCCTGCTTTCACTGAAATCATCAGTAGACTTTGACTCTGATAGTGCCTAAAGGGGTGGCTGTGAAGCAGGGCAAAGTGAAAGCTAGCAGAAATTATATTTTAAGCTCTCACTTAGATGTATTATTGTGCAGTCTTTCCCAACCTGTTGCAGTCCAGGTATGATGTGGAGAAGAACTCCTTTCATCTTCACCCAACAGATTCTGGAACCACACATTAGTTTTTCTCTCGCTCAGTCCATCAAGCTGAGTGCTGAAAGTTGCTTTTGTAGCCCTAAGATTATTCTGGTTGAATGCAGAGTTTGAATCCTTCTGTTTTGTGGAGTCCATGGTGCTCTCTGAGCCTTGTTGTTTTCTTGCAGACGTTTCATTGCCAGGCTAGGCAACACCTTCAGTGCGAAGAGGGAGTGGGGCTTGCTCTCTGTTTATATACCCTGGCTTGTCCTGCCTGTGTTGGTGGGGGGTGTTGTACTCTTCTCTTTGATTGGTCCTTCTGTTTTATCTACCGCCCCTGACAAGTGGCACTGCAACACCCTTTCTCGCAGCCTGGGGTGCTGACCTGCTGGCATTTATGACGCATCCTACATGACCCCACCATCTTCCCCTGCAGGCTTAGTAAGATCACCAATCGGTTGACCATTCAGCGAAAAAGCCAGTTCATGCAGAGGTTGCATAGTTATTGGACTCTGAAGAGGCAATCCCGCAACGGAGTCCCCTTGTTGCGCCGGCTCCAAACGCACTTGCAGTCACATAGGAACTGTGAGCCAGGAAGGCCAGCCCCTCCTCCTCCTGTCTCCAAGACTGAGCAGGTATGGCTTCCCTTGAGATTTTGGGCAAGGGTGGATGAGGGCACGGATGTCACGGCTATGGAAGAGCACTTGCTCCCACTGGGTACACCTAGCCAAGAGCAAGGACTATATTTATATTTATATTTATATTTATATTTATATTTATATTTATATTTATATTTATATTTATATTTATATTTATATTTATATTTATATTATTTATATTTATATTTATGTGTGTGTGTGTGTGTGTGTATATATATATATATATATATATATATATATATATATATATATTTAGCCAACTTGTGTGGCACAATTGCAGCCAAGAGGATTAAACTCAGAAGCGTATCCATGAGATAAGCCATAACGCCAGAGTGCGACCAAGGCCAGCTCACTTTCACCAGCAGGCGCATCCAAGCAGCCTTGCCCAGTGGCCCAGCTGGTCCATCTGTTTCTCGGTGCTGGATGGGCTGCAGCCACATCGAGTGGCTTGGGCACAGCCAGTCATGAGTCTCTCCTGTTGGACAAGGCTTGATCATGGGCTTCCTGGTTCATAGGAAGGGAGGCATTTTCATTGTTCGTAGCGAGGCGGCTGGGAGATGAACTCCCAAGGACTTGTATTTGGCATGTAGAAAGCCCCATGTTCAGTCTTGGCATCTCCTCCTAAAGAATCATGGAATGGGAGGCCCTCTTCCTCTGAGATCCTGAATACTGTACAGTAGTTGCTGCCGAAGGGTAGATAGATGACTTGATGTGAAGTCACGCCTTGCACCTTCCTTCCTTCTGCAAGGAGGGAGGGAGACGGCCACAGTCCCCCAAAGTGGTCCCTCTCCTTCCACCCTCTGGCTGTTGCCGTGCTCCCCCTCCCCCTCCGGCTCCTAGTGCTCATTTACTGCTGTGCTGTAAGCAGTGGCCGCCTGGCAGGGGGCAGGGATGCCCCTTCCTCTCATAGACTCTGGTGTTCCTGCAGCGAGATAACACGGAGGATAAGAACTGGGCCCTGAAAGAGCAGCTGAAATCCTGGCAGCGCCTCCGCCACGACCTGGAACGAGCGCGCTTGCTGGTGGAGTTAATTCGCAAGCGGGAGAAGCTCAAGAGAGAGACGGTAACTGTGCCGGGGAAGGGAGTGCGGGGAGGGGGGAGGCACAGGCTTCCTCCTCTGGATGACTGGGTGGGTGTGAGGGGAAAGGGGTAGGGGGTAGGGGGTAGGATTCTCCCAGAGTACCTGGGATTGTGGGCTCTTAGGGTAAGGGGAAGGTGGGCTTTTGGGATCAGTTGGCAGGGAAAAGCGCCAGGCCTTTGCATAGCAGAATGGCACCCGAAAAGGAAGACATGATGTGTCCCTGGGAGAATAAAGGAGACAGTAGAAGCCAGTGAATTCAACCACAAAGAAGGGTTTGCTGCAGTGACCTTTGATTTGCATTTAGAAGCTCTTTGTTTCTGTAGGCTGCCCTCCACCTGCTCCCAGGCCGTTTTCCAGGGTGTGAACAAAGCTATGCACGATGCCACTTCGCCTTTCCTTGGGGAGTGGCTTTCAGCCAGTGTCCCTGGGGCTCAGGCCAGGCTCCTTAGGGGTTCCACAAAAACAAGTTCAGTTGTATCAGGCAAGCTGCCCAAAAGGCAGCTTGTTTATTAGACAGATGGTTTTCTTGCAGCGCCTCGTTTCGGGGGCTCGTGAGCACTCGGGTCATGAGGGGTGACAACAGGGCTTTGGGGCATACTAGCTCCCTACATAAGGAGAGAGCAGCCAGTTGATCTAGAAAACGCTCCCTGAGGTTAGAAAGTTTGGACCCTGGTTTTGTATTGGGTTAGAGCAGTGTTTCTCAACCGTGGCAACTTTAAGATGGGTGGACTTCAACTCCCAAAATTCCCCAGCCAGTTGGGGAATTCTGGGAGTTGAAGTCCACCCATCTTAAAGTTGCCACGGTTGAGAAACACTGGGTTAGAGAAAGATAAGGCTGCATTATTGTGTTCTATCAATTTTGTGGGCACCAGTCTCAGGGATGGAAACTCTTCTCTGGAGGGGTGAGTTAAGAATGAAACTGATGAGGCTTTGCTAACATAGACAAGCTGCTATTTGTCCCCCTTGAGCTCTGCCTCCATCTTGGGTCCTCGTGCTTTCTAACCCTATGTTGATTCAGAGGTCCCAACTCAGGACTGGCAGAGTGTTTGGCAGCCCCATGCTCAGTGGCACCTTCCCCTCTGTTTCAGATTAAAATCCAGCAAGTGGCACTGGAGATGCAGCTGACCCCCTTCCTCATCCTTCTGCGCCGGACCCTCGAGCAGCTTCAGGAAAAGGACACGGGCAACATCTTCAGCCAGCCGGTCCCGCTGTCTGAGGTAACAGAACTCTACGAAGTAAGAACCCCTCCACCCCCAATTTATATTTTGCTCTGTTCCCATCCAGCCGAGGTGCTGGTCTTGCAGCTTCCTGGTCCTATCCTCCATCCACGATACTGCACACACACCCTTGTGGCTGGGCCCAAGCGGCTACGTGTGCCACCAGCTAGTAGTATCCTGGTCATAACCCTGAATGAGAGAAAGCTAGAAAATCAGGCCAATTGCATAAAGATATGTTACGATGGCTTGCTGCTTCTTGCTTTGTGTGCAATAATATGTGGATTTTCTCAGGGTCTCAGAAGAGGATGCTTGGGCTCAGTGTTTTTAGTATGCACTAGGGTTGCATCTCTTTTTCAAGGCATAGATTTAGCCCCAGAAACTGTAGAGCAGTGTTTCTCAACCTCAGCAACTTTAAGCTGTGCGGACTTCAACTCCCAGAATTCCCCAGCCAGCCATGCTGGCTGGGGAATTCTGGGAGTTGAAGTCCGCACAGCTTAAAGTTGCTGAGGTTGAGAAACACTGCTGTAGAGGGATGAAATGGCATGCGCATGAGCAATGGCTCCCTGCAAGTGCCCTTCCTGGGACTGTTAGCCCCCGTTCTCAAGCCTGGCATCACTGGACGATATCTCTGGGCAGCTGTGAGAGTTTGCTATTGATTCCGCTCTGGGCCCTGTTTTGAAAACAAAAGCACAATTCAGGGGGCCACCGTCTTGGTTTCTTACTTATTTTCTAGCTTTTCTCCAGCAGCTCAAGGCAGCGTGGATAACGTTCCCTCATCCATTTTTTGCCCTTCAAAAACATCCCTGCTAGGTAGACTGGGCCAGGAGACAGCGACTGGCCTGAAGTCCCTCAGAGAACTACCATGGCTGGTTTTAACCTGGATCTCTTTGGTCCTGTTCCAGCAGCTCAGTTACCATGCCACACAGACAATGGTTTGGATATTGCTTCAGTTCTGGTTGTGGCTAAAGCTGATTTTTCAATTTGAGTTTAGGCGAAAGGTGATGTTTCTGGGGCCATCAATAATCACAGTGGAAGGATCAGAATGGAGATTTGAGGCTCTGTGAAGGCATATAAGTACTGTGGCTCCTCTTTGAGTATCCTGGTATTCCTGCCTCTTAGAGTGGGTGACCCTAGAAGATAGACTGACATTGGTTGTTCCAACTCTTGTTGACCTTCAAGGTGCTCTAGAAACCAGTCTTCTTTGTTAGCAGGATATACCTGCTAATCTGTATAATCCACCCAGAAAAGGCTGTTTTCTTCCATCTGTCTCCCTACTTGCCTCAGGTGGAGTTTATGTATCACCCGGTAAGACCTTCCTTCTTTTCTGCTTTCTTTTCTGGCCCTGCGTAAAAGTAAAAACTCCCTCAAGTTAACTTCAGCTCCTGATGATCATATGGTCCCATCCCTGTCGGTTTCTTGACAATAGCGTAAAAGTGGTTTACCTTTGCCTTCTTTCAGGATGTGACTTCCCAGTCCAGCCTGTAGCCCTGGGATTTCCTGCTAGTCTCCCATCCAAGTACTAACCAGGTCTGTCCTTGCTTAGCTTTTTGGGATCAGCCAAGGTGCTGCCACCTACTGTAGGCAGTAACCAATGAATGACCGCTCAATTCACTAGTAAATGATCAACCTCCGCAGGAATGCCATCTGCTCTCAGAACTTTCCCAGTTTCATTCCTGTCATCCTCAGGCTGTTCTCCAGCCTTCCCTAGGTCAAGTGCCTTCAGCTGTGTTGGACTTCAGCCCCCGTCACGCCTAACCACTGAGACCACTGTCTAATGGGAGTTGGAGATGGCTGCTCTAGTTCAAGCAGCCGGCTTTCCACAGCTATTCCCCTGGCCCAGCTAAGCAAGCTCCTCCTGCATGGCTGGTGATGCTCTATGCAGACTAGGCTAATCATCCGATTACTTTAGGTGGATCAATTATCTCTGAGTACAGGTAGTCCTCGACTTAACGACCACAACTGGGACCAGAATTTCCACCGTAAGCCATTGTGGTCGTAATTCGAGTCACCACATGACCGGACCCGATTTTACGACCATGTTTATGGCAGTCACTAAGCGAATCACTGTGATCATTAAGCGAATCCAGCTTCCCCAATGGGCGTTTTTTGCCGGAAAGTGGCAAAAAAGTCGCAAAACATGATCACGTGACTGTGGGACGCTGCAACCGGTCGTAGATGCGAGCTGGTTGCCAAGAGCCCGAAATGCGATCATGTGACGGCGGGGTGGTGGTGCGATGGTTTGCGGCGCTTGGAAGTGCTTTACAGGCCGTAAAGCACCCATTTCGAGGCCGTCGTCACTTCAGACCAATGTTGAACGAACGATCGTAAGTCGAGGACTACCTGTACTTTTTTAATTGCCTGGTCATATTTATACAGTCAGGACCAGAAATATCGGAACAAGGATAACTGTTTTGGCAGTTGGCCTCTGTACACCACCACACTGAAGTTGAAAGGAAACACACCCAGATGGGAGCAAAGTCAGGACTTTCATCTGTAATTCAAGGGGTTTGACAAAAGTGGGTCACTAACCATTCAGGAAGTACAGCCAGTGGCATACACACGTACCCATCGTTGGTGGCTCATAAGTAATGGAACAAACCAACATCATTACAAACATAAGGATCGCCTTTAATACCTGGATGAAAATCCTTTGCAGTCAATGACTGCCTGAAGTCTGGAACCCATGGAAATGACCAAGTGCTGAGTTTCCTCCCTCGAGATGCTTTGCCAGGCCTTTACTGCAGCTGCCTTCAGCTGCTGCTTGTTTGTGGGTCTTTCTGCCTTCAGTCTTGTCTTCAGTAAGTGAAAAGCATGCTCTATTGGGTTGAGATCAGGTGACTGACTTGGCCATTGAAGAACATCCCACTTCTTTGCCTTCAATAAACACCAGTGACCCGGTTCCATTGGCAGCCATACATGCCCATGCCATAACACTGCCTCCACCATGTTTGACAGATGATGTGGTATGCTTTGGATCATGAGCTGTTCCTTTCCTTCTCCATACTTTTCTCTTCCCATCATTCTGGTGCAAGTTAATCTTGGTTTCACCAGTCCAAAGAATCTTATTCCAGAACTGGGCAGGCTTTTTTAGGTGTTTGCTGGCAAAGTCTAATCTGCCCTTTCTGTTCTTGAGCGTTACCAGTGGTTTGCACCTTGTTGTGAAGCCTCTGTGTTTACATACATAAAGCCGTCTCTTGACTGTAGATGTTGACAATGACATGCCTACCTCCTCAAGAGCGTTCTTGGCCTGGCTAGATGTTGTGAAAGGGTTCCTCTTCACCATGAGCAGAATTCTGCGGTCATCCACTTTAGTTGTCTTCCGTGGTCTTCCAGGGCTTTTGCTGTTGCTGAGCTTGCCAGCTAATTCCTTCTTTTTCAGGATGTTCCAAACTGTTGTATTGGCCACTCCCAAATGTTTTTGCTATCTCTCTGATGGGTTTGTTGTATTTCCTCAGCCTAATGATGGCCTCCTTCACTCGCATGGACACCTCTTTGGACTGGAGGTCCTCTTTGGGAGTTCCAGTGTACAGCTACCAAATGCAAATGTAACACTCAGAACCACCTCCGGGCCTTTTATCTGCTTGATTGGTCATGGGGTACCCAGGAAACAGGCCACACCTGGCCATGCAGCTGCTTATCAGCCATTCGTTCCATTACTTATGAGCCACCAATGATGGGTGTGTGTGTATGCCACTGGCAGTACTTCCTGAATGGTTAGTGCCCCACTTTTGTCAAACCCCTTGAATTACAGATAAAAGTCCTGACTTCGCTCCCATCTGGGTGTGTTTCCTTTCAACTTCAGTGTGGTGGTGTACAGAGGCCAGCTGCCAAAACAGTTATCCTTGTTCCGATATTTCTGGTCCTGACTGTAGGTGATGCAGTGCTTTTCCCATGGATGGGAATCTCTGAGCATCTTGATGAAATAAGCCTGTATTAACTTTTAGCTAATACCATTTTTTTCCTGGTTATATCCGAGAGTCTAGTTACAGCCCACAGATCTGGTAATAGCCTCTCTCACCTGCTTTATTTAGGAGAACTCTTATCCAAGGACCATTTTGCTGTTTTCAGTAAAGAACCAAGAAGTCTCTTTTTTTTTGTTTGCTTAAAAAATATAGAAAACAAAGCAATCCCCCATACCAATTTAACTTTTTAAAAACACACACTCACAAATCAAAATACAAGTAAAACTTTGAAGGACACCATCTCTTTACAGAATCAATCAAAGTGAACCATTAGTTCCAAGTTAGGGCATTCTTTCTGTTGGTTAGAGTGAGGAAACCCACAGGGTAACCCCATTCTTCAAAGAGGATGGTCCCTGTGCTGCAGCCAACATTGGTTTGAAAAAGTCCAGTTTTCCTCTCTTTTCTTTTGCTGGGAAAAAAGTCAGTATTGGGCATAAGATTTGGAGAGCGCCCTGTAATTGAACGAGCTGTGTGCCGAGGCTGGGAAATCAGAGCTAGGAGGATAGGTGGGTTCCTAGACAGCTTGAAGAATGGGAAGAATGGAGAACTTCTGCTTGCAGGTGGATTAAGGATGGGGAGCCCTAACTAGCTAGTTTTTAGATAACATCCATAAGGAGCCTGCTTATTTCTCTCTGCCTTGCTGCACTATTCCCCGAAAAGCAAGCCGTCCTTTTATTTTTTTTAAAAAAAATGCTTTTTGGAGGTGCTTCTTGAGATGACTCTAGTGGTGCCTTGAAGTGTGTGTCCTTGACTGCCTGTTGCATAGTGTCTTGTGTGCCCACAGTGAATGGCAGTACCCCTCCTAAGTGGGGACATTGCTCCAGACTGGGCAAGAGCTTTGGGGCCAGTTTCAAGGCTGCTCTAACCTCTTCTTTTCTCGGAGCAGGGATGCCCCAGAAGGTGGGACCCCGGCCTCTTAGCCTCCCTGCTCTCTGTCCACTGCAGGTCCCTGACTACCTGGACCACATCAAGAAGCCGATGGACTTCTACACAATGAAACAGAAGCTGGAGGCCTATCGCTACCTGAACCTGGATGAGTTTGAGGAGGACTTCAACCTGATAGTCAGCAACTGCTTGAAGTACAATGCCAAAGACACCATCTTCTACCGGGCGGCTGTTCGGCTGCGGGAGCAAGGGGGCGCAGTGCTGCGACAAGCGCGCCGGCAAGCTGAGAAGATGGGCATTGACTTTGAGACAGGCATGCACTTCCCCATGGCTGGGGAGGAGGCTCCT
The DNA here is from genome assembly GCA_023362775.1 of Charina bottae. Classification (NCBI taxonomy): domain Eukaryota; kingdom Metazoa; phylum Chordata; class Lepidosauria; order Squamata; family Charinaidae; genus Charina; species Charina bottae. The sequence goes on from JALMGJ010000002.1 coordinate 40,367,679, forward strand.
CTGCGAAGCACCGAGAACGGTGAGTGTTCATTCCCAGAGACGGGCAGGGCTGTCCTGGAGCCATAGTGGTAGTGCCGGAACCTGAATGTTGCTCCAGCGTGCTGGAGCAGAAGAGAGCGTGGATCTAACGCTCCCACACGTCGGGTGTCCTGGGAAAAAGGGATGCATGAAAAGGGAGCTTACAACTCTTCTGCCTGAAATTCAGCTCCGGTAAAATGGCAGGGAAAAACATTTTGGATGAAAGAGCGGAGAAAATTGGGAGAGAGAACTAGCCAAGGGAAGAGATGAATGTTGGCAGTTCATCCTTCTGTGGGTACAGATACTCTAAGCAGGCTTAAACCAATGCTTCATTACCTATCCTGGCCAATCGGTGCAAAAGAGCTCATTTGTCGTAGGCTGGAGAACTTACAGAGTTCTTTCCACCGATGACTTCTGGGTTGCTTGTTCATTTGCTGGCTTGCTACGTTGATGATCCAGATCCAGACTCAGTAGAGTAAATCCAGGCTGGTCTCGAGTTCTGAATCCAGACGTGGGCGAACTAGGTCCTTATGTTGACCCAGTTCCATACACCCCTTAGCCTTATTTCAGGCAGTCAGTTCAGATGGGTGTATATCGGGGTGAGGGAAATGAGAGAAGGAAGGGGAAGCTGCTTATTGCCGGCATGAGCCCCATCCATCGTCGGCATGCAGCTCCCGACAGATAGCGAACTCCTGAAGGACTGCCACCCTCCACAGGCAAAGAAGTGGCAACTCTGAGGTCGGTGTCGAGGCGGCCATGGCCTTTCTGCTTTGGGATTAGGAAAAAAGGGTCTATTTTTTCATGTTTGGATATTGCCTTCCCTTGGTACGGTGTATGCCTCAGAGTGCTAATGCTCTTATCTGAAATGTTTCTTCGGACTACTGGCATACTGGGTAAATGCGCATATTTTTTCCAAAAAATCTTTATTAATTTTTTCCCTAAATACTGTACCACGTTCAATACATTTTGTTTTTTGCCGGAATTGGAATAAAGGCCATAAAGAATTGTGTTTTAAAGCAGTGTTCCTCAACCTCAGCAACTTTAAGATGTGTGGACTTCAATTCCCAGAATTCCCCAGCCAGCATTGCTGGCTGGGGAATACTGGGAGTTGAAGTCCACACATCTTAAAGTTACTGAGGTTGAGGAACACTGTTTTAAAGGAAGACATTGAGGAAGAGAGATGGCAAGGAAAGTGGGGTGAGATTTCCAACCAGGCAGGCAGCTCTTTAGACTTACTGTATTTAGACTGGGGCTGGTCAACTCTTTTGTTTTCTTGTTTTCTTATTTGTTTTTTTATTCCCCTCCCCCCACTCGCGAGACTTCAGTTTTTAAAAGGATGATGGTTTTAGGCGTGCTCCCACTCTAATTGCTCCCTTTTGCACTGCAGAGGTCAGGAACAAGTCCCTGGAACCGGGCATCCTGTTTTCAGTACAGGTAGTCCTCACTTAACTACCACGATTAGGACCGGAATTTAGGTTGCTAAGCGATGCGGTGGTTAAGCAAATCCGGACCCAATTTTATGACAATTTTTGTGGTGGCCGTTAAGCAGAGCACACGGCCGGTAAATGAACCACGTGGTCGTTAAGCGAATCACGTGGTTCCCTATTGATTTTGCTTATCGGAAGCCAGCTGGGAAGGTCGAAAATGGCGATCACGTGACCGTGGGACGTAAAAGCGCAATGGTTGCAAAGCACCCGAATTGTGATCACGTGACCGCAGGGACGCTGCAACGGTCGTAAGTGTGAGGAATGGTCATAAGTCATTTTTTCAGTGCTGTCGTAACTCCGGATGGTTGCTAAACAAACAGTCGTTAAGTGAGGACTACCTGTAATGGCAACCTGGATGGATTATCATGGATGTCGTCCTCCCCTGTGCATATTTATACAGAATCTAAGAAATACAGAGAAAGAGAAACATTAACAAGACAAGAGGGTTGAATCTGTTCTTTGCAATGGGAAGGGAAAGCTACAGTCTTTTTATGCTTGAATCTTTAGGTCAGGATGGGGGATGCTGTCCTCTTCTCACATGTTGCTGAATTACAACTCCAGGATTCCTCACCACTAGACATGCTGGCCGAGGCCGCTGGTCATTGTGATTCAGCAACCTCTGGAAAGCCACAATTGCTCTTGGTCGTAGTTGTGCCTCCAGAGTGGAGGTTCCGAGAAGCTGCTTCATCATAAGCGGGGCCGGGAGAAGGAATAGATTTGTCTTTTACCTGAGCTTAGGATGTTTTAAGCGTACTGCAAATCTGAAAGCTAAATAACTTTTCATAAAAGCAGGTGTTTTCATTTACCCAGATGAGGAGCGGCTGCTGCTGTCAGAAAACCAAAAGCACCTGCCTCTGGAAGATCAGCTGAATCTCCTGCTTGAGCGTCTGGCCGAGGTGAGCGCCGGGAAGCAAAGCGTGAGCCGCTGCCGGCAAACCAAGATGATCAAGAAGGAGATCACCGCCTTGCGGCGCAAGCTGGCACACCAGCGGGAGACAGGGAGGGATGGGCATGGCCCCTTGGCCCGCATCATTCTGCCGACCCATAACCCCTGCGAGAAGGACACTCAAACCGACAGCGCCGCTGAGGAGAGCAGCAGCCAAGAAACCAGCAAAGGTTGGTGATGAGGCTAGACGCCCGGAGCTGCTTGTTCCTATGCGGAATTGGGGCATTCCTTCTCTCTGAAACGCTTCCCCGGAAGCTTGCAGGGGCACCTCTTGGGAATGCTTGTAATGGCATGTGGGAAAGGCCTTGGGAGGCCGGGCCCAGAGATGCTGCCAAGGGAACGGTCAGATAAGAGGCAGCATAGCCCGCAGCTGGATAGTGGGCGGGGCAAGAGGCTCAGAAGGGACCCTCCCTAGTTTCTCAGGCTGTAAAGGAGACAGCGGGAGAATTGTACTTTCAGACTTGCAAGATTGATGTCAGCCTTCCCAGGTAGGCCTGACAGGAATCACGACCAGATGAGCTAATTCCACTTTATTGTGCAGTTACGTTGACAGAATCTTGCAAGTCTGAAAGTACAATTCCCCAACCCCCAGTGCTTTGCTTAATGGTGGCAATTCCGGTCCCAATTGCTGTAGTTAACCGAGGACTGCCTGTGCTTGTCTCTGGGAGACAGGATCCTGACCCCAAGTGCTCAGACTGTCCCCCTAAACAAAAGCCTCCACCTCATTCCAGGCCTTGGCCCCAATTCCTCCTCCACCCCAGCACATGAAGTTGGCAGGAGAACATCGGTGCTTTTCTCCAAGAAGAACCCCAAAACCGCTGTGCCCCCAAAGCGTCCCGGGCGCCCCCCCAAGAATCGAGACAGTCAGCTGGCTCCAGGTCATGGGAACAGCCCAGTGGGGCCTCCTCACCTCCCAATCATGGGATCCCAGCGGCAGCGCAAGAGGGTGAGGAGCCCACGCCCCAGTTCCAGCTCCGACAGCGACAGCGACAAATCCGCTGAGGATGCTCCTATTGGTAAGTGAAGCTGCAGAGAACTCTTGAGCATGGGACCTCGGCTCTACGATGTGTACATTGTGAAGGAAGAGCAGCTTAGTTTCCTGCAAAACCTTGCCTAAGGCTTCCCCAAGAATACAGTGACCCTTAATGTGAGTAAACAGGGGGCGTGGTGGCTCAGTGGTTAAGACACCAGGCTTGTCGATCGGAAGGTCGGCGGTTCGAGACCTGAGTGCCGCATGACGCAGTCGCCCCTGCTCTTGCCAACCTAGCAGTTTGAAAGCATGCAAATGCAAGTAGATGAATAGGTACCACTTCTGCGGGATGGTAACAGCGGTCTGCGCACGTCATGCCAGCCACATGACCGCGGAAGCGTCTTCGGACAACGCTGGCTCTTCGGCTAACAAACGGAGATGAGCACCGGCCCCTAGAGTCGGGCACGACTGCACAAATGTGCGGGGGGAACCTTTTCCTTTACCTTTAATGTGAGTAAATCAGCAGAGCATCTGACCTTAAAGGTGCAGTACTGATAAAGGCCCTTGGACAATTATTTATTTTTTAATTCAAAATGTCATTGTGCTGGAAAGGGGCCATAGTATAAATGAGCCCGGTACCCAGCCATTAGATAGATGCTTACTTTGTATAACTCACTAAGCCATGGTTTATGGAATCGTGGTTTATTGAATAACCCCCAATGGCTGGGTTTATACAACTTGCTAACCCCAAATCAAACTAATCACCTTACGGCTTGGCATGATTTGTGAACCCAGCCACAGTTCATCAGTTTCAGCTGCTCCCTTCTCTTCTTTCTTTGAAGAAGCCGCGAGAAGCACCTTCTGTGGATGCGTTCTGTATTCTTATGCAGTTCAGGCTGAGCTTAGCCTTCCCCCAACCGGACACCCCTCCAGACACCTTGGACGGCAGCTCTCTTGGTCCCTGCCAGCACTCCCAATAGGGGGGGGAGGGAAGGGAACTCTGGTGTTAACTAAACGCTGCCTTTTTCTTGCCTCTCATTATAACATTGACCAGAAAATTCAAGCAACAAATTAGAGATGGAGTTAACCAACTATTGAATAACGTCCTTAGCTGTATGGTGATACTGACCAAAAAAAAGTTAGGATTTATAGCTGTAGCCAAACATGTTATTCAGAGATAAGACCGCAGTCCACTTGCCTTGATTTCACACATGCTTTAAAAAAAAAAAAACGTGTACGCGCAGTGCTGAAACGCACCTGAAAATGCTAAGTCTTCCCTCCCTGAGTTGTGGGCAGTCCGTGGGAATTCCTCATTGAGCCTACCATGGAAGTCCAGTGCTTGGCAGCACCAGGAGACGCATCTGGCACGTATTATTGGAAGTGATGATGGCTTGGGGGAAAAATATTTTGTTTCCTTATTAAATATATACCTTGCCTTCCTGCATGCCTTCCTATATGCACTCCACCGAGTTGAGAGGGCGTGCATATATAAGCAGGTATATATCTAATAAGGAAATAAAATCCCTCCTCAAGAAGCCGTCCCTGGACCCTACCATCCTGGGCAACTTTCGCCCAGTCTCCCACCTTCCCTTTTTGGGAAAGGTGGTTGAGAAGGTGGTGGCGTGGCAACTCCAGAGGATTCTGGAGGAAACGGATTATCTAGACCCCTTCCAGTCAGGTTTCAGGCCGGGATATGGGACAGAGACCGCATTGGTCGCGCTTATCGATGATCTCTGGCGAGAGCGGGATGGAGGGAGTGCGTCCATCCTAGCTCTCTTAGATCTCTCAGCGGCTTTTGATACTGTCGACCACGGTATACTTTTGGGACGGCTCAGGGAGTTGGGGGTGGGCGGCGTAGTTTTGCGCTGGTTCGCCTCCTTCCTCCAGGGCCGTTCCCAGTCGGTGTTGATAGGGGAGGAGAGAGCTGACCCGCGGCCCCTGATTTGTGGGGTGCCGCAGGGGTCGGTTCTCTCTCCTCTCCTGTTCAACATCTACATGAAGCCACTGGGCGAGATCATCCGTCACCACGGGATGAGGTATCACCAATATGCTGATGATACCCAGTTATACATCTCCATCCCGGGTGAAGTAGGTGATGCGGTCGATGCCTTATCTCAGTGTCTGGAGGCTGTGGGGGTCTGGATGGGGAACAACAGGCTTCAACTGAACCCTGGTAAGACGGAGTGGCTGTGGATTGATGGCCCCGCTAGATCCGGGAAGTTGTCATCTTTGGTTCTGGGTGGGGTGGCACTACCTCGCTCGGATCCAGTGCGGAATCTGGGGGTCCTCCTGGACTCGCGACTCCTGCTCGAAGAGCAGGTGGCAGTCACGGCCAGGAGGGCCTTTGCACAGCTTCGTGTTGTGCGCCAGTTATGCCCTTTCCTGGATCAGGAGGCCCTCCGAACAGTCACTCACGCCCTTGTCATATCCCGTATAGATTACTGTAATGCGCTCTACATGGGGCTACCCCTGAAGAGTATCCGGAAGCTTCAGCTGGTGCAAAATGCCGCGGCGCGAGCAGTTATGGGTGCCATGAGATCGGCACATGTTACACCTCTGCTACGCGAGCTGCATTGGCTACCAGTTTGCTTCCGGGTCCAATTCAAGGTGTTGGTGATTACCTTTAAAGCCCTACATGGCATAGGACCAGGGTACCTGAGGGACCGTCTCGTCCCAATAACGTCGACCCGCCCCACCCGTGCATGCAGAGAGGGCATGCTTCGGACCCCCTCAACAAGAGAATTCCATCTAGCGGGGTCCAGGAGGCGTGCCTTCTCTGCGATAGCGCCCGCCTTGTGGAATATCTTGCCCCCAGAGGTGAGACTGGCCCCTTCACTCCTGGCCTTTCGGAAGACCCTTAAGACCTGGCTCTGCCGCCGGTCCTGGGACGACAGAGGCGGCAGTGCCTCCTGGGGTTGGCTGGCCCCGTAGTGGTATGGTCCATCCTGCGGTCCCCCCTTGGATTTTATGTAATTTATTATTATTATTATTCAATGTATTTTAGATACTGTTTTTGTATTTTTAGACTTTCAATTGTTGTAACCCGCCCAGAGTCCCTTGCAAGGGAGATGGGCGGGGAATAAATTGAAATAATAAATAAATAAATAAATAAAAATGTTTCAAAAATAGAGTAGTAAATATAAATATTTAATTAAATATTAAAAATAGAATATTAAATGTATTGGGGGGTTATTGACAGGCAAGAGCTTTGGCCTCTCAAAACAGCTTTCCCCAGAAGTGTTTTCCCTTTTAGAGTAGAAGCCCGGCACAGGTGCCATTTACAGTCTCTGCCTCTTGAATCGTGGCCCAACTTTCATCAAGTATTGTATGAAAGTAGGCCTGGCAGGGCGTTTCGGTCCTTGGGAGTTGGTGAAGAAGTCAGACTGTAGAAATTAGATCCGGCTTGGCTCTGACGTCTCCGTCTCTGTCTCCATCTCCCTGCAGACCTGCCGGCCAACGGCTTCAGCAGCGGCAACCAGCCGGTCAAGAAGAGTTTCCTCGTCTACCGCAGTGGCTACCTCCCGCGCAGCAGCTCTGATTCAGAGTCGAGCAGCACCAGCAGCAGCAGCGCTGCCTCGGACCGCACCAGGTACCGGAAGACCCGGCCTGCTGTAAAAACCCTGCTTTGCATCACGCAGCAGCTGCGTAACCTTGGTTCTTCAAGCCCATCGTGATTTTTTTCAGTAGCCCCTTAACGGCCCACTTCCAGAAGCGCATTTAAGGTACCCTGTCTACTCTGATAGGGAGTACGCTTTGAATTTCACAGGTATGATGGCCTCGAGCAGAACGGGCCAACTGGTACTCACTAGCAAGGAAAGCTGTAGCAAAAGAAATGGCATGGGCCGGATTCCAGGGATCGTGTCATGGTTATATCTTTCCAATGAGATGTGCCTTGGAAGGAGGATTAGGCAAGACTCAGCGGCTTTGAGTCTTGACGACTATAGTATGTATGATTTCCAGTATCTGCAGGCAACACATCTCAAAATATAAATTGTTGAGCAAAAACATGCAGCAGGCTGTGGCCCTTAGCTTCTGCCGTTAGCATACAGGTAGTCCTCGCTTAACAACCATTTGTTTAGTGACGGTTTGGATTAACGACGGTGCTGAAAAACCCAACTTATGACTGGTCTTCACAGTTACGACCATTGCAGTGTCCCCCTGGTCATGTGATCACAATTTGGGCACTTGGCAACCGGTTCGCATGTATGACCGTTGCAGCGTCCTGTGGTCACGTGATCACCATTTTTGACCTTCCCAGCCGGCTTCTGGCAAGCAAAATCAATGGGGAACCACGTGATTCATTTAACAACCATGTGATTCGCTTAACAACTGCTGCAAGAAAGTAAAATTGGGTCAGATTCACTTAATCACCGCTTCGCTTAGCAACTGAAATTCTGGTCTCAATTGTGGTTGTTAAGTGAGGACTACCTGTATAAACTTCCTAGATGCCTCTGGATGACCAACATGGGAAACAGGATACTGGAGTAAAGGGCCTTTGGACCCACCCTGTTCATTCTGCTTCCTCAAGTTCTGCTAGTTGCTTGGGAGGCCTTGTTGTTCCTGTGCAAAGTTCACGGAGGGCTTTCTGGGGTCCATTATTCTCTGCATTCACTCCTCCTAGTGCCGTTCTTCCCTTTAGCCCCTTAGTTGTTGTTAATGCTTCTCAGGGAGTGTTTCTGGGCCACACTTCTGAGAAAGTTGTTGAACGTTTCTTCTGATTCCTCCCTTGTAGCACTACTCCTTCCAAACAAGGAAGAGGGAAGCCCTCTTTCTCCCGGGTAAATTTCCCAGAGGACAGCAGCGAAGACACGTCAGGAACGGAAAATGAGTCCTATTCAGTGGGAACCGGCCGAGGTGTGGGCCACGGCAGTGAGTATCCGATTGCCATTTCTTCTGGTTTCCCATCAGGGTTGGGTTGGCCAAAGGGTGGCAAAGACCCCCTTCCTTTTCCCTTTTTCTTTGTGCAGTGGTGCGGAAGAGTATCAGCCGATCGGCCGGCTGGCTCTCCGAGGATGAAGATTCCCCTTTGGACGCCTTGGACCTGGTGTGGGCCAAATGCCGGGGTTACCCATCTTATCCAGCTCTGGTAGGTTTTAATATGTACACGGTGTACGTATGTGTGTGAGAGAAAGAGCGTTGGAATTATCGGAGTATTCATTTGAATAGAAAGTAGAAGGGAATACATTACAGCTTAATGTATAGATCCAGAGGGTGATCTATCCCTATTCTGAATAGCCAGCTACTATCCACAATACAATACAATAATACAATACAATACAATACAATACAATACAATACAATACAATACAATACAATACAATACAATACAATACAATACAATACAATACATGGTGGCTCAGTGGAAGTTCACAAGTTCAGAGGTTCGAATCCCTAGCCCCGCGTGACGGAGTGAGCTCCCGCACTTGCCCCAGCTCTTGCCAACCTAGCAATTCAAAAGCATGCAAATGCAAGTAGATGAATAGGTACCACTTCGGTGGGAAGGTAACAGCATTCCGCGTGCGTCATGCCGGCCACATGACCGCGGAAGCGTCTTTGGACAGCGCTGGCTCTTCGGCTAACAAACGGAGATGAGCACTGGCCCCTGGAGTCGGACACGACTGCACAACTGTGCAGGGGAAAATCTTTACCTATCCACAATACTGCAGCCTTCCTACCGTTCTAAGTGCCAGAAAGCATCTGGGTTTGAATATACACCTTCTCCTAGGCACCACGGGCACACGCAAGGGATTCCCTCAACCCCTCTCTTCTAGATAGAGAAGAAGGGTGGTTCTTTTGAAAGTCAGAGGCAGGACGCTGAGGAGATGGAGAATGGCGTTGCTGCGCCTGAAGTGATGTGTACCATCTCCTGTACAGCTCTAATAAATGGTTGGAATTATTTCTAGGGACGATCCAGGAAAAAGGAGCATTTCTGCCTTGGGATTCAGGTTACCTTTAAGAACTAGAAAAATATTTTAGGCAGAATCTGCATTAAGGTTTAATTTATGTTGACTGTGTGTGTGTTTAAATCCAGTATTGTTTTTATTTCTGTACACACTCGGTGACTGTGTATCTTTTAAATGTCTTGAGACCATAGTTTTTCTGAGCTCAGTAAAACTCAGGGCCTGGTGGAATTACAAAGATCAGTGCCACCTTTGGGTTTTTTTTTTTAAGTTTAACCCATTTGCCTACTGCTGCTATATTATGTATGTGTATGTGTGTGTGTGTGTGTGTGTGTGTGTGTGTATGTGTGTGTGTGTGTGTGTGTATATATATATATGTATATATATGTATATTGTATATATTGTAAACTGTCAGCCTCTGTATGCTAGATCCCGCAGCACTACGTTTTTACAATTTTAAAAGTCAAAAAGTGATTTCTATATATTTTTCTTTTTTAAAATAAAAACTTGATTTTTCTTTACCTCTTGTGAAGTTGGTCTATCTCCTAAGAGGGTGGTGGAGCAATGCTGGTACTTCTAATTATATGGCACCTTATGGCCAGGAGGAAATCTCTCTATGTGGTTGCTAGGAGTCGAAAATTACTTGATGGCAAATAATAATAATAATAATAATAATAATAATAATAATAATAATAATAATTTAAATTAAATAGAAGCAGAAGAAACAGTAGATCATATACTTAGCTTGTGCAAGAATATCGCACAAACTGACTATAAACAACAACATAACACAGTCGCCAAAATGATTCACTGGAACATCTGTAAAAATTATCATCTGCCAATAATGAAAAATTGGTGGGAACCTATAGTTGAAAAAGTAGTTGAAAATGAGCCGGTTAAGATACTGTGGGATTTCCAAATACAAACTGATAAAAGTTCTGGTGCATAGCACACCAGATTTAACTGTGGTTGAAAAGAAGAAAGTGTGGATAATTGATGTGGCAATACCAGGGGATAGTAGAAGAGAAGAGAAAGAATTGGAGAAGATCATAAAGAATTAAGATCTGAAAACCGAAGTTGAAGGATTATGGCATAAACCGGCCCTGGTGGTCCCAGTGCTTATTGTCACACTGGGTGCCATATCAAAAAAACTTGGGCGGCACTTAGAAAATCTGCGCATTGACAAAATTTCCATCTGTCAAGTACAAAAGGCCACGCTGCTTGGATCCGCACATATACTAGGCTGATACATTACGACATCCTGGGTTCTTGGGAAGGACTCGATGCGAACGAAGGCCAATCACCAGCTGTGATTCCACAGTGTTGTGTATACAATAATAATAATAATAATAATATGGCCAGGAGGTGGCATTACAGCAATTGTTTCATTCTTACCTTTCACCAGAAAATGAGCAGGCTATGAGAGCTCATGTCCCGGAGGTTAGCGGGAAAGACAACAGGTGAGCTGCTTCCTTGGAAGATAGGCAGAAGCAAAGGGATCTACCAAGCCACTACCTCAAGGGAGCAGGTTAGGGCTGGGTTGTGAAGACCCAGAAAGTTGGAGGTTTGAGACCTCAAGCCTACCATCCATGGCAGACTTTCTCAACCTTGGCAACTTTAAGCTGTATGGACTTCAACTCTCAGAATTCCCCAGCCAGCAAAGTTCTGGGGGTTGAAGTCCATACAGCTTAAATTTGCCAAGGTTGAGAAACAGTGACCTATGGGTTTGGCCCTGCTGATACCATTCAATACCATAGTTATTGAACAGTGTATTTGCAATATTATAAATCATATAACCTGCATAATCAGAACCTCTTAGCCCAAGGATGATCCTAAGAGAAATAGCAGGGTGGCAGCCATTTTTTTCCCCACACACAAGATCTGGGCTTTGTCGTTGCAGTATTGCAGAATTCTTATCACGTTTCTACACCCAGCATAGAGTCGAAAGGTTTGCAAAAATGTATCTTCTGCAGCCGCCTCCCCAATCTACTGTCCCCATCTATGTTGAATTATAATTCCCATCCTCGCTGACTTGACTATTGGATATGCCAGCTGGAGATGATGATAACTATAGTTTAGTGCATCTGAAGAGATTAGGTTGGGGAAAGTTGATGAGAAATGAGAAACTTGTTTGCGTGGAAGAAGAAATCTCTGAAAAGTTAAGGTTTTAGGAGACCCTTTCCTGAAACTAAAAGCAAATTATCATGGCAGTTGTCAGCAACAGCTCAGGTGTTCATGTATAAATCCTGTGACTACCAAAAACCTCATTCCTGCCAATCTGAGCTGCTCACTAAAATCTGCGTTTGTTTGCATCCTATGACCTGTTCCTCTAAGAAGTTCAGGGCTGTAGAAATTTCAGGGCAGGGACATGAAATTTAACTGCGAGAGACTGACTGGCACAAGACTACTTGGTGAACTCGGTGGTCAAATTGGGGTTTATAGCTGAGTGTTTCCACCATGACACTGTATCTACAGGGCGTCGATGAAGATTCTCAGTCATCCAGGTGGAGTTGTCTGTAGGTTGAGTCATGGCCACTGGATTTCTTTCTTTTGGTTGAAACGCTTCGCTGCTTGTCCAAGTAGCTTCTCCAGTCTGTATCTACAGGGCCACATTTCATCCATTCTCAATCCTTTGCTGCAGGGATGCCATTAATCTGGATCCCCTACCTGTCTCCTTTTAGTGTGCTTTCTTGCAAACCTATTCTTATCTCCACGCCATGTGGATGGTTGCCCCCGATGTCTGACCTTTTCCCTCCTGCTCTTGGCAGATCATCGATCCGAAGATGCCCCGGGAAGGGATGTTCCACCACGGTGTCCCCATTCCTGTACCCCCCTTGGAGGTATTGAAGTTGGGAGAGCAGATGACTCAGGAAGCCCGGGAGCATCTCTACCTGGTCCTCTTCTTCGACAATAAGCGCACTTGGTAAGGGCCGGAGCACGCACTTCCCCGGGTTCCGGGAGCTTCGAGGAAGGGACCGAGTTACATCGAGGCTGGGCAGATGAAGTTAGGGGAAGAGCAGGAACAGGGCTTAGGATACCCTTTAGGGATGAATGGAGCCCTAGTGACTTTTGCGTGTTCCCTTTCTGCAGGCAGTGGCTGCCCCGCACCAAACTCGTGCCCCTGGGCGTGAACCAGGACCTGGACAAGGAGAAGATGCTGGAGGGGCGCAAGTCCAACATCCGCAAGTCTGTCCAGATCGCCTATCACCGCGCCATGCAGCACCGGAACAAGGTGCAAGGGGAGCAGAGCAGCGACTCCAGCGAGAGCGACTGACCCTCCGGGGGCTCCCGCCCTGGATGCTCACTCAGTGCAGCTGGACTGTACGGGGGAGGGGAGCAGGGAGCTCCAGCCTCGAGAAGCCGGGCTGCAGGAGCACGACACGCACGGAGCACCCCGCAGCCCCTCCAGTGTGCCGGGCACACCTCCAGAGCACTGTGCCCTCCACGTGGGCAAGCCTACCTCTTGTGCCAGCCTGCCCTTCCTCGTTCCATGCCTGGAATTGCCCTGACCAGCTGCACGAGCAATGCCCAGCTGCCTGCATAGCTCCTAGGGGCAGTACCCTACTGCCGGGGTCCTAAGGCTCTAGACTTTTGTAAGATACTGTATAATAGCGGGAGAATGTAAATTATTTGGGCTGCTCCATACACATACCCCCCGACATACAGAGCCCGGCCCCGTGTCCCTGCGCCATAGCCCCTGCCCAGAGACGTCAGCCTTTCCTCGGCCCAGCCCCACCGACACTCTGCAGAGCAGGGCCGCCCTCCTCTCACTTGCACATTTTGATACTAGCTTTTTGGAATCTGACTCTGCCTGACCCCCCTCCCCCTCCCTCGTAGAAACCCGGCTCTTCTTTCTGCTGCAGCCGGGTGGGCATTTGTACTTGTATTTATTTTGGAGAAAGATGATCTCTATTGATTCTTAGAAAATAAAATGGCTCTTTTGGAACCAACTGGGCTTGTGGCCTTTTTTTCTGCCTGCAGAAAAGAGAAGGGAATCTATGGTTGGTTCTGTTCTCGTGAGAAGATGTGCTTCGTTGTCTATTTCAGTTGGCTTCAATTTAATCACTTGCCTAACTGTCAAGCTCTCTTTACTATCCTGTTATCAGGATTAGTATCACCGCTACCTTTATTTACTGTCTATTTAGCATTAACAGTATACACACGATTTCATGTCTAGAAATGATGCTGATAATTCACTTTGTAGGAAAAATGGACAAGGAATTGTTTTCATCATTCCCTGTATTCTAATTTACTGCACTGAAACCGTATTCTTCCTCCAAAGGGTTCAGAGCATCTGCACATTATTCTCAAAGCTTTTCCTATCTAGGCAGATCACAAAGTTAGACCTTGCAAATTTTAGCAGTGGAACTTGTTTTCAGGTAATTCATAAAGACACATCTTTAGACCAATGATGCAATATGGTATTTAAAAAAAAAAGCTTCTAAATAATTCTTTTGGAGAGACTATTGTCAAATCTAAACATTTCATCCAACACTGAGATATTGCACCTACTCTTCCTTCTATTCCAAATTGAAATACAATTTGTTGTATTTCAAAAGAAAGCTTTAATCTCAATTTTTTTCTAAAGAGCTTGTAAGCTTATCTGTTGGGGCTTTTTTAGAGGATGACCTACACTGAGTTCTTCCTTCTTGAGGCTAGGAAAAGTATGCAAATATGAGGAAACTCTGTGAGAACCCTTTCATGTAGCTATAAATAAAAACGATGTCCTAGCATTGTGAGGGAATTAAGCTGGGGTTGCTATCTGTATTTGAGAAAAGCAGCTGCCGCAAGGCAGAAATGCTTCCCACCCCCAATTCACCAGGGCCAAGCTCAAGCTTTTTCTCCCAAAGGGCAGTAAAAGTTTACAGTCCCAGAAACTTGAGAGGAGACGGGCTCATTCATTCATTCATTCATTCATTCAATTCATTCATTCTCCCACTCAGAGTTTACTCACAAGCATCCATGCCAGCGTTCCAGGTGTCTGGCTAATTGAGCCACAGCCTAGCGTTTTTAGAAAGGTGCCCAGGTCCATAGGAAGCCTCACCCCACCCAGGCCCTTAGCCTACAAAAGTGTGGGTGTGTAGGAAAAGGTGGAGGATAAGACGACAAGCAGTCGAAGTGGGAAGTAATGTCTGGGAACGTACAACAATGTTATATATCGTTGAATGTACAGGCAAGGAAGAGGGCTATCAGTCAACTGCCAGGATCACAAGCTACGGTAAGCAAGGTAAGCAGCCCATTGTGTGATTCCTGCCTGGGGCTTGGCTTAGAGCTCGGCCTGCAGCTTGGTAGCAACCAGAAGAGGAGTAACCACGCTGAGGCAGCACCTAATTGAGAGCCAGTTTGGTCTAGTGCAGAGCTTTCCAAACTTTTAACGTTGGCGACACACACCGGTGGCGGCGTGGCCTGCGGTGTCCTGGTCTGTTGCGCCAAAAACCCAGAAGCGCTGATGGGGGGAACCGAAAGCAGCAGCACCTCCGCCAAGCAGCGCTGCCACCGGCAGCAGCGGTGCTGATTGGCGGAGGTACCGCTTCTTCCGGTTCCATCAGTGCTTCCGGGTTTTTGCGTGACACAGCAGGACAGCGCAGGCGACACAGTAGTGTGTTGCGACACACACTTTGGACAGCTATGGTCTAGTGCAGGGCTTTCCAAAGTGCCGCTGCTAGTGACACGCTAGCGGCGGTGCGGCGGCGGCACGGCGGGGGCGCGTGCGGTGGCGACACAAGGGCGTGCAGCAGCGCGGGGGGGCGTGGCGGCGACACAGGAGGGTGTGCGGCGGCACTCGCGTGCACGGCGGCCGTGCGGGGGGCGTGCGGTGGCGCGGGGGGACATGCAGCGGCGCGCGTGCGCACGGCGGCAGCGCGGGGGGGCGTGCGGCGGCATGTGCGTGCACGGTGGGGGCGGCAGCGGCTGCCGCTGCCACCGTGCACGCACACGCCGCTTCCGGGTGGTGTGGCGACACACCACACTGTGTGTGGCGACACACTTTTGTGTCACCACACAGAGTTTGGAAAGCTCTGGTCTAGTGGTTAAGGTGCTGGGATAGAAACCAGGAGACAGAGAGCTCTAGTCCGGCCTTAGGCATGAAAGCCGGCTGGGTGACCTTGGGCCAGTCCCTGTCTCTCAGCCCTAGGAAGGACCCAATGGCAAACCAGGAGACTGAGAGTTCTAGTCCCGCCTTAGGCATGAAAGCTGGCTGGGTGACCTTGGGCCAGTCCCTGTCTCTCAGCCCTAGGAAGGAACCAATGGGAAACCAGGAGACAGAGAGTTCTAGTCCCGCCTTAGGCATGAAAGCCGGCTGGGTGACCTTGGTCCAGTCACTCTCTCAGCCCAACCCACCTCACAGGGTTGTTGTTGTGGGAAAAAGAGGAGGAAGGAGTGTTAGGTATGTTCGCCGCCTTGAGTTATTTGTAAAAATAATAAAGGCAGGATAAAAATAAATAAATAATAAAATAAAATAAATAATCCCAACAAGTGCAAAAACTTTTGGAGGAAGACAAAGGTTGCATGCCACTTTATAAATTTTAAGACTTATTTGTTATAAGGACATCAAAGCCTTATTTACGTGGCTACATCAACTTACATAGCCTAGGAGGGTGAGTTAACCCAGGGCAACAGCCTATTATTAGGAAAGGTGTGTACAATAAAGCATTTTGTACAGTTATTTTCTATGCTGTGATGTGTCCAGTCTTTGGAAAACAAAGAACCCTCACAAGCATAAAAAACATTAAAAAAACTTGTTTTGAGGAAGAGCTCTCTGGTAACACACAACTTGCATACTATTTTATACTAAGGGCTGGTCCTTGAGATGGCTAATTAACTATGGTACCCAAAGGTCAACTGAATATATTATGGTAATTTTTAATGAAACGTATCTTTTGATGATGATGATAGAGCAGAAAACAATGGTTTTAAAATTAAATGTGCATTATATTCCCTCTGATCTTACCAATTTGGGAAATTAAAAAAATGCATTACTTGCAAGAATAATGTAGGATTCAAATGTAATGTGGCACAGAACACATACTAACTTGTTATACTATGGAATGAGTGCCATTTTAGCTTCTGCTTCAGTGCCCAGCGTATTTATTTGATGTGACTTTATTATTCTTAATGTGGATTTTGGCAGGTAACCAGCTAAAAGAAGTGGAAATCTAACTTTTTTGTTGTTGCTAAGATCAAACACTTTATAATGCATATTAAGTGTTTAATTCAATAAATTATTTTGCCATTTTTTAACATAATTGTTTTCTGCTCTGGAACTCTTGCTAGATATTTAAACCCATGTTTATACTGAACAGTATCCAGTTAAAAGAGCATTGTGCTGCCATCTACTGATCATCCTGATTTTTGCAGCCCAGATAATGGTAGCTCCATTTCCTTTCTCCACTTCCCATTCGCTTTGTGATGTTGCCATTCCAGAAGACCCGCTTTGGGGCCTACCCAGCCTTGACCTCCGGACAGGAAGGACTCGTTCTGAACCAGAAGACCCGGGCTTCCGCCCAAACAGACTACAAAGAGCGCCTCGTAGCCTAGAGCGGCAAGGGGTGGCTCCGCTCTACCCCTGCGCGGCCCCTCCTCTAAATTCAGTGCCCGTTCTCTATGGTGATTTTACGGGCTCGGAGGTACGGGTCTTGCGCCAAGCTGCTGCAGCAACAGCTGCGGCCGGAGCATAGTCATCCCCGCCTCCTCCCCAAGGGCAGCAACAGCAGAAGGGACGACATGAACGCCCGGCCGACCCCGCTGCCTCGAGCAACTCCCTGGCGCTCCCTGCCTTGCCCGCGTACCGAACTCCGCCTCGACCTGGTACTCTGTGGCGGACAGACCTTCCGGTTAGTGCGCCCCCTGGCGGCTCCCAGCTAGGAATTGCAACCTTTTCGAAAGCATCCCCCTTGAATTGCCCCTGCCTGGCCGCGGCGTCCCTTCTCCCTTCCTTAGCGCGAGCTCCGCATCGCTGCAGCCCTTGGGCGGCTCCTTCTCGGTGGCATTTTGCCTATCCCTCTCTGCGTTTGCCGCCTATTTTCCCTTGGCTACGCCCCAGGGTAGTGCAGTTTTTGGGTGCATGGAGGCTCGGGGATGAAGGAAGCTGTGCTTTGAATGCATGAAAACCCTGGCTGGCTGGCGGGCAGGCAGGCGCGCGCGAGAATATACGTGGGAAAAGAGCGAGAGATTATGGCAAGGCTGTCTTCATAATGATGTGTGTGTTCTGTCTTGTGCAGCAAGGCTCCTGCAGGCTCTTTCCACCATCACAACCACCCTTCCTTTTTTTGTTCATCCCCACTTGTAAGAAGGATGGCGGACGTTCCTTCTTTTTGCAAAGAGGTGGTGGCACTCATTTGGGTTTTTGGGGGGAGGGAGGGGCAACCATTTGTATTTGTTAATGGTGCTGCCCCTTTTCTCCCTCCCCCAAAGCCGCAATACCATTAAATTAAGAAAGCCCCTCTAATTCTTCTGAGTGTGACTGATCAGTAGAATCAATTCAGTCCTTTTAAACTCTTACGATTTCTGCATATAATCCTTGGCTTCATGGAGACTTGAGTTGCACTACAACACCAATCCTTCCCCCTTGGCACAGCCATTGGCTTTCTGAATTTTCTTATGCTGCCATTGTATTGTAAGAGAACCTGAGAGATCGACAATAGAAGATAATATCTGTAGCTCAGGGTTGAGCTGTGGAGTCCTGGGTGCTCTCTGAGCTTGGTTGTTTGCTTGCAGACGTTTCATTACCCGACTAGGTAATATCATCAGTGCTAGTGATGATGTGCTGCTAGCACTGATGATGTTACCTAGTCGGGTAACGAAACGTCTGCAAGCAAACAACCTGTTTAGTGACCTTTCAAAATTACGATGGCACTGATAAAGTAACTTTACGACCGGCCCTCGCACTTACGACCATTGCAGCATCCGTGCAGTCACATGATCGAGATTTGGGCACTTCACAACTGGCAGGCGTTTATGACCGTTGCAGCGTCCTGCAATCACATGATTGCCATTTGCGACTTCACAGCCGGCTTCCAACAAGCAGAGTCAATGGAGAAGCCAGCAGTAAAATAATCGGTTGTGGTCATGTGATGTCTCACTTAACTACTGCAGAGGAAGTGAGGTCATAAGTCTGTCAGAGTCACATGTTATCTCATTTAATGACCACATTGCTTAGTGACAGAGTTGCCGGTCCCAATTGTGGTCATTAAGCAAGGACTATCTGTTGTTTGGTTTTATTAAAATCATATTGAATTTTATTTCTGTCTTCTAGAAATAGAACTGATCTCAGGAAAATAAATGTTTGATATAAGGGGAGACCCTGATGCTGGGAAAGACTGAAGGCAAAAGGAGAAGGGGACGGCAGAGGATGAGATGGTTAGATAGCATCACCGATGTAATGAACATGAATTTGAGTAAACTCCAGGAGACAGTGGAGGACAGGAAGGCCTGGCGTGCTATGGTCCATGAGGTCACGAAGAGTCGGACACGACTAAACGACTGAACAACAACAACAACAATAAGGGGAGGCCAATGGGGACAATATAAGTCCCCATGCCTGCTCCAAATCACTTCTTCCCCTTCAAATCTGGATCAATACACAGCGCTATTAGTTACCCCACTCAATTTTGTGTCATCTGAAAATTTGGTAAACATTCCCTCTACCTATTCATCTAAATCATTCATAAAAATACTGAAGAATAGAGGACCCAAGACTGATTGTTACAACATCCTATTTGATTTCAGACTCCAATATAATGAGAAACCATTGATGAGTATTCTTTGATTTTCGAGCCAGCTATATATCCAGTTAATAATCATGTCATCTTGCCTATACTTAACTAGTTTGCTAATCACCATGTCATACATTGCTGAAATCAAGATATATTACTGTATGTCTATAGCTTTCCCACAGAGAAGCTACCTGATCAAAACATAAAACAAGGATAATTCTGCAGGATTTGTTCTTGATAAATCCATGCTGATTTCCAGTACCTAGTGCATTGTTTTCAAGGTGCTTACACATTGATTTCTTTATGGTTTGTTCTATAAACTTCTCAGATGTTGATGTAATATTACTGCTCTGTGGATGAAGATTCTCAGTCATCCAGGTGGAATTGTCTGTAGGTTGAGTCATGGCCACTGGATTTCTTTCTTTTGGTTGAAACTGTAGCTTGAATCATGTCAACTGGATTTCTATTTTCTCAGTGGAAACGTTTCGCTCCTTATCCAAGGAGCTTCTTCAGTCTGAGCAAAGTTGGTAAGGGAATCCTAAATATGTTTCTAGGAAGCTGTTTAAACATATTTAAACATATTTAGGATTCCCTTACCAACTTTGCTCAGACTGAAGAAGCTCCTTGGATAAGGAGCGAAACGTTTCCACTGAGAAAATAGAAATCCAGTTGACATGATTCAAGCTACAGACAATTCCACCTGGATGACTGAGAACCTTCATAGACATTTTGGTTGAAACGTTTCGCTGCTTGTCCAAGTAGCTTCTTCAGTCTGGGCAAAAGTTGGTGAGGGGACCCCATATATGTCTTCCAGGGTGGCTGTACTGACCTTACACCTGATTGGCTTGTTAATTGGGCAGTTGGGGTGTAGATAGTCTTTGGGATGTCTTACTCCTAAAGCCTCTGTCTCAGTGTGTTGGTGGGTTTGAAATATACAGGTATGTTGTGTTTGCCAAATATCCGTTTTATCTTTTCCGACACGCCGGCCATGTAAGGAATGACCAGGTTCTTCCGTTGATTCTGAATCTCAGCTCTGTCTGCCGTTGTTTTGGGTCTGAAGGTAGACTTAGATTTAATGAAGGCCCAATTTGGATATCCACAGGTCTTCAGAGCTGTCCTCAGGTGCTGATTTTCTTTCTTTTTGGCACCCATGGAGGTGGGGATGGTTTCTGCCCTGTGGGACAATGTCCTGATGACTCCTAGTTTGTGCTGCAGTGGATGGTGGGAGTCAAACATCAGGTGTTGGTCTGTGTGTGGGGGTTTCCTGTAGATCTCTATTTCTAGCTTGCCACAGGTCCCAATAAGGACTTCACAGTCTAGGAATGCCAGCCTGTTGTCCTTGGTGTCTTCCCTGGTGAACCTAATGTTTGCGTCTATGGTAGTTATATGGTCTGTGAAAGCCTGTACCTCCTGGGCCTTGATTTTAACCCAGGTGTCATCCACATACCTGAACCAGTGGGTGGGCGCCATTCCCTGGAACGTGCTGAGTGCTTTCTTCTCCACTTCCATGTATATGTTGGCAACAATGGGTGACACGGGGGAACCCATGGCACAGCCATGTTTCTGTCTGTAGAAGTCACCTCTGTACAAGAAGTAAGTGGTGTTGAGACACAGGTCCAGAAGATGGCAGATCTGGTTCGGGTTGAGGTGCCCCGTGTTACTTTTAGCATTTTTTGTTAGTCTCAGCCAATTTCATGATACTAATTTTATAGTTCAGGCTATTTGTCTCAGTTTTTGTGATCCAGCCTTCTTTCCATATATATTTGCTTACTCACTAGGAAGCAGTCATTCAGTCATCCACACTGGGCAATCAGCAGCACTCATCATTAGCTCTTGTTCAGTCTGTCTATTCCCCCTTTAAAAATATATAATTTAATGATCTGTTAACATCAGATTTAATAGTTTAACTATCCTTGACAAGAATGTTACGCTTTGAGGTTCTGACTGATAGTAAAGCTAAGAAAAACATTGGCATTTAAGCATTTTTGCTAATTATAGTGTTCATATTTGGTATTAGAAGTACTTGGATGTTGCAGTGCAGGCTGAAATATACGTATGTGATGTCCATATAGAGCTAAGAAGATGTATACAGAGGTCTCTGATGCTGTTTCTCTGAAGTGACATATTGCATATGTTGGCTTCCAACCACACTTTGAAATTCTTTAGACACTGTAACAAGATTTAGTCTGAACCTCAGTTTTGTTTTATTTGTATATTTTGTGGCTATAAATACAGTAATAAATACATCATACTGCACTCTGAAACATCTGAATCTTGGGGAAGGAACACATAGGAATACAGATGTCACCAGAGAAACAGTATAGAAGAACACTTAAGAGTCCTGGACTTGAATTTCAAATCTTAGCTCAACGGTGGCACTTCGTGGGCCAGTCAGTTCTCTCAATAGTTCTCACTAGAGCGTTGTCCAGATGCAAAAATCCCCTTGCATGTTCCCCTGAAGTCCTTGGAAAAACGGTGGGGTATAAATGTGTATGAATCTTTTTGCATTATCCAGGCAAACTCTTTTAAAGTTGCTTGTGATCTCAGAGGCCCAGTTGTGGGATATAAGGATTAGGAGCTTCTCCTTGGTCACTTGCAAGCAACGGAGTGCACTTCTCCCAGAAATAAATTTGGTTCTCGCTCCTTCCATTTTCAGTAAAGGAATTAAGACTGTACCTTCCAGCCATGTCTTTTTAATTGCACTACTAATAATGGTAATTGCATTTTAATTGATAATAATTTAGATCAGTGTTTCTCAACCTTGGCAACTTGAAGATGGCTGGACTTTCCCATAGCCAGCCATGGGGAATTCTGGGAGTTGCTGGCTGGGGTATTCTGGGAGTTGAAGTCCACCCATCTTCAAGTTGCCAAGGTTGAGGAACACTGATTTAGATTGTTCATCTCTTTGGATAAAAGGCAGGAAATAATAAGAACTCTTATAACAATATCCATTAGAAGTGATGTTTGGGGAAGGGAGTAGCTTAACGGTAGAGCACACGATGCTTTTTAAATAGAAAGACCCAGTTTCTATCACTGGTTATTTGTTCAAAAGGATCATATCGCTGATCAGGGTTGATTGAAGAGCTGCTGTCGGAGGAGACGCTACTGGGGTGGTTGAAAAGCAGGCTCACTGGTTATTATAAACTTCCAATTTTTGCGGAACTTGGGGGTCAGTTACGCCCATTCCTGGACCACAATGCCCTCCGAATGGTCACTCATGCCCTTGTCATCTCCCACATAGACTATTGCAACACGCTGTACATGGGGCTACCCTTGAGGAATATCCGGAAGCTACAGCTGGTGCAGAATGCGGCCGCGCGGGCAATTTTAGGTGCACCAAGATCAGCACATATAACACCTTTGCTCCGCGAGCTGCATTGGATGCTGGTTTGCTTCCGGGTCCAATTCAAGGTGTTGGTTATTACCTTTAAAGCCCTACATGGCATGGGGCCAGGGTACCTGAGGGACTGTCTTATCCCCGTATCATCGACCCGCCCCATCCGATCATTCAGAGAGGGCTTGCTATGGACCCCATCAATAAGGGAATTTCATCTAGTGGGGTCCAGGAGGCGGGCCTTCTCTGTAGTGGCGCCCGCCCTTTGGAATATCTTGCCCCCAGAGTTGAGGCAGGTCCCCTCCCTCCCGACCTTTAGGAAAGATCTGAAAACCTGGTTCTGCCGCCTAGCGTGGGAGGGGAAAAGTAATAGCTCCTCCTGGGGGTGGTTAATACCACAATGTCCTCCCTATTATTTGAGATCAACTCGCCAGATTGGATTTTATATTTATTTATATTATGTTAATAATTTGTAATTTTATATTTATATTTTAACCTTAATTTTATTGTAAACCGCCCAGAGTCCCCCATTGGGGGGGGGTTGGGCGGTCATATACATTTAAATAATAAATTTTAAAAAATAAATATTTTTTTCTTTTCCCATTTCATTTTTTGCCTGCTTAGAAGTGAATAGGCATGCTGTGTTTTTCTCTCCTTAACTTGGCTCCTAAGATCAGTTAGCAGTACTACCATGTTGTACCATCTTGCAGTCCAATATAGTTGTTAATACTTAAATTGCACACAGCCTTAAGGAAAGTTATATAAAAAAAATTTCTCATTCCCTCATTTCCCCTTACAGCCATTTTGGAAAACTTCTTCGTAGAGTGGAAGGGGGGTGGTCCTGTATCGTTTGAGAGCAGTTTGAAGAAAAGACACGAGAGCTGAAATGTTCCTTTTATGAACTTCACAATTAACTTATTTTGGGATCCGAGCTGGAGTGGTGTTAGTGCGAACTTTGTTATTTTGGCGAATCTTGACTCAGACATTTTTCATAGGCGACCTCAGCTTTAAGAAATGCGGCAACTAAGTTGAGAGGTAAATGAGGTATTGACTGGAGGATCTGGGTAGCTTTTTTAGGTGACACTTGGCTGTTTCTGCTGCTAACCAAGCCTGTGACCTCCTCAGGTGGTCTGAAACCAGCCCTGGCTACTGGACTGGCGTGCTGGCTGGACGCGTTTGGACCCTCACTCAGTCAGAGGAACACCTCTGGTACACCTTGCATGAAGAGGAGAAGGAGGAGGGCGGCAGGGAGGAAGAATGCCTCTCCGAACCCCCCATGAAGAAGAGCAGGAAGCAAACACTGCCTGGCCCTAGTCGTGCTGGGACAAGCGAACGTCCGGGCGGCCACTTGACAGGAGAGCTGGCTC